>CM062351.1:11139711-12339711 GCA_031216105.1 Dalbergia cultrata | reverse complement strand
AAGGCACAACAACATTTCCTATTCCAGCCCCATTTCATGGCCTCAATACTTACCCCGTAACATCAAACACATCAAATTCAAAAGCCACAATAAAATACAACCATACAAGATTAAAACCAAATCTCTCAAAATGAAAATAAGTAGAAATAAAACCTGAAATAAAAAGGGAAAGCCGTGAGCCACCTCTTCTCCACCGTGAGCTCCTCCGCGCGCGCCCACCGCGCACCTCGCACCTACGCCCTTCAGCTCTGCTGTCTGCGCGGCCCCTTTGGCGCCGGCCCCGAAGTCACGACCTCCTCCCTGTCTCCTTCGTGCCGCGCCTCCATGTGAAGCCAACTGGCGCTGCCCATCTTGCACAGATCCGTGACCGCGTGAGCTCAGCCATGACCCCAGCCCATCATCTCTGCCATCCTCCGCTGTTGCGCCTCTCTGAGCACTGCCGCGGTTGTTCCCTTTTTCGCACAGCCACCGTGCGCGACGGAGCGGCCTGCTGCTGGAACCATCGCGGTCTCCTTCCTCTCCTCCACCACGACACTCTCTCTCTCTCTCTCTCTCTGTGCGTGTGTTGTCGGTGTGTTTACAGCAAGAGGAAAAAAAAAATTAAACCTTGTGTATGTGGCTGTGTGTGTGCGGCCGTATGTGTCTATGCTTGTGTGAGGATGGTGACCCTAACCCCAAAATGAAAATCTCCATGCTTTGTTTCAGAGACCATCCCCTGTTGCCCCCCTCATCATCAACCTAGTATCCTTCTCCTTTATTGTTTTTGTGTGTCGTGTATATAGGCTGAAAACATAGGAAAGGAACCGTGGGCTTTGGGAGGGGTTCATGGGCTGAGTTGGTTTTATTAAGCCCAGCATCAATTATGCACTTCAAAACATGGGCTGCGTTTTTTTAAGACCAACTTCAGAAATGTTATTTTTCATTTCATGTCCCTGTTTGGAAACAGATTAGGTCTCTGGGCTTGTGTATTTCCTTAGAAAGGAGAAATGTGGGTTCGATTTTTTTTTATAGGCCTGGTTTAGTTTTAATAATTAAAGGGGCTTAGTTTTTGGGCTAACCCAGTTTGCTTCATCATGGCAGCAAGTCTGTTAAATAATAATAATAATAATAATAATAATAATAATGATAATGATAATAACAACCACAACAACAACAACAATAATAATAATGATGATCATGAGTAAATAAAAATGTAAATATATAAATAGCATAAACAAAAATAAAATAATTAGAGAAGTAATAATAATAACAAAAAGAAGAAAGGGGTACATACATATACTACTAGATATATTATGAATACTTGCATTTCATGAAATCACACACACATCACATAACTTTTATATCTCTTTCGCATAATCACAAGAATTTCTATATAATGATTTGTGCAAATATGTTATGTTCCTTATAGATGTATTTTTGTTACTCATATAGCAAGTTTATTCACTTCGATATTTATGTTCTTGTGCGTGATGTGTCTTGGTAATAATGGCATCATGTTCTTCTTCTGTATTACTGCCTTGTTTATCCATCCACGACATGATATTGTAAGTTATCACAGTTTGTGTAAGAGAAGGATATTATTCTTTGTAGAATTATATATATATACACATTGTGCTGACTAGAATTCTATTTTGAGCGGTACTAATATTAAAAGTTAGGTAGTTCCATTAAGTTTGGTTGAGTCCTTAAAATAAGAGTGATTAGCTCAATTCAAATTTCGTTGTTTCTCAATTTATTCTACCCCTAGATGACCCCTTAATTTATTTGATATCTCATACAAAGACTAGCAAAGTTATAATAAAGTTTCAAAATGAATAACAAGTGATTATTAATTGTTATACTTTGACAATAATATTATGCTGCAAATTATTAAAGACTATATGATCAAATATTATATATGTTGTTTTTAATCTGTAATTATAATATTATTATAGATCCATAGGTATTCTGCAATGCTATGCTAATTACTTTTTATTGATGCCAAATATTTTTGGTCTACACCAATTTGATATTCTTAGTTTTCCTTTCGAAGAAAATAAAATAAATCAACCACTGAATGTCTGTTAGAGAACGACGTGGCTTTGAGTTTCTCATTGCACCAGGGGATACGTCGGCGTAGCTAATAGCTATTAAGCCAAAATTTATTTTCCTAAAAACCTTACTACTATTATTACTACTCTATTCCTCTTGTTTATTTAGATACATAAAATGTTAAATTATGGGTTATTCGATTTCTTTCTTTCCTAAACTGCACTTAGATTGTTGAGATTATGAGTTATGATGATAAATGAGTAGCTGAAATACATGATTAATATGTTTATGAGCATGAAATGTTAACTATAAAGTTATGATAATAGTCGTGCTTTTATATGCTCATATTTACATCTCTAAATGACATGTTAAGATGAAAAGTGACACAGGTCACATGGAAATGATCCTCTAGACTCCAGGAATTAATGGTTATGAGAGGTGATTCTAAACTGAGATTAAAGGTGACATAAAACACGTGGGAATGAACCTCTATACTCCAGGAATTAATGGTTATGAGAGGTGATCCACAAAAGGAGACGACCCTATAGACTCCAAGAATTAATGGTTATGACAGGTGATCCTTAAGCCCCCTAACCCGTACTCTGGGAGTCGGGATTTAAACTTATCACTAGATAAGCAGAAGCTAGTGACGACTAGTTTAAGGTATGAGCTCATAACCTAGAACTCTCGAGAGGAGAGAATATTAGGGTGGCCCTTTGAAAGAGAATTTAGAAAGTAAAGTTGCCTAAAATAATGAGAAAAAGTTGAATCATGATAGCTTATATTATTTCTGCTATATTAAATTGTTGTGATGTTGTAATACATTGCATATGATATTGATGTACATTTATGATGAGATGTGATGTGTTTGTAGAATCATGCTAAAAGACACGAACCTCGGCTAATGGATTTTAAACTAATAAATGAACTTTATACTGCTCACTGTTTTCATAATGAAACTCGAGGTTCCTGAAGATGAAGATGATGACACCTATATAGGGGCATGAGCCCTATTGGATACTTGTTCAAGTTTCTTATTCTCTTTCTTTCCATCTCGTCTTCAGACAAGGTTGATGGTGATGTCCATAGACTTCCTTGAGCTGCCGATGTAGGAGTTTCACTATAGTTCGGATCAAAGTAGCATAGCGAAAGCGAGGATATCGTCCTATTTGTTTGTAGTCACTCAGCGGTCATTTCATCTTCGTGCTTGTTCCTATCCAGGTTTTGGCAGACGTGTACATACAATTGTGTTTAAACACATCATAGTTATGCCCAGCTTTTGTGCTATTGTATGCTCAACCGCTATGGGTGGGCTCGGTGCATCTATTATGATATTATACTTATGGAATGACTATGGAATGCCTATAACTATTATGCTATGATAGTACTTCCAGTTCATGTTATGCTCTGATGTGATTTTGCATGTATGTAATGTGATGATGGGTTAGGAATGCACAGACAAGGTGTATTATTATTATTATTAGGTATTACATGATGATTATTTATGCGCTATAAATTACACGCGAATGGCTCATTGTTTGGTTTTTGTTTAAAAAAAAAATGGGTCATATTTCCTATAAACTTACTTTCAGAGTTAAAAACCAAGTAAAGTTCTAGAACAAAAAGAGTAACAACTAACGATTAACCATTATACGTCCTAGGCGTATTGCGTTAAAAGTTAGGGTGTTACAAGAAGTGGTTTATTATGAGTGAGATGATTAAATCTGGACCGTATAATCATATATGGATGGTCAGGTTTGAAAGTTAATTAATGATAATTAATGCTCATTTAAAAAAGTCACATGACTATATGTTTTAATCTTGACCATTTATGTAAGATTCAACAGTCAAAATTTATTCCTTTTACTCTCACAATAAATCACTTTTCTTATATATATATATAGGGACACACACATACCCACACACCAGCTTTGTTTTTTCATTTAGGCCTAACACAATCTTTTCTTCTCATAAGGAGAAAAAACATGCGATAGATTTTAAAAATAATAATAATAAAGATAAAAAAAAGAGACAAAATACTTATATTGTTTCCTTATAAAAGTATTGGGGGATGAATTAGTCTCTCAGAATTTGAAAATCCCAATTGGTCACTCACATTTTAAAAAGGGTAATAAATTGGTCCTTTTGGTACATTTTCATAAGGAGGGACTAACTTATTCTCTTTTTCATTGTACGAAAATAATTTGTCCTTATTTTGAAATTTTAAATGACTAATTTGAGATTTTCAAACTTTAAAAGACTAATTTGTCCTTGACACATTTGTGAAGAACCAATTTGGTATATATATATATATATATTTGGGATTAGGTATGTAGTCTAAAAAAAGCTTGCATTTTCAGAAGATAAAAACTAAAAAAAAAAAAAGCAAAGCAAAGACCACAGAATGGTTGGCATGCGCATGCTTTGATGTTCCTAATTTGGGTGGAAGGCAAAAGCTAAAGCTCGTCTTTTTTTTTGTTGCTTCTCTCCATTTCAATAAAACAGGTCATATAGCAGGGCCAGCCAACAGTACTTGAAACGGAGTCTGTGCATGCCATTGCCTCATCATCAGAGACAAGCACGTGTCGCTGTGCTATTGGGAACTGAAAATCGCACATCATGTGAGATTTTGTACATGCTCCTACTGCACACCACACATCGCCTGGTTGCATCTGGGAAGCTCGCATCATGCCAGATTTTGTTACTATGTGGAAAAAGAAATTAGGAAAAAAAGGACCCCCTAAGTCATGTCGAAGGCTTGCAGTTTAATTTGCTGGTCATATCTTTTGTTTTGATGCGATGTAATATATTATATATATGCATGATTGTGTAATTTGGATTTTGATGTGATGTATTAATGCTTATAATAGTGAGAAATGTTAATTGTAATCATAGATTGTGGGATACCATGTCACCTCACATTTTATCCATTGTTAAATGAGGTATGTACCCTACTTAAATAGGATCCATTCTCTATCTATTAATGAATGGGGTATGAGTCGATATAGTATTTTATACTCTATGAGTACAAATAACACAACTCTATAATAATACAAGGTGGAGCTTTACACCCTTTAAATATTTCCCTTGTTGAAGTGAAAATTTATATATTTCCATTTACCAATTTATACTGGCCATAGCCCTATTGTGAGATTGTGCTATTGAGCATACCTAGGCTATATTACAGAGTGTGGTGAGACAAGATTAAAAAAAATAGTGAAGAGGAAAAAATGTCAATTGACAACATCGTAATTTTAGTGAGCATGTATCGATGAAAGTTTGTTAAAATATTGTAAGTTAATTTTAATTTTTTGACATAATATTTTTATGATTTGTATTAGTAAGAGAAAGGTAATAAGTTTTATGTGATTTTTATTTTGAAGTTTTTATTTCCTATATATTGAAATGTACTAGAACTCACTCACTTCCTTATATTATAATTTTTCAATAAACAAAAGTATTTGGAAATTGTTTAAAGGATTTTATTAGGAATCATGTCGTTATTTTATTATTAAACTAGCAGCTTGCCGAGCATGACGACAAACCGCATTTTAATTTTTTTGGTATTAATATCATTAAATAGAATTATAAAAGTTATAAAGACCCCATTTCAACACACCAATTTAATATAAAAAATTCATTTAACAATTGTTAATAGTTTAGAGAAGCAAACACCTATCTTAGATAAAGTTGCATGTATGATATGTTATTGTTACAACAATCAAATAAGTTGACATCATCCTTCTTACTTGCATTAGATCATATGCAATTTGATCAGGTAGACATTAATATAGCAAAGACTTCCTTTTATGTCAAATTAAATGTTATTTATATATCTGTGTGGCAACCATACCAATATCAAGCAATTGATGGCCACATTTAAGGTAAAGTATGGGTTGACTATCCCTTATAGTCAACTATTAGCCCACTAATATGTTTTCAGACAATAGAGTGGTATGCGGCTGACCATGTGGTGCATCAATTCAGGTTTGATCAGCCAATTCCTTCCCCACCCATAATCTAGGGGTATCACATAATAAACACTTATGGCATAGAAAACCAATTGACTAGAGTCAAAAACCTCAGGAGTGGGTGATATTGTGATAGTCTCAATATAACCATTTATTGCAGCAATAATCCACTAACAATTATTTCCTATTAGATAAATATCGTGACTGTAGTACTACAATTTCCATTGTTGACTTAGATAATTGTAGTAGCACAATTTTACACTATTTAATGTGATGAAGATTGGATATGAATCTAAGTGCACTATAGTATCTTCTTTTTTCATACAAATAAACGTCTCTCTCTTCTTTTTTTTTTTTTTTTCCCTTATGAACTAGTAACACAAATCAACCGATCAAATAATGAGAAAGAGAGGCAGGATTACTCGGACAAAAAAAAAAAAAAGGAGAATGAGGAGTACTCACCAGCCGCTATATATATATATATATATGCTGGTTCAAAATTGTAACAAGTTGAAATTAATTTAATATTACATGTCTCTTGGAAGATCTCGTTTTCTTTTCTGTTCTAATTTCAGTTATTAATATTTTATTTTTTCTTTGGTAAAAATTTTTTTTTACTTATCTCGCTAATCTAGTGCGAGATTTACGTCTTGAAAATTTTTAAAAATATTTGTTTAATCATCTCGCACAATGTAAGATTTTAATAAATTCACAGGCTTGTAATTTGCTCTTAAATTTTATATTATTATATAATCAACACTCAAAATCCATATTAAAAAAACTGACCTTTAGCGGGATTGCTATGGAGACAACCTATACAAGTAAATCGCTTCCTAGCATGCATGAGCGTGTGAGAGAAACAAAAGAATAAATCAACGAATCATAGCGTAGTAAAGTGAACATTTTTCATGTACAATGTCGTTTCCCCGGTAATGGAGTAAGGGAGGGGTTTCAAACTTCAATACCCTTCCGTTCCTATTATATTGTCTGTCCCAGTCAATACGCTGGATCAAAAAACTTCGATATTACAGAAATGGCCCGCCCTCACTCCATTCCCCTTGCCATTGTCAAATTGAGAAGGAATAATGAATGTCAGTTTCGCATGCCAGCTCATAAAAGAAAGGATAGTAAGGGCATATTTGGTTCTTATTTTCAGTTTTTTAGATTTTATAAAAAAAATTTTAAAAATTTTAAAATTAGGGGACTGTTTATTTTCAGTTTCCAATTTTCAGTTTTCATTTTAGTTTTTCAGTTTTCCAAAATTTATAAAGAAAAAATTAAAAAAATTGAAAACTGAAATTTGTAGAAGCTGTTTGCTTTCAGTTTCCAGTTTTTTATTTTTTCAATTTTCCATAATTTATGAAGGAAAAATTAAAAATTCTGAAAACTATAAATTTCAATTTTCAGTTTTTTCAGTTTTACCTTCACAAATTTTGAAAAAACTGAAAACTAAAAACTGAAAAACTAAAAATAAAAAACTGAAAATTAAAAATTCAAACCAAATACACTATAATATTTTATTTTTTCTTTAAAAGAGATTTGGGTCAACAAAATTTTAAAAACTATTTATTTCATTATCTCACACAATGCGAGATTTAATAAAACCCACACCACTGTAATTTGTCCTTAAATTCCATATTATCGTATAATCAACACTCAAAATTCATATTAGAAAATCTGACCCTATAGATTCAGCTTTTATTGAGAAAGAAAAAATTATTGTGGTTCATTTTCAAACATGCATACTAGCTGCCAAATCGCGAAAAGCAATTGTTTTTGAAATTTTTTTTGGTCGTAAGCAACAAAGTTACGTTAGAATAACACGAAATTTCTTTTTGTCAAGTAAACTCAAAGTCTTCCCAGTAATTAGCTCTTAACTGGGCAACAATTTCATGCATAAGAAAAGTCTATTTAAAACTGCTGGAGTGTTGAACGTGCCACAAGAACTTGAAGTTCAAGGTGAACACATAGAAATGAGGTGGGGTTGGGTTCTAAATGCTCTTTTCTTTCTTGCTGTACTGGGAATGCAAGCATGTAATGGGTGCTTGGAGAAGGAGAGAATAGGCCTAGCTCCTTGAGATCAAATTATACTTCCTAGCAAACGGATACTTATTGAGTTGTATTATCTGTGTTTAGGTGATATTTGTTTCAAGGTATATTTAATTATTTTTAGGAATAACTACTTAGGAATGATGTATTCCTATATTTATCACAAGTCATATAAAATCATTCATGGGTATCAATTATTCCATGAAAAATGATTTTCCCACAATTTAATGAGAGCTAATTCCCATGATAAAATGTGGGCATAAAAAGTTTCCACGAGTTGAGAATGGTAGTTATTAAATACAAATATAAAAAAATCTCTTAATTATTTGATTCTCCTCCATAATTTTCATGTGTCCGCGCTTATCTGACTTTATAAATCTATTACGTTCTCAATTTAAATTTTGTTGTTAATTGTTATATTGATCGAGATAAACAAATGTTAAAAAATTAATTATTAATTTTATATTTTTTTTGGAAGTATAATTTTCATTTTGAAGTATAGTAATAATAAAATGTATTAGGGATGGTATTTTGGAAATTATGACATATATATATTTCTAGGAATATGTATTACAAAACAAACAAGTTTTAAATTTGTTTATGGGAATTTCAACAAATAATCCCAGGAATATTTACTGTTAAACAAACAATTTGTTTGAAATATCTAGGAATAACATTCCAACGAATATCATTCCCGCGAATGTGATTCCTAGGAACATAATTTCAAGCCTTGAAACAAACGCCCTACATTATTGTATATTGGACAGCATGTTGACTCACAATCTATATACCATTGGATAAAGAGTGGAGCCTACTTGAATAATGTATTTCATTTAATGATAAATAAGAAATGAGTTGATATGATGTCCCCATGTATAATGAGTACAAATAATTTTTGTGAGTTATGCCCTTGGCTAATGATGAATATGCCATTTTAGCTAAATGGATGGGGGTGCTAACTATGTTGATGGTTCTTTTTTGGTTATCGGTTTATGCATATATCTTAGTGAATTAGTTTTTTGCTAACTATTTTTGTATGGTGGCTATTGGACCTAGTTTTAGAATCTTTTTGAATATTGTTTTCTTTTCTCGATTGTAATGATGAGCACTTGGTGTTTTCCCTAGTTTCTCTGTCATGACTCGATTTGGATTGTAACCAACACGTGAGGATTCTCATCCCCACATAAGCCTCATATAAGCCTCGTGATCGCTGCGCCATACTCTATGCATATTCTATTAGTAAAATCTATTTTAAATCGTAAATCAAATATCATAATAAACTTGAATAGCCCTTTTCTTATAAATAAAATATTAAACTATAGCTGTGATATAATTCAAACTGAGTTGCTCATATTCAAAATAAACTATATTAATGTAAATATAATATCTAAATCATGATGTAAAACATGCATATAACTCTATAATCCGAGACCTTGCCCATGTTGACACTGGAGCACTCTAAGAACAACAAAAGGGCGCCTCACTCCAAAGTGAGGCTCACCAACTGGCATCTGTACAACTGGAGAGGGGTGGTTGGAAGGACTCGTAACCGCTACTATACACTGTATCATAAGTACTAGTATGCTAAACATGATAATTGTATATGTAAATATAATAAATGTTTCTATCAACTAAAAAGTAATGCTCAGCCCATGGCAAATATGAACTTCTATCTATAATCTTACAGTCCTTGGCAAACCGCGTCCCTGGCGGACAAGCTGTGGGTACCTAACTAGGTCCCATTTTCTGGAATTGCCACCATGGTTGTTTAATGATATTGCCTCCATAGTTGTTTCATAATATTGCCTCCATGGATATTTCATAGTATTCATCATACATAACTCAACTGAAAATAAATAAAAACAACAATAAACTCATAGTACTTTGAATCCATATAACCGTAATAGTCTAACCTTAGCCTAACTGCGGCTATGAAACCATGTCTAAGGGATCATCCACTTGCAGACATTGTGGTTTCAAAACTCACAAAGTATGTTGCCGCCAACTATCATGAATCATATGAAAATTCATACTGTAAAACTCCTTTAACTGCATTTCTAAACCATGTGTCGAGCTAATATACTTTTCATAAATTACATAATTCTAGTATTATTCTTTTATTTCTAACTCATATTTGATAATCTTCATGCATAAGTATATTCATAATGATTGAAAATTGTTAACTCATTGTCTAGTCTTTGAATCATGAAAACCAATTCTTTTCTATGAACTTCTCTAACTGGGCTCTACCATGAGTTTAAAAATTCTATCATACAAGCATATTGCTCTTGGAATCATTATGAAAATCATGAAATCTTTAATTATAAACATATTTATTCTTACAAAATCATTTAGTGATAGATGGTCCCATGAGTCTCTTAAAACATATATTTCATGCTATTTCATAATCTCTAAACTTTCGTAAACTTAATAGATCAACAATAATCTCTAAACTCTTTGAGATGTTTTGTCAAATCATGCATTTATGCCTCATTTTAATGAAAACAAATCCACTTATTAACATAGAGATTATAGGATTGAACCCACTCACCTAGAAAGGGAGAACAAGAGACGGTAACAAAAACCAAAGGAGCTCCGTGGAGCAGTGGTGGCACTAAAGTCTACCATAACAATTATAAAACTCAAGATCAAACTCTAATAACATCTAGATAGCTCTAAAACAACATTAACAACGTTGTGGAAGCACCCTTACTTGATAAAAATGAGAGAAACAACACAGCCCATACTCTAGAATATGGAAGGAAGGAGAAAAAGGAAGCATAATCCAACAACTAAACTCACGTTGAAGCTTGAATGGAGTGGATTTGATGGAGGATGAGAGAAAAAGAGAGAATGGTGGTGGGGGAGGGTTCTTGGTTGAAAATGAGGAAGGAAAAAGTGGGTGAAGGGTTTTATTAAAAAAAAGGAGGGATCTGTAAGTGGAACGATGTTATTTTGGCACTGTTCATGCTCCAAGGAGACCGCTATAGTAGTCTGGGTATTCTCACACACCCTGAACTCATCACTTATGATCGCTATAGTGGTCCTCAGACCACTAAAACCCCTAAACTCATGCACTATGACCGTTATAAAATATAAATGTAAATAAGGAAGTACCTCCTCATTTGGATTTCAATAAAATATCATAGAAATTAAAATTCCAACAAATCAAAATCCAAATTTTGGGTTTTAGTTTAAATCCGGGAATCTTTAAGATTTTATAGACTTGTTGGCTAACAACGAAATATTTAAAAGTTTTATGAAATTCATTTAAAATTATTCTTTAACTTATTTTCCTTTTGGAAACAATTACTAAGACTTTTGATATCAAGAATGCGCTTCTATTATGTAGCCCTCAAAAAATGTGTAGGATCTAGATTTAGTGAAATTTAGAAGCTGGAGTGATAGATAAGGTACTAGCACCCTTCCTAAGATAAAAAGTTTAATCCTTTTTTTTAAAACTGGCATATTACATCCTCTTGTTTTGAGAGATAAGCACTTTTAATTATTGAAAAAAATTATTAGAGTTTTAATTTTCCTTTTTTGAGGACACTAAGTGTTCTCTTTCTAATCATATTATCTTTCATTCATAGAGAGAAGTGTTGTATTTTCCAATTCTAATAAAGAGTGTTATAGATTGATCATTATATTTACAGAAAATAGCATTGTTATCTTTTACACAAAAACATTTCACTTTTCTCCTAATTTAAAGTTTTTCATAAAAATTATTAGAAGGGGTTTGCATGTTAAAAATAGTGTCAATTTTTTTAACTTCATTTTGGTTTTGTAGATTTCGGGTGTATTTAGTTGAGAGGTGAAAATAGGGTAAAATTGTTCATAAATGAACTCCTTGATCAAGGACAAATGGATTGGAGAGGAGGTAGACAACACTTCTGTCAAAATTTTATATATAACTAAAAGTATAAAAAATTATTCAAGTTTATATGCACATATTGAGAAAAAAAAAGGTATAGAACATCTTTCACACTTTTAATTTTTATTATTTAGATACCTTAACATTCAATTTTATTAATTAGTTTTAAATATATTAGTTAGTTTGTTGATTTTAATGTTATAAAAAATTTGTACTACAATATCCTTGAGAGAAATATTGTATATGTTATTTATTCGTTGGTACTTTATAGCAAATTAAAAATACTTAATTGAAGCTCGACAGCACTCCTGCAATATATTTATTATTTGTAATTTATAATTTGACTTTTAGAATATATGTATATATATGTGTGTGTGGGGTGGGGGGGGGGGATGGTATAAAAGCATAACTACACCATCAATAATTTTCTATAAAATGCTCCATCCATCCTCAAGCAATTGTCCATTTCACAAACTTAGAAACTATTAATTATTTTTTTCATAAATGCCCTTATTAAATAATCCTATTAACTCATTTAGAGGAGAAAGAAAGAGAAAGTTGGAGTTGAAAAACAAAAGGATAATTTAGTAAACTATTTTGATCTTTTTCTAATATTAATGTCTTCTCAATCACTACCTTAATTCTAGTATGCATTCTAACTGAATAGTTATTTGAAAACGAAAGGAGTGTATTTTTTGTTGATATAACCGTTGGATTACAATTACCTACCATAAAAATTACTTGTGCCAAATTTCATAAAAAATTTAATATTAATAATGTTGCAGTCATATAGCTTTTAGGGAGTGGCTATTGCCACTCCCACTCACTCATTTATTGTTTAACTTTTCCCAAATATCTTTTCATTCTCTCTTGTAATTAACTTAATTAATGATTTATTGGTACTTCTAGTATTTTTTTAGATTAAATATTATTAACCCAAATAATAAAACATTTCGTTACTTTTGGTTTTATTGGATTTTTATTTCAAGAAAGTAATTCAAAATTTTCTCATCATTTTTATAATATACATGTTAAGTTTAGCTTTATACATATGGATGAAAAAATATCTCAATAATTAATTAATACACACAACCTTCTTTTAGTATTTTTATACTTTTCTATTTTAACAAAATGCCATTAGAAAAGAAAAAAAGGTTTAATAAATTTTTTAGTAGGATAATGTATGAATTAAACAAAATAATTTTTGTTAATAAATTTAAATTTTAATCAATATTCACTGTCATTATAAATTATCACATTATTTAATGAATAACATGACATACAATTTGAATTAGATAATTTAAAAATTATAATAAAATTTAAGAGTTTGATACCGTAAATACTAGTATATTATATGTTTATTTAATATTAGATTAAATTAAAAATACTAAATGGTTGAATATTGAATTTGTATATACAAGTACAACTGTATACACAACAGGTCTAGTGACAGAGTATAATGAAAATGCAATATGAAATACAATATTTTTTAGGTGTTCTTTAGCTAAAATTATTATGTTTAGTTATAATGATGGGTTTGCTAGTGTATATATATTGAGAAAACAGCTTTCTCTGTTATTTAGAAGTATGATGCACTTGATGTACACTCTATTATATTTTCTCTCAACCTTGACTTATTGTGGAGACTTTTTACCCAATTATCTAAAAAAAAAATACATATCCTTTTCTCATTTCATATGATATTTATGTAATATTAAAAAAATAATAAGAATTATTATGTGTAAAATATCTTTAAGATAAACTGCCTATTTGATAATTAGAAGAATCAACTTAAGAGATGGTTAATCTAGTATACATTTTATGTGAAAATTTAAATTTAAAATTAGTGTTTTATAAAAAAAATGAGGAAAAAAATAAAATTTTAAAAAACATTAAAAAAATATGTAATTAAAAATAATGAAAAAAAGAAAACTTTATTAAAAATGTTGAAAATAATATGTTTGAATGGAACTAAAAAAATTGATAAATCAATAATTTAATTATAAGGGAAGAAGGAAGGGCATTTTAGGAAAATAAAATAAATGCAAATTAATTGGGAGTGACAATAGTAAAATAAAGAGTGACAATAGCCCCTCTATAGCTTTTATTCTTATTCATTTTAAAAATATATTATTTGATTTTAGTGTGAATAAAAGTTATATCAAATTATTTTAGATTAATTTAAAAAATTATATGCATGATCTATATATAATATGAACTTCTTACCTAATCATGGGTTTCATAAAAAATTACACAAAAAAATTATTAACAATATAACATTTACTTAAAGTTACACTGATATAACTTGATCCTATCCCATATACATATAAGCATTTTTATATGTACAGATTAAAAATTTTATTTTATAATATGATTATGATTGATATTTTCAGCCTCTCTTTTAGATAATTTATGGAATTGTCCTTGTCCATGACACATGCAAAATTTCTTATAATTCAATTACAACAAAACAAATTTATTTTTAAAATAATAACTTAATTTGTTAAAATTATTCAATAAAATTAATTTTTTATGATATATTACTAAAAAATTTATAATCAGATTAAATAATATTTGATGTTCACGGAGTATAACAAGCAAATGCGAATAGACTCAAAATAATCTAGAAGGACTATAACCAATAATGTTGAATTTTTTTTTTTTGGCCTTATAAGTGATTTTTACTCTAAAACTTTCCGTTTAAATTATTTATCCTAAATATTTGAATTAATATTTAATTAGTCTATAAGTTCTTATAATTTTACTCAACTGTATATTAAGTCTATATAGTTTATAAATTTATAATTAAGTCTCTATATTGCATAAAAAATTTTCAATCAAATCTCTATACTATATAAAATTATAGGGACTTAATCACAAATTATTACACTATCAAAATTTGATTGAAAGTTTTCATAAAGTATTTGAACTCGATTACAAAATTTTAAATTATAGAAATATAATTAATAATTAAATAAAATTATAAAAACCTCCAAAATAATTTTAAAAGATACTTTTTTATCAGGGAAAAAAAACTTATTGTGGCTCATTTTCAAACAGACATTTTAGTCCAATGCCGACCAGCAATTTATTTATTTTTTAAGCAATAAAGTTATAATTCCAAATACCCAAAATACCCTTCTCCAAAAAAAAAAAGGACCCAGATCATTTTTTTACTTTTCACGTATCCTTCGATCCCTCTATATTTCTTTTGAGTGCAGGACGTCTGCACAAGATGGGGTGTTACACTATTTTTTTTTCCCTTTAGAAATATTTGACATGAACAATGGTGGGGCCCTAGGTGCGAAATTTCTTTTTCCCAAGTAAACTCAAAAGTCTTCCCAATTTGTTCTTCGGCACGGTTTCGTGCATACGAAAACTCTTTTGAAGCTGCTGATGAAGTTGAAAGTGCCATGAAACTATGAAGTTGAAGTTGAACATATGAAAAAATTATTTCAAGCCAATTAGAAGACTGGTTCAAAGCATTTTACAAGTAAGGTAAAAGGGACTATTGCAAATTGACACCTACTATCTAAAGTAAATATATGTATTCTGTACTCAGTGAACGGAGAGTTACGAACATTAAAAGCATATTTTGTTTACAAAACCATTTTCTATTCTCCTTTCTTATTTCCATTCCATAAAAATGATTTTCATTTTTCGATTTTTAAAATTTAGGAAATGGGTTTCTTTTGTAAAAGTAGATCTTATCTACAGGGAGAGAAAATAATAAAAATGCGTTTGGTATGTTTGCTCTCAAAATAAAATTTTTAAAATTAAATTTAAAATAATAATATTTACTATTAAACAATAAGAATTATAGAGAATAATAACATATGAATATGATCATTATCATATTCGCCTCTTTTTTGCTGCCATAATCATCTACAATGACGCTACGACAAATTTTTTTTATTGAAAGCAACAAAAGGAAAATAGAAATGGTTTAAATCAATTTTTTATTGAGAAAATTTACAGCAAATAAATTCAGCAGCATGTTCCAATTAGTTACGACTTCCTGTGGAGTCTATCCACTATACTTGTTTTGGGTGTATGGTTCATTAGAACGCACACAAATCACGCTTTGCAAGAAGTCAAGCATAGGCGTTGGTTGACTGACTTCTTGTCTTTCCTCACAGGCAGGAAGCACATTAGCAGCGTGCGTTGCGGGACTCTACTGTTTTCTTTTGCACTTGACTGGGTGTGGACAGTTGACCGGAACAGAAATTCGATTCGCCAGGTCAGCTGATTGAAACCAACGCTTTTATGCCCTAAATACTCAAACATAACCATGTTCCAAGCTTTCATATTTGCCATAACTCTTGCTCAGAGAATAGAAGGCACATGCCATCACTCTGCATTTTGACCTGCTAGACAATGGGAAGAAACATTGACGCATATAATTGATAATCACACACATTATTGAATGAAAAATTTTTAGTGCTTTGAAAGCAAGACAAAACACTTATTTAATCCTATTCGTTAATTGATACATCAGTTTTTGAGTCATCATTGTCTCTTATTTTTCTTGGATATTTTACACAATATTGGATATGTCAATTACTGAATACAGCAAAATAAATCTTTTCTCTTATTTTTAGAGAACTTAAGAATTTCTTCTTCTTAAATAGTGTAAGACTGTTATAGTCAAACCTTCATTTATAAAAGGTGGAGACAATGGTAGGAATTGCATGGTTACAAAACATGTGATCGCCTTTGAAAATTCGTTATACAAGCTATCTCATAAATACGAGTCTAATAGTTTTGTATATTACCCAAAAAAAAAAAATGTATATGTGCTGAAATAGTGAAATGGCTTATCATGAATAAGGTCTTTTTTTTTGTTATTACTGTTCCTTGATGAATCTGCTAAAGCTAATTATAGCATAGTGTAGATGCAACACTTTTTTTTTTTTTTTTATAATTGTCAATAAAGTATAGCTCGCTCTTATGAGCTAAACCATGATCTCCTGAAGCCAACACATCTATTTCATTTATTGTTTGCTCATTTGAAGGCTAGCAAGAAACAACATAATCTGGCAAATGGACTACTGAAAGTCATTTTCATTATTAATGTGTTTACACCTTGCAAAAGAGAATAAACTAACCAAACACTTTCAGATTGAGTTAATGTCCACTTTAGCTATTCGATATTTTTCTCATGAGTTATTTTTAGACTTTGACTTTTAAAATGAATTAGTTTGGGGCTTGATATTTACAAATATGAATCATTACTTTAGTCCATCCATTTATATCCTTTAACCCTCGTAAGTTAAGTGATAACATGTTACGTTAAGTATATAATAATGATTTAAGTGGCTCATTTTAGTTTTTGAAATTATATTAGACTAGTCATTTTATGATTGAGAGAGTTACAAACACTAATTTTTTCATTTTGAATAAAAATGACTCAAAATTGCTTTCTTTCTTTTGGCCACAAACAATAATTTAAAATGATGCTCTGACAAAAAAAAATTCACAAAAAACAATGATTTAATTCTGAAAGGGATTACATTCCAATTTTTAATTCAGAAAATTTGCAGTACGCTAATTCAGCAACATGATCCAATGATTTACGTCCTTCGGTGGTGTCTATTATGTAAAGCATTCAACTAGGACTTTGTTTAGGGCAGCAAGCAAGGGTTTGGAGGTCGCATTCGCATTGGGACATTAATGAAAGTTTCAATGACTTTCCTTCATTCACATTAATTAGGATGAGCATAGGTCACTTTTGGCTTCGTCACAAGTCAAGCAAGGAGTTGGATCTTTCGGTGCATTTATAGAAGGAGAAGAAATGTTCTTCTTGCTTACATTTATGAGTCATAATAATAATAATAGAAATTGTTAGAAGTTGAGATTTGAGACCGTTGAGAATATTTGGAGTAGAAAATTTTTGTTGCTTGTCTAAAGACCTTCATTAATTAGTTTATAGACATCATTCCAGAAGAGAGCAAAGTAATATAGTATTTAGTGCATGTTTTGAAAATTTATAAGATTATAATTATTTTAATAATATTTCTTTTAATAATCAATTATATGATAATCAATAGCTACAAAGTAGTTAAGATAATTTATTTTTTTATTTTTTAGAAATATTTTTATAGTAAATTAATTACTAAAAAGACCTAGTATTCAAAAATTTATTTGTATTGTATACAGAGAGGAAGCATCTCTTTTTAGTTTAGTGGTAATGGTCCGCCAACAATTTTTACTATTTTTATTAATTTGGTTGCCTCTAATTTTTTATTTGGCTTATTAATATCAAGTTTTTATTTAATTAAATGTTTGACTATTATAATAGATAATATGTTATATGTATTTATATATATGTGTGTGTGTGTGTGTGTGTATTTTGTTGAGTTTTTATTATAAAATATTTATTTATTTTATATATCATTATTTTTATTTAAATTTTTAAATAAAACTAAAGATTATAAGTTATATTTTGTTAATATAAAATTAACTGATAAGTATTGCCACCTATTGGAAAAAGGCTCCATCTTTGCCCTTGGTTGTCTAATAAAATCAACTGATAGAGTAATTGGGCATGCAGGGGCAGGCCCTAACTGTGAAACTACCCTTTAATTTATTGAGTCAACTCAAAAGTCTTTCCAATTTATTCTTGGGTCGACAGCTACCCGTGTAAGAAAAGTCAATATACAGTGGAAGGTACTGACGTAGTTGAAGGTGCCACGATACTGAGCTACTCAATCCCATATCATGTCATACATTAGTTATTTATAACCTTAGAAGTGAAGGAAATTAAGGACTTGAATTGGTGAACGCACAAATTGAAAGAGAGAGAGAGAGAGAGAGAGAGAGAGAGAGAGAGAAAGAAATGAGGTTGGATTTGGTTCTAAGTGCCCTTGTCTATTTGGTTGTGGTGCAGATGCAGATGCGAGCAAGTAATTGCTGCATAGAGAAAGAGAGAGCGGGTCTACTTGAGATCAAAACATTCTTGGCAGCGCAGGGTGATGATTTTGCCGAAAGTGAATTGGCTTCATGGGTTAATGACAGAGCCAGCAATTGTTGCGCTTGGGAACGAGTCAAATGCTCTGATTCCTCAACAGGACACGTAACAGATCTGTCCCTGGATGATATACCTCAGGACTTTCAGATGTTTAATGTTTCTTTGTTTCGTCCATTTCAAGAGCTGCGCAGCCTTGACTTGTCTGGGAACTATTTCGCAGGTTGGAGTAACAATGAAGGTATCTTAGTTTATTCGTTTGGCCCCCATTTTTTTTTTCTTATATAATAACTTTCTGCTATTCGTTTCCAAATTGAAAATGGAAAATGAAAGTAAAATAGTGCACTAAACTTTTATTTTTTTCTTTTTAAACTCCTTTTCACTCTATATCTATTGAAGGATTTCCAAGGTTGATGAAGTTGGAGACCCTAGACCTTTCAAATAATGCACTAAATAGTAGCATCCTTCCGAGTTTAAGGGAACTAACTTCACTAAGAACTTTGAAGCTTTCAGACAACATGATCGAAGGTGCTTTCCCTGCTCAAGGCAAGTATTAGATAAGGATTTGATTGTAAATTTTTTATTTAATATTGAAACCTGGTTACGAACTTTTAAATTATACAAACTTAATTGAAAATTAAGTGAAATTATTGAGAATTACATATTAGTTAAATCTTTTATTTTTATATGAGGGTTTAGGGTCTTTTTCAATCACGCTCGCTCTATTTAGGAACTTTCCCTTATGATAGGTGTTTTACTCTTGACGTTTGTTATTTTCTTGCAACAGGTTTTGTCAATTTTAGTCGGCTTGAATTATTGGACCTAAGCTCTAATTTACTCCATGGCTCTCTAGGTGAAGGTACTTCATTTATTGTTTGATGCCACTAAGTCGAAGTTGAAATGCCTACAATCAACATAGACAATTCGTGAAACAAAAAATGTCAAATAAATTTCAATTTCATTTATATTTACTGGAGAAGATAATGATTTTCAATTTTTTGTTTAGGCTTTAACTAATAAGTCACTGATACGTTTTAATTTTTAATGTCAAATTAAAGTTACTCACATACTTAAGTGATAAAAAATAATATTTGATCTAATTTACTTTCCATGACTTACACATACATAGATAACTAAGACATGAAAGGAAATATATCAAATTAAATTAATCACCCGGCCCTTCCAGAAAAATTTTCACATCAAACATATCACTGGTAACAATTTTAATTCGTGCTATCATATTATATGACCATGATATATGTGAAAACCAAAGTATTACACGCATGTCCATGAATTATACACATCTCTAACAATATTTTGTCTTTCTGCAGATCTTCAGAATTTGAGAAACTTGACGGTTTTAGGCTTGAGTGATAACCACCTGAACAACTCAATGGAAGGTAATAACAAATTAGAATGTTCTGTTTTAATTTTAAGAAGTGTTGTTAACATGTAATTTTTTAGTTATTTTTAGACGTACTCCTCAATTGATGAAAGAAGTATTAAAATAAACTTTTGTTAACTTTTTTTTAAAAAAACTTTTGTAATGATCATATATGGTTTTCCTAATGAAAGCCTTTTAAAAGTAGTAAATTTTTAAATTTTTTAATGCACTCAATACTATTTCTTTCAAAGTGTTTATCAAACAGTACCCAACAATCATGGCAGGATTATGCAAAATGAGGAATCTTGTAGAGGTGGATCTAAACAACAACATGTTTAATGGTGAACTTCCAGAGTGTCTAAGTACCTTAACACACCTCCAAGTCCTTGACCTCTCAAACAATTTGTTAAGTGGCAATTTTCCATCATTTATTAGCAATCTAACATCCCTCGCATACTTGTCTTTCTTTGAAAATTATCTGCAAGGATCATTTTCATTGAGCACTTTGGCCAATCATTCCAAACTTCAGGTTCTGTATATTTCATCACAGAGTCCAAAAGCACAGATTGGTACTGAAGAGACACAATGGGTTCCAACATTTCAATTAAAATCTCTTATCCTTCAAAGTTGCAACCTAAACATGGACAAAGGAAGTGTCATTCCTCATTTTCTTCTATACCAAAGTGAATTACAATTTGTTGATCTCTCCCACAACAAACTACGTGGAGCATTCCCAAGTTGGTTGATACAAAATAACTCAAGGCTCGAAACATTGTTTTTGAGGAATAATTCATTAGAAGGAAATCTTCAATTATACTCCATCAACCAAGACATGAATTACATGGATGTGTCAAACAACAAGCTTAGTGGTTTGTTGCCAAAAGATATTGGTGCTTTCCTTCCAAACACACAATCATTGAATTTGTCAATGAACAACATTGGAGGAAGTATACCTGCATCAATTGGTAAGATGACACAACTTTATTTCTTGGATTTGTCACACAATCACTTCTCAGGTGTGTTACCAGAAGAACTAGCCACATATTGCATCAACTTGAACATTCTCAAGCTTTCTAACAACTTTCTCAAGGGAAATATTCCAAAGTTTAAATCGAGGGATTTCAACAGGTTGTATCTTGACAACAACAACTTCAATGGGACCCTCAAAGAATTGGTAAACAATACAAGTTTGGATGCACTAGACATATCTAGCAATTCAATTTCAGGTGCAATTCCTAGTTCAATTGGCAAGTTTGTCTCAATGAAGATCCTTCTTATGGCAAAAAATGAATTAGAAGGTGAAATCCCTAGTGAGTTTAGCAATATGGGTAATCTAGTAATCATGGATCTTTCTGAAAACAGATTATCTGGGTCAATTTCATATCTCAATTTATCATCCATAAGATACCTGTATTTGCAAAAGAATGCTCTCTCAGGTATTATACCATCCATATTGGCTAAAAGCTCAAATCTAGTTGTGTTGGATCTAAGGGACAACAATTTTTTTGGACATATTCCTACTTGGATGGATCAGTTGTCAAGATTACGAGTTCTTTTGTTAGGAGGGAACGAATTTCAGGGTCAAATTCCCATCCAAATGTGTAAACTTAAAAACGTCACCATTATGGATCTCTCACGCAACATGATAAATGGTACAATACCATCTTGCTTCACAAATTTGTCACTTGGAATGGAAAGATATCAAAATGATGATCAGCATAATGATTTTCAATTCAATACAGAGGGTTACTTTCCATCAGAAGAATCTTACTTCAATGCAAGTGCATCAATATTTTATCCCCAAAATGGCATAAAATGGGATGATAATGCACAAGTGGTAGCAGAATTCAGAACAAAGAGTAATTTTTACTCTTACGAAAGTTACATCTTAGAGAGCATGACTGGATTGGATTTATCATGCAACAAGCTGACAGGTTTCATCCCTTCTCAAATTGGAAACTTGCAACAAGTTCGAGCATTGAACCTATCTCATAATTACTTGTTAGGTTTTATTCCAAAATCATTTTCCAACCTCACCCAAATAGAGAGTCTTGACTTGTCCTTCAACAATTTAAGTGGTCAAATACCTTATGAACTGACCAAATTGAACTTTTTATCAATCTTCAATGTGTCATACAACAATCTTTCTGGAACACCACCTAGTACAGGACAATTTGCAAATTATGATGAGGAGAACTACAAAGGTAATCCTAATCTATGTGGACCACTACTAAAGCACAGGTGTGGAAATGCTTCAGCTTCACCTCCATCACAATCCAATAACACAGAAGAAAAGGAAACAACATTGGACATGGTAGCATTCTATTGGAGTTTCACAGCATCTTACATAACAATATTGTTAGGGTTTATAATCGTATTGTGCATCAATGCTTATTGGCGCATGGTTTGGTTTTATTACATTAGTAAGATTATACATAAATGTTTTCCATCTTTTCCATTATATTGAAGACTGCCTACTGCAGTGATTCCGAGTTTGTATGATAAAATGGTATAATAGTTTGTATGAATCAGTTTGGTATTTGAATTATGTTATGAATTTAATACTGAGTTCTTCTTATACCAATTTTTATACATTTGGATACAACAATTATTTCAAGCTCATTAGAAGCTTGTATCAGAGGATTATCTTTCCTAGCATAATAGAGAAGATATGAAAAAGAGGAACAATGGTACAAAAAGGAATAATTTCTCAATTATTGCTTGAGTACTACTTATACGATTGAGACATTCAGTATAGTTTGCTTTGATACGACTTCTCTACTCCTATATAGCATCTGTCCTTTTCCATCTGTTATAAGGAATCTTGATAGCTCTTTGGCGCATTTGCATCAAAGAAAGTTTGCAATGAAGGATGGATGATGAAAAGGCAGAGCAATTAGAAAAATATCAAGTAGAGAATAACAATTTAGGATAGGTGGCAGTAGGAGGGGGAATGACTTTTGCTAATAAGGTTTAGAGAGAGCACATTGCTCTCCTTAGAGAGCTCTCAACAATATCATTCCCAATTGTTCCTTATTTTGGGTTATTGATGAGGCTTTAGAAAATTAGGAGGAACTATAACATTTTTTAAACTTGATTTGAAATTTGATTTTGTCAAACTCGAATAAAGGAGTAAGAGATACACAAGACATGATTCAAGATATATGAACACAACTGTGAGTGGTTGGTGATGCCCTTCAGGCTCACCTATGCTCCTTCTACATTTCAATCCCTTATGAACACCATTTTCATACCTTATTTGAGAAACTTTGTGTTAGTTATTTTAATAATATATTGGTTTATATCCATGACATGTTTGCTCTTTTGTCTCATTTTAGGGCATTGAGATAGTATGACTCAAGTACATAACTAATTCCTCAACTTAACAAAGGAAATGCAACAAGTATCTAAGAACTCAATGTAATAGTAGGAGTATATCACTAATGTAACAGTACTAAGAATCACTGATAAGAAGTATCAGAAACACAAATGGCATGATAAGGGATAGGAAGGGATAAATCAAACTCCACAGTAAACTTTGAATAGGTGAACCAAATAGAGAAGAATCAGTATTATAAGGGAATGAAGAAGCAAAAGAAGTCAGGAAGAAAGAGAAGCATCAAAGGGAAAATATATACACCACACTTAGCTTATCCTCCTTGTGCCATTATTCTCCATTTTTATATTTTGCTCCACTCATAGGCTTGGGCTAATACTGATGGGCCTGAGTTCAATTTATGCATATATGTTACATTATCACCCCTTTTAAAATTGATCTTGTCCTTGTACCCAAAAAACAAAAAAAAATGGATCGTGTCCTCAAGGTCAAGAGTGCTGTTAATATAGCTGCACCACTTCAAAGTCTTACATGCAGAAGTGTCCCTCACTTGTCTCCAGCTAATTGTATGCAATGGTTCCAATACAACCTGAATTTTGGAGCCATTACTACCTTTATGTTTTATATATTAGCCAAAAATAGCAAACCTTAATGGGGAAAAACTCTCATTCCCTAATGCAACAGATTCTAAGTGATGCCATTACCATGGTGTTGAGCCACAACATGCCTAAACTTAGGTCCAACATCTCTTCTAAAATGCTCAAGCAAACTAGTAAATGCGTTTAGGAAGGAATGATAAGATCCAAACATAATGCACTAGCAACACACGATTGCTATTCCCTTCAAAGCCCACCCACAATAACCTTCCTCAATAACCCAGCCAACACAAGGCACATTCTCTTATATATTGTAGCATCATTTGGTTTAATAACTTGATTCAACATTTCTCCAAAAAGACTGATTGTCTTGCCTGCTAGAATGCAGCGCACAACGAGATAGTATTGAAGACCTGAAGGTCACATTTGGTTTCTTGATTTATCTGAAAATCTTCCAAGCATTTTTTGATGGGATATTTTTCAGAGCCAGCTCCTGCTATCTAAAATTCAAAACAATTCAAAAGACTAATATATTCATTGAATTTTAATAAAAATCCAATTTTATCCTTCTATTAACTAAGGCATTTAATTTTTTATCTTTCACACAAATATTTATGTCCACTATAATCAATTTATATTTTGAGAGCAACTTTATAATATATTTACAAACTACTATCTAAATGAGTCTTGCTTATCTAGAGCAACTTTTGAATTATTTCATTAGATGGTGCTACTATGACTTTTTGAGAACAACTTTTTAAGAACCTAGGAGATTAGCAGCGTTTTGAGAGTCATCACAATACCAAACCAAGCCTAAATTTGGTATTGTGACGCTGT
The DNA here is from genome assembly GCA_031216105.1 of Dalbergia cultrata. Taxonomy (NCBI): domain Eukaryota; kingdom Viridiplantae; phylum Streptophyta; class Magnoliopsida; order Fabales; family Fabaceae; genus Dalbergia; species Dalbergia cultrata. The sequence goes on along the minus strand of CM062351.1, from coordinate 12,314,665 downwards.
CATTAAGGAGTTAGCATGCAAACAGAAGGGCACTATAGTCTTTTCACTTTTACCTTTTAATTATCTTATTCAGTTTGACTTTCAAGGATATAAATAAGTAGCTTTTAATTTCCTTAAGGGAACCTTTTAAGTTTTAGTTTTAGAGTTCTTCTTTGGATCATTGCTTTCGTTCTTGCTTCTATGTCTTTTTAAAGTTCTAAATATGTTACGAAGATAGATTCTTATGGAATATTTTGCACCCTTTTTAAAATTTTTTCTTATTTTCTAGCTACTTTAATGATGTTCTTGATTTGGCCACCCATTAACTGATATATTGTTTTATATTGTCAAAATATATTTCATTTTATAAAATAAGCTAAACTAGAATTTAACATAGGTTAAAATAGTAGAGATATAAGTGCTTATCTATGTGGTCTTTGAGAATTCTTATTCTTCATCCTTAGGATAAATTTAAAATAATATAGGAGGCTGACTGTCTGGTTTATCCTAAAAGGGTTATAATAGTGAGAGATCGTGTTATCACTATTAACAATGGGTAATTCGACCAAGAATAATATTATTAGGAAAGGATTTTAACAATTAGATAGTGCAATTCTAGGGAACCTTGATGAAATTAATCCCTAACATCTGTATTCCATCCATATTTCTCAGCAATTTAGTTTTAGTCTCATATTTTCTTTTTTAATTTGAGTTAAAGCATTTGTTTATTTTATTACATTTTTCCTAGATAGTAAATCACTCATTTGAACTGAAATTTGATTTTAATTCTTGTAGAAATGATACTTTATTTACTCTTCTTTACTTGTGAAATGATATGCTCGCCGGAATTCGCTTTGACAAATTGAATAACGCCTGCCATTTGGCCATGAAGACAAACAATGCTACATATCTCTGGGCCCAATTAATATGACAAAAAAAAAAGGGTGAGTGGCAAATTCATTGGATAGGTATAAAGAGAAATAATTCGGCATATACAAAAACAGAAGTTTTCTATTGCTTCGGATATCAGATGTTCACAACCTTTGTAGTTTAATTAATTTATTTATCTTATGTTGCAGGCAAATAAAAGTATGGATAAAAAAGGTTGACAAACTTATGGAACAATTACATCTAAATAGAAACTGGAAAATTAGATACATATCCAAACAAAAAACTATTTAACGTTTTTACTGGTTAAAAAAAAAACAGCAAACCTAGATATACTAACTTTCCAAATTCATTAAGCACTGAACCCCAAACCACACAGGCGGAGAGGTTAAGGAAATTCCAGAGCAGATTCATCCTTTGCTGCTAGAAAATTTTAGGAATTAGGTGGGTAATTCTTTTGTCCACATGTTATAAAGTTTTCAAACTTATTAGTCAAGTCAAACCAAAGCACTTTTCCTAATCACACACATTTATTCTTGGAGTTAGTTAGTTTCGTTGATAATATTTAATAAAATACCCTTGAAATGTACCTTATCAAATTACTGGTCAATGGCACAGAGGCACCGAGAGCGGCAGAGGAAGATGGTGATTATTGGAGTAAATTGTAATACTCAATATTATTGAAACCTCACATTTGATATTAGCTGTTTTAAGTTACATGTGTGTTTTTAATTGGTTCAACTAAGAAGGGTATTGGAGCCCTTTCAATTCGTTGGCTACTTGAGCAATCACATTTAATCTATACTCTATATGACAGATAGTTCGATAAAGTTCTATGTATCATCCAAAAATTAGAAAGTGCCATTAAATCATTTCTCCCAAAAGCTTAAGTTAATGGGTAGAGACATATGAATGATTTTATACTTTAATATGTCCCACTCACGTGAATGCTTCTTTTTGGGCTTAAGCGTGAATATTTTTATCAGTGGGAGTTCGAACCCTTGATCATTTAGTCATAGTGACTCTAATATCATGTCATGAAATCATATTTTTCAAAAGTTTAAACTAATAAGTAGAGGCATGTGAATATATTCTAATAGAAACAAGGGAAAGAAAAACTGTGATTAACAATAATCTTTTGTTCTATGGAATTTTGAAACAATTAACTCTGGTGCCGGTGTTGCTAAAGCTGCCTTGGAGCACACCTGGTGGTGTCTTAACAAAACTTAGAGCCTTGGTGCAAAACTAAAATCAAGGCAATCTGGGATGAGAAACGAGTCAATGCATCCTCTTATTTGTACTGTGTACTGTAATGAGGGATGCGAATGTTGAGTGCTTAATTATACTAGCCATGAGCAAAGCCTTGCTTTAAAGTTAAGCTTTTGTAGTTCACATCATTGTAAGTTTATAGACCTAGCATTACAAATGATTTCGAATTCAGTGTACGGACAAGAATATTCTAAGCTTGTCTTTAAAGTAATCAAGTAAGAGTGTCTTCACCTTTAAATTTTATGGTTTATGATCAAGATGTATTAAAAAATAAATTAAAGATGAATAATATATCCTTGTTGATTTTAGAGATAAACTTACACGAGAAGAGATTTTTCCATGAAGAATGCAAATTTTTAAGATTAATTCTGTTCAGAGTTTCGAAATTTGAGTGTTAGTAATGTTAGGACAAAAACAACAATGATTGTGATGCCCGGCTTAGCCATTGCAGGGGAAGACAAGAAGTTAAGTGCACTTAGCAATATTCAACAGCTTCATGCCACTGTTTGTACAAGCTTCATCACCATATAGTATGAAACAATATGGACACTCACGGTCATAATATTGTAGGAAATATACCCAATGTCATGTTGATTATATTAAATTAAAATTTCATTAATTTACACCATGAATAATGTCACTTTATTCTTAACACGCTACACAAAGTACCGAATGATGACCATCCTACCAGGTCGTATTACTTTAATTTTAACTCGTCCTAATTAATTTAAATGGCATACTGCAGTAAGGAAGTGATGTATAGCACAGATGCATTCTTCTTAGTTTCCATGGTGATATTTGTTGGACTTAGAGATTGATTCACAATGTAATTAGATGATACCTTTATATGACAATGAGTATTAAAATAAATATGATACAATTAAATCTATTAATTTGTGCAGTACAGTGATAATAAATATATGCAAGTCAAAAGAAAATAGACACCAAATTTTCACATAAAAATCCCCAAATATCGAAGGAAAAATCATGGGATAAATTCTGAAAAAATATTCCACTATATTCAAGATAATTACAAAATATTCTTTCTACACTCTCATGCCCAAGAGATAAATATAGTATTTGCTAGTAAGAATTCTACTATTCAAATACTATAATTTTCCAGTACCAAGAAATAATAGAAATGATATTCAAAATATTTCCAGTGTATTTACCAATACCTTACATTCTTTGAGATTTATTCACAATTTCAAATTTTCCTCTCACTTTTATAGAATAATACATTTTCAGTTTGTCTCCCTTCACTCTGCAGCAGCTCCCTAATTAACTCTTACTGCTTGATACAGAGGTTTTGTGCCGTGTGTATGTAAACTGTAAACTTCTGCTGAAGAAGAAATTTCTTCATGCATGCACCTAATTTTCTTCATCCAAGCACTTTTCACTGTTGAACATTTAGCGGCATGTTTCATGGCTTTTCCTTTTTCAATTTCTTCGGCTGGACTTCACAACCATTGGGTCCACAGCCCTCCTGCTGAGATAATTTGAGTACGACACTGCAGAGAGCATAGGTTGCCTCCTGAAAGTGGGGTCCTTCAAATCAATGCCTTAACTTGATTCAGTCCGACCAATAACTCCGAAGACATCCAATAAGGCCCACACAAAATAACCTCTTACATCCAGGCCATTTCTTTCGAAGTGAAAAAAACAAAAAGAAAGAAATGATGGGCATGGCCAAAAAGGAGAAAAAGGGAGAAAAAAAAACCTCTATTAGCATTCTTACAAAATTAATAAGTTACAATTACAAACTGTTTAATCAATGTATTTATTGAAAATAGAGAATTATAGAGAATACTGAAAATGAAGATTTAAGATTTAAAGCGTGCACGCATAATATAACCTTTGATATTTGTATAAATTCTTCGCTTGAAAATGAAAATAGAAGTACCTTAGCATATCAAGCACACTCTCAATGTATTCATGTAAGTACTACACCCAAGCCCAATTATCCAATGATGAATTCCGATGTGTTTGTTGACCTGTGAAGTTCAAAGATTTTTCACATCCTTAGGCCTTACGGATTGATCAAGGATTAATTTTGTTCATAAATGAATTGTAAGATTTAATTTTGAAATGTTAATCTCACAATAGCATGTTGAAAGACACTAAAATTTTATATCATAGCATGTGATGGTAGATACTGCTAACTCCATTGATCTATTGTATTAAAAGATAATGAGGTAGGTATCTTAATGAGTACCCGATTTTAAATGTTCAAATAACATTATTCCTCTCAAAAATTGCTAGATTTGAAGTTTTAGAAATGATTTGGTGTTTGTGTCGTGGTTGGCACTCTACCGACAAGCATCGTCGTTGGGGGCTCTCTAACTTGATTGCCTTATACTCTTCTGAAAAGTCATTCAAAGCATTGTTCACAATCTAAAGTGCCATACGAATTTGAAGAGTATATAATGATGATTTTAGAAGAAATAATCCACATCAATTTTGGAGACATTTTAAAATATGAGCTATATATCTACTCAAAAAAATGAGAGCTATGTTGGAATAATTTTTTGTCGATTAATATAAATCAATGTTGAATTTAATTTAGACCCAAATTAATTTGATGTCAAACAATTAGAGTTTATTATTTAAACCCAATAATTTGTGATCAGTGTTGCTATTAGGCTAATTATTGTTAAGCACTGTTTATTGTGGGTTTACGGGTCCTTGTGTATGGGCTTCGCTATGATGGGTTGCTTAGCCCAACAGTTTACTGACACAAGGAGAGACCCTCCTCCCAACCAATATATCGGGTGTTTAGTTGCCCCTTCATACTATAACACACAAAACCTAATATGGAATAGGATGAGTAAATCTCCTAACTCTCCTTATTGGATTTTTCTCTAATCCCTTGCGTTTGCTTTCATTTTGTATGTCAGGTTAGGAGATGCTTATGACTCTGTTGTCTTCGTCCTCAGCCCTTCCAGGTAAATCTAATCTAATCTTTCTGATTGTTGTTGAATATGCCATATTCAGGATTAAATTGATCTTTCGGATATAGTGATTTCATCTATTATTTATATCATCTGAAATATCTGAAATTCCTTCAAGTGATATTAGAGCCAATTTAATATCTGATTATGGCTGTGAATTATTGTAAGATTGGGTGTTTGAAGGAATCAAATTTATATTTAATATGAACTCTAGAATAATCCAATTTGGGATTTTGTTAATGACAAAATAAATAATTTGAAGATTGATTAAGGGGTTTTGTCGTCACTGCCATTTTGCTTATGGTTTACGGTAGTTATGCAATATTTTTCGCTTAATTTCGCGAGGTCTAGATTTTAATTCGATCCCAAGATTGAACTTGGATGATCATCTTAAGCTAGCACCCCAGTTAATTGTCCCAACGTGCTTATGCTTTTTCCTTCTGGAGGACGCAGAGTCGTAGACGGACCTTCAACCGTGCAAGCGGATGGGCCCTCGTTCATTATTGCTCCTTCCTTCAAACGTGCATCACAACAGCCCATAAACTAACGAAAGCAATAACTGCTCGGCTCTGCTTTGCCCATAAACTAAGTAATAATTGTTATTCTATTTAAGCTCTCCAGAAAGTTCATTTGGAGTAATTGTGAATTCCTTCAAGCTATATATACAATTTTTTTTATATAAACTTATTGGTCCCGTTATGCAATTATTTCAAGCCAATCTCATTAAAAAATAAAACTATTTCAAGCCAATTAGAAGACTGGTTCAAAGCATTTCAAAAGTAAGGGAAAAGGGACTATTGGAAATTGACACCGGCAATCTAAAAGTAAAATTATTATTATTATTATTATTTTTGATAAAGAGGAGGCTCAAACCTCCCACAGGAGGGAGCAGAAGCCAAAAAACAGTACATGAAAAACAACCAAAAGTAAACAAGGTTCACAAACAAATTACAAAAGCAAAAGGAGACGAACAGGAGACATTTAACAAATGCAAATCAATAGATGATGATCTAGCTGAGAATAACTCTTCAAATTTAGATGCATTTTCTGTCCATGCTCAGAAAATATGTCTCCACAATAGGTGAACATAGTCAGCAAGTTCTCAATACTCTGTGCTTATACTCCACTGTTGATGTCCGCATAATCTAAGCAGATTAATCAATATATTCTTATCCTCTTTGGAGAGTACCAGATACCAGCAAAGAAAAAGTGAGAGTTTCCAAAACCAAGCAACTATAATGCCCTTATCTACAGCATATTCAACAGCATGTCTATGCCTCCAGATTCAAAGCGCAAACCCATCATATGTTGATTGTGAAAGAGCCAATTCACATAGTCAAGACACGAACACACACACACACACACACACACACCCCTAAACTTCACGCCCACCCCATTCCATTTTGTAACAACTAACCCTCTTACCAGTGTATCACTCAAAATTGCTCAAAAATTCAATAATTATTCGCCCTCAACTACCGTTCTCCCCCTCATTCACGAAAACAAAACCTCACAGTGTATCACTATAGTCACCACCATTGGACCACCTTTCAACCATATCCTGAGATCATTAACCATGCAAACCTGCCAGAAAAATTACAGTTAGACAAAACAAAATTATTTATCCTCACCATACTTCTCTATCCGCACAACTGTCTAAAGTAAACATATATTCTGTGGTCAGTGACCGGAGACTTACAAACACTTAGAGCATGTTTTGTTTACAAAACCATTTTCTATTTTTTTTCCTTATTTTCATTCTCGGATTTTTAAAAATTTAGGAAATGGGTTTCATCTGTAAAAGTATATCTTATCTACAAGTAAAGAAAATAAGAAAAATACGTTTGGTATGTTTGCTCTCAAAATAAAATTTTTAAAATTAAATTTAAAATAATAATATATAATATTAAACAATAAAAATCATAGAGAATAATAACATATGAATATGATCATTATCATATTCGCCTCTTCTTTGCTGCCATAATCATCTAGAATGACGCTACGACAAAAAAAATTTATCGAAAGCAACAAAAGGAAAATAGAAATGGATTAAATCAATTTTTTATTGAGAAAATTTACAGCAAATAAATTCAGCAGCATGTTCCAATTATTTACGACTTCCTGTGGATTCTATCCACTATACTTGTTTTTCGCGTATGGTTCACTAGGTCTCATTCGCAATGAGCTAATGAGAGCAAGGCAAATGCTTTCCCTCATCACATTAATTAGAACGCACGTAAATCACGATTTGCAAGAAGTCAAGCATCGAGGTTCATTGACTGACTTCTTGTCTTTCCTCACGGGCAGGAAGCACACCAGCAGCGTGCGTTGCGTGACTCTACTGTTTTCTTTTGCACTTGACTGGGTGTGGACAGTTGACCGGAAGAGAAATTTTCCATAATTCTGATAGAGTGTTATAGTTTTATCATTATATTTAGAGAAAAATAGCATTGTTATCTTTTACATAAAAACCTTGCAACTTCCCCCCAATTTGAAGTTTTTCTTTGTCATCAAGGGGTTTGCATGTTAAAAATTTAGTATAATGTAATTTGTGTTTTTTTTTTTTTTTTACTTTGTTTTGGTAATGTAGATCTAGGGTGCCTTTGATTGGAAGGTAACAATAGGGTGAAAATTTTCATGGATGTACTCATGACATGCAAATTTTCTTATAATTTAATTATGATAAAATTTATTTATTTTTATATAATATATTATTAGAAAAGTGATAAATAGATTAAATAATATTTGATGTTCTCATCATAGTAAAACAAGAAAATGCTTATAGATTCAAAATAATCTAGAAGGATTATAACCAATAATGCTGAAGTTTTTTTTTTTTTACTTATGCGTGGTTTTTACTCTAAAACTTTCATTTTAAATTATTTATTCTAAATATGTTAAATAAACTCAAAACACCTTTTATTAGGAAAAAAATAAAAAACTTATTGTGGTTCATTTTCAAACACACGCATTTTAGTCCAATTCTGAAAAGCAATTTTGTGTTTTTTTTTGTAAGCAATAAAGTTATATACTTTGGAAATATTTGACAAGAGCATTGGTAGGGCACTAGGTGGGAAATTTCCTACTCCCAAGCAAACTCAAAAGTCTTCCCAATTTGTTTTTGGCCACGGTTTCATGCATAAGAAAAGTCTATTTAAAGCTGCTGGAAAAGTTGACGGTGCCACAAGAACTTGAAGTTGAAGTTGAACAGAGAGAATAGAAATGAGGTTGGGTTGGGTTCTAATAAGTGCTCTTTTCTTTCTTGTTGCTCTCCGAATGCAAGCATGCGATGGGTGCTTAGAGAAGGAGAGAATAGGCCTCCTTGATATCAAAGCATACTTCCTGGCACTTGGGGATTATCATACAGAGAGGGACCTAAGATCATGGGTTGAAGATAGAGGCAGTAATTGTTGCGCTTGGGAACGAGTCAAATGCTCTAATATCTCAACAGGACAAGTGACAGATCTATCCCTCAGGAGGCTCTTACCATCCGACTATCATGAGGAAACTTGGATGATGTTAAACGTCTCTTTGCTTCGTCCATTTGAAGAGCTGCTAAGCCTCGACTTGTCTGACAACATTTTTAAAGGATGGAGTAACAATGAAGGTATATTATTTATTCCTTTGCCCTACATATTCTACTTAATTTGTTTCTATACTGCAGAAAAGTGGAAATTATAAAGCAAAAATTTGTAGAAAAAGACGCATGGTTGTGCATTTTGCAGCCACCGTATGTTAAAAAAACAAAAGAGATTACTGCACACATGCACAGTAATGTGATACACAGCTGTACCATCGAAATATGCACAGTAACTCTCCAAAATCATCTATAAATAGAGCCTTGAAGCATATGGTTTTTGCATCCCGAACTGAGAAGCATTTCCTCAGTTGTATAGGAAGAAGCAGTGTAGGCTTCTTGTAGTGAGAGAAAAATAGAGAGTGTGTGTAAGAAAATTCCAAGAGTGTAGTGTGAGTATACACTGGGGTTTTGGGTATATTCTCTAGATCTCTGTAATACTACTAATTGTAGTAGAAGACAGTCTCATTGGGGATACACTATATTGTAATTACTCTTTAAATATAGTGGAGTATTTTTCGGAGTTTGGCCCGTGGTTTTTCCCTCAAAATTATAGGAGGATTTTCCACGTTAAAATATTGGTGTGCAGTTATCTTGATTTATTTTGTTGGTGTGAATAGTAACGAGTACTATTCATAAATAGTGAAGCGGGTCCCACTACATAGTACTATTCACGTGAATAGTGACGTGGCCCCATTGCAAATTACTATTCACCGTACTCCATTTTTTCGTCTCTTCGATTTGGGCGCGCTTCCGCTCACATCCGTAAAGTGTTTATTACACTTAGGGTGTACCCGACTCTGATGATACCATAACAAGTGGTATCAAAGCTTTGGATCGGTGGGATTTATTCTTAGTATGCTCTGTGGTTGCAGCTTAGTCTGATCTTCCACATCAGAAAAGAGTTTCTCCCTAATACTTGAGGATCACCTTTTGGTTCTTTATTCTTTGGAAGACAAGATGAAATCTTGTGAGAGTGCAGTTTGAAGAGGTTCTGGCTAAGGAAAGACTTGGTATTTAAGCGTGTCCATTGTGACCCACCTCTCTTTCCTGGGAACCCTCTTGGTGCACGATTTAACAGTTGATTCACACTATTCTAGTATACGGTTAACAGTATAAGGTTCTGACTAAGATCCAAGATGTCGGTGCCAAAATTTGAAGTGGAGAAATTTGACGGATCCAACGACTTCAGGCTATGGAAACTGAAAGTGCAGGCATTGCTAGGTCAGCAAGGTCTTGCAGAGGCGTTGGAGGACCCAGGGTCATTACCTGATGACAAGAAGAAGGAGATGATGGTCAAAGCACTGAGTACAATACAGTTGAGTCTTGCGGACAATGTTCTGCGAGAAGTCATGGATGAAAAAACCGCTGATTCACTATGGAAGGCTTTGGAAGAAAAATATTCTGTAAAGACCTTGTCCAACAAGCTTTATCAGAGAAAGAGACTGTACACATTCAAATATTCAGGAGGAAAATCAATGCAAGAACATATAGACGACTTCAACCGGATGATCTCTGATGTTGGAGCAGCTGGAATTAAAGTTGAAGATGTTGATCAAGCTATGATCTTGTTGACTTCATTACCTTTGTCTTATGATAATTTCTGTGATACCATACTTTATGGTAGATCCGATATCTCAGTGAAAAATGTCAAAGAATCACTGATGATAAAGGAACATCAGAAGTTAGTAGCAGGATCCAGTACCGAAAGTCCTGCAGATGGATTATTCGTGACGAGAGGGCGTAGTCAAGAAAGAGGATTGGGAAACAAAAGCAAGAGAAGATCAAAGTCTAGAAAGCATAAATTTGTGAAGTTCTTTCATTGTCACCAGACGGGACATATCAGAAGAAATTGCCCAGAAAGAAAGGAGAAATCAGGAGATTCTGCTAACATAACAATTGAAAGTTCTGAAGATAGCGATGCCAATGCTGCTTCGGCCTTGACAGTATTCACAGGTGACACCGAAAATGAGTGGATCCTGGATTCTGGCGCATCTTTTCATATGACGCCTAATCGAAACTTCTTCTCATCCTATAAAAAAGGGAGGGAAAAGTTAAATTGGGAGATAATAGAATTATTCCAATTGCTGGTGAAGGAGATGTGCAAGTCAATTTAGATGATGGTACTAAAAGGACGTTTCAAGCATGGCATGTACCAGAACTGGGTAGAAACCTGATCTCGTTGAGTGCCCTAGATAATCGGGGGTACAAGTTCATTGGAGAGGGTGGTTTCTTGAAGGTATTCAAAGGTTCAATGGTGGTATTGAAAGGAAAGCTGCAAAGTGGAATCTATTTATTGCTAGGAAGCATAGTCGATGGAACTGCTGCTGTTTTATCCTCTGAAAGAAATAATGATGCTACACGATTGTGGCACATGCGGCTTGGTCATATGAGTGAGAAAGGAATGACCATACTTGCTGGCAAAGACCTATTGAAAGGCTTGAAGAATTGCAAACTTGGTTTCTGTGAAAACTGTGTATTTGGAAAGCAGAAACGAGTGAAGTTCAATTCTGGCAAACACAATAGCAAGGGGATATTGGAGTATGTCCACTCGGATGTTTAGGGTCCAGCCCCTGTTAACTCCTTAGGTGGAGCTCGCTATTTTCTTACTCTGATAGATGATTATTCCAGAAAAGTCTAAATTTATTTCCTGAAGAAAAAAGAAGAGGTGTTCGACAAATTCAAGCAATGGAAGGCCATGGTCGAGAAGCAAACCGGGCGGTCAGTCAAGAGACTAAGAACTGACAATGGCGGAGAATTTTGCAGCAAAGAATTTGAGGAGTTTTGTAGAAATGCTGGTATAGTGAGGCACCATCTTGCACTGCAGAACACCACAGCAAAAATGGAGTTGCAGAACGGATGAACAGAACACTTCTAGAGCGTGCAAGATGCATGCGAATCAACGCAACACTTCCCAAATCATTTTGGGCTGAGGCAGTCAATACAGCTGTATATCTGGTAAACAGATCTCCATCAACTGCTATTGATCTGAAGATTCCACAAGAGGTATGGTCCGGTCGACCCGTAAACTATTCTGATTTAAAGATATTTGGTTGTCCTGCATATGCTCATGTGAGTGATGGTAAACTTGAGGCGAGGGCAAGAAGGTGTATATTTCTAGGGTATGCACGAGGGGTGAAAGGCTATAGATTGTGGTGTACAGAGAAAGCAAGTTCACCCAAAATCATTGTCGGCAGAGATGTCACTTTTGACGAAGCTACAATGCTAAATCAGAAGAAGGAGTCTAACTTAGATGATGCAGAGACAGATCATGGTGCTAAGAAGCAGGTGGAGCTAGAGATTGACTGTGGGAAGGTGAAGCAAGAAAATGATATAATGAATCAGCCAAGTACTTCAGGGATTGCTCAACCTGAAGTAGAACAACAAAATGAACCTGACTATGAGGAAACTGGTGAACCAACCAGAGAAGCAGAGCCATACAGTATTGCTACTGGCAGAGAAAGACGAGAAATCCAGAAACCAAAAAGATATCTGGATTCTGCTGCTTGTGCACTTGACTCATTAGATGCAGATCCTATAGCCTTTGCTTTGGCTATGGCGGATGGTGCAGTTGGAGATGAACCGTGTACCTATCGTGATGCAATAAAAAGCAAGGAGTCGAAGGAGTGGCTGATAGCAATGAATGAGGAGATTGAGTCTCTTCAAAAAAATCAAACGTGGGAGCTGGTACAACTTCCAAAGGGGAAAAGAGTAGTTGGCTGTAAATGGGTTTACAAAAGGAAAGAAGGAATCCCTGGCATTGAGCCTCCAAGGTTCAAGGCAAGACTGGTAGCAAAGGGTTATACTCAGAAGGAGAGTGTTGACTTCCATGAAGTATTCTCTCCTGTGGTGAAGCATAGCTCTATTTGGATCCTATTAGCTATTGTGAGTACGTTTGACTTGGAGCTAGAACAACTTGATGTGAAGACTGCGTTCTTACATGGTGAGCTAGAGGAACAGATCTACATGAGTCAACCAGAGGGGTTTGTAATTCCTGATAAGGAGAACCATATGCACTTTGTTGAAAAAGTCATTATATGGCTTGAAAGCAGTCCAGGCGATGGTACAAAAGATTTGATGCATTTATGATTAGTACTGGATATAGTAGAAACCAATATGATAATTGCATCTACTCTAAGGAGCTTCCAGATGGTTCAAAGATTTATTTGTTGTTGTATGTAGATGATATGCTAATTGCAGCTTGTAATAAGGCTGAAATTAGTATGTTGAGCTTCAGTTGGGAAAAGAGTTTGAGATGAAGGACTTAGGTGCGGCAAGGAAGATTCTTGGAATGGAGATTCATAGGGAGCGACACAGTGGCAGGTTGTGTTTAACACAACAAAATTATATTATGAAAGTGCTACAACGCTTCAATATGGATCAATCCAAGCCAGTTGGCACTCCGTTGGCTGCACATTTTAATATAATTTTGTTGTGTTAAACACAATCTGCCACTATGTCGCTCCCTATGAATCTCCATTCCAAGAATCTTCCTTGCCGCACCTAAGTCCTTCATCTCAAACTCTTTTCCCAACTGAGTTTTCAACATACTAATTTCAGCCTTATTACGAACTGCAATTAGCATATCATCTACATACAACAACAAATAAATCTTCGAACCATTTGGAAGCTCCTTAGAGTAGATGCAATTATCATATTGGTTTCTACTATATCTAGTACCAATCATAAATGCATCAAATCTTTTGTACCACTGCCTCGGGGACTGTTTCAAGCCATATAACGACTTTTTCAACAGGTAGACATGGTTCTCCTTATCAGGAATTACAAACTCCTCTGGTTGACTCATGTAGATCTGTTCCTCTAGTAATTATCTTTGAAGGAATGTCCGAGAACTAAGGAGGAGGTGGAGCACATGTCTCGTATACCTTACTCTAGTGCAGTTGGCAGTCTCATGTATGCCATGGTGTGCACTAGACCAGATATTTCACAAGCAGTGAGTATGGTAAGCAGGTTTATGAGCAAACCTGGAAAGACACATTGGGAAGCTGTGAAATGGATTGTGCGGTACTTGAGAGGTTCTATTGATATTTGTTTGGTATTTGAAGGTCAGAAGAACTATGGAGTTGTAGGTTATGTAGATTCTGATTATGCAGGTGATTTGGATAAAAGGAGGTCATTGACGGGCTATATCTTTACAGTCTTTTGGATGTACTATTAGCTGGAAGGCGACATTGCAATCTACAGTGGCATTGTCAACTACTGAAGCTGAGTATATGGCATTGACTGAGGCTATTAAAGAGAGCATTTGGGTGCACAGTAATGTGATACATAGCTGTACCACCGAAATATGCACAGTAATATGCACAGTAACTCTCCAAAATCATCTATAAATAGAGCCTTGAAGCAGATGATTTTTGCATCCCGAACTGAGAAGCATTTCCTCAGTTGTATAGAAAGAAGCAGTGTAGGCTTCTTGTAGTGAGAGAAAAATAGAGAGTGTGTGTAAGAAAATTCCAAGAGTGTAGTGTGAGTATACACTGGGGTTTTTGGGTATATTCTCTAGATCTCTGTAATACTACTAATTGTAGTATAAGAGAGTCTCATTGGGGATACACTATATTGTAATTACTCTTTAAATATAGTGGAGTATTTTTCGGAGTTTGGCCCGTGGTTTTTCCCTCAAAATTACAGGAGGGTTTTCCACGTTAAAATATTGGTGTGCAGTTATCTTGATCTATTTTGTTGGTGTGAATAGTAATGAGTACTATTTATAAATAGTGACGTGGGCCCCACTGTAAATTACTATTCACCGTACTCCATTTTTCCGTCTCTTCGATTTGGGCGCGCTTCCGCTCACATCCGTAAAGTGTTTATTACACTTGAGGTGTACCCGACTCTGATAATATCATAACAAAATTAACAATTTATTTTAAACTAAGCGTTTCGTAACTCTTTTGCACACTATATTTTTGAAGGATTTCCATGGTTGAAAAAGTTGGAGACCTTAGATCTTTCATTCAACGCACTAAATGGTAGCATCCTTCCAAGTGTCAGTAAACTTACATCGTTGAGGACTTTGAATCTTGTTGGTAACAGTATCAATGATCATTTTCCTGCTCAAGGCAAGTATATTTCTGCATATTTTGTTTCACACCTGGCCATCATTTTCATTTTGATAAAGGGAAGCTGTTCTTCGGTAAAAATTATTTGTACACACTCATTTGTTTCCAATTTTCCATACATATTCTACATTGCCGCTTATATTCTACATAATTACTTCCTCCCATTTGTTTCTTTACTGGAAATTATAAAGCAAAAATTAACGATTTAGTTTAAACTTTTCATAACTCCTTTGCACACTATATTTTTGAAGGATTTCCAAGGTTGAAGAAGTTGGAGGCCTTAGACCTTTCAGGCAACGCACTAAATGGCAACATCCTTCCAAGTTTCAATGGACTTACATCGCTAAGGACTTTGGGTTTTGGTTCTAACAGTATCAATGATTCTTTTCCTGCTCAAGGCAAGTATATTTCTGCATTTTTTGTTTCACACCTGGCCATCATTTTCATTTTGATAAAGGGGAACCGTTCTTCGGTAAAAGTTAACTGTACACACTCATATTCAGCAATATGTGTGATTCTAAATGAAATGCATGGAGATTCATGCAGTGTTGAAATCTGAACATTATGACGATAAACAATGTGATTTTTCTACAATGTATATTTGAATAAAGGTGTACGAAGAGAGACATCGCATGCAATTCGTATATTTCTTTAATATTTAAACTACTCGTTTTGTTGCTCTGCTTTTTCTTAATTTTTGAAGGATTTCCAAGATTGAAGAAATTGGAGATCTTAGATCTTTCAGACAATGGACCGATGAATAGCAGCATCTTGTCAAGTTTGGAAGTATTAACATCGCTAAGGACTTTGAACCTTGCTGCTAATTCAATGAGTGGTACTTTATCTGCTCAAGGCATGTATCTTCAATTTCCACCTTTTTATAGTGATATATATAGATATATATTCTTTTCTTATGTTTTTTATGGTCAAATTTCTTGTCCTTTATCCAATAGTTTTTATAAATTTTAATCAGCTATAGGGCTAGAAACAGGTCATTTGACATGTTCGGGCCTGCAGTTTGGCTTGACATGTTAAAAGCTAAGGACATACATGTTCAATTATAAAAAAATAAATAAAAAGTCAAAAGGTGGGAAACACACATATATGTTCAATTGTTTAAAAAGAAAGACTAAATACCAAAATTAATCCTTCATGTTTGTATAAGGGGACAAGTTAATTCCTTAGATTTTAAAAATTTCAAATTGGTCCCTCACATTTCAAAAAAGGGGACAAACCAGTCCTCCAAGTAGTTCCATATAGTGTACGAAATGATCAATTCCCCTTTTTAGCTGTATAAAGAAATCAATTTGTCCCCCTTTTTTTAAAAATATAAGGAACTAATTTAGGATTTTTAAAATCTAAAAGACTAACTTGTCCCTCGATACAAACCTGAGGGATTAGTTTGGGGTTTTAGTCAAAAAGAAAAAAGTCAAAAGGTGAGAATTGAAACAAGAATCTCTCATCAAGTTGACACATCATTCTATCACCAAACAAACAACTATTTTGGCTTTCCTATTGCAAGTTTTAACCTTTATTATGTGCTTGCTCTAAAAATGTGTTTATATTTGTATTTGTATTTATATAGTTTTTACTCTAAATTTATTTTTTTTTTAGAATTTTAGGCTTTTTAAATAGGCTTCAGGCTATGCCAGACTTATGAATAAGCCAGACGTAATTAGACTTAAAACATAGTCTATAGCATGGTACAGACCAAGTTCAAACCAAATGTTTATAATACATACCTGACTTGTTAAGAATAACGCATGGTTTGACCTTAGTTGTTTTCCACCCCTTATCAACTATAATTATTCTTGAAGCAAGAACCACTAATCAAGTTGACACATCACTCTACCACCAAAAAAGAGATTCTTTTGGCTTTCCTACTGCAAGTTTTAACATTTGAGATGTGCATGCCCTTCAAATTGTGTGTTTGTGTTTGTATTTGTATTTGTATTTATATATTTTTACTTTAAATTTAATTTTTTTAAGAATTGTAGACTCTCTAATTAAGCTTCATGTTAAGCCAAACTTAATTAGGCTTAAAACATAGCCTATGGCACAGATCAGGCTCAGACTAAATGTTTATAATATAGACCTGACCTATTAAGAGTAAAGCCTGATTCGATAGCTGTTTTCCACCCCTTATCGGCAACAACTATTGTTTCACCTAGGACATAATTTCTTTGGTGTATATCTATGTGATAATAGTGTTAATCCACCAGTCCATGCTTCTTGCACCATTGCTCAAAAGGCATATAGTTATCAAACTCAATGTTACCAAACCCAACTCGATCAAGATACAAAGTCTCTAGGTCAATACTAGTTCAACCAGTAAATCATTAGTTTAACCAAATATAATTAAATAAAGAGTAATGTTATTTATACTTGCAATTTATAGAATACCATGCCAATACATATTCTCATATACTATTAGATGAATTGCATTTGAATTCCAATTTAAGTGAGGTAAAACTCTCATCCAATAATAAATAAAAATGTATATATGATGTCTTATAAATTGTAGCTACAAATACATTTTTTGTAATAAATATTTTTATATTAACAAATTGTTAAGAGTTAAGATTAGATGACTGTATAAAAATATTTTATAGAGCCAACTCCCAAAACTGTTCACTGAGAATTTTATCATCAGATGACTTGGTCCCTAACAAAATGAGATCACCAAATTGGTCTTTGACAATAACAAACGTTGGATACTTGTTATTTCCTAATGTTAAATTTAATGGACTTGCTTACCTGGTACCCCAACTTAATCCTTAACAAATCTGGCCCTCACCTCCACCACCATCTCCGCCATCACTCCCACCTCTCTGTTCTCTTTCATCTCCATGCTGACTTTAGCCTCCTTTTTGTTATCCACTCTCTAACCACTCCTTTTATTTGATTCACTAATTTTCAACAAACACAAAAAAAAATGAGGAACAATGGCAAACAAAACACAGCTCTTAAATTCAACTTCTCAATCAAACAAACCACACAGCTTCTTTATCCTTTTTCATCTTCAAAGAACCAGTGAATTAACCATGTAAAAAATGGCTGAAGCAAAATGATAAGTAGAGAATAAGCAAGAGATAGAAGTAGTAACAAAGAGTAAGAGAGGAAAAAAGGAGATGTTGTGGTTGCTTGACTTCGGTGACATTGTTTACGTTGGAGAAGGTGACTTCAGGGAGCTTATCATCGATGGCGATGGTGGTAGAGATGGTAGTGGTGGATTCAGTGGCATGTACATGGGCTCTGACCGCAACAACATGATAGTGAGATGGGTGGTGACAAGGCAAGATTGCGAGTGAGAAAGAGAAAGTCAGTGGTAGTTGGTTCGTGACTGTGGCTCAGGTTGTTACTTGTTTTCTACCTTTTTTGGGGGGGGGGGGGAGGGTATTGTTGAATGAAGGATAGGGGTTAGGGTTATTATTTATGTTTGTGATGAAATTTAAAAGAGTGTTTGATGAAGTTTCAATGGTGTTTAAACGATTATTGGAGTTGACTTTTTTTCATGGTATGTAAAGACTAGAATTTCATGGAGGAGGGGAGGGGAGGGGATGACGAGAAAATTGTGAATCAATTCGGGTTCTATAGAGGTTTATAAGGCTCCATTTTTTCATTTCTTTTTTAAGCTTCAAGAGGGTTTGGCTTGAGGAGGATGAGGGTGGTTAATGATGGAGATGGTGCTGGAGAGTGGATTAGAGATGGGGTGGAGGGGGAAAGTAGGAGTAGAGATGAAAGAGAAGAGAGAAGTGGCGGTTGTGGTAGAGGTGGTGGTGAAGGTGAGGATGAGCAACTGATATGGGTGGGTGGGTTTTGCTAAGGACTAATTTGGGGGGCCACGTAAGTAGGTGTGTTAAATTTAACGTCAGGGACTAACAACTGTCTAACGGTTGGTATTGTCAGGGACCAATTTGATAATTTCTTTTTGCCAGGGACCAAAATATCCAATGACAAAATTGTCATAAACCAGTTTGGGAGTTTACTCGTTTTTATATTAATTGTATATTAAAGTCAAGTCCTTTATATAAATAATAGTAATAGTAATATTTGTGAGTGTAAGAATTCGATCATCTATGCTTTTCCATAATAAGTAGACTTTTTTAGTTAAATAGTTAATGATTTTGGGATTTTGGTTAAGGAATCCGAAAACAGATAAGTTTATAAACTTTGCAATAAATCCCACACCTTAAAATCCTAAAAAGCAGATTTTTCCATAAAAAGTTTTTCTTTTTAAAATCCTTGAGGATACTAGTTAGAATTTATGGCATATACCTTTATGTGCCGTCATTTTTCATTTTGTTCTATAAATTACTATTGATCTATCTTTAAGTCGATTTTGTTTGGCATATTGGGCACCATAACTATCAATGCCCATCATTAATGTTACTTATCCGACTTGATTGGCAAAATTTTTTTAAAAAAATAGAGGGCAATTATTCGTTGGGACGGCTAAAAAGACGATGGGCAATGGTATATAGGTAACACCCACATAAAACTTTTCTTCCCGTGGATTGGAAGAAAATGGCGACAAAGAATAAAAATAATGTAAAATTTTCATACCATCTTTGATTTCTTATAAGACAAAAAGATAAAGATATCATTTTGATACAATTATATTTTCTTTAATATCACTTTTCTATCAAATCAAACAGCAAAAAAGAAGAATAACTTTTTTTATTTTTCTCTTTTCTCAATTTTTTTTCATTTCATTTTCTTTCCTCTTATTCTCTTTTCTCATTGATTATCTCGTATCCATTTTTGGTTACATCCAAACATAGCCTTGGCTCCTATTCAATCTCAACATTTTTTAATACTATTTCTTTTGTCTTAGACTTTAATTTTAATTCACAATATAAAAGAGTTTTATAGTGTTATTGAATCAAATGCTTATATTTGTAAGATTTTCAAAATAGTGGGCAATTGAGTCAAACACCTGCATTACTATAGTAATTCATAATTAAATGTATGAATAAAATTTTCTACACTAATAGTATATCAAAATTAAACTCTTTATTTAATTCATGCTACCTTATTGTTATATTTTTTGAATCAGATTAATCGCTTTGAGTAATTTGCATTTTGACTACAGAATTTTGAGTCAATCAATATAAATTCAGCATGACTTCACTATTGAGTACGAAAACAAAAGTACAAATTGATAAGGAATTATTTATGGAGATGTTAGTTATATTTTAAAAATAAATAAAAGTGAAACGAACATAAAAATGTTATAATGAACGACAGCGATGCTAGTTGGTTGTTTGACCTAAATTAGTTGCGTTGTTCTGTTAGTTATGCGAACGATGTAAATTAAATTTTATTTATTAATTTCAGTAAATAAATCTTCATTAAATTCAAATTTATTTAATTTTGACAGAATTACATTTACTTATTTTATGAAAATATTTAAATTAAATTTTTATGAAGCAAAAATAAATTGATGTAAATATAATTAAATATTTTAAAGTATAATGAAAAAAATATGATCGTTACTTTTTATTTTTATAAAATAATATTTAACTCAATAATAATCATATTTTGATAACTCTAACTTGAATTTACTGAGTGTAAAATTTCAATTAATCATGTTATATCATATATTTTTATGGAATATTTTATATATCTTATGTTGTAACATTAAAAAATATTCACTTTTGTTCCTATTTTTTAAAAATCAAAATATAAAATTGCAGGATTGCGAAAAATTTAGTGTAGATGAAAAATATGAAAGGTTAAAATATAATAAATAGCATTAATAGTAATTGATGCTTAAAGATCAAGTTACACTGATACATATGCAAAACCAGTCCAAGTAGCAAACTAAACCAGACTAATGGCCAGTTTACCGGTTTTCGATTCAAACTTGTCGATTTGGTTCGATTCTGATAACAATGATTAGTAGGAATAAATTATGCAAAAAGCTGATGTTTAGAAGCAAGATAAGTGGCATAAACACTCGTAATAAGTGAGATGTGAAACACACTATTTCACTAATTGGAGTGGATATTTTGCAACCGTGCTCTTCTTCTTCCCCGTTTCTGCAAAATTTTCTTTCTTCACACACTCTCTCTGTGCTACTACAGCTTCTTTGCCACCGTACACTGCCGCTGTAGCTCCATTCATGAAACAAAGACCACCATTGCAATCTAAGTACGTTAATGAGCATTTTAATCGATTTATTTTTTGATTTAGTTTAGTTTTTTCATTAATTTATGGGTGCTTATAGTGTTGTTTGTTAATGCATTTGTGAGTAATTAATGTTGTTATTTTGTTAATGTAGTAGTTGTGTTAAAGGATGGCACTACTAACTTATTGACATTGAGAGTGTTTTGCCATCCTTATTTTATTTTGTGTTTTGTATGTGTAAATTTTTCTAAGTGTGTAAAATTAAATATTTGTTCATGTTAGTTTTCAGGATTGGATTTGGTTGAATGTAGGGAGCTTTTTCATTCTGTGTTTTTTTAGTAACAAAATCCTTTTTATTTATATACTTTAATATGCATGTAGGATAGAGAATTATGTTTTCTAGGGTAGAGCTAAAGGAAATGAGGATTGCATGGCTAGGGGGAAGGCGTAAAGGTCTTTTCTCGAATTGTTTGTATTATTTGTTGTAGGATTCTTTGTATTTGCAGAGATTGCAGGATACATGTTGTGGAGTTATAAAGAGACGTGCTCTAGAATGATTTTTAGGATTATGTGAATTGTATGTAATTGCTAATATGTAATTGTTTAATTATGTCTATTATGTTGTTGACCTTTAATAATGTCTATGATTGTTGAATGCATTGAAATATTTGATGACGGAAGCTCCTATTTTAAGCGAAGATGGTGTCTAAATTTTGCAAAAATTTTGTTAGAAAAATAAGATTAAAAATAATTGTATTAAAAAAATTTAAAGACCAATTGAATATGTTTAAAAGTATTAATTTGACATCTTTAAAAAATTGTATGTCTATGATTGTTAAGTGCAATGAAATATCCGACGATGGAAACTCCTAATTTAAGCATAGTTGCTATCAAAATTTTGTAAAAATTTTTGTTAGAGAAACAAGATTAAAAGTAATTGAATAAAAAAAAATTCAAGACCAATTGAATAAGTAATAGTAGTGGTGATGATTTAGATAATGATTAACAACAAAGTGATGATAAAAATAGCCCTGAACTTTTAGATTAACTAAGATGTTAAATATTATATGCAATAATATTTTGAAATTACTCTAAATTTTTCGGTGTAATTATGTGTTTCTGTGGACTATTTAATTGTTTAAGTATGGCTAGTAGAGGTAGAGGCTGACTTAGGAAGGTCAGTGTAGTAACCACCACCTCCCTTCCCACTACCTCCACCATCATCCCTACCATCACCACCCCTCCTTTTTAGATGATGCCTACTCCCGAGTCTGTTGGTCCCCTACCTCCACCCTATTCCCAGTCATAGCCTACCTAAAGAAATGACCCCACCCCCAGCTCTACCACTACCCCAACTCCTAGCCCCACATCTCATCATATTCTTGCTTCCTTCGGGGGGTCACAAATATGGGACCTCGGTGGGAGGCTGCTCAGCCTAGATGGTAGGATGCTTGGACTTGATGGTAGGCCACTCCATTAGATTAGGCCAGACGGTAAAGACAAGTAAGTTTAAACATGTTTTCTATGACATTTTAATTTTGGATTGCGCATGATATTTAAAATATTTTCATTGTATTTAATTTAGTTCATCTATGTAACAACTATAACCCTTTTACTGAGGGTTACCATCAGATCATGAAGATTATACAGAGTAGGTATAACCACCCATGGCCCACTTGGATTGACCTCCTAAGAGATGTCAAGGAGATGTGGTGGCAGATGTGGAAAGTAATATTATGATTTATTCGCTTTTGTTCAAATATGTTTATATTATGTATATGCCTATGATTACTTATATGTTGTGTGTTTTCTGTATGCAAAGGATGTTTTACATTTGGAAATTATAACATATATTTCCAGGAATATATATTACAAAACAAACAAGTTTTAAATTTATTTATAGAAATCTCAACAAATAATTCTAGGAATGTTTAATGCTAAACAAACAATTTGATCAAAATATCTAAGAATATCATTTCCAAGAATGTGATGCCTGAGAACATAATTTCAAACCTTGAAATAAGTGCCACTTAATATTGTACATTGGACACTACATCAACTCACAATCCATACATTATTAGATAGGAAGTGGAGCCTACTTGAATAAGGTATCTCATCCAATGATAAATAAAATATGAGTCGACAATATTCCCATATACAATGAGTACAATTAATTTTTTCATACAAAAATTATGACAGTTTGTGAGGTATGCCCTTAGCTGATGATGAATATGTCATTTTAGCCCAATGAATAGGGGGCAAACTATGTTGATGGTTCTGATTTGGTTATCGATATGTGCATATATCTTAGTGAATTAATTTTTTGCTGGCTATTTATGTATTGTGGTTATTAGATGTAGTTTTAGAATCTTTTTTAATTGTGTTTTCTTTCTTGATTTTAATGTGAACACTTGGTGTTTTTTAATACCCGGTGTACATGTGTCAATAGACAAGTTCTGTATGACCTCAAAGTTTTCGAGACCCATCCATGTTGCTGGGTCCGGGATTTTGCTAAGTCTAGAGCCTACACCTCCTTGGAGGGTTGTATGATAGAGCCATATTCTTGGGATCAAAAGTCATGATAATTGCTCACCCAAGGAAAATAAATTGAAGAGTGATTTTTAATGAATTTCAGGAAACCTCTGGATGCTTCTTTTATAGCCCACAAATTTAGAAAATCTTAAGAATTCCTGAATTTGAACTAGAACTCAAAAATTGGTTTTTGATTGGTTGAGGTTTTGATTTTTTTTATATTTTATTTAAATCCAAATAGGGGGTATTTCCTGTGGGGTGCTATTGCTGGAAAATTCTACAGAACAGACTCGCTGCAGCTAGTTATGCTCGCTATAGTGAGTAAGCTAGTAAGAAGGCTCGCTATAGTGAACTTTACTCACTGCAGTGAGTACCGCATGTCAGAACAGTATAAAAAATGACATAGTTTTGATAAATGAGCCACCCACCCTTTATAAAAGCCTTTCCCCTCAGGTTTCTTCACCCAGAACCAAAGAACCCTTCCCCCAAACCCCCAATTCTCTCTTTCTCTCAATCTCAGTCCAATCCATCATCCCTAGTAATCAAGATAAGTATATGTTGTTAGATTTTGTTCCCATTCTTTTCATCCTTTCATGATCCTAGGTTGGGCTTTGTTATTTTCTTCTTTATTTTCAAGTGGGAGTGTTCCCCCAATGTTGTTAATATACGTTTAGAGCAATCTAGAGTTTCCCATAGATTGTTTATGGAGTTTTGTTGTTCCAATAGCAGACATTGGTACCATCTCTACTCCCTGGAGGTCTCCCAGAGTTGGTCCTTCACGTTCCACCCTCCAAGTGAATGAGTTCAATCCTGTGACCTTTATTTTTGGTCATTACAGTTATTTTCCTTATATTGAGGCATAATGGATAATGTTAGAGCATATTTGGAAGAGATTATAGATAGATGTTATTTATGTTAAGTTTATGAAGTCATGGGTTCAGATATCATGAATTTTATGATTTAAAGCTACTTTAGGAAGGATTAGAGATTGGTGACGATCTTGTTAAGTTGATGAGATTGTGGTTTTCAAAGAGCATGAACTACATTTTTAGAAACTCATGGGACCATTGTTGCTAAAAATAATTGTCTTTATAAGTAGCCAAAGCAGGCTTACGATTAAAGATTTTGTGACTCCTATTATGATTTTAAGAGTAGGATAATTATACGATAAAGAGTGTAAGTGTAAATCAGGAAAGAGCCTAGCATAGAGTATTTAGAGCAAAAAAATAAATAAATAAATATATATATATATATATATATATATATATATATATATATATATATATATATATATATATATATATATAGAGCAAGTATGATTTAGTTTGTGAATAAATATGTTACTTCGCTTCAAAGCTATTATGTTTATGATTTCCAACCCTAGTGTTTTGAGCTATGATTTTAGATTTATCATGTATATAAAGATTTATGTTAGATTGAGATTTAAATTTAGAACTTCAGCTTTATGGTACCAAGAGGTACGAAATTCAGTATGATTCATAGCAACTATCAGATACATATTTTGTGGACTTGAAATTGGAATGCCTACAAGCGGGTGATCCCTTAGGCACAATTTTCACAGTCACAGTTATGTTAAAGTCAGATTGTTAGAGTTGTGTAAATCCAAAACTCTCAGAATACTAAGAATTTAGGGGCTCGCGTTCACGAGGGTACAAAGCACCCACCCTTTAGTTATGTAATTTCAGTATTGTTAATTTTATTTATTTTTGTTGAGTTATGTATGATGAGATTTATTAAACGGCCATAGAGGCAACACCATTAAATAGCCACGGAAGCAATAGTATTAAATGGCCACAGAGGCAATAGAAATAATCAGCCATGGAGGCAAACCCCTTTCACAGCATGGAAGCAAAGCTTCTAGAGAAGACAGCAAATTGGGATCTAGTGAGGTGCCCATAAAGAATAGAGATATTTACAAACATTTACTATTATTATTATTCTTATGCGCATTTATCAAGTTCAGAGTATTATTGACTGTGATTCAGAGAAGTTTAATTAGAGCTTTGTTTTATATGTTTATATATAGGATTACTAGAATTAGTTTTATTATTATTATTGTTATTGATTATTAGTATTATTATGATTTTTAAGCATCTTGGTTGTTGTCCCATGAAAGGGGTTACGGGTGAGAATTCACTCACTGAGTTTTAGATGAAACTCACCCTTCTCCCTTTTTCCATTATAGATACTTTAGCTGTTGTGGGTCCTTCTCAGCCACCTCCTCCCCAGTAGTAGAGGTTTCCAGTTGGTGAGTTTCATTTCAGAGTGAAGTGTCTTTTGCTTTTTGGTTAGAAATAGAGTGCTCTAGTATACATTGCGAGCAGGGTCCTAGACCATAGAGATAGATTTGCATTGATTTATCATGATCATTTTATATTTACATATTATAGTCTTCATGAATAATATCGAGAGCAACTCATATATTTTGTATTACAGGGATAGATTTAGAGTTTAATTATAATATGTTATTGATGATGAGCTTGATTTCAAAAGAGCTAAAAGAATTATTAGAGATAAAATTATGTTTTATAAATTGGTTTATTATTATTATTATTATTATTATTATATACATATAGAGAGAACTCAGAGGTCACAAGTTTTATGTGGGGATAGGATTCCTCATGTGCCGGTCACATTCCCAAGTCGGGTCATGACAGTTTTCCCCAAGTCATCTCTTTTTGAGAGATAAGCACTTTTAATTATTGAAAAATATTATGAGAGTTTTAATTTTCCTTTTTTTTAGAGCACTAAGTGTTCTCTTTCTAATTATAGTATCTTTCATTCATAGAGAGAAGTGTTTTATTTTCCAATTCTAATAAAGAATGTTATAGGTTGATCATTATATTTACAGAAAACAACATTGTTATCTTTTATATAAAAACCTTTCATTTTTCTCCTAATTTATAGTTTTTCTTTCTCATTAAGGGGTTTGCATGTTAAAAATAGTGTTGTTTTTTAAAATTTTTTTGGTTTTCTAGATTAACGGTGCATTTAGTTGAAAGGTAAAAATGGGGTAAAAATTTTCATAAATAAACTTCTTAATCAAGGATGATGGATTAGAGAGGAGGCAAACACCCCATCTCTCAAAATTTATATATATAACTAAAAATATAAAAAAGTATTCAACTTTATCTGCACATATTGAAAAATAAATATAGAACATCTTTCACACTTTTATTTTTATTATTTAGATACCTTAACATTCAAGTTTATTAATTCATTTTAAATACATTAGTTAGTTTGTGAAATAAGATTTTAAAGTTATAAAAAATTTGTATTATAATATCCTTGAGAGAAATATTTTATTATGTTATTTATTCATTGGTAATTTATAGCAAATTAGAAATACTTAATTGAAACTCACAAGTACTCAAGCAAGATATTTATTATTTGTAATTTATAATTTGACTTTCAATATATGTGTGTGTGTATGTGTGTGTGTGTGTGTGTGTGTCTGGTTAGTATCAAGTTATAGCAGTATAAAAGCATAATTACATCATCAATAATTTTCTATAAAATACTCTCTCCGTCCTCAAATAATTGTCCATTTTAGAAATGCACTTTGTCCAAAAATAGTTGTCTATTTCACAAACTCAAATAGTATTAATTATTTTTTCGCAAATGTCCTTATTAAATAATCCGATTGACTAATTTAATGGAGAAAGAGAGAGAAAGTTGGAGTTGAAAAGTAAAAGGGTAATTTAATAAACTATTTTGAATTTTTTCTAACATTAATCTCTTATCAATCATTGCCTTAATTCTAGTGCCCATTTATAACTGGATAGTTATTTGAGGACAGAAGGAATATATTTTTTGTTGATACAACCGTTAGATTACAATTACCTATCATAATGTTCATTTGTATCAAATTTTATAAAAATTGAATATTAATAATAATGCAATCATATAGCTTTTTTATTCTTGTTCATTTTAAAAACATATATTATATATGCTGATTTTAGTGTGAATAAAACTTATACCAAATGATTTTAGATTAATTTAAAAAATTATATACATGATCTATACATAATATGAACTTCTAGTGGGTTTCATAAAAAAATTGCTCAAAAAATTATTTAACGATGTAACATATATTTAAAGTTATACTTGTGTAACTTGATCATATCCCCTATATATATAATTTATTCATCATATGATAATGATAGATAATATATGGAACTGTCCTTGTCCATGACACATGCAAAATTTCTTATAATTTAATCACGACAAAACAAATTTATTTTTAAAAATAATAACTTATTTCGTTAAAATTATTCAAAAAAATTAATTTTTTATGATATATTACTTAAAAAGTTATAATGATTAAATAATATTTTATGTTCACGGAGTATAACAAGCAAATGCTGATAGACTCAAAATAATCCAGAAGGGCTATAACCAATAACTGATTTTTACTCCAAAACTTTCAGTTTAAATTATTTATCCTAAACATGTCAAATTAAGGTATAATTATTCTATAAGTTCCTATAGTTTCACTCATATTTTAATTAAGTCTTTATAGTTTAAAATTTATAATCAAGTCCTTATATTGCATAAAATTTTTCAATCAAGTCCCTATACTATATAAAACTATAAGGACTTGATCCCAAATTGTTAAACTATCGGGATTTAATTAAAAATTTTCATAAAGTGTTTGGATTTGATTACAAAATTTTAAATTGTAGAAATTTAATTAAAAATTAAATTAAATTATAAGAACCTCTTAAATAACTTAAAAAGACACTTTTATTGGGGGACAAAAAACCTTATTGTGGTTCATTTTCAAACACACAGTTTAGTCCAATCCTGAAAAGCAATTTATTTATTTTTTAACCAATAAAGTTATATAATTCCAAACACTCTAATACTCCTCTCACAAAAAAAAAATTGGACCCACATTTTTTTTTTATTTTCTGCTAGTAATTCTTTCTCCACATCTCCCTCAATCTCTCTCTCTCTGGTGATGGATGTCTCTACAAAATGGGGGTGTTACACTATCTTTTTTCCCTTCATAAATTTGACATGAACATTGGTGCGTCCCGTAGGTGCGAAATTTCTTTTTCCCAAGTAAACTCAAAAAGTCTTCCCAATTTCTTCGGTGTATAAGAAAAGTCTTTTAAAGCTGTTGAGGTCGAAGTCGAACGTATAAAAAAAATTATTTCAAGCCAATTGGCAGACTGGTTCAAAGCCTTTTAAAAGTAAGGTAAAAGGGACTATCGGAAATTGACACTTGCAATATAAAGTAAAGGTATATTCTGGTCTCAGTGAACGGAGAGCCACAAACACTTGAAGCATGTTTTGTTTACAAAACCATTTTCTATTTTCCTTTCTTATTTCCATTCCATGAAAATGATTTTCATTCTCGGGTTTTTAAAATTTAGGAAATGAGTTTCATTTGTAAAAGTAAATCTTATCTACAAGTAGAGAAAATAATAAAAATATGTTTGGTCTGTTTGCACTCAAAATAAAATTTTTAAAATTAAATTTAAAATAATACAATTATATTTGCTATTTTATATAGAATAATAATATATGAATATGATAATTTCCATATACGCCTCTTTTTTGCTGCCATAATCATCTAGAATGACGCTATGACAAAAAATTATTGAAAGCAATAAAAGGAAAATAGAAATGGATTAAATCAATTTTTTTATCGAGAAAATATTTACACACTACAAAAAAAAATGGCGAAATACCACATTTTTTCAACCACACTTGGCGGAGACGTGGCTAATGACTTCGGTAAGCAATCCTATTTTGTTCAATGTGCGTTGGTTTTTAACTCCTCATTGTGCCAGTTTCATTAGTTTATCGTTTCACTACTCTCTGCGTCCTCCACCTTTATCTCCTCGTCTTCTCGGCCAAAACGTCTCCCTCAAATTCGTTTTGGATCTTAGAACGCTGTTGCCGCCGACATCGCCGCCCCCACCATCTTCGGTTCTAGTATCATATGGCATGTCTTCCATTTCTCCTTTCTCTCTTTCTCCAATTTGTTCCTTCACCGCCGACATAGCCATGTCGACATCACCGCTGCTGTCGTCTTTGATTCCAGCATTTACGGTCTGTCTTCAATTTCTGATTTGTTTTCTACTATCAATATTTGCTCATGATTTCGTCATCGTTTGCTTCAATTTCTAGATCTATGAGTGTTACCTCTAATCTAGGGTTTTAAATTTAATTTCTCATGAAACAACTCAGATCTAGGGTTTGATTAATGTGTATGCTTTTGGCCTCATAAAGAAGCTAGATTAATCCAGTCATAGCGTCTCCTTTATTGAGGTATCAACTCTTCTATTGAATGCTCATGCCTCCAGTTATCTTGCATTTCTTTTCCTTTCAATGATTTATTCAGACTTATAGTTTGCTTTGCAGCTTCTGATTTTTTTTCTCCTCGGTTTGTTCATTTTTCACTATTCTGTTGTTATTGCAGAATATATACGAGTATAAGATAGCATAATGAGGTCGAGCTCTCAGTACTTGGAATGGGTATCAAATTCCTTTTAACTGAATCTTTCTCGATTATTCTCATTTTGTTATTAATTGAGTTGGATTGGATTATGGTCTTGCATAGTTGGTTCTGTTGATTTTTTATTTGTAATGTGGTAATGTTGAATAGACTAGATAAATATCATCGTGATTTTTATTTTTGATTTTGATTATTCTCATTTTTAATTTTGTTATTAATTTGGTTCTACATCGATACCCTCATGTGGCTTCTTCATGCTATTGTCCATGAATCAGAGTTCAATTGCCAAAAACTTTGCCTTCAGGAAGAAATGCATCGATTTACTGCCAATATTGTCGATATGATGAAGCAAGAGAAACTCTATGCCTCACAGGGAGGATCTATTATTTTATCTCAGGTTTGATTTCTAACTGAATATATGTGGTCCATTACTTGGTACAACATCTAATTTGTGCATGTGTGTGTATTTTCTGTTGAAGAAATTATTTTCTAGATTGTTTTTATAGCCATGTGGTTATTTTTTATTTAAGAATATTTGTACTTTCTAATGCCAAATTGAAAATGAGTATGGAAATATTGATGTGCCCTATGGTGCTGCTGGTAAATCATACATCAAGTGGGCAGCACAATGGCTACATATCTAGATACAAGGGTTCCCTGAGTCGTGTGCCAGCAAGCAGATGCTCCTAATCCAATTGTAAGTTTTCTCCTTTCATGTGTCAATATCAAGGGTCTGTGCTTTATGTTTTACTAGATTATCTATCTACATTCACCTTACTTGCTTGTAACTATAACTACTTGCAGATCAATGCATGCAATGGATATTACTTCGTTACCTGTGCACATTTAATCATTTGCATGGTTTGCAAATTCCTTTTGATTTTTTGTTTTCATCATGCACAACCAATGAAGGTCTAAATGTGCCAATATATGCCCATTTCTGTATTTTTTGAAGGTCTAAATGTATATTTGGACTTCATGATGTAATCCAAAAATTTTAAGTTATATGTTCTTGCTTCTTTTTTTCCAGGAACTATTAAAGAGGAAGGTACATTTTGCAAAAACTTTTAGCTTGAGATGATGATATTTGTTCTGATTCTCATTCTGGTTCTAATTCACAGGTAGATCAATGTTTTGTTCTAATGTAACCATTTTTTATTTTAAACTTTTTATGATACTATCTTGTTTG
This sequence comes from Dalbergia cultrata, assembly GCA_031216105.1. NCBI lineage: Eukaryota > Viridiplantae > Streptophyta > Magnoliopsida > Fabales > Fabaceae > Dalbergia > Dalbergia cultrata. The sequence goes on along the minus strand of CM062351.1, from coordinate 12,283,575 downwards.
TTTGCAGGAGATTTTGCAGATTGTAAAGGTAATGTTATTTGAGAACTCAAGGAACTAATTAAAAGAACTAAAGCACAATTGTAGAGAACCTCGCTACATCAACTGGTTACATTTTGCTGACACTGCCTTTCAGTATGAGGTGTGACTTCCATATTCGTATGCTATCAAATCTATTGTGAACTTTTGGTTAGGGATTCTATTAGAGTCTATAGTAACATTCTTATGGGAAAAAATTGTTTTAGTGACCTACCTGATATAACTATATTAGATATTATTCATAACTCAATATATTTGCTTTTGTTAGGTATCTGATGACTCAAGCTGGACTTGAAAGTTTGTTCATGGTGGTGCAAAACTCTATGCTAGATCCACATGCTCAGAGGTAATTTGATTTACTGTCCTATATCTGATTTTGAGTTGCTTCCAATGTTTGTTGTGCTGGCTTCATTTTGTTCTTATACTTCCAATGATATTTGATGTCATTATTGTTTGGTAACATTGTTATCTAGTTTATTTAGAAGTAATTTAATTTTGAAGACAACTATAGTCAGGATTTCAGGTGTCCTGTTGATTTGGTTTGTGTTTATGATTTCTTGTGTTCTGGTTCCTTTGTGGTGTAATTGTTAATTGTACTTACAGCAGGATAGATTAGATCTTGTTAATCTTTAGAGTTGCCACAAGGAGGATGTTGGAGTTTGGGTTGTTTTTTTTTTTTTTTTCCTTTTTTTGTGCTTGTTTACGCTTGTATATGCACTTCTGGTGTTATGGGACCCAGTTTCACAAAATAAATAAAGCTGAAGATACCCACATTTACTGGTTGTTGCTATATGAGAAAGCATGTAGCTAAACAATGAACATAACCACATTCAGAAATGTAGTTAAACAAATTTCAAACTGTTGCTAGTTGATACATTTCCCGCGCGTGTAACGCCATAACAGCTACAAACGTTGGAAAATCATTTAGCCACGGCTCAAAAATGTGGTTAATTGGATTTTTGGTGTGGCTAAATGATAGTATTTTTGTAGTGACAGGAAATAAATTCAGCAACATGTTCTAATGATTTACGACTTTTGTAACGCCCGGGGACGAGGACGAGGAGTGATCGCGGGTGCAAAGAGAGCACGGACAAGAAGCGGCTCCTCTAAGCGGAGGGGTACATGAATAAATCGATTACACACCCGAATGAGAGGGATCCTAAGACTGTATAGGTATGGGACTATACAGTTGAGGAGGGCTTATATGAATTGATTCCTACTACCTATATCAACAAGATGCATCTTCTTTTCGGTAGCCCAAACTGAAAGAACTCTACAATTAAGCGTGCTTGACCTGGGGTAATTTTGGGATGAGTGACCTCCTGGGAAATTTTCCTAGGAAGCGTGTGAGTGAGGACAAAGCATGCTGAAAAGACCCGTGTTGATTTGTAGGGACAGTCGTCAATCCATAAAGCAGTAGGGGATGTTACAACTTTCAGTGGAGTTTATCCACTACTTTGGTTTTGCACATGTGGTTCTATAGTCTTAGTCGCAATGAGCTACTTCCTCCTTATAAAACATCTGTTAAATTTGGGTAAGTATAGATAGTAAAGACGGTGATAAATAATATGATAATAAAGTATTTTTATATAAAATAATAATATATGGACTAATATACCATAATAATCATTAATTGTATAGTATATCAAATGATTGAAAATAAAAAGTTACACTAATAATCATTAATTACTAAGAGATACTATTAAAATAAAAAAATTATTTTATTAAAATGTAAAATTAACAAATATTTTAAAAAGATGATTTTGTCTTTAACAGATATTGTAGAAGGGGAGTAATGAGAAAGGCAAATACTTTTCCTCATCCACGTTAATTAGAGCGCGCATAAATCACTTTCAGCTTTGCAAGTGGTCAAGCATGGAGGTTGATTGATTGAGTTCTTGTCTATAACAGAGAAATAATTGTATGCTTCTACAATACAATTTGAATATACCAGTCATTTGACCCGTGTGACGCATGAGATGATAACAAAAATAGTTTATTGACCATTACTAAAAATAAATGATAATTTATGTAAATATATCTTATAGAAAATTGAGTATATAAGTTTATTTTAAAAATAAGTTAATAGGATAAAAATATATATTTTTTGTTTCGTCATAATTAAAAATATAGGCTAAATTAGTTTCTTTTCAATGAAAATTTTTAGGATAAATTGATTCTTACGATTTATAAAATGGTTACAATTATATTACTCAATAAGAAAAATATGTGTATCAAAATATTAAGGGGGAACTAAATCTATAATTTATAGTACTAATATTTAAGACACATAAATCCAGGGGGTATAGTTGAGTGGAAGGGACTCATTCACCCTTAACCAAATGTCAGGCGTTCGATTCCTGACTTTGAGTATGGAGAAACTTTAAATCTCCGGGCCAGCTGTCCCACCCATCAAGGTATCTACAAATAATTATTTGATATGAAATTAATAACAAATAATATAGATAAAATGATAATTGAGCATATTATTAAATTATTAAAATCTTCTTATAGTATTAGCTAATGATAATAAAACTATTATAATTACGCTACCACAAAAAGAAGATTATTATATGTGTTGCAACTACATCTATTTGGCATAATTTATTGTTATCTATATGTTTTCTAACATATTCCTTAAGTTTGAAAATTGAATAGATTAGTCTCATCAAACTGAAAAATTTGAAGCTGGTGCAAAGATTTTAAATTGTTAGTCTTCCTAGCAATTTCTCACCAAGTATATATCAATCAAGTGTGGAACTTCCAAGTGATGCCATTTTCAATGGAGCCAATCTTTTCAAAATTATGTATAGTTTTAAATGTAGAATTTCTGTCCTTTTCTTCTTTGGAGGTTTAAATGCAAAATATTATGAGCAATGTGTATTTTAACCTATTTCTTAGGAAATTATGCAAATTCGTCACATCGAAATGAAAAATTTATGCTGGATTAGTCTATATAGTATTTCTCATCGATGATTTTTTAATCAAGTGGTGAGACTTCCCCCAACTTAACCCATAAAAAAATAACACTGAACAAAATGTTTCGTCAAGAATAAAAATATATATTTTGTGTTCTGTCATAATAAAAAATATAGGATAAATTAGTCTGTCGAAAATAATTTTGAAGAATTTTATGACAAATTGATCCTTATCGATTTATAAAATAGTTGTAATTATATTACTCAATAAGAAAAATAAGTGTATCAAAATATTGAAAAGGAATTAAATCTATAATCTATAATCGATAATACTAATATTTAAGACTCATTACATGGAAAGTTTTCTATGTGTCATTCATAGAGAAAATTATGCCCTATCATTTTCATAATCTTAATAATTAAAGTAAGTTTTTAAATTTATTTATCTTATAATTATTAATTAATTTTTTTAATCATACCTTCATATCTCTCTTTCATTAACACAATAAAAATATCCTACAAAATATCCCATTCAAAATTATTTAATATGAAAATAATAACAAATGATTTAAATAAAATGATAATTGAGTGTATTATTAAATTATTAAAATTAGATATGTATAACTATTACAATATTGGCTAATGATAACAAAATTATTATAATTACACTAGCACAAATAGAAGACTATTATAATTAACGATAGTTTTATTGATCATCTGTAATTATTGTACACTTATAAAAAAATTTGTTATATAAAAAAAAGATTATAATAGATCTTACAGTTTTTAAAAACACACACTAAATTACAAATTTTAAATATTAATATATATAGTTAAGATTTAATTTTAACATTATGTCACATATCATCAAATGATATTAAGAATACCTTGTAATTTTAAAAAAAATAAAAAATCATATATTCTATATATTTTATTTTTTCAATACTATTAATCTATTGTGGAAGAAAACATCTATAAAATAAAATACTGCATGCCTTCATCTTTATATCACATCTAACATAACAAAAAACAATGAATGAAGAATAATTGCACTTTATGAAGTGATAACGCTAATGAAAAATGTAATGATGATGATTTATAATTTTTGACATAATTTATTATTATCTATATGCTTTATAACCTATTCCGTAAGTTTGAAAATTGAGCAGATTAGTCACATCAACTAGAAAATGTGAAACTAGTGCATAGACTTTAAATTGTTAGTCTATCTAGTAACTTCTCACCAAGTATATGTCAAGTGTGACACTTCCAAGTAATGTCATTTTCAATGAAGTCCTTTTATTTTCAAAATTATGTATAGTTTTAAATATAAAGTTTTTCTCTTTTTTTTCTTTGGAGGTTTAAATGCAGAAGATTATGAACAACATTTTTTTACGTTATTGACATGGCTCCTAAGTGTAGAAAAAAAAATTTAAAATCATCGACACTTTTATTTGGCATATATTGATTGTTCTTTTTTATGTTTTCTAACCTATTTCTCAAGTAAGAAAATTATGTAAATTTTTCACATCAAATTGGAAAATTGATGCTAGATTAGCTTTTATAGTAATTTCTCACTGATGATTTATCAGTGAAGTGGTGAGACTTCTCCCAATTTAATCCATGAAAAAAATAACATCGAATAAAATGGTTCCTCAAGAATAAAAATATATATTTTGTGTTCCATCATAATTAAAAATATAGGATCAATTAGTTTGTATTCAATATTTTTGAAGAATTTTAGGATAAATTAATCCTTATCAATATATAAAATAGTTGTAATTATATTACTCAAAAAGAAAAATAGGTCATCAAAATATTGAGGAGGAACTAAATTTATACTCTATAATCTATTTCTATAATACTAATATTTACGACTTACTACATGAAAAGTTTTCTGTGTGCCAGTTATGGATAAAATTATGCCCTATAATTTTCATAATCTTGATAATTAAAGTTTTTAAATTTAATTTATCTTATAATTATTAATTTATTTTTCCAAGCATACCTTCATATCCCTCTTCCATTAACACAATAAAAATACCCTACAAAATATCACATTCAAAATTATTTAATATGAAAATATTAACAAATAATATAAACAAATGATAATTGAATGTATTATTATATCTTTAAAATTTTGTATGTATAATTATTATTGTATTAGTTAATGATAACAAAACTATTATAATTATGCTACAGCAAAAAGAAGACTATTATAATTAATGATAATTTTATTGACCATGTATAACTATTATATAATTATATAAAAAGCTATTATGATATGTTTTCTAAGTTGATAACAAACTAAAATTATAACACATATGTGATATTAAAAAAAACTACATAAACCTATTACCCAGTTAGAAAACATATTATAATAGCTTTTATATAATTATATAATAGTTATACATGGTCAATAAAATTATCATTAATTATAGTTGTCTTCTTTTTATGGTAATGTAATTATAATAGTTTTGTTGTCATCAATTAATTATATAATAATTATGCATATAAAATTTTAATGAGATAATGGTACGTTCAATTATCATTTTGTTTAAATCATTTGTTATTATTTTCATATTAATAACAAATGATTTATTAGGGAAAATTTTTTAAATTATAGAAATTTAATTAAAAATTAAATAAAATTATAAGTACCTCTAAAATAATTTAAAATGACACTTTTATTAGGGAAAAAAAACCTTATTGTGGTTTATTTTCTAAACACTCATTTTAGTCCAATCCTGAAAAGCAATTTATTTATTTTTTAACCAATCAAATTATATAATTGCAAACACCCTAATACCAGTCTCACACAAGAAAAAAAAAAAGGACCCACATTTTTTTTATTTTCTGCGAGTAATTCTTTCTCCACATCTCCCTCAATCTCTCTCTTTGGTGATGGATGCCTATACAAAAAGGGGGTGTTACACTATCTTTTTTCCCTTTGTAAATTTGAAATGAACGCTGGTGCGGCCCGTAGGTGTGAAATTTCCTTTTCCCAAGTAAACTCAAAAAGTCTTCCCAATTTGTTCTTCGGTGCATAAGAAAGTCTTTTAAAGCTGTTGAAGTCGAAGTCGAACATATAAAAAAATTATTTCAAGCCAACTGGAAGACTGGTTCAAAGCATTTTAAAAGTAAGGTAAAAGGGACCATTGGAAATTGATACTTGCAATCTAAATTAAAGATATACTCTGGTCTCAGTGAACGGAGAGCCTCAAACGTTTGGTCTGTTTGCTCTCAAAATAAAATTTTTAAAATTAATTTTAAAATAATACTATTATATTTGCTATTTTATATAGAATTACAACATTTGAATATGACAATTTCCATATTCGCCTCTTTTTTGCTGCCATAATCATCTAGAATGACGCTACGACAAAAAAAAAATTATTGAAAGCAATAAAAGGAAAATAGAAATGGATTAAATCAATTTTTTTGTCGAGAAAATATTTACATAGGAAATAAATTCAGCAACATGTTCCAATGATTTACGGCTTTCAGTGGAGTCTATCTACTACACTGGTTTTGCGCATATGGTTCTAAGGTCTCATTCGCAATGAGCTATTCCTCCTTATAAAACATCTGTTAAATTTGGATAAACTAGAAATTAAGACGCGTGCGTTGCACGGTTTTGTAAATAATTTCTTTTATCAATTAAATTCAAAATAAATTCTTAAAGAAAATTATTGTAATGATTAAAAATTACATATAATAAGAATATGTTATTACAAATAAAAAAATGATAATAATATGTTGGTTTTTTTCTTTATTTATTGTGCATAATAAAATGGATCAATAATAATTATATTTTGAGGGTTTATTAAACATTTTATTATAGACTATATTTTTAATATGGTCTTCATATTTCCTAATCTTCTCAATTATAAGATTTTTGGTCCTTTTTGGTTAGTTACTCTTGACAATATAACATATAATTATCCCTAACAAAATACTGGCACTTTTTCGGGGAATTGTCTTACATAAGATTAACTACATTTCAATTGCAAAAATAATAATTCAATCCCTATTACAACATGTAACATCCCCTACTGCTTTATGGATTGACGACTGTCCCCACAAACCAACACGGGTCTTTTCAGCATGCTTTGTCCTCACTCGCATGCTTCCTGGGAAAACTTCCCAGGAGGTCACCCATCCCAAAATTACCCCAAGTCAAGCACGCTTAACTGTGGAATTCTTTCAGTTTAGGCTACCGAAAAGAAGATGCATCTTGTTGATATAGGTAGTACAAATCAATTCATATAAGCCCTCCTCAACTGTATAGTCCCATACCTATACAGTCTCAGGATCCCTCTCATTCAGGTGTGTAATCGGTTCATTCATGTACCCCTCCGCTTAGAGGACCTTGCGAGGAGCCGCTCCTTGTCCGTGCCCTCTTTGCACCGGCGATCACTCCTCGTCCTCGTCCCCGGGCGTTACATGCCCACCAGCTTCCGCCTGGTTCGTCCCCGAACCACACCGTACTGGGAGAGGTGCAGGCTCTGATACCATTTGTAACATCCCCTACTGCTTTATGGATTGACGACTATCCCCACAAACCAACACGGGTCTTTTCAGCATGCTTTGTCCTCACTCGCACCCTTTCTGGGAAAACTTCCCAGGAGGTCACCCATCCCAAAATTACCCCAAGTCAAACACGCTTAACTGTGGAGTTCTTTCAGTTTAGGCTACCGAAAAGAAGATGCATCTTGTTGATATAGGTAGTACAAATCAATTCATATAAGCCCTCCTCAACTGTATAGTCCCATACCTATACAGTCTCAGGATCCCTCTCATTCAGGTGTGTAATCGGTTCATTCATGTACCCCTCCGCTTAGAGGACCTTGCGAGGAGCCGCTCCTTGTCCGTGCCCTCTTTGCACCGGCGATCACTCCTCGTCCTCGTCCCCGGGCGTTACACAACACATTTAACTTGACAAAAGTTTTATAAATTTGATAAAATAAAAGTCTTATCATTATAATTAAATTAGAATTACGTTGGTTAAAATTAATGCATTTATCTAAATGTGTTCATATCGATCAATTCATCTTCCATGATTAATTAAAATAGTTAGTAATTACGTTTTTAATAAACTCATGATGCCTCATCAGGTCCCTAACAGAGGAATATATCATAATAAATCAGCATTATTCACTTAATATTTATTAATAGTGCACACATTTCATTTATTTTCTATAGAGTACTCACTGACACTTCTATAACCCAAAAAGAACCAATCAATTTGAAACGGAAATTGTATTTGAATGGCAATAATCATGACAACTCTTAGCATTTATAGCTAATCAATTAAAACCATAATAATATAAACGAAATTGAAGTGTAGCAATTTAAAAATCTTACTAAAATACACTTCAACGGTATAACCTATTAGTAATGACTTTTTCTTTTCTTGTTGTACTCCTTATCAGTAATGATTAATTGATTTTTTTTATATAAACAATGATTACTTGATTATATAAAATTAGTCTTCAGAGATCTTTTAACCGTAAATATGCATTGGTGGATTTCAAGAACAAAATAGTTTAATTCATATTTTTTTTAATGTGTGATTTATGTAAGTTACAAACCAATGAATTGTACTATTTCAAAAATTATTAAATTTTAGTAAAACAAATGTTCGCCGTTTGTATTACTTTTTTTCTCCTTTCTTAGGTGATATTAACTTTTATATAAGTAGTAAAGAAATTGTCATTTATGATAGAATAAAACTTTAACCAAAAAAAGAATTAGTTTTGGTACGAAATGCTTAAGGACATGATTAAATTTTTATTATAATGGAATAAGAAACAAAATGAGATTGTTACATTAAAAAACATTTGTAAAATGAAAACTTAAGGACATAAAATAATAATATATAATCTCAACGAAAACTCTTTTAGATCAGATCAGAAATAGGAAAATATAAAATTTAAATACTAAACTAATAAAAATTATTAATAAAATTTATAATTTTATAAATATAAAATAGAACTAAACATAATAATAAATGTAAATTCTAATCATCAGTGTGATATTCATCAGTCTTATATAGTGGAGCTTAATTTTCATTTACTGCTAAACTATATTTTTTTTTATCATAGAATAAAAATAATGCAAGATCATTTAATCAACAAATGGAATATGTATAAAACGTTTAAACTTAAAAACACAATCAAAATTTAAAAAAATTTAAAATCAGGTCAAATAGGAGATCAAAATTTTTTCAAACTGTGTTAATAATATCGTATTAATAAAAATTATAATTGTAGTTTATGAATATAAAATAGAATTAAATATAAGAATATAATTTTATTTTATTCATTTGTAATATTTAAATTTAATCATTAGTGCTACATTAAGTAGCTTTATAACGATAATTTTTTTATATTTTTAATAAACAGATTTGTGTTTAATTAATTTATTTATATTTACTAAATTTATTTTGGTGTCGATCGTCAAATAATATTTTTTCAAAAAAGGCTTTATAGTCTAATATTAATATTTTTTTTGAGAATGTGAATATAGGGGAATCAATTTTTTTTTTTTTAAAAAGGCATACCATAAAAAAGTAGTACTAACTCAAATGAGATAACATCACTATTATTTCTGCAAACATAAATATGTTCATATATTAATAGATTTAGTAAACCAATATTGAAAACACTAATAAGATCAAACTAAATTTCATAAGATATAACACATTTCTCAAAACTCATTTATAAACTACTCATATCTCACTTTAAATGAAAAAATATTGAAAATGTTTTTTAATATTTATGATCATATTTAAATAGTGAGTTAAAATATATATAATCCAATACATGTAATATATAGAAAATATTCAATAAAAGTAAAATGAATTGAAAATTGATTTAATTTAACAAACTACTAAGTTTATATTCTATATCCAAAAACACATAAAATTACTTATTTGATCAGCTATTTGAAAATTTTATTTACCATGTATATATAATTGATTTAATTAAAATAAAATAAAAAATATAATAATATGAAAAGTAGATTATGTTGAACATGCATGAAGTATACATATCATGTATTACCCATTCATTGGAGCAGTAGAATCAAAGTCATGTCACCAAAGATTTACTGTCAGAGACAATATGAGATTTCACCCAAACTTGAAGTTTTTTTGTTTTGGTCGAAATCCAAAGGTTTAATCATGTTTGAGATCCTACCCTTTCCAAATACAATAATTTCAATACAGTAATTTCAGTGAATGTGGTTCCTCCAATATAACAAAAAGAATATATATATAACAATATGGAAAGAAGAACCAATAAAATATAAAAGCAATGCTAAAAGTGAGATATATATGCAATATTTTTATGTTGATACAAATAATTTTATTTCCAATACATGTATTATCATAGGGAATAGAACACAATAACAATATTGTTACAAAATGCTAGAGCTACTCTGGGAAGAATCGCATGGCTTGTCCAAGAATAATGCCTATGTGTGGCTCATGGCGGGTGATTTTAACACCTGTTTATATGAACATGAGAAATATGCGGGTGGGGAGCCCAATAAGAATCTTCTCTTGTAGCAACTTCGCATCTCTGCCCGTGAAGAAATGACAACAAAACAAAAAAAATGATAAATTAAAACTAAAATTAAAAACTATCATTCTTTAAGACAAAAGAAAAATAAATAGTTTTTCAATAGTCATGCATACCTATTTGATTTAGCTTGCTCCTGTTTGCAAGTACCACTCACTCATTGCCACAAATTAAAATAATCAAGGACCTACCACCAGCAACATACAGTTTTACGTCTACACTCCAATCTTTCCAAGCACATATATAGGAATCAAGGTATAATTTCACATTGAAAAATCAATACGTTACTGAATTGCCTATTTATTGCATTTCAGTTTCAGAACCAATAAAATACTCAACTTCACAAAATATTCATTAAAAAAGGAAAATAAATTAATATTTATAATGTACCCAGTTGTTAGCAAAGTAGTTCGAAAACTAAATACAAAATATATCAACAAACATAATTGCAATAATTAGCACAATTTCAATATATACATAGTGAGTTATGAAATTCTAAAAGACAGATTAGAATCTTTTATAATTAAGTAGACTAATTAATGTATTGTTAAATCAAGGTAAAAATATATTATATGATTTTAAATATCTTCTATCCATTGTAACCAAAAAAAATTATTATTGACTACATTATACAATTAACCCATTGATCATTGACCATTGAGTTTTCTATTAAAAAAATGTGTACTAAACTACTAATGATTAAAAAAAAATTATTGCAATAATCAGCACAATTTCAATATATACACAGTGAGTTATGAAATTCTAAAAGACAGTTTAGAACCTTTCACGATTAAGTAGAATAATTAATGTATTGTTAAATCAAAGTAAAAATATATCATATGATCTTAAATATCTTCTATCCATTGTAACCAAAAGAAAAATATTATTGACTACATTCTGCAACTAACCCATTGATCATTAACCATTGAGTTTTTTTTTCAAAACTAAACTACTAATGGTTAAAAAAAATTTGACCATTGAATTTTCTTAAAATTATGTAATCATAATATAAATATTGATACATTTTTAGTTTGATTATACACTGTATTAAATGTTGTGTCAGCGAATTTTACATATATATATATATTGATATGTTTTACGATTACACGAAATATTTTTAGTCTTAAATTATTCAATTGATTAAAATTATAATATATTTTATTAGAAAATAGTTAATATTAACTTCAAAGTAAATATTATTATATAAATGTAAATTATTTTTTGCTTTTTAAATAATTTGCATAGCATTAAAATTTTTTTTTAAGTAGAATAAAAATATTTTGACTTTTGAATTATTCAATAGCCAAGTTTAAAGGAATATGGTCCTAATATTCTCAAAAAAATTAATTTTTTAGGACACTTTATATGGTACAACATAATAATTTTAATTTCATCAAGTTAAATCTAAATAATAAAAATAATTGAAATAATACTTTAACTAAAGTGTTAGGGGTTGAGTTTTACTTTTTTACAAAAATAAAACTAAATTTATTTTAAGACTAGACAAAATATTCTTATTCTTAAATTATTTAATTGATTAAAATTATAATATATAAATACAATTATATAAATATAAATATTTTTTTTATATCTGACGTTGATTGCTTATATAATGTTAGGATTAGATTGCATGTATAATATTAGGATTACTGATTTAGTTTATATTTTATTAGGCATTCTTATTAATCATGTAGTGTTCAATTAGTTATGTTATTGCAATTAATACTTCTTACAGTGAAGATTACATATATATATATAGATATATAGATACAGATAGTAAGGAAGGTAGTAAATAATACGATAATAAAGTTTTTTATGTAAAATAATAATACATGAATTAATATACCATAATAATCATTAATTGTGCAGTATATCAAATGATTGAAAATAAAAAATTACACTAATAATCATTAATTTCTAAAAGATACCATTAAAATAAAATATTTTATTTTATTAAAATGTAAAATTAATAAATATTTTAAAAAGATGATTTTGTCTTAACAGATATTTTAGAAGGGGAGTAATGAGAAAGGCAAATATACTTTCCCTCATCCACGTTAAATAGAGCGCGCATGAATCACTTTCAGCTTTGCAAGTGGTCAAGCATGGGGGTTGATTGATTGAGTTCTTGTCTATAACAAAGAGAAATAATTGTATGCTTCTATAGTACAATTTGAATATTCTAGTAGTTTGACTCGTGCAATATATGAGATAATAATAAAAAATAGTTTATTGATCATTACTAAAAATAAATGATAATTTATATAAATATATCTTATAGAAAATTGAATATATAAACTTATTTTAAAAATAAGTTAATAGGATAAAAATATATATTTTTTGTTTTGTCATAATTAAAAATACAGGATAAATTAGTTTATCTTCAACATTTTTGAAAATTTTAGGATAAATTGATCCTTACGATTTATAAAATAATTATAATTATATTACTCAATAAGAAAAATAAGTGTATCAAAATATTAAATGGGAGCTAAATTTATAATCTACAATACTAATATTTAAAACACATAAATCCTGGGAGTGTGGTTGAATGGAAGGGACTCATTCACCTTTAATTAAATGTCAGGGGTTTGATTTCTAGCTTTGGATATAAAGAAACTTTAAATCTCTAGGCCAACTATCCCACCCATTAAGGCACCTACAAGCTAGCATGGGAATTAGTCATTGTGCTCGATGGTGGATACTCTTTGTCGTGAACCAAAGAAAAAAATTAAGACATATTATATGAAAAGATTTCTATGTATCATTCATAGAGAAAATTGTGCCTTATCATTTTTATAATCAATTAAAGTAAGTCTTTAAATTTAATTTATCTTATGATTATTAATTAATTTTTCAATCATACCTTGATATCTCTGTTCTATTAACACAATAAAAATATCCTGCAAAATATCTCATTCAAAATTATTTAATATGAAAATAATAACTAATAATATAGATAAAATGACAATTAAGCGTATCATCAAATTATTAAAATTTTGTATGTATAATTATTACAGTATTAGCTAATGATAACAAAACTATTATAATTACGCTACCACAAAAAGAAGATTATCATATATGTGTTGAAACTATGCCTATTTGGCATAATTTATTGTCATCTATATGTTTTCTAACCTATTCTTTAAGTTTGAAAATTGAACAAATTAAACACATCAAACTAGAAAATTTGAAGATGGTGCAAAGACTCTGAATTGTAAGTCTTCCTAGCAAATTCTCACCAAGTATATATCAATCAAGTGTGAAACTTCCAAGTGATGCCATTTTCAATGGAGCCAATCTTTTCAAATTTATGTATAGTTTTAAATGTAGAATTTTTGTGCTTTTTAGTCTTTGGAGGTTTAAATGCAGAAGATTATGAGCAGCGTATTTTTATGTTGTTGACATGACTCCTAAATGTAGAAAAAGAAATTTAAAATTATGGACACTTTTATTTGGCATAAATATTGATTGTTCTCTTTAATGTATTTTAATCTATTTCTTAAGTCAGAAAATTATGTAAATTTGTCATATTGAAATGGAAAATTTATGCTAGATTAGTCTGTACAGTAATTTCTCATCAATCATTTGTCAATCAAGTGGTAAAACTTCCCTTTACATAATCCATGAAAAAATAACATCGAACAAAATGTTTCCTCAAAAATAAAAATATATATTTTGTATTCCGTCATAATTAAAAATATAGGATAAATGAGTCTGTTGGCAATAATTTTGAAGAATTTTATGACAAATTGATCCTTATCGATTTATAAAATAGTTGTAATTATATTACTCAATAAGAAAATAAGTGAATCAAAATATTGAGGAGGAACTAAATCTATAATCTATAATACTAATATTTGAGACTCATTATATGAAAAGTTTTTCACGTGTCATTCATAGAGAAAAGTATGACCTATCATTTTCATAATCTTAATAATTAAAGTAAGTTTTTAAATTTATTTACTTTATAATTATTAATTACTTTTTTTCAATCATATCTTCATATTGCTCTTTCATTAACACAATAAAAATATCCTATAAAATATCTCATTCAAAATTATTTGATATAAAAATAATACCAAATGATTTAAATAAAATGATAATTGAGTGCATTATTAAATTATTAAATTTTATATGTATAATTATTAGAATATTAGTTATTAATAACAAAACTATTATAATTACGCTACCACAAGTAGAAGACTATTATAATTAATGATAATTTTATTGACCATGTGTAACTATTATATAATTATAAAAAAGCTATTATATACAAAAATATTATAATAAATCTTACAGTTTTTAAAAACACACTCTAAATTACAAATTTGAAATTTTAATATATATAGTTAAGATTTAATTTTAACATTATGTCACATATCATCAAATGATATTAAGAATATATTGTAATTAAAAAAATAAAAAATCATATATTCTATATATTCTATTTCTTTTTTAATACTATTAATCTATTGTGGAAGAAAAATCTATAAAATAAAATATTGCATGCCTTCATCTTTATATCACACCTAACATAACAAAATGCAACAAATGAAGAATAATTGCACTTTGTAACATCCCCTGCTGCTTTATGGATTGACGACTGTCCCTACAAACCAACACGGGTCTTTTCAGCATGCTTTGTCCTCACTCACACGCTTCCTAGGAAAACTTCCCAGGAGGTCACTCATCCCAAAATTACCCCAGGTCAAACACGCTTAACTGTGGAGTTCTTTCAGTTTAGGCTACCGAAAAGAAGATGCATCTTGTTGGTATAGGTTGTGCAAATCAATTCATATAAAGCCATTCTCAACTGTATAGTCCCATACCTATACAGTCTTAGGATCCATCTCATTCGGGTGTGTAATCGGTTCATTCATGTACCCCTCCGCTTAGAGGAGTCGCTCCTTGTCCGTGCCCTCTTTGCACCGGCGATCACTCCTCGTCCTCGTCCCCGGGCGTTATATGCCCACTAGCTTTTGCCTGGTTCGTCCCCGAACCACACCGTATTGGGAGAGGTGCAGGCTCTGATACCATTTGTAACATCCCCTGCTGCTTTATGGATTGACGACTGTCCCCATAAACCAACACGGGTCTTTTTAGCATGCTTTGTCTTCACTCACACGCTTCCTAGGAAAACTTCCCAGGAGGTCACCCATCCCAAAATTACCCCAGGTCAAGCACACTTAACTATGGAGTTCTTTCAGTTTAGGCTACCGAAAAGAAGATGCATCTTGTTCGTATAGGTTGTGCAAATCAATTCATATAAAGCCCTTCTCAACTGTATAGTCCCATACCTATACAGTCTTAGGATCCCTCTCATTCAGGTGTGTAATCGGTTCATTCATGTACCCCTCCGCTTAGAGGACCTTGCGAGGAGCCGCTCCTTGTCCATGCCCTCTTTGCACCGGCGATCACTCCTCGTCCTCGTCCCCGGGCGTTACACACTTTATGAAGTGATAACTCTAATGAAAAACGTAATGATGATGATTTATAACTTGTGGCATAATTTATTGTTATCTATATGCTGTATAACATGTTCCTTAAGTTTGAAAATTGAACAGTTCAGTCACATCAAACTAGAAAATGTGAAGCCGGTGGATAGACTTCAAATTGTTAGTCTGCCTAGCAACTTCTCACCAGGTGTATGTCAAGTGATGCCATTTTCAATGGAGTCCTTTTTTCAAAATTATGTATAGTTTTAAATATAGAGTTTTTCTCCTTTTTTTTTTCTTTGGAGATTTAAATGCAGAAAATTATGAATAGTATTTTTTTACGATATTAACATGGCTCCTAAGTATAGAAAAAGAAATTTAAAATCATGGACATTTTTATTTGGCATGAATATTGATCGTTCTCTTTTTTGTGTTCTAACCTATTTCTCAAGTTAGAAAATTATGTAAATTTTTCACAGCAAATTGGAATCAAGTGGTGAGACTTCTCCCAATTTAATCCATGAAAAAAATAGCATCGAATAAAATGGTTCCTCAAGAATAAAATTATATATTTTGTGTTCCATCATAATTAAAAATATAGGATTAATTAGTTTGTCTTCAATATTTTTGAAGAATTTCAGGATAAATTAATCCTTATTGATATATAAAATAGTTATAATTATATTATCCAATAAGAAAAATAAGTCATCAAAATATTGAGGAGGAAATAAATTTAAAATCTATAATCTATATCTATAATAGTAATATTTATGACCTACTACATGAAAAGTTTTCCGTGTGTCAGTCATAGATAAAATTTTGCCCTATGATTTTCATAATCTTAATAATTAAAGAAAGTTTTTAGATTTAGTTTACCTTATAATTATTAATTTATTTTTTCCAAACATACCTTCATATATCTCCTCCATTAACACAATAAAAATACCCTACAAAATATCTCATTCAAAATTATTTAATATGAAAATATTAACAAATAATATAAACTAATGATAATTGAATATTAATGTATTATTATATCATTAAAATTTTATATGTGTAATTATGCTACCACAAAAAGAAGGCTGTTATAATTAATCATAATTTTATTGACCATGTGTAACTATTATATAATTATGTAAGAAGTTATTATGACATGTTTTCTACATTGATAATAAACTAAAATTATAACACATATATGATGTTAAAAAAAACTAATTAAACCTATTACCTAGTTAGAAAACATATTATAATAGCTTTTATATTATTATATAATAGTTATACATGGTCAATAAAACTATCGTTAATTATAATTGCCTTCTTTTTATGGTAACGTAATTATAATAGTTTTGTTGTCATTAGTTAATTCTATAATAATTATACATATAAAATTTTAATGATATAATGATACGTTCAATTATCATTTTGTTTAAATCATTTGTTATTATTTTCATATTAATAATAAATCATTTATTAGGGAAATTTTTTTAAATTATACAAATTTAATTAAAAATTAAATGAAATTATAAGAACCTCTAAAATAATTTAAAAAGACACTTTTATTAGGGGAAAAAAAAACCTTATTGTGGTTCATTTTCAAACACGCATTTTAGTCTAATCCTGAAAAGCAATTTATTTATTTTTAACCAATAAAGTTATATAATTCCAAACACCCTAATACCACTCTCACAAAAAGGAGCCACATATTTTTTTCATTTTCTGCTAGTAATTCTTTCTCCACATCTCCCTCAATCTCTCTCTCTGGTGATGGATGTCTATACAAAAAGGGGTGTTACACTATCTTTTTTCCCTTTATAAATTTGACATGAACATTGGTGCGGCCCGTTGGTGCGAAATTTCATTTTCCCAAGTAAACTGAAAAAGTCTTCCCAATTTGTTCGTCGGTGCATAACAAAAGTCTTTTAAAGCTGTTGAAGTCGAAGTCGAAGTTGAACATATAAAAAAAAATTATTTCAAGCCAATTGGAAGACTGGCTCAAAGCATTTTAGAAGTAAGGTAAAAGTGACTATATGAAATTGACACTTGCAATCTAAAGTAAAGGTATACTCTGGTCTCAGTGAACGGAAAGCCACAAATGCTTGAAGTATGTTTTGTTTACGAAACCATTTTCTATTTCCTTTCTTATTTCCATTCCATGAAAATGATTTTCATTCTCGGGTTTTTCAAATTTAGGAAATGAGTTTCATTTGTAAAAGTAGATCTTATCTACAAGTAGAGAAAATAATAAAAATACGTTTGTTCTGTTTGCTCTGAAAATAAAATTTTTAAAATTAAATTTAAAATAATACTATTATATTTGCTATTTTATATAGAATAATAACATGTGAATATGATAATTTCCATATTCGCCTCTTTTTTGCTGCCATAATCTAGAATGGGGCTACGACAAAAAAATTATTGAAAGCAATAAAAGGAAAATAGAAATGGATTAGATCAATTTTTTTTTTATCGAGAAAATATTTACGGCAAATAAATTCAGCAACATGTTCCAATGATTTACGACTTTCAGTGGAGTCTATCTACTACACTGGTTTTGCGCATATGGTTCTACGGTCTCATTCGCAATGGGCTATTCCGTCTTATAACATATCTATTAAGTTTGGATAGATATACATAGCAAGGAAAGTGATAAATAATATGATAATAAAATATTTTTATGCAAAATAATAATACATGGACTAATATACCCTAATAATTATTAATTATATAATATATCAAATAATTGAAAATAAAAAGTTACACTAATAATCATTAATTACAAAGAAATACCATTAATAAATTGATCCTTATCAATTTGTAAAATAGTTGTTATTATATTACTCAATAAGAAAAATAAGTATATCAAAATATTGAGGGGGAACTAAATCTATAATCTATAATATATAATATATAATACTAATATTTAAGAGTCATTATATGGAAAGTTTTGTATGTGTCATTCAATGATACTCTACCATTTTCATAATCTTAATAGTTAAAGTAAGTTTTTAGATTTAATTTATCTTATAATTATTAATTAATTTTTCAAGCATACATTCATATTTATCTTCCATTAACACAATAAAAATACCCTACAAAAGATCTCATTCAAAATTATTTAATATGAAAACATTAACAAATAATATAAACAAATGATAATTGAATGCACTATTAAATTATTAAAATTTTGTGTGTATAATTATAACTGTATTAGCTAATAATAACAGAACTATTATAATTAATGATAATTTTATTGACCATGTGTAACTATTATATAAAGAAAGATTATAATAAATCTCACAGTTTTTAAAAATCACACACTAAATTACAAATTTTAAATATTAATATATATAGTTAAGATTTAATTTTAAAATGATGTCATATATCATCAAATGATATTAAGAATACCTTGTAATTTAAAAAATAATTAAAAAATTATATATTCTATATATTTGATTTCTTTTTCAAACACGCATTTTGGTCCAATCCTGAAAATTCAATTTTGTGTTTTGTGTAAGCAATAGAGTTATATACTTGACAAGAATATTGGTAGGGCACTGGGTGCGAAATTTCTTATTACCAAGTAAACTCAAAGTCTTCCCAATTTGTTTTTGGCCACAGTTTCGTGCAAAAGAAAAGTCTATTTAAAGCTGCTGGAGAAGTTGAAGGTGCCACAAGAACTTGAAGTTGAAGTTGAACACATGCAGAGAATAGAAATGAGGTTGGGTTGGGTTCTAATAAGTGCTCTTTTCTTTCTTGTTGCTCTCCGAATGCAAGCATGCGATGGGTGCTTAGAGAAGGAGAGAATCGGCCTCCTTGAGATCAAAGCATGCTTCGTAGCACATGGGGGTGATTATGCAGAGTGGCGACTAGCATCATGGGTTGAAGATAGAGGCAGCAATTGTTGCGCTTGGGAACGAGTCAAATGCTCTAATATCTCAACAGGACACGTATCAGATCTAGACCTTTCCTCGCTCGTTCCTTTCTCTTATTTGAACCGGGTTGAGCAAACTTGGAAGTTCGACGTCTCTTTACTTCGTCCATTTGAAGAGCTGCTCAGCCTCGACTTGTCTGGGAACAATTTTAAAGGATGGAGTAACACTGAAGGTATATTATTTACTCCTTTGCCCCACATATTCTACTTAATGTGTTTCTATACTGGAAACTGGAAATTATTAAGCAAAAATTAACAATTTAAACTAAGCTTTTCGTAACTCCTTTGCACACTATATTTTTGAAGGATTTCCATGGTTGAAGAAGTTGGAGACCTTAGACCTTTCTATCAACGCACTAGATGGCAGCATCCTTCCAAGTTTCAGCAGACTTACATCGCTGAGGACTTTGAATCTTCATTATAACTGCATCAATGATTCTTTTCATGGCCAAGGCATGTATATTTAATTTGACTTTTGAATTCTTTGTTTGACACCTGGTCATTTTCATTTTAATAGAGCAGAGTCGTCCTTCTGCAAAATTAAAATTAATTTTACACAATCATATTCAGCAATGTGTGATTCTAAATGAAACACGCAGAGATTCATGTAGTGTTGAAATTTGAACATCACGATGATAAACAATGTGAATTTTTCTATAAAACTCGAGATATATAGCACACAGCATTTTTTTTTTCCGGCATATGAAGTAGAGATGAAGCAAGAACCAAGTGATGGCAAGGTTACTTAATTTTTTACTTGGGGGGCATTCAAATTAAGCTTTTGGTTTCATAATGTAATAATATAATATTTATAATTTATATATTATTTTCAAATATTTTCTCTTTAAATTCTGTAATTTTTTTTTTCAATTTTGCATAAAAGTGTACCAAACGAAGCAAGGCATGCAGTACCTATATTTCTTTAATATTTAAGCTACTCGTTCATTGATCTACTTTTTCTTAATTTTTTAAGGATTTCCAAGATTGAAGAAATTGGAGACCTTAGATCTTTCCTCCAATGGACCGATGAGTAGCAGCATCTTGTCGAGTTTGAAAGGATTAAGATCGCTAAGAACTCTGAACCTTGGTGGTAATTCAATGAATGATACTTTATCTGCTCAAGGCATGTATCTTCAACTTCCTCCTTTTTCTGCTGTGACTAAATGATCAATACTAAACCCAGAACTTGCAAATATTAATTCTCCTTTTTTTGTCAGAATATATATTAATTCTTTTTTTAATAGTGATATATATATATATATATATATATATATATATATATATATATATATTCTTTTCTTGTGTTTTTTATGGTCGAATTTCTTGTGCTTTACATTGTGCAATAGTTTGTATAAATTTTAATCAGTTATAGCGGAAGAAAAAGGCCATCTGACATGTTAGGGCCTACAACTTGGCCTGTATGTTAAAAGTTAAGGACACACATACATGTTCAATTATTAAAAAAAAAAAAAAGTTAAAAGGTCGGAAACACATCTTTTGACTTTCCTATTGCAAGTTTTAACATTTATTATGTGCTTGCTCTTCAAATTGTGTATTTATATTTGTATTTGTATTTGTGTTTATATATATTCTTTTACTCTAAATTTAATTTTTTTTTAGAATTTTAGGCTTTCTAAATAGGCTTCAAGTTAGGCTAGAGTTATGTCTAAGCCAGACTTAATTATTAGACTAAAAAAATAGTCTATAGCATGGTACAAGCCAGGCTTAGACCAAATATTTGTAATACAAACCTGACCTATTAAGAATAAAACATGGTTTGACCTTAGTTGTTTTCCACCCTTTATCGGCTACAACTATTCTTGAAACAAGAACCACTAATCAAGTTGAGGCATCACTCTACCACCAAACAAGCCATTATTTTGGTTTTCGTACTGCAAGTTTGAACATTTGAGATTTGCTTGCTTTACAAATTATGTGTTTGTATTTATAAATATTTTTTACTCCAAATTTTATTTTTTTAGAATTTTGGACTTTCGAAATAGGCTTTAGGTTAGGACAGACTAAATAAGGCTTAAAAAATGGCCTATAGTATGCTACAAATCAGGCTTAGACTAAATATTTGTAATACAGACTAGACCTATTAAGAGTAAAGCCTGATCTGACCTTAGCTGTTTTCCACCCCTTACTGGCTGCAACTATTGTTGCACCTAAGACATAATTTCTTTGGTGTACATCTATGCGATAACAGTGTCAATCCACCAATCCATGTTTCTCATACCATTTCCTCAAAAGGCATATAGTTATCAAACTCAACTTTACCAAACTCGACCAGAGTCTTGACTCGATGAAGACACCGAGTCTCTAGGTCAATACTAGTTCAACCAGTGTGTCATTAGTTTAACCAAATATAATTAAATAAAGAATAATATTATTTGTACTCACAATTTATAGGATATCGTATCAACACTCTCTCTCATCTACTATTAAATGAAATGTATGTGAAGTCCAAATTAAGTGGAGTAAACACATCATCCAATAATAGATAAAACTATATATATGATGTCATATAAATTGTGAGTACAAATGGCATTTATTTTAAATAAATATTTTTATGTTAACAAATTATTTATATGCTTTTTAAAAAGTTACCATAAGAATTAAAATTAGATGACTGTATAAAAAGGTTTTATAAAGTAAACTCCTAAACCGATCCCTAACAATTTTGTTATCAGACAACTTAGTCATAGACAAAATGAAATTACCAAATTGGTCATTGACAATATCAAACATTGGACACTTGTTAGTTCCTAACATTAAATTTAACAGACCTACTTACCTGGCACCCCAAATTAATCCCAAACAAATCCAGCCCACCCATATTAGTCCCTCATCCTCACATCTATTACCAACACCATCACTCCAACCTCTTTCTTCTCTTTCATCTCCACGCCTACTTTAACCCTCTTTTTATAATCCACTCTCTAAACAATCCTTTTATTTGATTCACTGATTTTCAACAAATACCAAAAAAAAATTTGAGGAACAAAGGCAAAAAACTCTCAAATTCAACTTCCTAATCAAACAAACCACACAACTTCTTTATCCTTTTTCTTCTTCAAAGAACCAATGAACTCAACCAAGTAAAAAATGGTTGAAGCAAAACGAGAAGCAGAGAATAAGCAAGAGATGAAAGTAGTAACAAAGAGTGAGAGAGGAAAAAAAAAGGGATGTTGTTGCTTGACTTTGCTGACATTGTCAAGGTTGGAGAAGGTGGCTTCAAGGAGCTTATCATCGATGGAGATGGGGGCAAAGATGGTAGTGTTGGATTCAGTGGCGCACACAAGGGCTATGACCATGGCAGCACAATAGTGAGATGCGACAGTGACAAGGCGAGGTCGCCACTGAGAAGGAGAAGGCCAATGGTAGTTGGTTCGTGACTGTGCTAAGGTTTTGCTTGTTTTCTACTTTGTTTTTGGGGCAGGGGTATTGTTGAATGAAGAATGGGGGTTAGGGTTATTGTTTGTGTTTATGATGAAATTTAAAGAATGTTTGTAGAAGTTTCAATGGTTTTTAAATGATTATTGGAGTTGATTTTTTTTTCATAGTATGTAAAGATTGGAATTTCATGGAGGAGGGGGTTTAGGTGATGATTAGAAAATTGTGAATCAATTCTGGCTCTATAGAGTTTTATGAGGTTCCATTTTTCATTTCTTTTTCAGTTTTAACATGATTTGGCTTGAGGAGGATGATGGTGGTTGATAATGGAGATGGTGTTGGAGAGTGGATTAGAGATAGGGTAGGAGTGGAAGTGGGAGTAGAGATGAAAGAAAAGAGAGAAGTGAGGGTGGCGGTAAAGGTGGTGGTGAAGGTGAGGATGAGCGGCTGATATGAGTGGGTGGGTTTTTCCCGGGATTAATTTGGGGTGCCACGTAAGCAGGTGAATTGAATTTAACGCTAGGGACTATCAAGTGTCTAATAGTTGATATTGTCAGAGACCAAATTGTCCAACAATGAAATTGTCATAAACCAGTTTGGGAGTTTACTTGTTTTTATATTAATTGTATATTAAAGTTAAGTCCTTTTAGAAATAATAGTAATAATAATATTTGGGAATGTAAGAATTCGATCATCTATGCTTTTCCATCATAAGTAGACTTTTTAAGTTAAATAGTTAATGATTTTAGGATTTTGGTTAAGGAATCCCAAAATATTAAGTTTATAAACTTTGAAATAGACCCCACACCATAAAATCCTAAAAAATAGATTTTTCCATAAATAGTTTTTTTTTTTAAATCCTTAAGGACACTAGCTAGATTTTATGGCACACACCTTTATATGTCGTCATTTTCCATTTTGTTCTATAAATTACTATTAATCTCTACCTTTAAGTTGATTTTGTTTGGCATATTGGGCACCATAACTATCAATGCCTGTCGTCAATGTTACTTATTCGACTTGATTGACCAAAAAAAAAATTAAAAATTGGAGGGCAATTATTTGTTGGGATGGGTAAAAAGATTATGAGCAATAGTATATGGGTAAGACCCACATAAAACTTTTCTTCCTACGGATTGGGAGAAAATGGTGACAAAGAATAAAAATGATGTAAAATTTTCATACAATCTTTGATTTCTTATAAGACAAAAAGATAAAGATGTCATTTTGATACAATTATATTTTCTTTAACCTCACTTTTCTATCGAATCAAACACCAAGAAAGAAAAATAACTTTTCTTTTTATTTTTTCTTCTCTCAATTTTGTTTCCTTTCATTTTCTTTCCTCTTATTCTCTTTTCTCACCGATGAAAAACCCACATGTCATAACCATTTTTGGTAACATCCAAACATAGCCTTGACTCCTATTCAATCTCAACATTTTTAAATACGATTTCTTTTATCTTAGAGTCTAATTTTAATTCACAATATAAAATTTTTTTATAGTATCATTGAATCAAATACTTATATTTATAAGATTCTCAAAATAGTGGGTAGTTGAGTCAAATACTTGTATTAATATGATAATATATAATTAAATGTATGTATGCAATTTTTTGTATATCAAAATTAAACTCTTTATTTAATTCATGCTACCTTATTGTTATATTTTTTTGAATCAGTTTAATCGCTTTGAGTAATGTGCGTTTAGTTGATTTTTAACTAAAGAATTTTGAGTCAATTAACATAAATTCAGCATGACTTCACTACTGAGTATGAAAACAAAGGTACAAATTGATAAGGAATTATGTATAGTGGTGTTAGTTATATTTTTTAAAATAAATAAAAATGAAACAAGCATAAAAATGTTATAATGAACGACAGCGATGCTGGTTGGTTGTGTGACCAATTAAATATTCTAAATTAGCTGTGTTGTTCTATGTATTATGCGAACGATATAAATTAAAGTTTATTTATTAATTTTTTAGTAAATAAATCTTCATTAAATTTTAATTTATTTAATTTTGACAGAATTATATTTACTTATTTTATGAAAATATTTAACTAAATTTTTATATAACAAAATAAATTGATGGAAATATAATTAAATATGTTAAAGTATCATGAAAAAATATGATTGTTACTTTTTATATTTATAAAATAATATTGAACTCAATATTAATCATATATTGATAACTCTAACTTGAATTTACTGAGTGCAAAATTTCAATTCATCATGTATATCATATATTTTTATGAAATATTTTATATATCTTGTCACATTAAAAACTATTCGCTTTCATTACTATTTTTTAAAAAATGAAAATATAAAAATTGCAGGATTACGAAAAGTTTAGCAAGATGTAGATGAAAAATATGAAATGTTAAAATATAATAAATAACATTAATAGTAATTAATGGATAAGGATCAAGTTACATTGGCATAACTTTAAGCATTATTACACTACTTAATAACTTTATATAATATAATTTTTTTTATTGATTCAACCATTGAATTACAATGACTTAAATTTTATAAAAATTGAATATTAATAAGAATATAATCGTATAACTCTTATTCTCGTTCATTTTAAACATATATTATGTTGATTTTGATGTATATCAAAATTATATTAAATGGCTTCAAATTAATTTAACATTTTATAGACATAATCTATATGAAATAGATCTTTAATCCAATAGTGAGTTTTGTCAAAAATCAATCCAATAAAAGGTTATTCAATAATATAACAGTTATTTAATAAAGTTACACTAGTGTAACTTGATTCTACCTCTTAATTAAAACAAGAAAAATGTTACATAGTAATTGTGATGAAAGAGCATAAATGAAATTATGAATCAGAAATCAAAGAATATAATTTAAAAACATTCAAAAACTCAATGTTAAAGGAAAATACTACATGTCAATGATAATGAAAGAACTTTTATATTATATTCTATTATATTATACTATATAAGAATAGACAGATTTAGATTATAGATATTAAATAAATAGATTACATATAAATCTAAGGAGTTAGCCTAAACTAGGAAAGCAAAACAAAATAGAAAGACGTGATAGAAAAGAGTCAAATTTAAGAGAGATTGGGAAACAATTCAGAAAAATATAATCTAATACAACTATACCAAAAACATATTGTGAAAATCATAACAGATGATTATTTATATATCTGAAAGTTAACAAATATGTCGTATTATTTGAACAATAAAAAATAACAAAAAATTTGTGCTTCTACTATTTTTAATTCGCAATTATTTTAATTTTGCTCCTTATACCAAGTGATATATAGTTTCACTTTTCCTTTTTCATGTTTAACTTCAAACTACCCATCTCTGTACATCTTTCGAAAGGATTTCCAAGATTGGAGAAGTTAGAGACCCTAGATCTTTCAGAAAATCAACTTAACGGCAGCATCTTTGGAGAACTGAAAGGATTAACATTGCTAAGGAAGTTGATACTTCGTTCAAACGAGATTCCTTCTTTATCTCCTCAAGGCATGTATATTCAAGTTTCACTTTTTTCTCTCTCTTCAATCTCTTTATATGACTTACTATTTCAATCAAACTCACTAGTTGGCAATTGCCCTTCTGATAAAAGTCTTTTACTCTTTGCAACAGATTTTGTCAGTTTTACTCACCTGGAATTATTGGAACTTGGATTTAATTCACTAAGTGGCTCGTTTAATCCTAAAGGTACTTATCATTATTGTTCTCCACATAGTCAAATTTATCTATAATAATCCCTTTTTTTTTCATGGAAATATCGATGATCTAAATTGACTATTCATGAAACAAAAATGTGATTATATCATACTTTGGTTCAATGCTTTAAATGTCACCATTTTATTATTGTTCATCTATTGCTATTTTTTCAAATTTCTTATAGCAATATTGAGTGCGAACAACCGGAACAATATCTCATAGAAACTCTATTTCTTCCGAAAGGAAACGCAAGAAACATTGAAAAAGAGGTCGTTGCAGTGAGCCCCATATCTCCTTGTTCTCCTATTGTCTCGATAGATGATTGGCTCTTTAGATTATGTTGGTCTATCATGCTCCTCTTCAGCATGCTTATCAAGGATGCTAAGATTGTCAATGTGGTCCTTTTTCATTGTTTGGATGATCAAAGGTGCCACTTGGTGTCCCGTCGTGTTGGATCGAGCATTTACCATTAGGCCAAAAGCTATAGTTGTTAGTGAGCATACAACTCATTTTACCTAAGCCCATTACCAAGCGTCATGGTCTGATTTGACTTCGACCCCACATGGGTCTTGCCAAGGTAGGATGCTGCCCCACACCCAAGAACCCCTCTCCTAGTACTTGCTATCTGCAGTCCATGCCTTTTTTAGAATCAGGCCTCCACCTCGATCTAACTTTGACCCACCTAGCCTTGCCAAGGTAGAACATTAGCCTCCAACCAACATCCTCCACCCAGCACCTTCTAGTAGTTCTTGCCTTTTTGGGAATTGAACCCATAACATGCATTGGCTTTGATACCATTTGTTGGACTAAGTGTTTATCATTAGGCCAAAAGTTATGGCTATTAGTCCGAGGACAACTCTTTTTACTTAAGCCCATTACTAAGTGTCATGATTAGATTTGACTACTACCCCACATGGGCCTTGGCAAGGCAAGATGCTGGCCCACACCCAACACTTCGAGTGCTTTTTAATGCTGCTATTTGAAGTTCCTCAAGTTGGCATCTTTCTACCTAATGGTGATGGGTTCATGTTCGTGTGTTTTTGGTTTTTAATTATTTGTGATTTTATGGAAGGAAATCGCAAGGTTCCTACTACTACCTATTAGCGATTTTTCCAATTAGGGGATCTTTCAAGCCTATGGTAGTAGCTTGTCAAAACTGGCTCAAGGTGGATTCTGCAATGCACCTTGATAAGCATGGAGCATGACACACCTACATTTAACCACATTTATAAATGTGTGAATGTGGTTAAGTGCAACAAAAATATGGCTAAATTCATGGTGTCAATAAGCTGTGAAGCACTGTAGACACCCCTCATTCTCCTCATTTTGTCCATCACACCCCTTTGGAACTGTGCTCCTTCACTGACAACCTCCTATCACCTTCCACCTGCTCCCCTCCCAACAATACAATACTTAAATTGGAAATTAAAATGAGTAGTAATTAACTCAAAGGAAAAAAAAAAGTGTTTCACTTGCCATGTTCAAGGGTTAGAATGAAAAGGAAAAGAGAAAGTTGCATTGGTGGGGTTAATGGAAGGTGTGTAACACTTTAAATTTTAATCCCTTAACGCTCGAGCCGTATCAAGGTTAACACTTAGTCGTTACGTTTTGGTCTCATAAATTTTTTCTTTTAAAATAATTCATAACTTCATCTTAATAACATTTAATTAAAACTTGGGACTTTGCCCAAAATGTGTAACATTACCTACTCTTGTTAGTCAAAGGATGGCTAGGAAAGGATACATACATAAATCGTCCATACATGTCTAAACATTTTAAATCATATCATTAAGCCTTGGTCATCAATACATAAGCGTCCAAATAGATAAAAAGATCTAGACACAATATGCCCATAAGTATTTAGGTATAATATAAATACAAGCATAGTAAACTAATCAACTGTCCGATCACTCATTAAATACATACATGATGAATGTAGTCTTAAAAAGAAGCGCACAAACTAAAATGGCTAAAGTAAAATAGATAAGGGCCCTAAGAGTCAGCTTGATATGTCGTCTAGTCCTCCTTCATCAAGATCTTTTCCTCAACTTCCTTTGAAGACAATATAGAAAGGAAAAGGTTGAAAAATCATAGATTCCTTAATAGGGGTGTGTGCAGATAAGTGTCATCGTGGTCATCCTCAGCTACTTTGATTTATTAAGAAAAGGTGTTCATATATCAAGGTTCATTTTTAAGTTTAGAAAATCTTCATGTTTGAAGTGTGCATTTCTTTTATCTATAATATTTATTCATGAATGCATTTTATCTTATAATCGTGGTGAGGCAACATAACTAATGAATAAATGGATGCTCAAGGTATTTCGTAATGCCAATCATAAATAACCTCATAGCACATAAACATATAATTCACAAGGGATGTTCATGCACGTGCCTATGCCGATCATTGCTCTTAAACTTTTATCATACGTTAGATATGTTAATACATTCCATTTACACACCACCCTCTTTCATGGCACCTTGATCAACTGCATCACTTCCCTAGTAATTTTAACTGGCACAACCCTGCATCACCTATCGAATAGGATGCATTTAACCTAACTGTCGCTAGATTTAAAGTATGGTAGAGGGGGTTCGTTTACTTCCCTCTTCTCTTGCACATCATTCTTTCATGCATACACACGCACAGAGATATATGTGTGTGTGTGCGCCCTTATGTCAAACATTAATTAAATGCATACATGCTTTCTCAAAATGCTTTTCATGCTCAGCATGCTTGACAAGGAAAATCTCATACACAATTATATGACATATAACATGCATATGGAGTCTCATACATAAGCATAAGGCAATAAGCATTCATAACTTCATTCTGATGCTAGAACATAGGGCATACATATCAAATGTCATGGTTTGTGCTCTAAGGTCCATGTGACATAATCTAAACTCATCATAATGCTCCAACCTTCACTTCACACAAAATGAGTTGAGCATTGCCACATGTTCATTGAAGGGACTCCCCAATCATATAAATTGTCATTTCACATATTTGAAATATTTTCCTACAAATCACAGTTCTTAAGGGCATGAAGACATGACGGTTCCAAGTATATATTTTAAAGACTCCTAAACCAATTGCCGGAATTTAATGGACCGATCTCAGCTAAACATTCCATAATTAGATTCCTCACTAACATTTCATAAAATTGAATCTAACACATCATATAGGCATATAAAGTCATAACATACAATCTTCCTTTAAATATAGCCATTAAGGATTGAGGAACAACTTTATTTTTGTGGGAAAACTCATTTTAGACACCCATTAAGTGATTAAAGCCCCCTTTTTAATCTATTAAAAGGAGCTAAAATGTCATTGACCAGTTTCTGACCCTATTAATCTACTAAATTTTTTCTTTAATCGATTAATAAGCAAATAGAATTCAACTGATGTTGTTTCTGGTACTTTTGATCCATTAAAAGCTCATTTATTGTGTAGTTTTAACACCCCAAAGTCATCCAATGCAAACACTTCCCACACTAACTTAACATCTCTTGAAAACTTTCTAACTAAAACCTAACCGATTAAAACTTGAAACAATTATTGTAAAATGTTTTTCACCGATTAAATCCTTCAAAAACCATTTCATTGAAATACCTCCCATCCTAAAAATCAAAAACAACCTGCAATACAAAGGCTAGGTTTTCCAAAATAATCTTGTCAACAAGAGAGATTCCAAGCAAAACATCAAACCCATGATTAGTGATCACAAAACCCATCCCAAACACATCATTTTCCAAAAATAGATGCAAATACAAAAAGCTCACAAAAGAGGTTAAAATGGTAACCAAAGGAAGGGTTTTAGAAAAGAAATCCCCTACTTCACTTGAAGCACAGAAGAAGTGATGATCTTCAAGCCTTATGAAGAGGAAAACAAAGCAAAATCCTTCCCACACCCTCTTTTGGATTCTCAGCTAGCCGCAAAAGAGAAGAGAAATGAATAGCTTTCTCACATGTTGTAGTTGATGGAGGCTTGTGTTTAAAGGAGGATGTGTTCAGATTTTAGGGAGGCTTGGTGGTGATGGAGAAGGGTGAAATGGATGATAGAAAGAGGAAGCGGATGAGAGAAAATTGTGAGCTAGTGTGTAAGAATAAGAGAGAATCGTGAGAGTGAAAGGGTAATGGGGGGAAAGGTTACATTTCATTTAGACGGTGAAGGTGTGAGTGTAAAGTGAGGGGTAAATGAGTAATTATGCGTGTATTAGCTGGGGTAGTTTAGGGATTTCACTCAAAATCTTTTAAAGTAATTACAAGACAACCAATAAATTAATATTCTCATGTAACTTGAATTGAAATATATCATATTATAATAAGGTGTCTTAAGACTTCAAATTTTGGGAGAGAATTTGAAATTTGAGTTAGAGGGAACTTAAACCTTTTATATACATCATTTTAGCTTTTTAAACAATTAAAATAAACAAATGTCATAATCTTAAATTTGAATTATCAAGAGATTAAAATTAATTATGAATAATTAATAATTTATTAATTAACTAATAAAAGTAATCAATTCTTAATTACATTTAATTATCCTTAATTGACCTCAATTAGTGATAATTTAGTAGCTAATTAACATTTTTAGTCTGATTATCATAACAAATCATCCAATCATCATATAGTCACACATAATTAACTCTAAGCAAGTCAATTAATGATTATTAAGATCAGCCATAACCTCACACTCAACTAATCACCTTGAGGGAAATTAAGATAATTAGTGTAAACATAAATCGAGACGTTATAAGGTGATTATTGGGTGGTTCAAGAATGTGATACCCACTCAGTTGTAATGAGCATGACATTCTTTGCCCTTGTTCAATGTGATCTTTTGGGATATGTTTTCATGAGTTTGCTTTAAGAGTTTACTTTCAAGCCTATGGTAGTTGCGTCGTGTCGATGCTTTCAACTAAAGAAGAGCGAAGGAGTCGCATATTCCAATATGCACTGAATGCCCCTAGCCATGCCTCAATGATCATCTTCCTCTTCACATATTGCTAAAATTCTCCTAATTCAAAATAGTAGATGCTTTATGCACTCTCTTCAAGGAATAAACCACCTAAGCCCTATCATATGCCCAAGATTATATTCTTGAACAAGCTTACTGTATTCAAGATGCATCACCCAAGCTATGTGGAAATTAGAAGGACAATTCTTCTGAAAAGTGGATTCCCTTTGCACTTTAGAAGAATTGGAGCATGGCCCAATAATAAGTAACTAAGATTCTCCAAAAAAGGCTTTTGGGAGAGTATGCCTCCACAAAATATTCAACAATGTTCTGTCAAATCTCTTAGCAATCATTCTTCTTTCTTCTTCTCTTTGAAACCACATAAGTTGATGGCCTATGATACCAATACCCATATGTTACATAAATCCAATGTCTACAAATTTAGTAGCCTTACTCGAGAAGAGCACATCTCCAATAATTTCAGAGGAAAACATAATTATAATTAAAATCTCCTATCAACATCTATAATAACTGCACAAAGGTCTCAAACAAACCCTGCAACTCCTTTGGAACAATTGGGATGAGAGTAACATATATCACAAAACAAATTTATTGCTGAAATAAATCAGATTCTATGTATTCTAAAACCCATTCCAGACGTCATGAGGTGGTATGTTAAGTCAATCGAGTTCTAAGTGCGATGCTGAAATAATAAAGCTAACAATTAGATGATGGATTATCATTTATGCACTACAATAAATCAAATTCTACATTGTAATTCTAAAACTTAGATTAATTGGATATCATGTGTTGGAGCATATTGTTTAGCCTAATTTTGTGATCCATATTGTTATTGGATTCAATAATATAAAAAGATATGGTATAGCTTTGTGTTGTAGGCCTTGTTGTGATGAGAGGCTTGGCCTGCCAGTTTGTTAAAACAAGAAAAGTCCCCTATTTCCCATCCCTATATAAAAGTAATTATTGCCCCTGTTAGATTCGTATGCATATTCGGCTATATCAAGAATATGAAAAGTCTCTTTCTTTGACCTCTATATGAGAACATCTCTTTCTCTCTAACCTCTCCCTCCCCCGGCTCCAAAAAAGAGAAATCAAACCTTTCAAGCTCTGTAAAATGACTATGCCTATGATACAATGCTTCCTATGCTTAGTCCAAAATTTACCGCAAGTGATTAGAGAACCTACAACACATTATCAACTCTCAAACACAGGCTATACTCACTACTCAGACAATAGATAAACAACACGTGACGGTCCTCGAAAGCTTGCAGTAGTGGGGCAGTGTACTCTCATTGATGACCAATGACACCATCATATGATTTAAGTTTCTCCATCAAAACTCTTTTCTTAAAAAACCAACAATGCAGCAAATAACCTGGCAGTTCATAGCACAACAGATACACATAACAAGACAATAAAGGACTGTTTAGATTGTAAATAACCCCAATAAGTGGAAATTTAGTGAACTACATAACTTGTAAGCCTCATATATTGTTTAGGAAATTAGTTGTTATCTATTTATAATTGAAGATAACATTTTACATTTAATTTTGACCAAAAATTCAGTCACACAAAGTGATTAAAAAGTAAAGAACCGGACCGATCTGACCGGGTTAACCGGGAACTGGTCGCCTGACCGGTCCGGTTGAGTAGTCAGAATCGAAGGGTTTCAGAACCTGTCAAAACCGGGAAAACTGGCGAATCGGACCGGTTGGACTGGTCCGAAGCTTTTGATTTTTTTTTTCTTTTTTTGGTTTCAAAGCTTAAATACTGATATTTTATAGGAGTTACAGAGTAAAAATGAAAAAAAATGGGTTATATTTATTTTATATATGAAAAAAATACCGATATCCACAGACTGCTCACCATAAAACTCGCTAGTCACCAACAAATATTGTTTTCAAATACTTTTGTAACCATATTGTGAGATTAAGACTAGAGAAATTTTATATGGATTAAGTTTATTTTTATAAACCTATGAATATATTTTTTTTGTATTATGTTAATGTTAATGATTTAATATATTTTTTATATTCTAATTAATCATATGTATATATTTATATATATTTTATTATATTTCGGTTGAATCCCAGTTGAACCGGTTGGATCTCTAAACTTTTGAATTAATACCTTGACCGGTTCGAAGCCCGATCCGATTTTCTTAACCTTGAAAAATAGTGAAGACCTTGGTGCTATTCTAGCTAATTTGACCATAACCAAATTATGTCATAGCCAAATTCTTACATGCAAGTCATGAGTCATATATTTCTCTAACAATATTTTGTCCTTTTGCAGATCTTCAGAATTTGAGCAACTTGACCATGTTAGGTTTAAGCTATAATAAATTGAATAGCTCAATTGAAGGTAACAACAAATTAGGGGAGGGTTTGTTTGGGTTCATAAAAATGTGTTTTTTATGGTGTAATTGTATTTTTAAGGTTATTTTTTCTAATTTATGAAAGGCATGCTAAAATCTCTTTCAAGTTTTATCTTTTTTTTGCCTAAATTTTTTTTAATTATCTTAACTATATATTTTATGCATAGCTTTTAATAAAAATATTTTTAAATAAGAAAAATAATACACACAAAATGGCCTCTAAAAATGATCTTCTAGGATCTAGTTTCGATATTTACCTTGTGCACTTTTAATATTCCTCAATAGGGGGTGTAATTGGGTCAATCAAACTGGCTTGAATTTGGGAGAAAATATAAATCCAAACCAGTTAATTTTAATTGATTTAGAATCATATATATATATTGTAACCATGATTAGTTTACTTGATTATTATTATTTTATATTTAATTCAACTAAAAAGCAAAAAGAAGCAATGAAAAAACTTAAAAAAAAAAAAAACTTTTAATCTCCCAGAGTTTTATTATTTTCATATAAAATATATGCTCAATAAAATCAAAATACATAACTAAAGCATAACTTATTAACCACATACATTATATACAGCCAAAAACACACACACACACACACTCTCTCTCTCTCTCTATATATATATATATATAAGTCTTGGAGCTCGAATTTATGAAATTCGATTACTGAACCGGTTAATATCAGTTTTAAATTGTTTTTATCTGAAAACTCAAACCAATATGAATCAATTTAATTAGTTCAGTTTTGATCGGTTAGGTTCATCAGATGACTCGATCCACTTATACCCCTATTATTCATGGTTTGAAAACTATTTATTAGGCATTATTTAAATTTGATATATTTCTGATTAAAATATTTATTATAAAATTAATCACCAATGAATATTTTGCAACTTAACTATTTGATGCTAACTAGCATACCAAAGAACCTCTCTTCATGGAATATTATCTATTCCTACAGTTGCAATTATTTGTAATTGTTAGTTTCTTTTTTAAATCTTATAAGACAACTAGTAATAATTGTTAAGTAACTTAATCATTTATCCATCATTAAACATAAGAGTAGGGTCACACAATCAAAATTATTATCGTCTTAAATTAAAATGAAGTCCACAAAAGCGTGTTGATTGTAATCCTCTCTTATCATTAAATTGCATATACGGTACCAATTTCACAATACAAATTGCAACCTTGAGCCTTGACATATTAACTGTGGCAGGATTATGCGAAATGAAGAATCTTGTAGAGTTGGATCTCAGCAGCAATATGTTTAGTGGTAAACTTTCGGAGTGTTTAAGCACCTTAACAAACCTCAAAGTTCTTGATCTTTCAAACAATTTGTTCAATGGAAATTTTCCATCATTCATTAGGAATCTCACATCCTTAGTACGCTTGTCTCTCTTTGGAAATTATTTGGAAGGCTCATTTTCACTAAGCACTTTAGCTAACCATTCCAAGCTTCAAGTTCTATATATTTCATCACAAAGCCCAAAAGCACAACTTGACACTGAAAAGACACAATGGTTTCCAACATTTCAATTAAGATCCCTCATCATTCAAAGTTGCAACCTAAATATGAATAGAGGAATCATTCCTAGTTTTCTTCTACATCAAAGAGATTTGCAACTAATTGACCTCTCCCACAACAAACTATGTGGAGCATTCCCAAATTGGCTGATTCAAAATAACACAAAGCTCAAACACATCTTCCTTGTGAATAATTCATTGGAAGGAGAACTTCAATTGTACTCCATTAGGCAAGACATGTTTGCAATGGATGTATCAAACAACAAGATTAGTGGTTCATTGCCAAAAGATTTTGGTGATTTCCTTCCTAATATAAACAATTTAAATTTGTCAATGAACAATTTTGAAGGAAGTATACCTGCATCAATTGGTAAGATGAAGAAAGTTTGGCTCTTGGATTTGTCACAGAATCACTTATCTGGTCTGTTACCTAAAGAACTAGCCACAGGTTGCATTTGCTTGGAGATCCTAAATCTTTCTAATAACTTTCTCCATGGAAATATTCCTACATCTTTTAAATCGGAAAGTTTGGCAAAGTTGTATCTCAGCAATAACAACTTTAGTGGGACCCTCGATAAAGTATTATCAAACAATACAAGTTTGGAGGTGCTAGACATATCCAACAATTCAGTTTCAGGTGCAATACCTAGTTCAATTGGCAAGTTTGTTTCTATGAAGATTTTTCTCATGGCTGGGAATAAATTAGAAGGTGGGATCCCTTTTGAATTTTCCAATATGAGCAATCTTATAATTGTGAATCTTTCTCAAAATAAATTATTTGGCCCAATTACATATTTCAATTTATCATCCGTTAAGTATTTGTATTTGCAAAAGAATGCTCTCTCAGGTCATATACCACTTACTTTTGTTGAAAGCTCACAATTAGTAGTGTTGGACCTAAGTGACAACAACTTTACTGGGAGTGTTCCCAATTGGATGGGTAAATTGCCAAAATTGCGAGTTCTTTTACTACGAGGGAACCAATTTCATGGTCATATTCCTATTCAATTGTGTAAACTAAAACATGTCACCATTATGGATCTCTCATACAACATGATTCATGGTACAATACCATCGTGCTTCACAAATTTGTCATTTGGAATGGAACATGATGATGATGGTGGTTATTTTGAAGACCCAATTTTAAGAATTGGCTTTTCCTTCGGATTATCCGTCGATGCAAGTGTATTAGAAATTTTTCCTCCCACAACTCAATTCTGGGAGGATGAGAAAGCAATAGCAGTAGTAGAATTCAGGACAAAGAGTATTTATTACTCTTACAAAGGTAGCATCCTTGAGAACATGACTGGATTGGATTTATCATGCAATGAGCTAAGAGGCAACATCCCTTTTCAAATTGGAAACCTTCAACAAATTCATGCCTTGAACTTATCCCATAATTACTTGTCTGGTTCCATTCCAAAAGCTTTTTCAAATCTCAAACAGATAGAGAGCCTAGACTTGTCCTTCAACAACTTGAGTGGCGAAATACCCTTCGAATTGGCCCAGTTGAACTTTTTATCAAAGTTCAATGTGTCATACAACAATCTTTCTGGAATAGCACCTAGTACAGGGCAATTTGGAACCTTTGATGAGGAAAGCTACAAGGGTAATCCAAGTATATGTGGGCCACTCCTCAAACACAAGTGTGAAAGTTCTGTAATTTCACCTCCGTCACAATTCAACAACACTGAAGAAAAAGATACAATAGTGGATATGGTAGCATTCCGTGGGAGCTTTGTTGCCTCTTACATAATAATATTGTTGGCGTTTGTCACGGTGTTGTGCATAAATCCTCAATGGCGCATGGCATGGTTCCTTTACATCGGTAAGCTTATACATACATGTTTTCCAACTTTTCCTCTACATTAAAGAGTTGTCTATTTTAGTGATTATTAGTTTGCTATGTAGAACTTCATGAGTATTTGCAAATAATCAGAACATTTGTTGTTAATTTGTTTAGAATTTGAATTAATTTCATCATTCTATCCGTTGGTCGAAATTTGGTCATCATGCGTGTTTAGATGAAATTTTTTAACTTATATAATAATAATTGCTGGAAGGTACGGTAATCATATATCTACTAGGAAGGATCTTCCTTCCTCCTAGAGATGGATTTAGTTCCAATTGTTAGCCTTATCATGAAAAAAATAAAGCAATGTGTTAAAAAAATATATATTTGGAAATATTACACTTTACCCTTTAAACTATAGTTCATGTGGACTTTAGATTTTGAATTTTAAAATTATTCAATTCAGCCGCTTGAAATTTCATGAATGTGCAAATCTAAGGGGATGGTTGAAACGTTTTTTATTTTTTTAGTTTTTAAGATTATTTTAAAATAAATATTAAACTCATTTTAAAAAATAAAAGAAAAAAAAATTAGTTTGATAACTTTACTGTCCAAACAGTTTTTTAATAATAAAAAATAAAAAATTTATTTGAATAGTTGCCTTTTAAAGAACAAGTTTTAAAAGCAATGAAATGAAAAAAAGAACTTATTTGGCAATTTTTTCTTTTTTGTGAAAATGACAAACCTCAATAACTAGGATGTATTATTATAAATAATATAATTAAACATAAGAGTTGATAATGGTAACAATTTTTTAATAATTTCTATTTAAAATTAAATTTTAAAAATAATGGATAAAAATTCCGTGCATTTTTTAAAAGAAAATATTAAATTTTTTTAAAAAATATCGAACTATTGGCTAATAGCTATGGTAAACTATGGCTAGTTTCCACCTTAACCACGGTTACATATTGCTAAGAGATCTCTTCAAGATAAAAATTGGAAATTAAATAAAAAATTTAAATTGTTGGCTAACTATGATACCGTAGCTAATTTCTATCTTAGCCACGGTTCAACATAGCTGTTAGCTAGTAATTTGAATTTTATTCTTTTAACTTTCCGTATTTACCTTTAAAAGACTTGGGCTGGTTGCCATTTTTTTTTAAGGTCAACCCCTTAGCTACATTTTTTAAATCATCAACATTTTTGCACATATATATATATATATATATATATATATATATATATATATATATATATAGGCATATCACATAAGTGGAGTGATTTATTATGAGAGTTAGAGGAGCAAATTTGGGTCGTATAACCATACATAGATAGTCATAATTAAAAGTTAATTAATATAATTAATGCTCATCTAAAAAAGCCACATGACTTTATGTTTTAATCTTGACTATTCGTGTAAAACCTAATGCTCAAGATTCATTACTCTCACTCTCACAATAAACCACTTTTCCTATATGATACGCTCCTTGCATATAAATATTTACTCTAAAATACTTTCTCCTTAAGCTTCTTTCTCTGAAGTTTTTAAGGCATAACAAACACATCCATTTACTTAACAAAGGAGACAGAATATTATCAAATGAAAACAATTTCCTCAAGAAATGATAAATAGTAAAGCTAATTATATTTGCTTCCATTGAGTTTTGGTGAAATTCACCTTAGCTACTTTGTATTTGTCTAGCGACATTACCTCCCTAATTCAATAATGTACAATAGAGAGGAGAACAATATAATGATTTCAAAAATTTATTAGAGACCTTCTTAGCAAATTTTACCAAATCCCAAGGTTAGCATCCATGATCTTAAAGAGTGACCCAAGGTAAAAACAGAAACTTGCATCACCTGTTTTGGAAAACTACGTACCATATACAAAGTTTGCCTCAACTAGTGACAACAACAAAGAGACAAAGAGAGACTCAAAAGGGTTTATAGTGACAGAGTGGGAGGCTTCGCAGTGGAGAGTTGATGGTGACCTTGCTAATAAAGTGTTCAAATGACTAGAATGAGACCACTTGGAAGGAAGGAGAAGGAAATAGGTTGTTATGATTTTTTTGAATTAATGCTCATTTGATCCTTCAAAATGCATATGTGAGTCAATTTGAAAATTGACTAATTTGTCAATGATTTTGTAATTGTTTATCACATTTGTCTTTGAAAGTATACATGATTTATATGAGTCCCTAAAACATACATTATTAAATCAAATTAGTCCTAAAAATTATAATTTTAAAGGTAAATAACAAGAAACATTCTTGAGGTTTGAAAAAAAAAAGTACCCTACTCTATTCTTGTTTCAATATGACACTCCACCCAAATATGTGAAGGATGCTACTGATGATCCTATTAATTAATTTTCTTTTATTAAAAAATTAAAATATAAATAATATTTATTATCGAAGGTTTTGTATTTTTTTATAAAATACCTTTATTAGTACTTATGTATATTATTTTTACAAAATAAAAATACATGGTTTATAATAATATAAAATATTGATATATTTTTATATTCAGTTTAGTTTTTAAAATATTATCATATCAAGAGAAAAAATTATTAATAATAGTGATAAATTATAGTGATAATTTTTAAAAATAAAAATTGTGTATCTTGTCATCTTTTAATTTTAGAAAATTAATGTGTATAAAATAAAAATTATTTGTTAATAATGTATATAAAGATAAATCATCAATAAAATAGCAAGACAATTTTTATGGTTTTCAATTAAAAAATATATATTAATATTCTAAAATTAATAGGTTAGAGAATATATATTTTTATTTTTAAAAAAGTGATCATTATGAATTATGATTAACAGTAATAATAGATTTAGTTAATAGGTTTAAGTTTGATGCAATAATAGTATAAAATTTTTTCAATTATATATTGTCGTATCTACAAGACAAGCTTACTCATCTTCACTATTTCAAAAGCTATACATATAAGAAGATTTGTTTGAATGAAAATATTAAAAAAAATTTACACTATAAATGCATTTAATTTAAATCCATTATTAGCAGTTATAATAATTTATTATAATTATTTTTTGAAATTAAAAAATAAAAATACATTTCTCAAATATTAATTTGTAGAATATTAATTTATACTTTTTTATAGTAAAGCCACAAATTCTTCTTCTTCTGTTATTTTTTATTTATCTTTAGTTACGATATTAATGCATAATTGTTTTAATACATATTTATATTATAAAATTAAAAACATTGAAAATACGTACTTTTTTATTTATAAAATAATGATTGTAATTTATTACTACTATTAATAATTTTTCTATTAATTTAGTAGAATTTTAAAAAATTAAATTGAATACATAAAAACATAATATTTTATATTATATTAAGCCACATATATTTATTTTATAAAAATAATGTATATAAGTATTAATAAAGGATATTTAATTTAAAAAATAATAAATATTAGTTACATTTTACTTGTTTTTTTTTGTAATAATAGAAAATTAGTTAATAGGGCTACCAGTGACATATCCATCACATATTTATGGTGGAATGTCATATTTGAATAAGAATGGGGTGAGGTATTTCTTCTTCAAATCTT
Source organism: Dalbergia cultrata (assembly GCA_031216105.1). Lineage (NCBI taxonomy): Eukaryota > Viridiplantae > Streptophyta > Magnoliopsida > Fabales > Fabaceae > Dalbergia > Dalbergia cultrata. The sequence goes on along the minus strand of CM062351.1, from coordinate 12,242,269 downwards.
AAGTGTGGTCCTTGTTATTTACCCTTTATATTTTAAAATCATGCATCATATCACATATTGGCAAATGTGACCCTACTTTTTAATTAATTAATTTACGGGCCCTACATATATATTAAGTTTCTTTTACTTCGCAAATTCAATTTATGTGAAGTAAAAAACTTAATTATATTTGAACACTACATTTAAAATTAACAAAATCAATTTGTTACATTTTTTAGACTTAAAATATATTTTTGGTCCCTAAAAAATAAGCAAATTTTAGATTTTGTCATAAAAAAAAATTTTATTTAGTTTTAGTCCAAACATTTTTAAAACTCCTTGGTTTTAGTCTCTGTTATATATGATTATGGATTGTCATATAGAACTTAATAGCCTAACCTTCCTTCAATCAATTTAATATTTGACATTAATAGTTTAATGACATGGACTAAAATTAAACAGTTTTATAAATGCTTAAAAATAAAAACCAAAATTTGTTTATTTTTCAATAACCAAAAACATATTTAAGCCTTTTTTTATTATATGAAAATATAAATTTAATATATTTCATCCAAAAATTAACCAAAAAGTAAATAATAAAATATCACAAAAGAAAATTTTGAAAAAAATATTATAAAGTATGAATAAAACTAGAAAGAAGATTGGATTAGAACGCTATTTTAGAACAACTAAATAAAAATTCAATAAATTGGGAGTAACAATAACTAATTGCATAGTTTTCATAACCGAACCGCACGGACCAATTCTTTTGTTGGTCTACATTTGACCTTATTTGACTTGGCTTGAAACGATCTAGTTTGGCTTGAACCAAGGCTGCCAAACCCGAATTGATTTTTAAGGGAAAATTATATTTTTACAAAAGTTGTATAATAGGGTTTGAACTTGACATCCAAAGGAGTGAAGGCACACTCTTGTACCCTACACAACTTATACTTTTGTCTTATAATGTGTAAATAATAATATATATTAGATACTTATTTGAACTATATTATTATATTATACTTTTACATATTTATTTAATTAAATCATATTCAATCGGTTCAACTAATAATCCATCAATTCAACCACTGACCCAGTAACCCAATGCATAGGCCGGGTAAATCATATTCACCGGTCCGATTCTAAAAATTATGGTGAATTGTATATGTTTGGATCTAATTATATAAGTACTCTTGGAAGCAAGACTTGATAGGTTAGAGATTCTCGAGGTTAACCAAACCTCGTGTCCCCTCTGCAATAAAGCGTTAGAGGATGGAGCTCATCTTTTCTTTAATTGTGATTTTGCCCATTATATTTGGTGTCATTGGTTGAACAAAAAGAACCTGAAATGGGTTACGCCACTGCACCCGAGATCTTGGTTTGAAGCATGGATGGGGTTCCAAATGAAGAAGAGAGAGATAGGGAAGACTGATGGAGTTGTTTTATTTTTTTCTACTATTTGGGGCGTGTGGGGATGTCAGAATAATTTAATATTTGAAGGTAAGAATGTGATTACTGAGTAGGAGGAGGCACTGGAATTTGCTATTTTTGGCCCTACCAATGGGGTAAGAAAGCTTGAGAAAACAGTTTTAAAGACAGGGGCTTAAGATGGACAAAAAAAAGAAGCTTAGCCTTTTTTCAATGACTGGATTGGAGCGAAACACCTTCGTGAGCGATACACTGTGAGGAGTGTGGAGTAAAACATTTTTCTGAGCGATACACTCTGAGCTTTATAAGAGGACCTTCTGGAGGGGTCATCAATGTATGTGATTGGTTTGAACTCAGTGACTAATTGGCATCTATCATACAGGTGAAGAACATTTATAGAGATAAAGCTCATAGGTCCAACTTCTCTAAGTCTTCTTGATGGGTCGATATTGCTTTGTTGGTTTCCTTATAGGCATCTGCAGCATGAGGTGTCTTGACGGTCTTAAAGAATTAGATTGGAGATCCCATTGGCTATGCAGGGGCATGAAGGAACCAATTGTCTTACTTCGTAAGGTGTTAGTCATGAGATATGCAACTTGGGTCTTTTAGTTTGTAACATGCATTGAGGGCCAGGCTCTCGTTTTTGGTTTCTTCCCCTTTTTGAGGAGACCAATTTACTTATCTTAAAAAGAAACAATATACTCTACATGAGATGTAATATAGAAGCAAAACCAAAATTTTCATTCCATTTTTATCTTCTCATACCAAAGATATTCTAAATAGATTTTACTACCAATATATCTAATCACATGTTAAAAAAATGTATTCATTCAAAAGTTATTATACAAATTTTAGTCAATAAAAAAAAAATGCTTTCATCCAAGCATAATAGTACTTTTAGTTTTAATATATTATTATTATAAAATTGTTTACATTATAAACTAATCATATCTTATTTTTAATATACCTTTCCAAGAAATTGTGAAAAAGCCAAACTCTTGTAAACTTGTGGTCGTGTAAAATTATTTAATAATGGTAATATATTAAAATTCAATCGTATTTCAAAAGACATAAAACATATTTAAACCTTTTTAAAGAGAAGTATTGAGGCTTAATTAAAATAATAAAAAAAAAAGATAAACTTATTGTGATCGTTAATTCGTGAGGAAAATTGTAATCAAGTTCTAGTACGTCATGAAAAAGTTAGCATTATTAGATTAGAAGATTATTCAGAAATAATGTGTACTTAAAAAAAATATATTCCAAAATCTTATAAATAAGCCTTTTCAACAATATAATATTGCATGAAAAGGTAAGATCTTCTAAAAACATTCTTTTTCAGAGTTATAAGTTGGATGCAGAGAATAAATCAAAAGAAAAAACTTAGATCAAGTTTCTTATATCCATTACATTCATTTCTAAAATAAAAAAATGACATGTGGATATTTTTCTTTAAAAAAATATACTTTTAACTTTTAAATTACGAATTTCAAGCAAAATATACAAATATTACTATTTGATTTGAGAACTGGTCAAAATGAATATAAATAACTTGATACTAATCATGTCCTAAACCAATCTCGTTTGAAGTAAATGATATAAAAAATAATTTTATATAACCTCAAAAATTACACCTGTGCTACACACACTAATCTAAATAGAAATCATTTAGTGGTGGCTTGTTTTAGATTCTCATGATCTAAACCGAGCTTTTGATAGAAAAAGGTGGCTGGATGGCTGGAGAATATATATTATAGTGAGTTGTACTTTTCATATGTTTTCTAATTGTGACAGTATCAGTAATTGAGATAGGGAACTATTGATAATGATCATTTTTACAAGCTTATAAGTGCAACCCTTAATGAAGGACAGCCCCACATTCAGTTCTCATATTTTCCAGAGGCTGTAAATAAACAAGAAAATATACAACATAAACAGAAAACAAGTATTTTCTACTATGATCAAAATCAATTATACATGAATAATTCTATTTTTCTTTTTTTTCCCCCTTGTATCTAGAAGTTTAATTTAATACAACAAATCATTACATGGCCTGCATTACCCCCCTTCATTAGTTGCTAACTCCTGGTTCCCCCATTTCAAAAGAATACCTAAAGGCACAGAAGCTTGCATAATTATTTTTTGAACAAACTAGCTAGTTCACCCTTCTCATACAAGGAGGTCAGTATATCACAGCCTCCAACCAGTTCACCATTCACAAAGATCTGAGGGAATGTGGGCCAATTGCTGTACTTCTTCAGTGTCTCTCTCAATCCATAGTTGTAATTTTCATCCAGCACATCTACACTCTCATAATCTACTCCTACACTTTCAAGAATGCCTATAACCCTCTGTGAGAATCCACATAGTGGTGCACTTCTAGATCCCTTGATGAAAGCAACAACCTTGTTCTCTTTTACTAACTTGTCAATGAGGTCCTCAAGTGGGACGGTTAATTGCATGTCGCGACCGGGTGTTAATCGAAGATCAGCCTTCTTCTTGGGCTGCTGCCTGAACCAAGTGGCGTTTCCTGACTCATTGCCAGGTGGAACTTTTCCACTGACTTTTATGTATTCTTCCATCCAAGACTTCCATGCTTCGGTCAGCGCTGCTCTATCAGGCTCATCCACAACCCCAACCTTCGACAGATGATTTCACAATGAAAAGTTCAACATCAAGAAGGTAATATCACAGAAGATTTGGAGAATGGTGATCTTGATTGGATTAAAAAAAAAAGGTGTTGTAACAGAGCATATTATTATGATTAAATGAAAACATTCAAAATGAAACTTTCAGGAGACAGTATCATTTCCAAAACTGTTTGTTTGCACTTTGCATCCGTGCTCAAGTCTACTTTGTTGTTTTAAATAACGTTAAAAAGCAGGAAACAGACACATGAGTTGTAAGTTATGTCTTAAGAGGATCAGTCAGACCATTCATATGGATTATCCATTTCTTTAGCCCGTGTCAATGATATGAATAAATCCCTTTTATCAAAGCTCCAAAGTCAAATATTGTAAAATAGTATTTTGAGAGGATATTGGTCATGAGCATAGTGGTGAGGAATCTCATGCAACTCCAGGCACCAAATTTGTGTTAGTGTGGGGTTGATTAACTCAAGGGTAGGTTGGGTGTAAATCAATGTCCACCACACCATGCTACTTTCCTCTTTCTAGAAAGGACCTTATATTCTTTCTTAGCATAGTTTTTCAAAGCATCTCATGGCTAAATGATAGCTGCTGTCAGGGGAGTCAAGTAGTCAACAACTGGAATTTCATCCAGAATTAGCCAAAATCACAGCTGTTGTGGCATCATCGAATTGCCTTGTACCAAGCCAAACTGCTACCTTCACTTCCCACTTCCCAGTTCCACCCATTTTACTTTCCTTTCCTCAATTTCACATCTAATAAGCCTATTTCTCAGTCAATATGTTCCATGCATGGATTCTGCATGTCTTAAACAATGACGTTGCAAATCCCCCTTAGGTCTTCCTTAAAGCTTCAAAGTAATTCATGGAGTTGCATTACATGACCATGAAACTCCAGGCATACATGGGTTAAAAAGTGCTACAAATATCGACTTTCCTTTTTTTTTGGTGGAATTTTGTCCACTTTCTTTTCAGTACATCATTGTTTTGAGGGGCTTTTCAGTACATTATCAAGTTGCTCCAGCCACGAAAGTTGGATCAAAACAATACTCATCATGAAGAGAACTCGAAATTATAAAAGACAAAAGGTTGTACCATATAAAACAGACGACTTGTCAGCCCATTGTTCAACAACAATAACCAAGAATTGTTCCATACAATGTCCTGTCGTAAATCATGTCTTTGTCTATAGCCAAACCATTAAAATCCAAATATTCCTTAATGGTTTCACCTGTAATTTTTCTTGACCTCCCTCTTTCTCCCACAGTTAGAGAACCCTTCCTAGTCTCTCCTTACTAGAGCAGCTTTCTACACACAACCAAACCACCTAAGCCAAGATTTTACCATCTTTTCCACAATAAATTCTACCCCAACTTCATCTCTAATACACTCATTCCTAATCATATCTTGCTGTCTTCGTCCATTCATTCACCGCAACATTCTCAACTCTACAACATTGAGTTTAATTTTTTGAACTAAGAAAAATCCTCTAAAGCATGGTTTCTTCCAAAATCAAAACCACATAAACCAAAGAAAATAAACAGTTAAAAAGTTCAAAACTATCAATCATATCATCCCAATTGACCAAACAAGATTGCAAATATAGTACCACACACATAACCATCGTCTTTCTCACACTCCAATTCAGAAGAGAAACCCACAAAGCAGCATAAGCACGAGGCCTCTTACCTTGACGGAGCCGCAGAGATCCGGCACCGATTTCCGGTGAGCCGAAACGCTCGCCGCAATGTTCCGCGACAACCCGATGAACTGAAGCTCGCCGTCGTTGTCGTAAACGGCGTAAACTCCGGCCACCGACGGCAGATCTCCGGCGATTTCAGCGTTCTCCGGTGACACCGACACCGGCTCCGCCTCGCCTAGGTTGCTCACGGCGAGAGTCACCGCCGACCATGGCTGAGGCTTCGCTGAATCGTAGAGTTTTGGAGAAATTGGGCGCAGGTTCAGGGAGGGCTTGGGATGTGAATTGAAGAAAAGGGTAGGGGTATTTTGGGGAAAAGAGGAGAAAAAGCGAAGAAAGGAGAGAACTTGCATAGAAGAGAAGTTGATAGCAGCCATTGATGAAAGGTTCCGAGAGTGAGAAGGATCTGCCAGGGTGCTAGCTTTGATAAAGCTCAAGGTTCAGCTTTAACTCTTGTTTTTTTTTTCTTCCAATTTTTGCATGATTGTTTTTTTGTGGTAATCTGATTTGTTTTTGTCAGAACTGAATTTGGTTTTGGTCCGTCAGAACTGAACTTCAGCCTTAGTTGTTTTCAATGTCTGTTGCGAACGTGGTTATGAAGTCAGCCTAATGTAATTATTGGGCCGAAGTTGGCTTATTGAAGGCCCACTGCTCCAGCAAGAGGAGGAGAAAATTGGATGTAGGATTTGACCAGAAAATAGAATTGGAGATGGCAAATTACCCACATCATTAAAAAGATAAAATAGAGATGAACTTATGATAAATTCGGAGATCACCACAAAAAAATATTTAGATCCCCTTAGAGCAAAAGAAAAGTTTATCGACTTGCGCATATATATCACTAATATCAGTTGGTGGGAGTGTTTGAGTTTAGAGGCCTTGGGTGTATCCAACTGAATTGATATGTTGAATGATAAATGGTATAAAGTGAAATATTTCTCTTACTCTAAAAGCCTTTAATAATTTCACTTAATTTCTATAAATTCAGAAAATTAAAAAAACATGATGGATAGTTATTATGGAGTATATATTCATTATGATTTGATTTTTTTTTCTTTCTCAAATTCTCTTAGCTGCACAATATCAGTTGGAAAATTGATCTAGTGGCATTAGGTTAAATCCGTGTTTTAAGTAACAGGGTGATCAAAATCACCTCCAAGTGCATGTTGTGAAATATACAGGTAATGAGTAGATGTTGATGGTGGATTACATAGGAGGTTTCAGCCGAATAATGATAATATTGATTTGTTTGTGATTGATTTTGTAAGCTTTCAACTTTCATTACCAACCAAGTTTAATTTGTTTGGTTCATTGAGAGCTTTGGCAATTTGGTTCAGTACTTTGGTTGTTATTAAGGATGTTGCGTTGAGAATTTGCAACCACTGTGTATGTTATTATGTCCAAATCTTTGTAAACTCGCCCAAGTCTCAAGCCTAAAACTTGGGTGGTTTCCACTGATGATAGTTTTTACTGCTTGAACAGAAATGCATTAGTAAGCTTAATTCATGGCTGCATTGGTACTTGGCTTGGAAGATTTTTTACCATCATGTTATCTATCTTACCCACAAAAAACAGCTCACCCTTCTCTCCCTATTTTACACTCTTTCTTAATAATCGCCAGCCGCTGAAAACTAACACACGAACAAATTGATGTAATTATGTGACTTGGCTAGGAACACTTGATTAGACCTTCTTGATCATTCTTAAGTGAGTTCACCATCGTGATTATTTTGCCTATTTTAAGGGGATTTGACCCGTCTTAAAAAATACTGATAGGTATGGATGTATGGTATCATTTATTCTGCGGATAGGAGATAAATACTTGTTAATGTGTTAATTATCATTTTCAGATGTTAAAGTAATTTTCACTCATTCCTCAAAGAAACACATAGATAGATACGCTTAATTTAGTAATTTTTATAGCTTAAGGGCTTCCCCTTACGTTAAGTTTCAACTTTCTAGTACAATCAAACTATGTAACTCACCTACTTTCGGTCAAGTACGCAATTCAAATCTTGAGTATCTCCTCTCTCTTTTTAATTTAAAAGACAAATATTATTGAAGAAATTAAAATTTACTTAATTTATTCCCTCTCTGCTTCTCTGCTTAAACTTCTCCTACTCTTCGTTCCTCAATCCATGTCAATCACCATCTAAAGTCACAATCGTCTGTTTTCATTTCTCTCTTAGGCTTAGTTGAAGTACATATAAAGTTATTATCAACCTTCTCTTTTCCCTTGTTTGTATTTTACATCTTGACAAAATATGGCATGATAAATAGTGACATAAATAGTGATTCTTGCCAAAAGAAGAAACATAAGTGACTAAGACATTTCTAGTTTCTTGCCAGCCCTTTCTATTTTTTTTTTTTTTTTTTGTTGATGTCCAAATCTAGCTTAAAAGGATCAAAAGGGAATGTCAAAAATAGGTTAAATGGTACAATTCAAAGTTCCTCTACTAACAGAAACACAAAATGACATATGCTAATGCCATATGGGCACAGAATGAGTTGAGTTCCGAAATGAAAACAAGCCAAACTACCGTGGACCACTCACTCACTTGTCCAACATTCCAAACAGCCTGCATAAACTATAGGGGTGTTATACATTGAAAAGAGGAAGAGAGAAATTAAGGAAATCAGTCTTTCATGGAGAAAATTAATTATAATTATATATGATATCGACCATTATATTTTTTTTTATATTAATCTTGATGCATTATCAGTGTAAAAGAGTTTTACATAATTATTTAATCATATTTCGATATATGAGAAACTTTTGAAACAGTGGATATAAGAGTCAAACTACATTATTGATACAACAATATATAATTAGTTATCTGTGTAAAACATTTTTACCTTGACAATACATCACAAACTCTATACTCTTAAGATGTTGATTGTACATGATTCAAATCCTTTCTAAGAGTTGGTTCAATTGGTATTGGAGACTCACCATGTGTATCAAAACTAAACCCATTAAAATGTTGTGTAAAAAGATTGCATAGGAAGAAATGATGTACAAGAATCATGTCTCCTATGCTAATGTCAAAGATCTACCAGATGGGTATGAACAGATCTGTTATGCAATCTTGGTGAAATACAAGTCAGTTGAGAGAGAGAATTAGGGAGACTCAACAAACCTTGCAATAATATATTTCCCACCTGATGAATGTTCCTCATGGCCTACACAGTATACAAAACATGGTGGTTGGATCGATGTATAGCCCACTACATGGACAAAACACAGAGGTCAAGATGTTAGACTTTCAATTCATTCCTTAACGCCATTATACAATAGCATATTGTTCATAACCATACTATGCTTTAACTTCACTCCTACTCAAAAAACACACAAAACCTTCCCTCCTAAACCCTCTCAAACATTGTCCTCATCATTCTGTTGTTCTGTGCATTAATTTATACTCTTCCTTATCACTGGGCTACCTTTAAGCTTCTGTCACCCCAATCTCCCCATGATCCCTTCAGGAATAATGAAGCCCCCCACAGGAAAGCTTCCTCAGCCAATCATTATCACCACAGTCTGTGTTCTTCTCTTCATAGCAGTTTTGTATGCTGAGAGGCTCAGCTTCCTTTCTTCCAGCTCCATTTTCAAGTTCAAAACATGTCCTAGAAAGTACACCAAAGCAAAATCTAGTAAGTTAAAAACTTCCAAAAAAATTCCTTTAAGTCCATAACTATCTCATGTAATCTTAGAGCCTGCTCAATCTCTTAACAATTTGGTTGGTGTCTCATATTGTGATTGTTCCAACAGATGATAGAAAGTCAGAGGAGGTGCTTGCTAATGCATCATGGATTGATGATAGGTTTGATTTTGATCCAGAGGAGTGCAATGTTGCCAATGGAAAATGGGTGTTTAACAGTTCAATAGAGCCTTTGTATACTGACATAAGTTGTCCATACATAGATAGACAATTTTCTTGTGTGAAAAATGGAAGGGAAGATTCTGACTACCTTCAATGGGAGTGGCAGCCAGAAGATTGCACCTTGCCTAGGTAAGTCTCACACAGTTTTAACATGTTTAATTAATCTTATACTTCTTGGTCATTGAGGTGTATATTTGTGTAACCCACATTCTAAAATGACTACATTTCGTAGATTTAATCCAGAGCTAGCCCTCAAGAAGCTTCAAGGCAAGAGGCTGCTTTTTGTAGGAGATTCACTCCAAAGAAACCAATGGGAATCTTTTGTTTGTTTGGTCCAAGGTACCATACCTGAAAAGAAAAAGTCTATGAAAAGAGGGCGTGTTCATTCAGTATTCAAAGCCAAGGTATTGATACATTGAATACATGGTCAAACATACAGATTCAAGCATCTATAGCTCCAACAGAAGCTACTAGGAATTCTTTTGAATGGTACATGCTAAATATTGGATATTAAGATACGTACTCCAGGCTAATTCTTTTTATTTATGTGCTTCACATAGGAATATAATGCTACAATAGAATTTTATTGGGCCCCATTTCTTGTTGAGTCCAACACTGATATCCACATCATTGGAGATCCAAAGAAGAGGATAATAAAAGTGGATGCCATCACAGAGCGTGCCAAGAACTGGACAGCAGTGGATATTCTTGTCTTCAATACCTACGTATGGTGGATGAGTGGCCTAAGGGTTAAGGCACTGTAAGTCTTTTTTCAACCTATCACATGTCATAAAAAATGCTAAAGCATTATATATGACTTTCACCTTTTGTTGTTCATCATTATTTTCAATTATCAATAGTCTATTACAGCATTTGATCCTTAAAAAAAAGCAAGAAAATGGTGTCAAAGAAGTAGCTTATTTAATTGCAGATGGGGTTCATTTGCTAATGGGGAAGAAGGGTATGAAGAATTGGATACACCAATTGCATACAAATTAGGCTTGAGGACATGGGCCAACTGGGTGGATTCAACTATTGATCCTAACAAAACCAGGGTCTTCTTCACAACTATGTCTCCAGCACATACAAAGTGATCTCACCTTCTCTCTCTCTCAAGCAAAAACTTCAAGCTTAAGCTTCCTGTTACAACTTAAAGGGCTGTTTGGTTTGTTTCTGTGTTTTAATTTTTCATTTTCAGCTGATATGTTTTCAACATCAATGATCAAAACGGCATTGCATCTACCTTTACCCCTGCAAACAGAAAGTGTTTTTAAGATTTGACCCCATGATCTCCAAAGTCGGTGACAACTTTACCGTTACCCACTTTTTTCTTTTCATTAAATAAAATCCTAAAAACAAGAAATAGAATGAAAACAAGGAGACACTTTTCTAACAAACCAAACAGTCCCTTAAGTTTGAGAAAACATTAGCACTGAAAAAGCTGATGACACTAACAATTCACATGTGTGTTGTGTTCTCAGAAGTGCAGACTGGGGCCACAAGGATGGTGTCAAATGCTTCAATGAGACAAGGCCAGTAAAGAAAAAGAATCATTGGGGAAGTGGTTCCAACAAGGGTATGATGAGTGTGGTAGCCAGTGTGGTGAAGAAGATGAAAGTTCCAGTGACTGTCATCAACATAACACAGATATCGGAGTACAGGATTGATGGTCATTCCTCAGTTTACACTGAAACTGGAGGAAAATTGTTAGATGAGGAGGAAAAGGCTAACCCAAAAAATGCTGATTGTATACACTGGTGTTTGCCTGGAGTTCCAGATACCTGGAATCAAATATTTTTGGCAATGCTATAACACATGAAAAATGGACTAAGACATGAAGATGTCTATCATGTAAAGTGTACACATTCATACTTCATTGGCATTGCTTTTTATTTTTTATTTTTCTTTTGGTACATTCATGGGCATGTGTGTGACATAAATACACAATCATCGCAATGCCTAAGAACCTTTATCATTTACCTCATCCTAATTTTGTGAAAAATGAATTGAAACAACAATCAGATTAAATGTTGTTAATTTCTTTAGGACCTCAGAAGGACTTGGTTTTGTCACAAATGCTTTGTGCCGGCTTGCAAAATATTTAGATTCCTGCAAACTAAAACACCAAATTATCAGTATCAAATGCGCACTAAGATTCAATTAAACGAATGTGAAGTGCCAATATCAGTAACACAACATCTCACGACCAGAGTTGGGTCCATGACCAGAAGCGCCCAATCTAGAGGAGTCTTAGCCTCGCTTAAGAGGATGTTTAGACTTCAGATGACAAGAAAAGAGAGATGGAAAAGGAGATAATTTAATTTTAATGGCCCGTGCATGTAAAAAAAATTAGGTTTTTCATGAGGTGATCATGAGGTACTAGCACAGTTATCAGACTCAATCCAATTCAGTCAGGCGTGGGTTACTGATTCAACCTGTTGAACTATCTATAATTAAATCAATTTATAAAAAAAATTATTAAGAAAAATATATAATATATATAACTCTCTGCATATATTATGTCAAGAATCAAGTTGGTATAGTGGAGAGCTGGCGCTCCGCTTACTTAGCAAACACTAGTTCGAGCCTGGGCAAAGGAGTTTTGGAAAAAAATTCCTTTCCTGCTCCTGATCATCGACTTGAACCAACCGATCCGGATCTTATAACTATGGGTACGTACTTTTTATTTTTAATAGTTATGATTAAACGTTTGATTTTTATATTCTAATATATTAAATTAGTGGGACATGTATATTCTTAATCATTAATAACTAAAAAGTAATAGCATCCTAAACTCTAAATTCTAAACCCTAATAGTATTCTTAAATTTTATAGACTTCTAGAACACCCTCCCAAAACAAAAAAAAAATTAAAAGCTTTCCTGCTCCTGATCATCGACTTGAACCAACCGATCCGGTTCGGATCTTATAACTATGGGTACTAGTACTTTTTATTTTCAATAGTTATGACTAAACGTTTGATTTTTATATTCTAATGTATTAAATTAGTGGGACATATATATTCTTAATAATTAATAACTAAAAAGTAATAGCATCCTAAACTTTAAATTCTAAACCCTAATAGTATCCTTAAATTTTATAGACTTCTAGAACCAACCCCCCCAAAAACCAAAAAAAAAATTAAAAGCAAACAGTTCATAATATTTTTCAATTTGACATCAATTTAATTCTAATAAAAAAATTTTACATAAATTTAGTCCTAACTTTTTTAACTTCAACATCTTCACTCCTAAGATTTTTTATTTTGACGTTAATTTAATCATTTTATTAAAGTGGAGATTTAATGAAATGACTAAAACACTGATATTGAAATTAAAAACTTAAGATTGAATTGGTGTCAAAAAATTTCTTATGGGCAAATTAATAAAAAGTGTAAAAAGTCTTACTTGTAAAAAATATATAATTGAATGATAGTTTAAAACTCCTTTACACTAACTACTTACTACCCATCAAAATTAATCTCAAAGACAATAAGTGGGAAAAAAATCTATTATTTAAATACATACATCAGAATTAAGGAAATGAAAGTTTCCCATCCTTTTAATATTAATAAGGAAGAAAGGGAGGATTTCATTGAAGTTACAAACGCAAAGAAGTAATGGAAGGAGGATTTCATTTAGATGAAACATACCCAAAGAACAAACTGATCTGTCAAAAAACATAATGAGGTATGCTGTGTATATAACATGTACACCAAAAGAGAGATGAATAGGGTGCCATTATAAAATCAAACCACGTTTGTAACATGGTGATAACATTTGGGAAATTTAAATAGACCACGTCATAGCAGCCGGAATTAAGGCTCGGAATAGGTGAAAAGATTCATATATTTTGCGTAATGGCCGTCAAGTTTTAAAAGGTAATAAATATATAATAAATAACTTTTTACTTATTTTCAGTAAATTAAAATATCTAGTTTATAAAAATACATGTTATAAAGTGGCTTAAGTTAAAAGAGTTCTCACATTACTATTTATTTTGAAAACAATATATTATAGCGATTATTATAACATAATCTTATTAATAATAATTATAAAAAAATACATCATCCAAAAAAATTATTACTAATAAGATTGTCTCATTACTAATATCATTCTTCCCTAATTAGAAATTGTACGTTGAAATTCAAAAAATATTATTATCTAATTGGCATAATAATTTTAACATTAATCATATTATAAAAAAATAATTTAATCCTAATACCCTTTTAATGATATAATTTTTAAAATTTATGTATACATGATTCATTATTTTAAAGATTATCTTACTTAAATTTCAATTTCATTTTAAGAAATACAATAGAAATTATGGATTGATTTAACTATGATTTTGAATATGAACTTTAAATTTTATAATTTTGTAAATATAGTAAGCTTTTAATTGTTTTTAAAAAATATCAGATGGAGTGATTCTTGGAGAAAACTTCTTTTTTAATAAATGTATGCATTTTTTTCCTTGTCCTTCTAAACTTATTTTTATTTATTTTTTATTTTCTAAATGAATGCATTTAATGTAAGATCAACCCAATCGTGACATGTGGCATAATATTCAATGTTTCAGTTTCTTAAATATTATATATATAGATATATATAGATATATATATATATATATAGATATAAATATAGATTTAAGTTTAATGATTTTTTAAATATAGTAATTTGTCAATTGAAAAAATCGTATTTAATTATTATTCTAAATATAGTAAGCTTTTAATTATTTAAAAAATATCAGATGGAATGATTCTTAGCCAAAGCTTCTTATTTAGTAAATGTATGCATTTATTTTATTTCGTTGTCCTTCTAAACTTATTTTTCTTTATTTTTATTTTCTAATAATGTTGGTTCAATCTAATCACGACACGTGACATAATATTCAATGTTCCAGGTTCCTGAATAATATACGTATAGATTTAGCTTCTGTCATTCCCTCGACATAATGATCACAGGAACAACAATGAAGCCAACCATACGAAACCAATCTATCCTCATAACTTGTGTTCTTCTATTCATTGCCCTCTTCTATGTAGAGAGCCTCGGCCTCCTTTCTTTCAGATCCAATTTCAAGTTCAAACCCATTCCTGCAAACAATAGCAAACCTGAATCCAGTGAGTCAACTTAACTTTGTGACAATTACACTTATCACTCCGTTCTTTAATTTGCTTTAGTTGTTTCTTACCGATTTGACTCAATTGGATTAAGTCATGGCTCATGTTGTACTTGTCCAACAGATATAATTAAAAAGGCACAAGATCAGGAGGTTATAAAGGACGCAAGGATTGATGGGTGCGATGTAGCCAATGGAAAATGGGTGTTTAACCATTCAATAAAGCCTTTATACTCAGATGCAAGCTGTCCTTACATAACTAGAACATTTTCTTGTGTCAAGAATGGGAGGATAGACTCTGATTACCTCCACTGGGAGTGGCAGCCAGAAGATTGCACCTTACCCAAGTAAGTACACGCATATCTATTCTGATTGGTGAATTAGACTTGTTCATCCTATATTTATTTATTTATTTTATATTTGTCGTAATTTCTATAGATTTCATAAAACAAATAATAGTGAAACTTTTATTTTGTATGATTAATTTAAATTTAAATTTGACATGTATAAATAAGTGGAAAAATTATACTTTAACCATCTGAACTACAGACAGTGTGTATTTTAATCCTAATAAGCTTTAAAAATGTGAAATTGACCCCCTATACTTTAACAAATATGCCTTTTAGCTATAGTAAGTATGGGTATAAACGAATGGTTAGGATTACATTTGGAAGGAAAAAAATCTGAATCTATTAATATTTGATTGGTTTGGATTGGTATGAACTCCTTTTTGTTTTTGTATAATCCGAACCAAATCGATTTGATCAAATTCAAGTCGATCGGTTCGGATATTTGGCCATTGGGTTTATTAGTTTTCTTTTTCTTTTTCTTACAATTTCTGTCCAAAAATTTAATAAAAATACCATAAAAGGGACATAACTCTAAAGACAATTCAACGTCTAATACCACAACACAATACAACACACAACTAAAACAATTCTAACACCAACTCATAGGATATCAATAGCTCATAACAATGAAAAGTGAGAAAATGAACATAAGAGAGATTGTGACATGTGTTAGAAGTAAGTTATTAGCAATTACTATAATAGGAATAAAAAAAATTATAGGGGGTCAAGCGAAGTGGTTTAGTTCAGATTTAGGTTTGGAAATGAAAATCTGATATCTTGGTTCTAGTTAGATATGAACCGATTGACCCAATAACTCAAATCAAATTGGTTTAATTGCATTGGTTATGTTTGGATCTACTAGTTCATTGGATCAGTCCAAGCCACTATACCCCTAATAATATGTGTATTATAAACCCTCAATTTTATTAGAATATGTGCAAATTGACTTCCTGATCTTTCCTAAATGTCTCAATGTGCACTGTAGTCCTTAAAATTTCTTCAATTTCTGATATTTTAATCAATAATTGATGAAAAAATTAATGAAATGGTCAATTTGCAATACATTCAAGAAAGATCAAGGGTCGAACTACATATTTTTAAAATTAATTAAGGGTCTAAAATGTACATGAACTATAGTTTAAAGAGGTAAAATGCAATTTTTTCTAATAAGTAAATGTGATATTAATTTTTGCTAATCTACCAAATAATTCGGTGATACTTTGTTATAATTGAGATGTGTAATTAATTGATGTAACTCAAATTCTTATATAACTATATATTTGTTAGATTCATTCCGAAGCTAGCCCTCAAAAAGCTTCAAGGAAAAAGGTTACTATTTGTAGGCGATTCACTGCAACAAGACCAATGGGAATCTTTTGTGTGTATGATTGAATGGATCATACCCGAAAACCAAAAGTCTATGAAACGTGGGATTCATTCAGTCTTCAAAGCCAAGGTATTTATATAATTTTTTTTTCTTAGGTAAAATGTTACGTACATGTAGATTCAAGCATTTGCAACCCAAAAAGATGGTATTTTAGGTAGAGTCGCGTAATGCAAAATAAATACACAAACAAATATCATGAATTGAGTATTATATATTACTTGCACATATTGATGGTGATAATTCTTTTGACACTGGTAGAATGTAGAAACATAAGTAAGCAAAAATTTTAATTAGGAAAAACTACAATTAACCCTCCTGAAATTTAGAGCAGATGCAATTTAGCCCCTAATTTTTAAAATGGTGCAATTCAACCATGTACTTTCCAAAGGATGTGAAACACACCTTCTGTTAATTACTAACCCTAATTCCTAGTTCTTCCCCAACCCTAGCAACAATATCACATAGCTTTGGGGTTTCTATGTGAGAAGTGGGCAGTAGCTACAATGCATGGCTGTAGGCCAACAATGCCCACAGCATAGCCCCAATGGAGGCGGTGAGCTTGCGACGGCTCTAAGGGCAGAGATGCTTCACGTGGTGGTGCATGGTTGAGAAGGCAGGGTCGCGATGGCAGGGAAAAGCACTCAAACATGCATGGTGGTGTTGTGCAACTTTGCAACGGTGTGACCGGTGAATGTAACAAGGATGGGCAGATCTCTAAACGATGAGTCGACTTCTAGCAACTAGGCTCAAGCAACAAAGGCATGACTTCTGGAGATGATAGGCAATAGATCAAGTGTCCATCGCGCTTCTCCCCTCCAACCCAGTTGCCCCTTCTTCTTCACTACCTTCACCTTAACACATGCTTCTGAAAAATCATAAAGCTGCATACCTCTATTGGCATAACACTATTTTCGTTGAGTTGTACAAGGGAGATCAAACTACCAATATGGCAGGGAACAAAACAAGGTACAAAACAAAATAGCCACAAAAAACCTCAACAAAGTTCAAATTAAAAAGAAAGATACCAAACAACTAAGAAGAATCAAGTAACCACCTTGAGAAATAGGAATAGTAAACTCCATGAAATCCCACCTCCATCGACAATGACACCAAGCAGTAAAAAGCATAAAGACTCTTCCAAAGCTACCCCTTTCGACATTGCCATCAGGGATAATAAGAAGAACAGCACTCCACACCTCAAGTAACTACCTCAACTTCACTGCATCAAACTCCTATATCATCACCTATAGCAAATGAGAAGATGGAGATTGAGGTGGGGCAGAAGTGGTGGTGGTTGGTGGTGTTGTGAGTGTAGGGAAAGAGGGATCAAGAAGGGAGGAAAGAAGAAGAAGAAAAAGAAAATAACAAATAGGAGTGACAGAGGGAGCGTTACAGAAGGGGAAAAGAAAAGGAAGGAAAGAAAGAAGGGATAGGATGGAGTGTTAAGACAATCTATCCACTTAAAGTGTATGGGTGCTTCCTTTTCTTTCTCTTTCTATCCTTTTTTTCAAGTATCACATATTGAATTTGATGTGATTACTTCCAACAATAGTTTTGAAAACTTGACCTAATCGACCGGTTTAGATCAGAAACCGATGAACTAAACCTCAATTATTTACTTCCAACAATAGTTTTGAAAACTTGACCTAATCGACAGGTCCATCTCGCATTTGAACCAGTCAACTTTGTTCAAATCTGGAGTGAACCGGCTTGGTTGTAGTTGAATAAGGTAGGGTGAAAAACCGAGTGTGTGCACAAGAAATGTCATAACAAAGATCAAATGATGGGGAGAAGCGCGCTAAGCAAGCTAGATAGGCAAGTAGGCAACTACTAGGCCAATTGCTTGGTTTGCTAATAAATATCTATTACATATTTAGTTGCATTAAATTGTATTTTTATATAATGATTTAATAAAATTTGGTTCAGCAAGTTACCCAATGATTGAATCGGCGACCTAATGACTTGGTGACTCAATGCCTTGATCAATTTCACCATCAATTCTATTCTAAAAATTATGCTTTCAAGGTAGATGATCTGCCATCTGAACTAGGCCTTGACTACTATATATGTATGTGGTTTTTTTTTTTTTTGGTCTTATTTATGTGTGTGTGATTTTGTTTTTGTCATAGATTTATATGTGCTTCATGTAGGAATATAATGCCACCATAGAATTCTATTGGGCCCCAATGCTCGTGGAGTCCAACGCTGAGTTCTTTGTCGTAAAACATCTAAAAAAAAGAATAGTGAAAGTGGATGCAATCATGGAGCGTGGCAAAAACTGGACGGGAGTGGATATGCTTGTTTTCAATACCTATATATGGTGGTTAAGTACTCCTATCAAAGCATTGTAAGCCTCTAAATCTGGCTACCATTCATATATATAGGTCATTAAAAATATATTTAATTATTTTACAAGTCTCTATAATTTTATTTAACTTTTAATTAAGTATTTGTAATTCAAAATTTATAATTAGATTTCTATAATATTTAAAATTTTTCAATTAGATTAATATTTTATAAAAAATATAATATTTATGAAATATTTCATTTTCATACCCCTCCTCATTCCATCCCTTTCGCCTCAACCCACCACTCCAACCACCAAGCCTGCACAAAATCTAGATGGGCTATAGTTCCTTAATGGCAAATGGTAAATGTTTATATCAAATTTCCTCTCTTGGAATTGTACCAAACATATATTTTCTCGAATAAAAATTGCCAGTGTTCCCCCGTATATGTTGAATCCCTTATAAGTTTATAAAGGGTTGTCAACTTACTATTTTAGGTATGAAAATTTTGCTCATTTATGGTTGGTGTTGGAGTATTGTGTTGGAAGACATCTGCTCTCTATATTACGGCAGCTACCCAGGATTCCGGTGCTTATAATTGTGAGCCTTTTTGCTTATTGTAGCTTCATTCTTTTGTCGAGCAAATAGGACTGGGAGGTCCCGCTTACTGCTGCTCATAGCTCTTTAATTTTTCAGTTGTTTATTGAATTTTCGTTCAGATAATGAGTATGCAGAGCAGGCTAGTTAACTTTTTAAATGAAATTTATTATACTTTTACTTTGGAACTGAACATGTCAATGTCATTGGTAGAGCTGATTTTGGAATTTCGTTTGAAAGTGGTTCTCATGGGCAATTAGACTTGCCACCATTCTTTCTTGGATAATTAACAAATATGGTTTAGATTGTTATATTTTTTGTGAGTTTAGCATCCTAAAACTCATAAGTGAGTAGAATAGTTCCATACATGCTAATGAAAATTTCTTAATCTGCTTAAAAACTTAAAATGTATGACTTTAAGGTTATTTGTAATTTTACGTGCATGCTTGGATTCCATCTTGATCTGAAATCTTGATATTTAAATTAGCTGTAGTAAATTGCAGGCTTTTCATTTTGGGAATTTCATGCAGTGATGTTATGCAATATTAGTTGTTTGCTTAGTGTTGATTATGGGGATGAATTGTAGCTTTACTGGATGTCGGACCAGTCAGCGTAGTTATGTTTTCTTCTCTTGCATGTGTGGGGTGGTTGGAGTGGTAGGTTGAGGGGAGAGGGGAGAGGGATTGAAAAAATGGAAATGAAAATGAAATATTTTATAATTTTTCTGTTCTTTTATAATGATGAAGACTCGACTAAAATTCTTTATATATTATGGAGATCTAAATATAAATTTTAGTCACAAAATAACTAAATCTTAAAAATATAAATAAATTAAAGAGTTAAATGTATTTTACCCCCTGAATTTTAGATAATATGTAATTTAAAAGTCGACTTTTCAAAACGTGCATTACGACATACTGAGCTTTCTAAATTATGTAAAAAATCCTTACTTTTCAAATAGTATATTACGACATCCTAAACTTTTCAAATTGTGCAAAAACTCTAAAAAATTTAAGTCATAGTAGGGTATAAGGTTGTACATAATAAAAAAAATTAAGAAGATGAATTACATATAGTATTTACGGATAAGATGTCGAGTTACACAAATTAAAAAAATTTTAAGGGGTTTAAGTGTATATAAATTTTACCTTTATTAGTTGTTAAAATTATACTGAGGGGTATTTTGTAAAATTTAGAAAGTTTAGAGTGTCGTGATGCACATTTTGAAAAAATCAGGAGTAAATTACACATGACCTAAAATTCAGAGGGTAAAATATATTTATCCCTAAATTAAATGACAATTATGATGTATAAAATTGATGGATCAAATAATAAACGGAAAAGAGTAAATTTGTTATATTTCTGTTGCTCCTCAACGTCTCAATGTGAGTCAAGCTTGTAACTATTCACTAATCGAAAAAGCAAAATATATATAAAAAGCATCCAAAAACTTCTCATAGTACATCATCATGTCTCGATCAATAGTTACTATTGCTAGGTCCTATATGTTTTTGTGTCCTGCGTATTAGGTGCTTAGATTTTGTGAGGTGCAAATAACATTGTTGTATACTAAAATAGTTGACCTTCAACCGATAAGAAAATGGTGTCTAACATCTATTGTTCGAATTGCAGATGGGGTTCATTTGCCAATGGAGAAGAGGGGTATGAAGAATTGGACGCACAAGTTGCCTACAACTTAGGCTTAAGGACATGGGCCAACTGGGTTGACTCAACCATCAATCCAAACAAAACCCGGGTCTTCTTCACAACAATGTCCCCTATACACTCAATGTCTCTCAATCTCTCAATAAACCTTTTATCTTTATCTTTCATTATATAACAACTTTAATTTTCAAGTCATCATTTCAATCTTTGACGCAATATCTCAAATACTAGCATGAAAAAAAAAAACATCCTAACAATTCGTATGTGCCATGTTTTCAGAAGTGCAGACTGGGGTAACAAGGATGGCGTCAATTGTTTCAAGGAGACCAAGCCTGTAAGGAAAAAGAATCACTGGGCAAGTGGTTCCAATAAGGGTATGATGAGTGTGGTGTCCAAAGTGGTGAACAAAATGAAAGTTCCAGTGACCTTTATCAACATAACACAGATTTCAGAGTACAGAATTGATGCTCATTCCTCAGTTTTCACTAAAACTGGGGAGAAATTGTTAACTGAGGAGGAAAAGTCTAACCCATACAATGCAGATTGCGTACACTGGTGTTTGCCTGGAGTTCCAGATACTTGGAATCAAATATTTCTAGCAATGCTATGACAAATCAACATAAGAATCAATTTAGACGCTGGAATTTTAATTATAATATAAAATTTTAATTTCAATCTAGAATTGAACTTGATTTAGAATATTTTAAATTTTATGTTTGACTTTATTAAAGAATTGTTAACAAATAAATGGGAAAGAGAAAGGGTTATATTAACTTTTTTAATAGAGAGATATTCAATAATAATTTTGGAATAGGCAATTAACACGGTATAAGCAATAAATTAAGAAAGGTCCACTTTAATTTCATTTTTCCTCCCTGATAATTACATATTAAAAGACTCATCCCAAAATGTTATAGGGAAGCACGGGTGTGCAACCTGTACCATAAATAGACATATTTGGCATACACCTAGCACCAACAATAGTCCCATGATGATGAGTTTATGATTAACAAGGAATTTCTAAATCCATCTTGAATTTTTTAGACTTAAATCTTATATAGATATGATATAATAATTTTTAATGGATAAAATATAGCTACGAAGAATTGTCCAGTCACCGTATATTGTCACATAATGTTTTGAACAAAGCAAAAGTCTGCACACGGAAGACCTTCATACAGTGCTAACTTGCACTGTAGAGAACAATTCTATACTAAAATAATTATTATTTTCCAGGGATACATGTGTCTGAGAACAACCCAAGGCTTCTTATTTATATAAAAGTTTCCTTTCACACGTCTTCGACACAAGCAATGTGGGACTAAAATAGTGGAAGTTATTTTAAAACTAAACATTTGGTTTATAATTCTGCCACTATTCGATATGGGACTAATGATGAGAAGGATAATACAGAACAAGAAACGCAGCGAAGCCTGCTGCATAAATGCAGCCTTGTTTACTTTTGTTCGGAGTCAATTAGTACCCCTTCCTTTTATGATTCCCTGATATAAACCAAGAAATGTTGCATCACCAGCTAGATCGACTAACGAGGACCATCCACCAGCATGATCACGATGAAGGTAGTTGGCTTGTTTTATCTTTGATTTTTCTTCAGACTTATTTTGTAGTACTCTGTTTGAGTGTTTCATTTACGTTAGACAAATTATAATACTTAAATTTGGATTCACACAAATTAGTTCAATCAAGTTTTAGCACTTTGAGTAATTTATTTGTTAAATTTGATGTATTATATCAATATAACTTTTATAAATTCCCTGATAGAAACCAATGAACTGGACCTCAATTATTTTGTTCGACTGGACCTGCATTTGAACTAGTCAACTTTGGTCAAATCCAGGGTGAACCGGCCAAGTTGTAGTCGAATCGGCTAGGGTGAAAACCAAGTGCATGTGCAAAACATGCGCAAGACATGTTGTAACACCCTAATAAACCCGAACTCAATTAGCGCTTACTTTTTTTCTATTGACTGATTTTGTTTTTACAATAAAATTAGGAAAATAGTGGGTAATTTTTTTTTGTATAATCCTACTTTTTACAAGATTAAGCCTATCATGTGAATGATGCGTAAATTGTTGTTTTGGTACGGTAGGTATATACTTTTTACAATTGAAAGAAATTGAGCAGAAATAATATTACATAATTTAAAACTTTTCTTATAACACAGTAGCATAACATAGATGATTCATAATCCTAATACAAGTTTACATAACAACACCCATATGGGCAAGAACAATTCCAAATCCGATACAGAAATGTAAATAAGAATAATAAACAACCATCTAATCCTAGACATATATACATCACATAGATAAACAGCATCGGGGTAGGTGAAACTCCATGGTATGAATTTCTAGGGAAGTGGTGTACATCTAGTCCGAAGCTCGGCTAGTAGTATCACTGTATAACTCATAGTCAGAAATAGAGATCTCCACTGGCTCCTCCGTGGGATCGTCCATTGGAGGGAACTCCTCATCCTCCATGAAATCATCCATGGAGTGGTCAAATCCGAAAGGTACAAATAGCTCAGCATTGTCATCTTCTATAGGCTCTAGATCCCCCTCAGGGTCTTCCTCACCCCCCGCTACGTAACCCTCATCCATCTGCCATGGAAATATGACGTTGAGTGGCTCTGTATTCGGAGGCTCTAAGATTTCCACCTCCGAGTCAGAGGATAGCTCAATGATGGGTGCAAGTCCCCTAGGTGGTGATCCCTCTGAATCAGATGATATGTCGATGATTAGAGGTTGTTGTACCCCACTTGGTCTTTCCCCCATGCTGGGACCATCAAAAGTAGGGTGTCTAGCTACGGGAGTGATCCTCCTCCCTAGCTCCCCAAACTCTATGTGCCCTGACTCAGGGGAGTGAGGCTGCCCCCTTCTCGAATGGCCGGGATCCATCAGTATCTAGTGGTGACAACGAAAAATATACACAGGCGTGAAATATGCTAGATTCCTCAGTAGGAGTTTTAACTTGGCACAAATCGTGTCATCATTGTCACTCCAGCCACTTTGGGTTTATCACAAAAAGGTGAATAGGTAAGAATGTAATTATCAAAACTTTCATAAATATGAGTGAAGCTGATTTTAAACCACTATTGAATATTAGCAAAGGCATATTCATCAATTTCCATTCAATACTACGCTTAATAATCTCGGTGCAGATTTCATAATCACATAAGCATTCTATTCATGATGTTCATGCATAACACTTTATTCTCTTTCATCAACATTACTCACAAGATGAATGCATCAATACTTTAGACCACCTTAAAGAACAATGAGCTCACACTGTGGCCGTCGCCATAACCTTTTTACAGTGTAGGGGTTTAGGTCGTGAGTTTAAGTCCACTTTTCCAAACTTCATAATTACTTAGCTCAAATCTATTTTTCAAGATTATCATTGCACAATTTTCTTACAAATGTCATGTATCATGTCTCATCAAATCTCGTGTAAACTTACACTTATATAATAGACATGTCATAAAATCTCTCGATATAAAGTCTTATGCAAAATCTCACATTTATATAGTACACGTCATAAAATTCATAGCATAAAATCTCACATTCATATAGTAGACATGGCATACAAAATCTCATAGTCAACATCAAATAATCTCATGTAACACATCATATAAGTCCTCATAGATAATTTCATATTAAGCATCCCAAGTCGTCAAGTCAAATCCCTACTATTCCTAAAAGGTCATGGAAGTCTTGGTGCTAAACCATTATGGAATTTTTCTTATTATATTCCTACACATTTCTTTTCTTAAGACAATTACTTGTAATGCAATTATATTATTATCCATAGGTGATTTTCCATTCATTGAGTCTTTTGAAGTCCCTATATTCTCCTTAAATACATACTTTCATCTTGACAATTATGACAAATTAAAATCTCTTAATCTTTCACTTATAATGCTTGAACCATCAGTTTCCAAACCTGACATATTTCATTAGAAAAATCATATCTACTAGAATACACAGTATTTCAGCCTCCCAAAGGTATTCTTAGATTTGTTATTCATCAAGCTTTCCATTAAGGATAATTTCACTACATTTATGATTCTGCCATAGTGCCCTTGCAAAGTTACCCTTTCTCAGATTCTCTCAACACATTGTTTTACAACTTTATTTCTCATTCTATAATTTCATGATGCAAAGCTCTGTGCATGGCATACATGGACATGCTCCTATGTGTGTTAACTTTCCAATAAAGTTGAAATCAAGTTTTTTGCATTTCTTTAGTGTGAGTTACACTAGTTTATCACTAAAAGGTCAGATTCGTAGCTTCAAACTTAGGCTCTATTTGAAAATTTATATCTTGGGATAGAAAACTCATTTTTGGTTGATTCTTTTTTAATAGTGTTTTACTATGTGTCTAGTTTATGGTAAAAATATTTTTATTTCAAATAACTTCATATTTTATGAGCATTACTTCTCCAAACACCTAATGTCAAAACCAGCCAGAAAATCCAGCATTCACTATTTTTCTGTTTTGAGTCACATTATCAGATCTAGTTCCTCACACTATATTTTTAAGTCACATTTGAGATATGAAAACATTATAAAGGCACATAGAAATAGAAAAGAACATGTTGTGTTTTCAAAAACACATTTCACAACAACCATTCAAAACATTTTGTCAATAACCAAGCTTGAGGCATCCTAACCATAGACAAGGTTAAAAGCCAGCAATGCTAGAACAAACAAAGACGAAACTCCTTCTTCTTGTATAGAGTCTAAAAAGAGTCTTTTTCTTCTTCCTTGAGCTTGAGCAAGAGTCCTTGAAGTGGAAGGTTTTCCTTGAATCTTAACTCTAGAACCTGAGTGCTTAAGAAAATATTTTTCACTAGAGTTAAAGATTGTAACTGTTGTGTAGGCTAGTGAAGGTTTGGACTTAGGATTTAAATGCTTGGATAAGGTTCAGAGGGTGAAGAATAGTCTTTGAAGAGAAGAACATAAAAAGAAATGGAAGAGGAAAAATAAGGGAGAAAGGACACTTAGGGAAGCAAGAGTATGTAAAAAGCAATGAGCTCACACACTCCCCCTTTTTATAGAACAAGAGTTCATGAGTTTTGGGGCTATATGCAGAGAGGTTTTGTGCCTCAATGTGTTGCTCTTGGATGCTCATTTGGTTGGAAAGAAGTTGTGTTAGATTGTTAAGTCCCAAAGCAAACCATTTATGTTTGAATTAGGAGCAAGTTCAAGCCTATATTTTGTGCATCTATTGATGGATGTCAAGAGCTTGTCATAACCCAAGCTTTCAATGCGACATTGTGGCCTCCAACAACCATGGTTTGTGCATAGAATGGAGGGAGAAAATTTCAACTTTTTTTAGCATGCATGTCATGCACTACATATGTCATACACTCCTATGTTTGTGTCTTCATTTAATCTTTATCATATGGTGGTATGATGTATGTCTTGTAGCTGGAACAAAAATGCATTAGGGAATGAATATATGCATCATGTTTTATTGTTTTATCATAATATTTAAGAAAATCACAATTATGTCATAATACCTCTTTTGGTTAGTTTTACTTTTTGGAATCTTAACTATAATTGATTTAATCATGATTTTAATATATTCTATTAATCTAGTTAGAATCTTATGCTCATTAATTAGTCTAATTACAAACTAGAGCCTCAATCTATATTTAGGTTTTTTAAATAGTTTTTATTTAAATTTTGTTGACTTTTAATTTAATTAAGACTTAACTTTCTTATTAATTCTTTAAGATCTTTAACTTCCATGTTGACCATTTGACCTTTGATTTCTTGTGTTGACTTTTTAGTTGAGTTTGATCAATAGTTGACTTTTCTTTGGCAACAATAATTTCAACCGTTCTTCATTAAGGTTCTAATTTTCTTGACATTTTCGAGTAAATCTTTCTAATTATGAATTTGGGGATGTTACACATGTCATGACAAGGATCGAACTATGTACATGATGGGGAGAAGCGTGCTGAACAAGCTAGCTATGCAATTACTAGGCTAATTGTTTGGTTTGCTAATAATGTCTCATTAAATATATATTACATATTTAGTTCCATTAAATTGTATTTTTATATAATGATTTAATAAAATATGGCTCAACTAATTACCCAATGATTGAATTGGTGACCAAGAACCTAGTGACTCAATGCCTTGACCAATTCAATCACCATTCCAATTTTGAAAATCAATTCGGTTCTGAAAACTATACTTCCAAACTAGATGATTTGCCATCTGAATTAGGCCTTGACTACTGTGTGTGTGTGTGTGTTTTTTTTTTTTTGGGTCTGGTTTATGTATGAATGTGTGTTTTTATTTTTGTCATAGATTTATGTGCTTCTCATGGAAGAGAAAATCGGACCGAGCCAGCCGGTCCAATTAAACTTCAAAAATTGAGGGAAGTCAAAACCGGTCAATAACAAGGAAAACCAATGAACCGGACCTGTCAAATAGGTTTGGAACTTTATTTCATTTTTTTTTCAAAGTTCAAATACTGTTATCTTGTCGTCGCATCCATAGAGCAAAAATGAAAAAAAAAAATTGAACCAAAAAAGTGTACTACCAAAGATTGTTGGTTGTTCTTCTTTCTTTGTCATTCACAGGCTGCTCACCATAGATCTCAATTGTATTGTTTTCAAATGCTTTGTGATTGTGTTGTGATGTTGAGACTAGAGAAATTTTATATGGATTATGTTTATTTTTAAAGACTTATGAGTTTCTATTTTTATTTTTTTTGTTGATTATGTTAATGTCAATTATTTAATATACTTTTTTATATTCTAATGAATCATATATATATATATATATATTCCAGTTGAACCCCGATTGAACCGATTGGATCTCTAAACCTTTGAACCAGTAACTTAACCGGTTCAATTTCCAGTTTGATTTTCTCTTCCTTGAATATAATGCCACCATAGAATTCTATTGGGCCCCAATGCGTGTGGAGTGCAACCAAGGAAGAGAAAACTGGTCCGGTCAGTTCGTGGTTGAACTGGTCATCTGGCCGGTCCGGTTAACCCCCAAGAACCGGAAGAAGTTAAAATTAGTCAAAACCGAGGAAAACCAACTAACTGGACCAGTTTGGAGCCTTTGAATTTATTTTTTTTTTTCAAAGCTTAAATATTGATATCTTGTGACAGTCACAGAGCAAAAATGAAGAAAATGGAACCAAAGAATGACACTAACAAAAATTGTTAGATTATCCTTCTTCTCTCTTTGTCATTCCTAGACTGTTCACCAACAAGTATTGTTTTTGAATACTTTATGATCATGTTGTGAAACTGAAACTAGAGAAATTTTATATGAATTATGTTTATTTTTATAAACCTATGAATATATTTTTTTGTTGATTATGTTAATGTTAATAATTTAATATATTATTTATATTCTAATTAATCATATATCTATATTTAAATATATATTTTATCATATTCCAGTTGAACCCCGATTAAACCGATCAACCTCTAAATTTTTGAATCAATACCTTGACCGATCCAATTTTCTCATTGCAACACAGTTATGTGTCGTAAGAGATCTAAATAAAAGAATAGTGAAAGTGGATGCAATCATGGAGCGTGGCAAAAACTGGACGGGAGTGGTTATGCTTGTTTACAATACCTGTATATGGCGGTTAAGTGCTCCTATCAAAGCATTGGAAGCCTCTAAATCTAGCTACCATTCATATAGGTTATTAAAAATAGGTTAATTATTTTACATATTCCAATAATTTTACTCAATTTTCAATTAGGCTCTTATAACTTAAAAATTTACTATTAAATCTCTATAATATATAAAACTTTTCGATCACTATTATTTTAAAAAATAGAATATTTATAAAATATTTTATTTCCTTCTCCCTCGTCATCCCCTCCCTTTCGCCTCAACCCACCACTCCAACCATCCACCCTGCACAAATTCTGGATGGCTGTAGCTCCTTAATGGCAAATGGTAAATATTTATATCAAAATTTCCTCTCTTGGAATTGTACCAAACAGCTATTTTCTCGAATAAAAATTGCCAGTGTTCCCCCGTATTTTTTGAATCCCTTATAGGATTATAAACGGTTGTCAACTTATGATTTTAGGTATGAAACGTTTGATCATTTATGGTTGGTCTTGGAGTACTGTGTTGAAAGACATCTGCTCCCTATATCACGGCAGCTACGCAGGATTCCGGTGCTTATATTTGTGAGCCTTTTTGTTTATTGTAGCTTCATTTCTTTTTGTCGAGGAAGTAGGACTCGGACGTCACGCTTACTGCTGCTCATAGCTCTTTAATTTTTCAATGTTTATTGAATTTTCAGATAATGAGCACGCAGAGCAGGCTAGTTAACTTTTTTAAATAAAATTTATTATACTTCTACTTTGGAACAGAACATATCAATGTCATGGCTAGAGATGATTTTGGAATTTCATTTGAAAGTGTTTCTCATGGGCAATTAAACTTGCCAGCATTCTTTCTTGGATAAGTAATAAATATGATTTAGATTGTTATCTTTTTTGTGAATTTAGCATCCTAAAATTCATGAGCAGAATAGTTCCATAAATGCATAATGAAAATTTCTTAATCGACTTAAAAAATTAAAATATATGACTTTTAGGTTATTTGCAATTTTACATGCATATTTTGGATATTTCGTTTCCATCTTGATCTGAAATGCTGATTTGTAAATTAGTTGTAGTAAATTGCAGTCTTTTCATTTTGGGAATTTTATACAGTGTTATGCAATATTAGTTGTTTGCTTAGGATATGTTTGATTATGAGATAAAATAGGACGTAAATTTTCATAAATAAATTTTATGTATAAAATTATGCATAAGCCTCATCCATATAAAACTTACCCCATTTTTACTCCCTAATCAAATATACTCTAGTGTTGATTATGGGGATGAATTGTAGCTTTACTGGATGTTGAACCAGTGAGCATAGGTATGTTTTGAAGTGGTAGGTTGGGGGGAAAGGGAGGAGGGATTGAAAACGGAGATAAAAATGAAATATTTTATAATTTTTCTATGTTTTACAATGATGAAAACTCAGATTAAAAATTTCATCTATAACATATATAAAGGGAGTTGGTCTTCCTTTGGTGTCCAAATTTTTTTCTCCATTTTACCCTTCAAATTTTAAAACTTTTTTTGAAAATTCTTCACACTAACAAACTATTTTTTAACTTCCTCTTAAATTCAAAACCTCAAAAAAAAGGAAAAAACTACAACATTGTGACCATTTAATTTCATGGGGCTACTTCCATCTTAAGAATGTTGAAGAAGGCAGTAGTTGGTGCAAACAAATATATTGTCTAGAATTGAATAAGAAGCCACAATAACCCTTGTAAATTTCTATCTTCAAAATTTTCTATGGTATTGTATCCTTCTACTATTTGAAAGTCATGTTCATAAACATTAATTAAATGCACCTGTACTTTGCAACAATAGTGTGCAATTTTAAATTTGTTTTGAACTCTTATAGGAGTAATTGCTTTTGTTTTCACCGCATGCTTATATTTAATTATTCTTGTGTCATGTAATTTTCTCCAAAGTTGTGTGCTGGAGTGAGTTGTTTGGAAGAAATGTACATAGGAGGTACTATGCTAAAAGAAACCAACTGATATATTTTTCAAGTTTAATTAATTTATCAGTCCTTCTAGTTTCCTCAGATTTTCAATTAGATCCCTGCATTTTTATATATGTTATAGATAATGCGATGTGAACTGTCCAAGGAAAAAAAATTTGGAACAATTCATTATAGTAAAACCCAAAAACTTAAAAAGACAATTTGACAAACACGACAATGCATGTATTGCTAATAGGTATTACACAATCAATATCAATACGATATAAAATTTAATATGTACATACTTATTTAATTACAGTAATACCCAAAAAATAAAAAAGGCGGCTTAAGAGGCACAACGGTGCCTGTTAAACTGCTAGTATATTATAGAGATCTAAATATAAATTTTTAAATTATAAAAATCTAATTAAAAATTTAGTGAAATTATATGACCATATAAAATAATTAAACCTTAAATGTAAATTGATGTACAAATAATAAATGTTGAAAAGTAAATTCGTTATGGTTCTGTTGCTCCTCAATGTCACAATGTGAGTCAAGCTTGTAACTATTCACTAATCGAAAAAGATAAAAAAAACTTCTGATTTGAAAGCATCTAAAAAATTTCTCGTAATACATTATCATGTCTCGGTCAATAGTCACTATTGGTGGGCCGCATGTCTGTGTCTTGTCTATTAGGTGCCTTAGATTTATGGGTTCAAATAACATCGTTGAATATTAAAATAGTTGACCTTAACCAATAAGAAAGAAAATGGCGTCTAATCTATAGTTCAAATTCCAGATGGGGTTTATTTGCCAATGGAGAAGAAGGATATGAAGAATTGCACACACAAGTTGCTTATAACTTAGGCTTAAGGACATGGGCCAACTGGGTTGACTCAACCATCAATCCACAAACAAAACCCCGGTCTTCTTCACAACAATGTCCCCTAACACGATCTCTCTCTCTCTCTAAATAAACCTTTAATCTTTATCTTACATTATTATATAAAAACTTTAATTTTCAAGTCATCATTTCAATCTTTGACGCAATATCTCAAATACTAGCATGAAAAAATCATCCTAACAATTTATATGGGTGATGTTTTCAGAAGTGCAGACTGGGATAACAAGGATGGCGTCAATTGTCTCAAGGAGACCAAGCCTGTGAGGAAAAAGAATCGCTGGAGAAGTGGTTCCAATAAGGGTGATGAGTGTGGTGTCCAAAGTGGTGAACAAAATGAAAGTTCCAGTGACCTTTATCAACATAACACAGATTTCAGAGTACACAATTGATGCTCATTCCTCAGTTTTCACTGGTGTTTGCCTGGGGTTCCAGATACTTGGAATCAAATATTTCTAGCAATGCTATGACAAATCAACATAAGAATCAATTTAGACGTATAAAATTTGAATTTCAATTATAATATAAAATTTTAATTTCAATCCAGAATTGAGCTTGATTTAGAATATTTTAAATTTTATGTTTGACTTTATTAAAGAATTGTTAACAAGGTATAAGCAATAAATAAAGAAAAGTCCACTTTAGTTTTTTTTTTTTTTCTTTTGGATAATGACATAATAAAAGGCTCAACCCAAAATGTTATAGGGGAGCACCGGTGTGCAGCCTGTACCATAATAGACATATTTGGCATACATTTATCACCAGCAATGGTCCCATTATGAGTTTATGATTAACGAGGAATTTCTAAATCTATCTTGAATTTTCTAGACTTAAATCTTAGACAGATATGATATAATAATTTTTAAAATATTTTCAATGGATAAGATATAGATATGAGCAACTATATACTCACCCGTAGATTGTCGAGAGAGCGTTGTTCCTCTCCAGAGACCACAAATACTAAATAGGAGGAAAGAAAACAACTCCCTTGGCCCTTGCACCCCTTCGAGCATAAAGTTTTGAACTAAGCAAAAGTCTGCACATGGCAATACCTTTGCACAGTGCTAACCTGCACTACAGAGAACAATCCAATTCTAGGATATTCATTATTTTCACGAAATATTACTTACACGGATGTATGTGTCCTTGACCAATCCAAGACGACTTATTTATAAAAAAGATTCCTTACTCATGTCTTTGACACAAGCAATGTGGGACTAAATTAGTGGAAGTTATTTTAAAACTAAACATTTGGTTCATAATTCTTCCACTGTTCGATATGGGACTAGAGACGAAAAGGAAAATACAAAACAAGAAACGCAGCGATGCCTGCTGCATAAATGCAGCCTTGTTTACTTTTGTTCAGAGTCAATTAACACCCCTCCTTTTTATGATCCCTGGATATTAGCCAAGAAACATTGCATCACCAGGTAGATCGACTAACGAGGACCACCAGCATGCTCGTGATGAAGATGATGTTGACTAGTGGGCTTGTTTTATCATTGGTTTTCTTTTTCAGACTTATTTTGCAGTACTCTGTTTGAATGTTTCATTTATGTTAGACGGATTCTAATACTTAATTTGGATTCACACAAATTAGTTCAATCAAGTTTTAGCACTTTGAGTAATTTATTTGTTAAATTTGATTTATTATATCAGTATAACTTTTATAAATTGAGATATTTATACAGGTATAATATGGAAAATTTAATTAGATTACAAAAATTTCGAAAAAAAATAGTAAATCAATTAGTGAGGGATTTGCTAAGGTTTAGCGACCAAATTTATTGTTGCCATCAACATCTGCAACGGAATAGCGATGCCTTAGCGAGGACATTGAGCGACCAAACAATGAGGCATTAGCGAGGGACCATATAGTGACGGACCAAACATGAGAGTAGAAGTTTGGAGAGGAAGTGACATGTGATGTTGCACCAGAATCAAAAATCCAACATGAATTGTCTAGGTTAGTATTAGATGTGGGAGAGGAAATTATACCGGCTAAGGTTGAAGAGTTGTTTGAAATGCCAATCTGATTATGATTCTGATGGATTTGCAACAGGTTCAAGAGTTGTTGAACTTGAGCACTTGTAAGGGAAGCAACAACAAAAGGGGCTTTACTGGCAGCATTAGGAATTTCTGGTGCAGCAACATGATGGACTTGGGCTTTATTTTTACCTTTTTCATAACCAGGAGGGTAACCTATGATTTCCTAGCATCTATCTCGGGTGTGACCAAGAAGGTTGCAATGTGAGCATAAGTGGCGATTCTTCTTTGTGTTTTTATTATTTGGATAAAAGGTTTTTGATTCATTCCCATTATTGACAGCAAAGGCAACTTGTGTAATAGGAGGGACGGCAAAAACTTCTTTTTGTTTTTCTTCTTGTAAAACAATTGAGAAAAACTTGCTTATGGGTGGAATAAGATCCATTGCAAGGATTTGTCCTCGAATCGCACTACAAAAAACATTGGGAATTATGGCAATAAAATTAGGACAGTTCTTTAAAACCATCATAATCTTTATGAAAATAACGGCGGTTGTAACCGCCCCAATGTTCTAACACTCATCCTCCCTTATTCACACAAGAAAATGTGTTTGGGACTTTAGGGTTCATTACTCATTCTCCCACATTTGATTGAGTGCTGCTGGCGGTCTGAAGAAGCGACAGTACACTGTGCCCGGTGCGTGGTTCGCTGTGGTCTTCTTATTCTT
Organism: Dalbergia cultrata; assembly: GCA_031216105.1. Lineage (NCBI taxonomy): Eukaryota > Viridiplantae > Streptophyta > Magnoliopsida > Fabales > Fabaceae > Dalbergia > Dalbergia cultrata. Next base: position 12,208,033 of record CM062351.1, on the reverse strand, counting down.
CTTCACGCCGACGACGCCAACGCCCTTCTTCGTGTCGACGTCGTCGTCGACGCTGGCGACACGGTGTGGTGATGGCGCAACGGATGCTCTTGTGACAGGGGAGTCTCACGATTACTAAAGGAAGGCGACCTCGGATCGTGGCGGCATGCGGTGGATCGTGATAGTTGGTGATGGGTGTTCAACATGGCCGGGGGTTCACGAGTGGGGCGTATATGTGCGGATAAAGGTATGTGATGATGGTGGTTGGTTGTGGGTGTGATCTAGATTTGAGGTTTCATGGCTTTATTGGTTAAAGAATGGGTGCTTTGCTCGTTGGATGTGTAGAGATTGAGAGGCTTAAGATTATGCTTGGCGTTATGATTAGGCACTGTAGATGTTTGATGAAAGTAATGAATGAGTTTAGCTTTTTTAGTTTTCTAGTTCGTTGCTTTTTTTTTTATTTTGCCATGATTAATTTTTTTTTAGTGAAAATGTATGAGAAAACTTTACCTGTGTGCTCCTCCTCTCTTGGTGTTCCAGAACTCTCATTCCTTCTCTTATGCTTACCCTCTCTACTATTTTTTTTTCCAACACTAAATGGCATTTAGCTGCTTTGCGTTACACTGTCTCTTGATTTTGCTGTTCTGTGAGCCATTTCTTACTTTGCTAAGAATCAGAAAATGTATAATTAAAAGGTCAATTTCAAATTATATAAGGAAGTCCAAAGCCATTAGACACATAATATTTTATTGTAATATATCCCATCTTGTTTTGCACCTTGGGTGGATTCTGGTCATTTGCTCTCACATTCAGAGTTTTATGCTGGATAGGATTCATTCACGAGGTGCTTCAAGTCAATTCCTTCAGAACCTTTGAACTGGAATGTTTATTTTTTTTTTCCTTTGTGGTGCTGTGGAGTTGTATTTTGATATTTGATTCTGTTCCCTGCAAGGTTAGCCTATTGCTTTTCCATTGTTGCTTACATGCAATGCATGATGCAGTATTGCGTAGGACAATTGTTGTCAAAGTTTGCCTAGTTAATTTTAGATGATATTTTTGCTTGTATATATATATATATATATATGCATGATTTGATGTTGATGGTATTTATGATTTGAAAATCCTTTTAATCAAATAGAATTCTCCTTTTCACATGTCTGGAATCATTAAAAAAATAGAACCAATTTGATTTAAAAAGCAATCCCCGTGCTTGCAACCAACCATGAGGATTTCAGATTTCTAACAAAGTATTGTTATAAATCAAATGAAGTTTCAATTTTTGTGGTTTCAGACATACTTCTGCTAATTTGTCTTGCTTTTCTGCTTCTCATGTTAATGCTTATTTTGCTGTAATTTTTTTCTGGGCATGTGATGCATCCTGTTCACAGGGTCCTGTGTAGATTTATTGAGCCAACGATCTTGCTGAATCCCCCACTTGAATCAGAAATCATGTCAGAAGAAATTTTCGGCCCATTGCTTCCGATTATCACTGTAAGATTCAGTTAATATATATATGTGTGTGTGTGTGTGGATTGGGGAATCTTCTCTGAGCATTTCAATGAATAGATGTCCTGTTGAGTGCTGCTTCATTTTTTTTTCCAAGAGCTTTTATGCTTTTGTTGTGTGACACATTGTATCTTATATATTGTTCCAGGTTACTATTTAAGAAGGAACACTGATGGTTTCATTGAGCATAGTACTTGCATGAATAACACTGCCAGTGAGCACTTTATGGTTGAGCATTTGATACTCGATGATCTTGTACACTAGGCAGTCAATTACAAGGTGATTGTTTGTGTGATTCATTGGGGGATTCTCTTTGCCTACCAGCCCTGTTTGAGCTTGGATAACAAATAGAACTATTTTGAAATGTAAGAATGCTTTTTATTTACTCTCAAGGGTTTTGTACTTTTTTTTGTCATTAGTACCTTTTACTGTTGAAGTTTTTGTGAATTTTTTCTTCCTACTTTACATGAGTAACTTGATGGCCCACTTACTCAAAGACTGTGCTTGGTTTTGTATTAGTTGATGATGCTAGCCTCTTAAGTATGATTTTTCCTTGTGCTCGACCATGACAAGCAATGGTCCCCATGACACTTAGATATTGTCTTCCAACCTATATGTATCCTTCCCATATGCGAGCTAGAGGCTTTCATTTTTTTTTTTATATCATTCTTTTCTCCTACAAATTGAGTTCTGATATATATTCACATATCATTAATTTCTTATTTTACATCAGTGATCACATACTACAGGAGCATTACTACATAATGTACATTTCAGCACTGCATAAAATTGATCAATTATTATCATATATAAACATGCTAGTTAGTAATTATTTGTATGAATATATGGTCGAGTTTCATGCCGATTAAGAAACATGGCCAATATATATAGTCTTGATAAAAAAAAAGGAACAAATCTTTTTATCTGCTAAATTTTGGAGTTAAGTTAGATCTACTCAATCTTGAGAGTATGTAGAAGAACTTTTTATGTAAATATGTTAAGTGACAAATTTGATGCATGTTTAAGCATCTTTTTCAAAAACAAAATACTTCAAAGAAATTTCATGATCTGAATTTGGTCAAACTATTAAAAGAAATTAAACAGAAACAGATTGAGCAGCCTGCAGTATTTGTACTTTTTATTGTTCTTCAATGTATAGGTTATCCTCTTTTGGAGCATAGCTTATGCTTATTCATCCCCTAATTGTGCATTCCCCTTTTTGTACAATAGGAAAAATATCTTTAATTTCTATTCCAGAAATTGTTTATAATAGATTATGTGATTTTTTCTTTTTCAGGTTGATGGGTTCAGATTTGACCTTATGGGTCATATAATGAAGAGTACAATGGTATGTAATTCACTTTGTCATCTTATTAGGTGAGTTAATTTGAGAAGACATGTTATTAAATGAGTGCAAGGTATGAATAGACATTAAAATTCAGCATGTGGTACATGGGAAAGTGCTTTATAGCAAAAAGTGAGAGAGGGAGAGAAGGCAGATTGTATAGAGATTACTGGTATTGGGTGGATTTGGTTGTTCCTAAACATAGACTTCCTTTTAGTTTTAAAAAAATTTCAAAAATATTTCATTGAAAATTGTGATGGTTTCAAACCGCATTGATTAATATTTTCTTTAAAACATCACCACAAATTGCGGCGGTTTAAAACCGCCGTAATTTATTTTTTAAAATATTTTGCTAATTGCGGTGGTTTAAAACTGCCATAATTCAATTTGCCGCAATGCACTTGAATTATGGCAGTTATATAGGGTGATTGCGGCAGTTCTTTTATAGCCACCGTAATTTACCGAATGCCGTTGGTAATTACGGCAATGTCTTGAACCGCCATTTTCTGAGAAAAACGACGGTTGTAACTACCATAATTTGCAAAAAAAACCACCGCTATTTTCCTGTTTTGTTGTAGTGTTGTAGAAAAAGACTCATTCAAACCCATCAAGAATGTAAGAACATACTCAACTTGTAAGAATTCTTGCAAAGGTTTGATTCCTCCACAAGAACATTCAAAACTTGGTCAAAGTGAGGACAACACTTTCCAAATTACTTTGATCCTGGTAAAATACTGATTTACAGGGAGTGAGCAGCTTTCTTGAGTTGGAACAAATGTGGACCATTGGATTGGCCATATCAATATTTTAGATCTTGCCATAATGAAGCAGTAGAATCTAAGTAGATTACGCTTTTTGCAATTTCTTTGGATAAAGAATTGAGGATCCAAGAGGAGACAACATCATTGTTGCACTCCCATGATGCAGAAAGTTCTGTATCATTCACAGGTTTGGGCAAAGATTCATTGATGTAGCATAATTTGCTTTTGGCAATGAGTGCCATTCTCATTGATCGAGACCATGAATTGTAATTGATCTCAGTGAGGGACTGAGACGCAAGGATGAGGCCAGGATGATCTGAAGCATGAAGAAAGAATGGATCATGAAATCCAACTTCTTGGGCCATGATTGGGAAACCAAGAAAAAATTGCAGACAAGGTGACTAAAGTAAGGAAGAAGAAGAGGAAAGAAGATGAGAACGAAAGTAGAGTTTCCAAATTGATACCATATTAACAATTGAAATGAATAGTACTCAGGTGAAGTTTTCATTGATGTTAGAAAGATATATATACAAGTGAGAGACGGATACCAACCAAGTATTTTGCTAACTAACTAATAACAACATATAACTAACTAACTAACCTACAATGGTCATCATTAATTGAAGTAACTGCTTAACTAGTTTACATAATTGTATTAATTCTAATATGAGACACAACTGAAAACTTTAACGATGATTTAGCAACCATATAGCAGCGGCAAACACTTCGTCCTTTCATGTGTTAGCCTTGGTTTAGTGACGAATTAGCGATAAACTATTGCGACGATATTGTGAGGAAATAGCTACAAATGATCAGTTGTCGCTAGTTTGCAACAATCGGCACAAATTTTTTTGTGGTGTAATAGCACGCAATGGCGACCGATTAGCAACAAATTATTTGTCACTGTAGTTAAATTTGTGACGGATTAGCGATCAAAGCTTTTCAAGGCTGATATGTGACATTTAGAAAGCGACGGATAGTTTGGTCACTAGTTTCTCATTGATTTGTCGCTATTAAGTGTTAGCGACATATTAGTGACCGATTAGTGACATAATGTTGTCGTAGCTAATTCGAAAAATTCTTGTAGTGAAACTAATAAAATACAATCTTATTTGGTCTTCTTGCAACCAACTCATCCCCTGCCCATCACCAAGCCTAATATTCATGTTAGCAAGGCCTACTCAAAATAGGATTATTACATTATAAAGAAAAATACCATTCCACACCAAAAAAAAATAAAAAACCTATGAATATCGTTAGAAGGTTAACATAGATTTCTCCTTAGATTTGTTAAAATTCACCATAATCGGCTCCCATCTACTAGTAAAATTTATTCATAAGGTCACTAAGTTTGTGAAATCTTTATACTACCCTCCTCTAAAATTGTGAAATCATGACATAGCACTTAACGCTCCTTGAATTTGCGAAATCGTTATACTACCATCCTCTCCATTGACATTAGAGGGGAGATCAATCTCATTCGAATAAATAAAAGTGAGTCGGAGTAAATTTTATTAAATTTCAGGAAATATCAATGTAATTTGCTTTATTTCAAACTCCAAAATGGATATTTAGAAGTTATTGAAAAAAAAATTATTATTGATCCCTTCTCAATTTTAATTAATTCTATTCACAAAGAAACTTTTATATGGATGTTGAGTTGTTTTTGCTTATTTTCATAAATTATAAACATATCAAATTTTGTTGGTATTAATGGACCAAATTAATCAAATTAGGACTTGTTTCTAAATATTTTCTTGTAATTTTTATCAAAATTAATTAAGATTTTCTTTGTTCATATAAATTTTTGAACGGTGATAATTGTTTCGTAAATCATGTCATTTATTGTGTAACTATATGATTTAGACATGATTTGATATTATTTATTATATAAAATCAGGTTGATTTGATTTTGATTCTTTTATATTTATTATTCTAACGTTGAAAACAGGCATCACCATTTTGTACATAAGCATACCGTGTTTCTTATTTTCTAGTTTGTAGTTTCTTTTTTTGTTCCTTTCGATTTGATGAGATAGTTTGTAGTTTCTAACATGGTATGGAGATAGATGTCCATTTGCACACCACCGGCATAACCATGTTCGCCGTTTGCTACGGGTCTCAACCACTTAAGCCTCACCCCGATCTGACACTGCACGCGCTCCCACACGCGGAGAGAATTTCGACGCGTGAAATCACGCGCCCCCAATAGCTCCCGTCTCTGCCACCTCTGGTTCGTTACCTTCCCGTCCTCCGATCACGACATCGCCGCCACCATCGCCTCCGCCGTATCTCGCCGAGCACGACCGTCGAAATAAATTCAAGCAGCAAAACCATCTTTTTGAACGAGCGTTCGTCCCCTTTTATTAATTATTAAATTTCACTATTCTTTTAATTATGCCTATAGTTTTTCCTTTCTGTCTCACATTATGTCCGTCTTTGATTCTCTTCAAAGCATTGCGGTGTCATAATCTATTTTATTGACGTCCAAATCTAGCTTGAAAAGAGGATAGAGAGTGGCTAGAAGGGGAGAGAGGTGCAAATTTTCAAAATTTCTCAAATCAAGAGGTCATTTGCAAAACCCAATCATGCAGAAAAATTATGTAACCAGTAATATGTAACTAAGAATCATTTCTCCCATATATGCTATTGACCAAAGTAGCATCTTCTAGCTGGTATACGTTATGCACTCATGTGCTGAAGCACAAAATCATATGGAAATGAGAGATTATAGCTAGAAAGACTTAACAAGCCTTTCAATAATAATAATATATCTCACCTGCTTCAAGCTGGACTCTAATATTCTCACCTGCTTCAACTACTCCTGCTAAAAGAACAAATCATCAAGATGTACTCACGGAATAATCGAAATCCTTTCTTCCTATATTTAATATTTAGCTTTTTGTCAATCCTTTTCCATGATCAAAGGAACAACAATGAAGCCTACCATAGGAAATCAATCCATCATCATAACTTGCGTTCTTCTATTCATTGCCCTCTTGTATGCAGAGAGACTCGGCTTCCTTTCTCTCAGATCCAATTTCAAGTTCAAACCCTCTCCTGCAAACAATACCAAACCTGAATCCAGTAAGTCAACCTAACTTGCGTGACAATCACATATAGCCTCATTCTTTGCCTATGTTGTTTCTTACCAATTTTACTCAGTTGCATTAAATCATGGCTCGTGTTACGTTGTGCTTGTCCAACAGATAGTAAAAGGGCACAAGATCAGGAGGTTACGATTATAGATAACACAAGGATCGATGAGTGCGATGTTGCCAATGGAAAATGGGTGTTTAACCATTCACTAAAGCCTTTGTACTCGGGAACAAGTTGTCCTTATATTAGTAAAACTTATTCCTGTGTCAAGAATGGGAGAATAGATTCTGACTACCTCCATTGGGAGTGGCAGCCAGAAGCTTGCACCTTACCCGAGTAAGTACATGCCTAAATATTCCAATGGGTGAATTAGACTTATTCATCTTATATTTATTTATTTATTTTATATTTGTATGAATTTTCAGAGTTTTCATAAAGTAAATATTAGTGAAATTTTTATTTTGTATGATTAAATTAATTTTAAATATGACGTGTATAATATAATAATTTATAGGATTAAATATGTATTTTTCCCTGAAGAATAAGTGAACTTAGGTTTCATACATGATTTTTTTTATTATTATTCATTCCAAACACCTAAATTTTTTAGTTTTAGTCTCTGCCATTAATTTGTGTTAAATGCTAAGTTGGCTAATCCAATATCATGTTAATTATCCAATCTTACATGGCATATCATAATCATATGTATTAAACCTCTAAAGTAGCATTTGTTTACTGTATCTGAGACAAAAATATAGAGACAGTGGGGACAGAAATATAAATAATAAATATATATAGGAGTATTATTGAAAGAAAAAATATTAAATTTCTATCTCTATTTCCTAATTCTGTCTTCACTACCAAATAAGTTTATGTCTCCAATGCCTTTGTATTTTTGTCTCAAAGACAGTAAACAAATGCTACCTAAGAATGCAACATAGGGAAATAAGAAAGAATACAATTACAATATAGGAATTAACATGAAAAGCTTCAAAACTAGGGAAAAAAAAATTATGACTATTGTCTAAAAATAACTAAAGAATAAAACTATGTAAAATTTTTTATAACATATAAATTCTTCTCTCAAACACCCAACAACCCTAGTACAATCACATTCTCTAAAGTAAATATCTAATCTACGTCTCACAATACTTTAAGACAAAAGTATAAGGAAAAGAAAGAACTCATATTCAAACTTAACAGCTAATGCAAATTGAAGCAAAGAAATTGAGTCTGTGTGTGTGTTGTCTTGGCCTCCCTATGTTAGACTTGTTCCGAGATATGTTGTTTCAATAAAATCCGACAATGGTAACATAAACAGTCACCCAAGACCTTTTTTGAGATTCAATAAAATATCTCAGCAAAATAATATGTACTAAACTGTGGCCAAAATATCTCCGTCAAAATAAAATTGCAATAACAACAACCCTAATAATATAAGGTCACAATGAACTAGTAGAGCAAGTTCCCAGTAATAAAACTGTAGCAAATAACTTTTGGTTAAGGGATCAACAAAAATAAGTTCTATATGAGTATGCATGCTAGGTGTGATCCTGAAGACTGCTGAATCTTCTCTCTAACAAACTTGAATATATCAAAGGCCGGAAATATGAGTGAATAATAGCATAACAGAGTCGAATATGAAGGGTGTGGTTCTGGTGTTGGCTACCGGGTCTGAAGAGGCTTGTAGTGATGGTTAATAAGAGGTTCTGTCATTTGCTCCGAAGGGGTTATGTTAGCCTTGGCGGTTTTTATATGTGCCCATACTGCTTGAAGAGATAGATCAGTGGTTTGATTGTATGGTGGTAATAGTGATGTTTGTTTATTTATGTACTTTGTGGTCTCTACTCTATTCTTTTTCAGTGTTGAGTTCCATCATCAATTATCTAAAAAAACAAAACAGAGTTGTTATAATAAATGGTCAGACGCTTACTTTCCACAGTAACAAAATAATTTATGTTAACTTCTAATGTGATATTGATTTATGTTAGTATACAAAATAATTCGATGATACTTCGCTATGATTGAGATGTGTATTTTTTAGGTTTGTATTTAACTGATATAACCCAAATTCTTAAATAACTATACATTTGTTAGATTTGATCCGGAGCTAGCCCTCAAAAGGCTACAAGGTAAAAGGTTACTATTTATAGGGGATTCACTGCAGCAGAGCCAATGGGAATCTTTTGTCTGTATGATTGAATGGATCATACCTGAAAGCCAAAAGTCTATTAAACGTGGGATTCATTCAGTCTTCAAAGCCAAGGTATTCAAATAATTTTTTTTTAAAGGTACAATGATACAGTGAAAAGATGGCCATATAGATTCAAGCATCTACAACTCGAACAGATGGCATTCTAGGTATGAGTCGCGTAATTGCAAATAAATGCATAACAAACAAACTATATGAATTCAGTAACAGTGTCAAATATTTAGGCACTCTAATAATAAGAGAGAATATATTTATTATATTTTATTCAATAAATAACACATCAGTTTTACAGGTTATGTTAGAAATTTAATTCTTTATAATCCTAAGATTATCCATATTAAATTATTAAGAAAACTAGAAGGCTAGATGCGAAACCGTCCTGAACATCCATGGGAGTTTATTGGCATTTGAATATGTTGTTATTGATCTTCCAAGTTGATACGTATCATTCAAAGATGACAACTCTCTCTTTTATGATGATGGGATGTCAGGAAAAAATACATATGTATAACTTGAGAATCATAATATTTTATAACTGTACTAACCCTAGTTTCTAATTCAGCCTATCATTAAATTAGTAATAGGGTAATATAGTATCTACACATAATAAGCTTATACTTAACAAGATGATTTGGACTCAATTAACTTGTCCTTATTATATTACTTTAATTTGAGTTAAACTTTATAATAGCACACATTATACAATTATACACAGGTTCACAAATTCTCACAATTTTGCACACGCCTTAGACTATCTCACTTCACTAATTCTCCATAGTATACAAATGTCCACAAGCGCCTCCCTCCCCCCCCCCCCCCCCCCACACACACACACACTATGTCAGTTAGAAAAGCTAGAATTTTCTAGCTTTCATAATTATTTAGGCTAGTTATCTAAAGACTTCTTAATTTCCAAGGCAAGAAAGCTCTAGATATTTCATTTTTATGTTCAACAATCGATGCTTTATTTTATTCCCATATATGTACAAGGTCCTAGTAACAACTAGTGCTGACTTTTCATTTCTACCCCTTAGTGCTAGTTCTTCTTTGTATTTCAAGTTGTTCAGTGTCTCGTCAGTGATGTTGATTTGCTGTATATTTTCTTCTTTGGGATATCTTCATATGTTATAGTCATCTTTACTTCCATGACCTCTACAACGTATGCATATTTCAATTGGGTTTTCTTTGTCTGGTAGAGCTTTTGAGTGTCAATTATTCCTTAACTTCCTCTTCTTCTTGTTGAGGCTCTTGCTCCCTTTGATGCAATCCTATTGTCCAAGGGCTTTGCGTGTGTCTCTTCTCCTTATTTGGATTCAGAGATTGTACTTCTTTAGTGTCCCCTATTTTTTCTTTTATCATGCCTTCAATATTTTTAAGAGTATGGTATAATTACTCATTGAGATACAACAACTAAGAGGAGGCTTCATCAAACACAATATTGCTAGATATGTAGCATCTACTAATTGTGGGATCACAATATCTCCATCCTTTTCTTTGACTGTCGTATCATGCAAACATATAGCAAATAGCTTCTTCTTTTTTTTTTTTTTATCCATTTTGCTGCTTAGATGATCTAGAATGAAGACATAGCATACACAACCAAATACTCGGAAGTGGTTCACTGTGTGTTTAAGCTTCCATAACTTTTTGAGCAATGAGACAAACCTCAGTTTGATTTGTGGAAGTCGATTAATGAGCTACGGTCTTCATGCACTTGGCCCAAAACCTGTTGGGGACATTTTAATTTGGCATGCAACATACTTCGACAAATCTCTGTTAGATGTCGGGTCTTCCTCTTTGCTACGCTATTTTGTTAATGAGTGTTCAGACACATTATCTGTCTTCATATTTTACACTTCTTCAAGAAATCATAGAATTCCTTTGAAGTATACTCTCCCACATTAACTTTGCGAAGACATCGAATCTTATTTCCTACTTCACTTTCAACCTTATCCTTAAACTATTTGAATTTTGCCAATATCTCTTATTTTTCTTTCATAAAGTAGACCCATATGTACCTTGAGTAATCATCAATGAGTGAACCAGCTCTAATCTCTCTTTGGCTTGAAAGTTTGGACTTTCATATGGAAGTTGATGAGCCCTACCATACTAACATCAAGCACGTATAACATAATCTTCTCACACTTCAATTGAGGGAGACCCTATTCCATTTCTTCTACTAACAAGAGTGTTTCTTCTGTTAGGAATATTAGAGTTGGGTACACTTCAAGCGTAATAAACACTTTATGGATATGAGCAGAAGTGTGCCCAAATTTATAGAGAGTAACTAATAAATACAACATGCTGAATAGTATTTCACAATGGATCCCACCATATAATACTATTCACAAATAGTGACGTGGGTCCCACTGGAGTAATATCAACGTGATTTCACTGTGAGATACTATTTACATGAATAGTAACATGTGGGTCTCACTATGGAGTACTATTTACCGTGCTTAATTTATTTGTTACTTTCCATAAATTTAGGCACACTTCTGCTCGCATCCATAAAGTGTTTATTACACTTGGGATGTACCTAACTTTGATAGTCCCTAACATCTTATTCACTAGTACCCCAGCCATTTGTTTGGCTAATACCTCTTGGTCAACCAACAAATTTTCTAATTGTAAAGGGAAAGTTAGATAATTAGATAAGCCAACCTTGAACTGCAGCAATAAAGTCTCTATATTATGGTCTCAAACCATGAATAATAATTCTTTTCATGTGATGATTAGATATTTTATAATCAGGATCTAACTCAGAGATTTCTTGGTAGCGAGTTTTTCCCTTAATGAAATATTGGTTGATTGTCATGTCACCTTGAATTGTCGACAGGAGCTCATTCTTCAGGAGTTGGAGCCTTGTGTCATTCTTCTTTGAAAACAATGTTGCAAATGTGTCACATGCTTTCTTCGATGATGATGCCTTCCTTATGTGCTCAAGCATCTCGTCCTCAACCATGGTCTTGATTGCAAAACATTGCCTTCCCTACCTTAATTTTTCATTTCCTCAATGCTTCGGCTTTAGTTGTAGGAGGTGGTGTAGTCTCATTGCCTCCAACAAATTTCCACAGGTCTTGGTCTTAGAGGTATATATGACTCCATACATGTTTGCCATATACTATAATTCTGAGAGTTGAGCTTCCTAATTTAACAACCACTTGGATATCTGTTATAGTGGCTTGATAAATTTTCTCAGTACTACTTTGGTCCCAAACCAATAGCATCACAATCCCAAACTACTTTGAAAGAGCTCGCCAAAAACTAATAATCTTGTCAAATTGTAGAGTAGATAAGATAACATGTTGATACAAATAATAATCCTCTCTTTAATTAATTACAATGACACAAGACTATTTCGCTACACACTTGCACTTACATTTTGATCTCTTCACTCTATATCTCACGCACACTTGTATTTTTGCTCGCACACACCTTACACTATCTCACATCACTAATTCTCCATGGTATACAAATGTACCCAACCATATACATACATATATGTGCATGGTTTGAAACCGACTTTCAGCATCTAAAATTTTCTAGCTGTCATAATTATTTAGTCTAGTTATCCAGAGACTTCTTGATTAATTTTCAAGGAAAGAAAGCTTTAGATATTTCAGTTTTATGTTCGTAGATCGATGCTTTATTTTATACCCATATATGTAGAAGGTTCTAGTAATAACTAATGCTGACTTTTCAAACTTTTATTTGACTTTTTTTGTCATTTTGAATTTCTTAACTACTTTCTCAATAATACTTGCCAACATTTTTCTTTTATATTATAAGGTACCTGATGTCGGTTTCGTGTACATCTCCATATTGACACTTTCGAACACCAAGAAATAGTGCACGGTTTATCTTCACTTTTCTTCTCAATCATTAAATAGTCTAATTATTTTGATGTCTTATAATGAATTTATATATTTTTCTTCAGATTTCATAAAATTCTATTAATGAAACATTAATTTTATGTATGCTATTAGTTTATTCTTTTTATATATGCATGCTTCAATTTATTTTTTTTTTGGGGTCAAAATATGTGTTTCATGCAGGAATATAATGCCACCATAGAATTCTATTGGGCCCCAATGCTTGTGGAGTCCAACACTGAGTTCTTTCTGGTAAAAGATCCGAAGAAGAAAATAGTGAAAGTGGATTCGATCATGGAGCGTGCCAAAAACTGGACGGGAGTGGATATCCTTGTTTTCAATACCTATATATGGTGGCTAAGTAATCCTATTAAAGCATTGTAAGTCCCTGAATCTCGCTATCATTCGTATATGTTATTAAAAATATAAATAAATTAGAATAAAATTATGACCTATAAAATTGATGTATCAAATAATAAATGGTAAAATTTGTTATGGTTCTGTTGCTCCTCAATGACACTGTAAAGTATCAGAACCAAGTGATTAAGAGAAGAAAGGACGAAGCTCTGAGAGAGTGAGAGAGGAAGGTATGGATGAGGTGAATGAACATTATCTTTGTTGATTGATTATTCTGATATTGAGATACGAGCATATAGAGAGCTTCACTGAGGCTTCTCTGACACGATAAGTTCAGGTAGTAATTAAACTAGCTTAGTAACAGACTTAACAATGCTTAATAACAGACTTGACAAATAGAGATTAACTAATCCTATCCCTTTCAGTCACAATGTATGAATCAATCTTGTAAGTTGTAAACATTCACTAATCGAAAAGAAAAAAAAAAATTTATTATTTGACACTTGAGAGTATAACTTTTTCATAACACATTATCAAGTTGTCTCAATTATTTATTACCTTCATTCTCAAATAAGTGTCCATTTAGATAAATTGATACATGTAAAAGTAAATATATCTTATTGATTGCAAATTATAGTCAAATACATTAACTTTTTAATATATTTGTTTGTTCAAATAGACACTTATTTGAGAACATAATTAATATATTTTTATTGATTATAATTTTCATTAATCAATAGTCATTATACTAAAACATTTAACCTTTAACCAACAAGGAGAAAAATGGTATCTAAGATCTATAGTTCTGTTCGATTTGCAGATGGGGTTCGTTTGCCAATGGAGAAGAAGGGTATGAAGAATTGGATTCAGAAGTTGCTTACAACTTAGGCTTGAGGACATGGGCTAATTGGGTTGACTCGACCATCAATTCAAACAAAACTCGGGTCTTCTTCACAACAATGTCCCCTATCCACAAAATGTCACTGTCCTCAATAAAACTTTAAACTTCATCTTTCATCATATGAAACTTAATTTTCAAGTCAATTCTATCTTTGACACAATGTCTTAAATACTAGCACAAAAAAGCCATCCTAATAATTTGTATGTGTCATGTTTTCAGAAGTGCAGAATGGGGCAACAAGGATGGTGTCAATTGTTTCAACGAGACCAAGCCTGTAATGAAAAGGAATCACTGGGGAAGTGGTTCTAAGAAGGGTATGATGAACGTGGTGGCCAAAGTGGTGAAAAGAATGAAAGTTCCAGTGACCTTCATCAACATAACACAGATCTCAGAGTATAGAATTGATGCCCATCCCTCAGTTTACAGTGAATCTTGGGGGAAATTGTTGACTGAGGAGGAAAAGACTAACCCACAAAATGCAGATTGCTTCCACTGGTGTTTGCCTGGAGTTCCCGATACTTGGAATCAAATATTTCTAGCAATGCTATGACAAATTAACATAAGAATCAGATACTTGTTTCAAAATATTTTCTTGTAATTTTCATCAAAATTAATTAACTTTCTTTGTTCATATAAATTTTTGAACGATGAATTGTTTCATAAGTGATGTCATTTATTCGTTGAATTGAAAATGATGCTGCTTTTTACGAACACTTCTCAGAAAAATAAAGTATGAATCCGCAATGCTTTAGCATTTTCTCATTCAAAATTGAAATTTATTTTTGATGGTATCAGAGTACTTAAGAGGGGACGTTGAATTAAGTACTCCTAAAAATTTTCCTGCACACTAAACATGCTTTTCAGTCAAATGTCACCTGTTATTGCAGGAGATTTTCGTCACGAAAATATGATGATGACTCAGATTGTTAACACCAGTGAAAGCTTGGTTTGGAAATACAAAACAGAAGCCGATATTATCAGTTACAAAGCAGTACAAGATTTCAAAGATTTTACTCAAGCTTGACTTTTATAAGATATGAACTTTTAGAGGAAATATGATAAAAAAAACAATTCTTTAAATAACTATTTTTGAAAAGTTTTTCTAAGTTAAAATCTGAAGTTTAAGTTCAACAAATCAAATAATATTAGAGAAATAGAGAGAAAAGCTAGACACAAGTATTTATACTGGTTTGGTTCTCTAACTTAGAACCTACATCCAATTCTCACCTTCCAGGTGAGTGTATCCACTAAAATCCTTGTACTACCAGTACAAACACAAGTGTTCTTTTATCAAGCCTCTTTAAACTCTACCTAAGTAGTCTTTTCAATGAGCCTCTCCAAGCTCAATCCAAGTAGTATTTTCATTGAGCCTCTTCAAGCTCAATCTAATAGCTTATATCTTCACAAGATAAAGCCCAACAATATCAGTGTTTTGGTACAATATGTTGTATCACTCTCAAAGATATTACACTTAATACAACAACTCAAAAAAATGCTCTCAGAATAAAATAACAACTAATACAGTAGCTGAGAGAAGAGGAATATGAGTTTCAGCTTCAATTTCGAATTTGGATGATTGAAAAGGTATATCATTTAGTTTCTGATCTTTTCCTCTTAAAGTTGAAGTCTTCCAAAGTCACCTTTTATAGGAGGGTGAGAGTATGACTGTTGAGTGAGGCTTGGAAACTTGATCACATGCATTCTGAAATGGTTCTTCCATTTTGATGAAGAATGCTGCTTCAGCTTTTTGTTTTTGATATTGGGCAGTGTTGGTGTGAAACAAAAGCAGAAATGTCTGTTGAAATATATGTGAGAGAGGGTCTTACACTTATTTTTCATTTCAGCATTTCTGATAGATTGACAGTGATGGAGGCTGCTCTTTTTTTTTTTTGCCTTTGTTGTTATGCATCCTTGCTTAAGCACCAGAAAGGAATTTAACGTTGGATACATGAGAGAGAGAGAGAGAGAGAGAGAGAGAGAGAGAGAGAGAGAGAGAGAGAGAGAGAGAGAGAGAGTCCTTTGATTTGTTTCTTCATTTCTGATTGATAGCAATAGTAGCACACTTTGTTTACCAACTCCAACAAGCAAACTTTTCAACGTAATAAAAATAGTTGAATAAAAATATTTCATAATAATAATTTTAAGATAAATTAAAATTTAAGAGTTTTAGAAGAAATATTATTTTTTTTTCTTTAATAAAATAAGACTTTTTCTAATCAGTGCCCTAAAAGATCATTAAGTAATAAAAGAGGAAATATTTACTTTGACAATATGTGTTTTTATCTTTTAATATATGCGATCCCCCACAAGGTTTAGAAAGTTATCATTTTGAGTATCCTCAACTATTGCCTTTAAAGCATTGGTCAATAAAATCCATAAAAGAAAATTAGTGGGATTAGTTTTCTGCAAAAATAATAAGGACTTCAAAGTGCGTTAGAGAAGCCATTCAAACAAATGTAGCCGAGAGAATTTTCCAACGAACATATTTATAGACAGCAGTGAAATGCACTTCTAAGTTCTAAATTCTATCCAACTCCAGCAATCCTGAATATAATCTGGTGCAACCACTAATGCTTTCCTCGGGTATCAGCACATACAAAAAGACAATCAAGTCCATAGAACAATGAATGGTAATTAATGGATGCTCGTGATTAGAGCAATTTGGATCTCGTTGATGCAATTTATTTTTATATATACTGACACAAGGTTTTCATATGGCACGATATTACAGCTGCAATTATAACTTAGTTAGGAGTTACTAACAGCATTCCTAACTATATAACTTCCAGCTGAGACTTATCCCTTTCAATGTCTATGCGTCTTTCTTTCTTTTTCTTTTTTTGGTCTGACATTATGTCTATCTCTTCAAAGCATTGCGGTGTCATAATCTATTTTATTGAAATCCAAATCTAGCTTGGAAAGAAGATAGAGAGCGGCTAGAAGGAGAGAGAGGTACAAATTTTCAAAATTTCTTAAATCAAAAGATCATTTGTAAAACCCAATCATGAAGAAAAATTATGTAAAAAGTAAGACAAAACTAAGAATCATTTCTCCCATATATGTTATTGACCAAAGTAATTAACATCTTCTAGCTTATGCACTCATATGCTGAACCACAAAATCACATGGGAGTGGGAGATTATAGCTGGAGAGACTTAACAATTAACATGTCTTTCAATAATAATATATCTTACGTACTTCACGCTGTAATATAGAAGCACAGGATCAGAAGCACTAGACGTTCGACCTTAATTAATTAAGAAGAATAATGTATAATTAACAATAAGTTATCCTATAAATGGACCAAGGTAACATCCAGCTGGTATATGTTATGCACTCATGCAAAAGCACAAAACCATATGGGAGTGAGAGATTATATCTATAGAAACTTAACTAGCCCTTCAATAACGGAAAATATTAGATATCTAGATTTTTTTTTCTTCCAAAAAATAAGCCTCTAAGAATGATGTAACATAATAATAATCTTTGAATGAATAAGTGGTTCTATCACTGTATTTAATCCAATTATCTAATATATTCTATACAAAATTTTAGTTATTTTATTTTGATTATATAACATTACTCTTCAATAATATATCTCTCACATGTCACATCAATAAAAATAATAATATTAATAATAATAATAATATATAATACATCTCACATGCTTCCCGCAGGAAATATAGATATCACCAATTATAAGTGAAACGTTGACATCTCGTATGCTTCAGCAAAGTCTATG
Source organism: Dalbergia cultrata (assembly GCA_031216105.1). Taxonomy (NCBI): domain Eukaryota; kingdom Viridiplantae; phylum Streptophyta; class Magnoliopsida; order Fabales; family Fabaceae; genus Dalbergia; species Dalbergia cultrata. Next base: position 12,190,256 of record CM062351.1, on the reverse strand, counting down.
CATAGGACTATGTGATCCAACTTCACTCCTACTAAAAAACAAATCATCAAGATCTACGCATTAATTGAAACTGTTTCTTCACATGTTTTTGGTAATATTTAGCTTCTCTCATCCCCATACCATGATCAAAGAAATAACAATGAAGCCTACCATAGGAAAGCAATCTATCATCATAACCTGTGTTCTTCTATTCATTGCCCTTTTCTATGCAGAGAGACTCGGTTTCCTATCTTTCAGATCCAATTTCAAGTTCACACCCTCTCCTGCAAACAACAATACCGAACATGAATCCAGTAGGTGATCAACCTAATTATTAACTTATGTGACAATCACATATCACTTCATTCTTTTCTTTTTTGATAATATATCACTTTTCATTCTTTGCTTATGTATTTTCTTACCCATTTGATTCAATTGCATTAAATCATGGCTCATGTTGTGCTTTGTCCAGCAAATATTAAAAAGGATCAAGATCAGGAGGAGATTGTTATAAAGGACACAAGGATTGGTGAGTGCGATGTTGCCAATGGAAAATGGGTGTTTAACCGTTCAGTAAAGTATTTGTACTCAGATACAAGCTGTCCTTACATAAGTTCATCCTTTTCTTGTGTCAACAATGGGAGGATAGACACTGACTACCTCCATTCGGAGTGGCAGCCAGAAGATTGTACCTTACCCAAGTAAGTTCATGCCTATATATTCTGATTGCTGAACTAGACTTATTCATCTTTTTTTTTTTATGTTGTATTTGTAGGAATTTTTGTAGTCTTCATAAAATAAATAATAATGAAAACTTTATTTTGTATGATTAATTTAACTTAAAATATGACATGTATAATAATTTATAGGATTAAATATGTTTTGGTTGTCTGAAAAATAGGTGAAATTTAGTTTTATTTTCATTGCTAGATTTTTTTTTAAGTTCACATATATTCAAAACCTTTTCGTTTAACAACAGGTAGGAACTAAAATCAAATAGTTTGGGAAATGTTTTTATCAAAAGCAAATTAAAAAAATACAGATAAAAATCAAAATTCACTTTTTTTTTAAGAGATAACTCCTCCTATCCCACAAATAGTTAGGGTTTGTGTTGTAGTTTCAATGGAGTAACTAGCTAGACATACCTAATTGTAGTTAGGAGCACAAGCCTCTCCCTATGAAAAATAACCTAATTGGTAGAGTTTTCCACTATAGCAAACCCATGCACAAATACTCATAACAATATCATCAATAGCAATGCTTAGCAACATGTCTAATAACCATAATGATTCCAAAACTCTAAACCAATTAAACAATAGGCTCCAATTATTTCGATATCCAATTAATCTAACTACAAAATCAAATGTGACATCGATTTATCCTATATAATTGACACCGGTTTAATCTTTTTTTTAAAAAAAATTGACATTAATTTTATATATGCTATGAAGGATTATATTGTGTTGAGTTTAACCATCTTGGTTTAAATTGGGTTTCTTTTTCATTATAAATATAAATTTAATCTCTACATACTAATAGTATAAAGTCAATCGATATAATTTTAAGAAAGTGTCAAATCATCTTTGATAACATTTTGTTTTGTCAATCTAATCCATTATATTTTAAATCATTTTCAATTTGGTCCAAAATCAATATTCTACAACATAATAGATGAAAAATGCTGACAAGACACAATGCATGTGTGTGCCAAGTTAGCATTGTTTGTGCTACACCAGCATTTTCTGTCAATTACATCACGGAATAATGACTTAGAATAAGTTTTGAAAAAGATTCAAAATATAAAGGTTTGGAAAAATGAAATGTGAGGGACCAAATTAAAAAAAATTGAAAAAATATAAGAGATAAACAAATTAAGATAATAATCTTGTTTAAATCAATAAATTGAGTAAATTAGTATACTATTTCATCCATATTTTAATCAATAAATTAAAATAATAACAATATATACATAAAAAAAATTGGTTAATTCTATCACGTTTTATTTTATCAAAAAAATTTATCACGTTATTATAAAGTATTCAATCTCTTATTATTTGAATTTTATATTTTATTTAAACAAAGTAACAATAAATTAAAATAATAACTATATAAACAAATAAAAACTAACTATTTCATCACAAAATACTTAACGATAAATAAATTTTTATTAGTTATTTAAATTAAAATTTAAAATAATCAATGTATAAAATGAAAGTTATATTAAAATAATAACTTTAATTTATTATCGAGAATTTAATTAAAATATTTATTTTTTGTTATTATTTTAAAAAAACTTTTTAATAAAAAAAATGAAGTTATAAGAATACAAGAATCATTACAAGAAATTTCTATCCTAGGCAACACTTATTTTGGGAAGACGTGAAAAGAATAGAGGTTATACTTTTTTAAGTTAAAGTATTACTTTTCATAGAGTTGTTATATTTGATATAATCAATTATCTAAGATAATATTTTTTAACAAATGCTATATTTTTTAAGCTAATGCATCACTTTTATATAGTTGCTATAGTAAACATGATCAATTGTCTATGACAACACTTTTGAATAAAGAAAATAATTTTTTTTTAGACATAAAAAGCAACACTTTTTAAAATTGTGTTGTCTATCTATATAAAAAGTATCACTTTTCATGTGTTCTAAAATATAAGTGTTATTTCAAACCAAATTTCTTGTAGTGGATAATGTTATATGACATTTAACAAATTTCAACACAACAATAAAATGAAATCAGGTCTAAAATATCTCCTCAATGTGTGATATTAGCATAAAAGTACGTATAAAATAATAAGTATATAACATATTGCAACATAAACATCCACCCAAGCTCTTTTCTAAGATTCAGCAAAATATCTCAGCATAACAATGTGTACTAAATTGCTGCCAAAACATCTCTGTTACATGTCATTATACAAACTATGTCAATACTTAATCTACGCAAAATAAAATCGCAATAACATCAACACCAATAATATGATGTCACAATGAACAAGCATAGCAAGCTCTCCTAGTAACCCAAAACAAGAAGAGTATGAGTCTTTTCCTGTGTAAAATATATAGCCTAATGGTCTTGGTCTTCCAATTTAATTTTAACAAGAAGCTGATACATAGTTAGGTAAGATTTTATCGGATCAATGTAGAGCACTGATCTGATAGGAGTATAAATAAAAATTACGTGTACTTTATTAACCCCTGGTATTGAAGAGCACCATTTGTGAATCCTATTGCCGTACATAGAAGAACTCACTCCGTTCTTTACTTCCTTACAGAAGCCACATTGATGCAATAGTCACTACAAGAAATTTATACCTTAGGCAATATTTATTTTGGAAATATATGAAAAGTGTTGAATATAGTACACAAAGGTAATGCTCTTTTTTAAAAAAACAAAATATGTTGCCTTGATATAGCAAAGGCTACATTTTTTCAAATTAAGGCATCACTTTTTTATAGAGTTGCTATTCCAGGTATAGCCAATTATATAAGACAATATTTTTTAACAAATGTTACAATTGTGAAGCTAATTATCATCACTTTTTGTAAAGCTACTATAGTAAATGTAGTCAATTGTCTAAGGTAACACTTTTGCATAAAGACAACAATATTTCTTAAGCATAAAAGACAACATATTTTATAATTGTGTTGCCTTTGTGTACAAAAAGTAACACTTTTCATGTGTTCTAAAAAATAGTATTATTTTCAGCCAAATTTCTTATAATGACTGATCATTTATGATTTGCCCTAGGCCCTCGACTGGGGATCCTATCATAGTATGAATTTATAGCAATCTAGTCTTATCTATCATAGACATAGCTCACCATGGACTTTTACACCATAATCTAGTACACTCATAACTAAGCTCAAGCCTAATAATACACAATGGCTTTCAAAACGCACAATAATAGACTACACATTAACTTCATAGGTTTATAAAAAGTGTTAGAGACATCCATTCAACCCATTTTAAAAAATTAAAATCTCATAAATTAATAGAAACCCAGATAAACAAATAACACATAGCACAATATCTAGTGGTGAGTACTACTAATACTACTAATAATAATTAAAAACAAATTGACCTTAGAAGACAATAATCTCAAATTATTTTATGTATATGTAATTTATACGAGTGCAAAATTAAATGTCATATTAATTTATGTAAGTCTACAAATCAGATGATACTTTGTTACAATTATGATGTGTATTTTTTAGATGAGTATTTAATTGATACTGTATAACCAAATTCTTAAATGACTATACATACATTTGATAGATTTAATCCGGAGCTAGCCCTCAAAAAACTTCAGGGAAAGAGGTTAGTATTTGTAGGGGATTCACTGCAGCTAAGCCAATGGGAATCTTTTGTCTGCATGATAGAATGGATCATACCTGAAAAGCAAAAGTCTATGGAACGTAGACAAATTCATTCAGTCTTCAAAGCCAAGGTATTTATATAGCTTTTTTAAGGTACAAATTACAATGATACAATGAAGAGATGGACATTTAGATTCAAGCATTTGCAACTCGAACAGATGGTATATATATACATAAACAAATAATATGGATTGAGTACTATTATTTGCGCATTGATGGTAACACCTCTTTGACACTTGTGGAATGTGGAAACAAAGGTAAATAAGTGAAATTTTCAATTATATAAAACCTAAGTGATGGATCTATCTCTAAAATGAAATATGAAAAATTATGTGTTAGTAATTGTAAATTTTAATTATATAAGTCGTGAATTCAATAAAAAATTATATTGCATTATTAATTAATTATATTACTGTATTCATCATAAATATAACTAAAATAGATAGTTATTTACACATTAATCATCATAAATCTAATTAACTTGCATATGAATTAATTAACATAAGTACAAATACTATTTTCCATAAAAACTAACCTGCATATGACCTGGAAATGGTATTTTAAGGGGTTTAATTTGCTATCTCACATTCTACGTTAGGTAACATTTAGTTTCATTAAGTTATTTTAATTACTAAAGGAAAAATACATATTAAGTTTTGGTAAATTATAAAAATATTAAATACGAAATTTTTTTTCATTTTTAATTTATCAACTACTTTCTAATAATAGTTGCTAACATTATATATATATATATATATATATTAAAGTACTTGTTGAATCGGTTTCGAGTACATCTCCATATTGATTTTCTTCTTAATCATTAAATAATCTAATTATTGTTTTTCAATTTATGTGGGTGGTTTTTTTTTTTTTGGTCGAGAATTGATGTGTTTCCCGTGTGTCATGTAGGAATACAATGCCACTATAGAATTCTATTGGGCCCCAATGATTGTGGAGTCCAACGCTGAGTTTTTTGTCGTTAAAGATCCAAAGAAGAGAATAGTGAAAGTGGATTCAATCATGGAGCGTGGCAAAAACTGGACGGGAGTGGATATCCTTGTTTTCAATACGTAGGTGGATATATGGTCCCACGGTTAAAGCAGTGTAAAGGCCCCTGAACCTAGCTATTATTTGCATATGTTATTAAAAATATAAATAACTTAGAAGATAATTATGACCTATACAATTGATGTATCAAATCATAAAAGGCAAAAAGTTAATTTGTTACAGTTTTGTTGCTTCCCAATGTCAACATGTTAGTCAAGCTTGTAACCAATTTTCTTTCTTTTCGAACATATAAAATTTCTCGTAATATATTATTATGATGTCTTAATCATCTATTTTTTCTCAAAAAATAAAATAAAATTGATGATCATTTTCATTTATTTGTAGTCCATATACTAAAACATTTTAGCTTTAACAAATAAGGTATTAGATATAAAAAAAAATTCATGTGACTCTAATTAATAACTTAAGTTTTTGGGGAGATAGTTTATTACATAATATTATAACCTCTCTGACAAAACTAATCTAGAGTTTGATCATCTCATTCTTCTACATAAAATAATTAAGTTTCAGCATAATTTAAGTAAAGTAGGTGTGTATTATCTATGTTTTAAACCTAAAAGAGGCTAAGAGGCATGTTAGATATAAAGGCTATTCGAACTTTACCTAATAATTTAAATTTTTTAAAGATATAATTCTTGATATAAGAAAGAAGAGTAATGTTATTTAAACTCATATTTTGTGGGATATTGAGTTGACACACTCATATCCACCATTAGATGAGGTGTGAGATCCAAACAAAATGAGGCTTACATCCAATTCAATAATGGATATAAGTGTGTTAGTACGGTATTACACAAAGTATGAGTCAAAATAACATTTGGTGTCTAACATTTTTAGTTCACACTACAGATGGGGTTCATTTGCCAATGGAGAAGAAGGGTATGAAGAATTGGACACAGAAGTTGCTTACAACTTAGGCTTGAGGACATGGGCTAACTGGGTTGACTCAACCATCAATCCAAACAAAACTCGGGTCTTCTTCACAACAATGTCCCCTATACACGCAATGTCTCTCTCTCAATAAAACTTTAAGCTTCATCTTTCATTATAGAACAACTTAATTTTCAAGTCAATTCTATCTTTGACACAATGTCTCAAATACTAGCACAAAAACGCATCCTAACAATTTTTATGTGTCATGTTTTCAGAAGTGCAGACTGGGGAAACAATGATGGTGTCAATTGTTTCAATGAGACCAAACCCGTAATGAAAAAGAATCATTGGGGAAGTGGTTCTAAGAAGGGTATGATGAATGTGGTGGCCAAAGTGGTGAAAAGAATGAAAGTTCCAGTGACCTTCATCAACATAACACAGATCTCAGAGTATAGAATTGATGCTCATCCCTCAGTTTACGGTGAGACTTGGGGGAAATTGTTGAATGAGGAGGAAAAGACTAACCCACAAAATGCAGATTGCTTCCACTGGTGTTTGCCTGGAGTTCCCGATACTTGGAATCAAATGTTTCTAGCAATGTTATGACAAATTAACATGAGGATCAGTTTAAACGTTAGAATTGAAATTATAATATAGAATTTTAATTTCATTTTAGAATTGAATTTGACTTTCAATATTAAATTTTATGTTTCACTTTATTAACAAATTGTCAAAAAATAAACGAAAAAAAAAAACTATATAGACTTTTGGAATTGACAATTGATAGGACATAAATTATGAATTAAGAAAAATTCACTTTATTTTTCTTTAATTCTATGAAATTGAATTGTAGAATTATAATTATATTTTTATAAGTTATTTTAAACATGAAAAGTGAAAATTTGTCATTCAATTCCAATTCTAATATCTAATTTTATGCTCTATTTTAGACATCAAATAGAACGGAAGACAACATATAGAACCATAGATGCGCATGTTTATCCTCGAGCTAGGATGAAGATATGCACAAGCTCAACTATGCAAGATATGTGTGCACAAGCTTTTTCGTTTTTTATTTTTTTTTGGTCAAAACACATGTCCACAAGCTTGTATGTAGATTCCAGTAGACAAAAACCACCTGCCTATCAAATATGAAATTGGCAATCAAACTCAGTGGAGGATACCTTGGTCCAGCCATTTAGGCCCAACATTACTCCTCTTTTAAATTGCAAGTGATGTACAGATTGGTCAATAAATTTTTGGGGGCATTTTATTGTAGATAACATATTTTTAGTACATGGTGCTCATCCGTGCCACACAGCCCCTTAAAAAGCAGCAAAATTTCTCTTGCCACCAGCAACCACCGCCTCACTGCCATCAACAGGCATAGGAGATCAGCCCGTCCCACGACCCCACCTCCTTCTCTGCCTGCTTATCCTTCACCAGAAACCACAACCTTGTCGCCCGAACCGTCGCCGTCGAGGTTGAGGACGCAGAATCCACTTTTGTTGCGTTGCTCCAACGACCATTGGAGGTGAATCTAAGGAACCAGTACAAGGATCACCATCACTTGTCCACAAACCACAAGCCACGGACCTTGCCTTCTGAGTCTAGAGAGGATTTCAAGTCCATTTGAGGCACCCCTATGTGCTTTTGTCTTAAAGACTCTATCTTTGATCTTGGTTTTGACTTTGGGGTCTTTTGATTATTGAAACAAGTTGTTGATTGATGGTCACCTAGTATGACTTTGTTTATGGACTTTGTCTTGAGATTTTGGTAGTTGGCCCAGGATTAATTGGTCCCCCCTGTGTTGGGGACCAACATTCATCCCTGTTTGTAAATGGATTTAAACTGTTGAACGTGGAAATTTCTTATTTAACGGCTAAGTTCTAAACACATGGATATTTGAAGTGAACTTGCTAATGAGTCTTTGTTCTATATGTTATTTGCACATGAGCTCTTTGCTCAGTCATGTAGGACTACTAGCCTACTAGGGCCATGAGTAGGGCTTTCTCAAACTCTCAACTTCCGCCTCCTTCTTCATTGCCGTCTTCGCTACCGGTCAGCCTCCTGTCACTTCCTCTTTAGCAACTTCAATGGCCAAATGTTTAGCTTTTGCTGCCCAAGTTCAGGTACCCTCTCTCTCTCCTCTTTTCGCTAGCTCCGCCGTGGATCTGCCACGGCTTCGTCCTCCTCCATTCGTCGCGCCACCGCACTTCAGCCCAAACACCATCATCTCGAAACCACGCCACACTTGTTATCCAGAGCCTGTTGCCGCTGCTCCACCGTGAAGCTGCCAGAACTAGATCTAATAATTCATCTGATTGATTGATTCTCGTTCAGAGATTCTGATTTATAGTGACGATGTTGTTGTGGAGGTGATTTCGAGGTCAAACGTTACTCTCACGATTTCGATTTCTCTACACTCCCTTCCTTGCAATTTTTCCTCAATTTATTAATTTGTTGTGGTTCAATACTGGAGATATGCAATATGCAAAATTATAGTCCTCGCTCTGGTCGTTGTTGGCAACTATCTTGCCGAAAATCCCTTTTTGAAATAGCCATACTCAGACACGGATAGGTAGATTTTATTAATTTTATATTGGTTTATTACTGGCTACAGTGGCTGGTATCGATGCCCACAAATTGAAATTTCTTGTACCGACTCTATCAACTTCTTACTGGATAGTTCTAAATTTTCATATCAGCTTTTGACTGGAAAGCTTTTGCTTGTTACTTAAATCAAATTTTGCTTTCACAGTTTAGTATTTTTCTTTCAAATAAAATTGGTAGACATTGGTGTGCTTTCTTTTCTCCAAACCTTTACTGGGCATCTAGATGATAACTAAGAAAAATGGATCTCAGTGGTTACAAGTTATAAGAGTATACCATGGTGTCCTTTAATCCATATAGCTAATCTATGTAGTGGGATAAAGGATGGTTATAAGCTATTTTAAATTTAAAATAAGGTAATCCAAACGCCCTATATAATAGATGAATCACGAATATAAATTATGTGACAAAGTTCCTTTTTCCCAATCATTATTCTACGTTTAATCATTAATGTTGGGAATATGACTCTGACTTAATGATTTAGGTGTAGTTGCCATGGTTATGACCCTAAATTAATTAATAGTGCTATATATGTGGTTTATCTTCACTTTGATTTTCTATCACACACAAAAGCTTTGTTGATTTGTCCCCTACTTTTGGCCAATTCCTAAGCTAAGTACCGAAAGTAAAAGGTAGCTTTGCAAGTAGATGACATCTATATAGTTAGATAAATTCTGTGATCTGTGAGAAACTAGAGTTATTCACAGCAGGAGACTGATGTTGATTGGCAAAATCACATAAAACAGTCTGCTGTACTAATTTACCTTTTCACACAGTGTCTTTGTTTTACTTACTGTTTTTAATTAAGTAACTGCTTGTTTAACTTTATGATATAATTAAGTTCAATATTTGATCGTAGAGTATGCCTATACATTGAAAGTTGATAAGAAGAGCGATGTGTACAGCCTTGATGTGATTCTCTTGGAGCTTATAAGAGGGAGGAAACCAGTTGGAGAATTCGGTGTTAGCATGGACATTGTGTAGTGGGTCGGGAAAATGACATACTGTAACAAGGAAGGAGTTCTCAAAGTCCTTGACCTAGACTTCCCTCAGTTCCCTTTCATGAGTTGATGCATGTCTTCTATGAAGCCATGTTGTGTGTTGAAGAATAGGCAATAGAGTGTCCAACTGTGGGTGAAGTTGTTCAATTTCTCACCGAGCTTCCAAAGCCGCATGGCTCCAAACAAGGAGACTTAACAATTATAGAGTCCCCTTTGTCATTATCAAATGCATTAAAGTCTCTAACCATGGCCTCAAAAGATCAAGAACATCCCCCTCAATCCCCACCATCTGAACTTCTTAGCATTTGAAGTGTTGTGTTGGGTATGATGGGGTGATTCATAGTAATTTCCTTGGGTTGTGATAACCTATCCATCACTTTTTTAATTGTAATGTTTGGATTTCCATTTTAATGGTTTTTTAAATTTGTACATAAGGATTGGTGGGGTTATTTTTCTTATAAAGTCATTGTCTTCATGATGTTATGTAGTACTACTTTTATATGGCACTGATGTTATGCTACTGCTGCGAGGTTGAGCTTATAATATCAACACCCTGGCTTCAACTAGTTTAGAACTATTGAATATGTTGTGAGTAAATAAATAGCCATAAGGGTAAGTAGCCTACCAAATTGTGCAATGAAGAAGACATCAATATTTACATTTCACAACCTTTTTTCTGGTGGATGCTACATAATCCATCAGAAGGTTCATGAGTTATTATAATATGCATGATTACGTGATGCAGTTACTTCAAAAAAATGCAAATAGAGCCATTAACCCATATGAACTCACAAATTAACCAGCTACCATGCCCTGTTTATATTTGAGAACAAATACTGCACCTCAAAACCATATGTTAGCAAGACAAGAAAAAGTTATTTAAAACAAAGATATAAGCAAATATTGTGTGAAAAAGCCCTGTAAATATTATGTCTGAAACTTAGATAAGCCAAGGGAGCTAACATTCCATTAGTTGCAATTGAAGGTGACAAGTTAAATATTTGAACTGAACTTATAATAAAACAAAGCTCCTTATGGGGAGGCTTAGAATACAAATAAAAACACTACAGCATGCAACAGGGTATTTCATTTGAATATTGAATGCCCGTAACTTTAACCACCAAAAATAGAATGCCTGTAACTTTATAATTCACTAACTACTTAAATTTTTGCTTTGATCAAGACAAGAATTAAGAGGGATCCTATATACAAGGGTGATTAAGAAGTAATAATCTCTCACAATAGTTGTTCAAGTCCTGAATCATAACCAGTAAGTTCAAAAAGCTTCTTGTATATAAGTTTCCCCGCATACAAAGCCATCACTAGCTTTGATGCGGTGCCTACCACTATTGTAATACAAAATTTGGGTCCTTTGGTAGAGAGACTTTATAAACTTCAATACATCATCATAACTTGTTGGGAAAATACACCATTTCCCCTCCTTGAGAATCACCCTAAATAGAGAAATAAAATAGGAACACAACCACAACACAATAATTTAACGTGGAAAACTCCAAAACCGGAGAAAAACCACGGCCGCTGTCAAAAAAACAACCAGAGAATAACACTATGTAAAAATTATTACAACACATAGACTTCACTCTCAAACACCCCATTGGCCCCCAGTACACCCACACTCTCCAAAGCAAATATTTAAACTACATCTCACAACACTCTAAAACAAAAGTACAGAGAAAAGAAAGTCAGACACATACTTTGAGTGTTTCCGACTGGTGCAAATTGAAATGAAAAACATAGGCTCATATATATAGCCTTGACAACCTCCTCTCATCCCAATTCTAAGCAATGTGGGACTTCTTTCGCAACCCAATTTCAATCAAATACTCAACAATCTCCATCTTGATTGAAATAAACACAGCTTCAGCTTCCATTGTCAACACCGACAATCCCTTGCTGTTATTGTCTATACCAACAATCTCTTGCTGTCATTGTCTATACCGACAATCATAGTTCAAAGAACTATCATACTCCACCATAAAAAGTATACTCACTCCGAATAAAACAATTCCAAGAATTTCACCCTGGCACATGTCGGAACCTTGCTGAAAATATTATGGTGCAACTTCCATGTTGGCTCTCCCCGGAAGTTCCTCAGCCATCGACATAACTCCCACCACACACCCTGCATCTCAAAGCCAACCAATGCCCGTGTGCAATTGTGGATCCGCTAGCCATACTTTCATAATATCATCACACATCTTGCATTAAAACCAATGCTCATGTGCAATCATGGACCTACTAGCAACACATTCATAATCCCGCCACACACCTTGCATAAATACCAATGCCTGTGTGCAATTGTGGACATGCTAGCAACACCTTCATAATCTTACCACACACCTTGCATAAACATCAATGCCCGTGTGCAATTGTGGATCGGCTAGCAACACATTATTTTTTTTTTGTGTAATCTTGATTGTATCATAACATCCTTGACTTGTATTTGCCACAAGCCAAAATCAATCTTTCCATCAATTTCTCTATCCAATCATATATTGGAATAGTGTATGCCAACTGTAAAACCATGCATAGGAGGGTTCCCAGGAAAGAGAGGTGGGTCACAATGGACACGCTTAAATACCAAGTCTTTTCTTAGCCAGAACCTTTCCAAACTGCACTTACAGTATCACACTACCTTCCACCAACAGCAACTAAGGATGATCTCCAAGCACCAGGGACAAATTCTTTTCTGATGTGGAAGATCAGACTAAGCTGCAACCATAGAGCATACTAAGAATAAATCCCACCGAACCAAAGCTCTGATACCAATTGTTGGGAAAATACACCATTTTCCCTCCTTGAGAATCACCCTAAATAGAGAAATAAAATAGGAACACAACCACAACACAATAATTTAACGTGGAAAACTTCAAAACCGGAGAAAAACCATGGCCGCTGTCAAAAAGACAACCAGAGAATAACACTATGTGAAAATTATTACAACACATAGACTTCACTCTCAAACACCCCATTGGCCCCCAGTACACCCACACTCTCCAAAGCAAATATTTAAACTACATCTCACAACACTCTAAAACAAGAGTACAGAGAAAAGAAAGTCAGACACATGCTTTGAGTATTTCCGACTGGTGCAAATTGAAATGAAAAACATAGGCTCATATATATAGCCTTGACAACCTCCTCTTATTCTAATTCTAAGCAATGTGGGACTTCTTTCCCAACCCAATTTCAATCAAATACTCAACATAACTTGGGACAAGCAAGTTTATGGTCCTTGAGCAATGCAACCACCCATCTCATTGAGGGTCTGTTAAAGGGAAATGCTGAAGTGCAAAGTAGGGCCATGTTTAGAACCTTCTCAACCTCTTCATAATCACAAGTGGCTAGGTTCAACCTTAGGTCTCTAATCTTAGTTACAATACAGTCGTGACTTCCTCTGATATTGCCAATTTCTCCTTCAAGAGATGATAACAAAGCAGTCTCAGTGACCCACTTGACTATGTCCTTGTTGTCACCAAATGAAGGGTCATCTGGCCTCTTGCCTGTGATCAGTTGCACGCCAAAACTAGAGACTTACTGTTCTCAGTTACCATCAGTGTATAAACATACTCTGCAAGTGGACCAATTAGGTAGATATTAGCAATCAAGTTTCCCAAAACAAGAGGATAGCCATTATACTTTAACTTCAAACCCCTTCTCAAATAGATACCCATCCCAATCATCGAACTTAACCTGCAGATCATTCTCTTTAAGAAATGAACAAAAAAAGGAAGAAACTACGCACTTATCATGATTCATGAAGATCATTACTTAGCCTTTAGAATTTATCTCATTTATCGGGTCTCTTGCATCGATATTCCCCAACGTTACCATAAATTTTCATGCTTTAAATAGTAAATCCTCATTTTCCTTTATCTTTTTATCCGAATCTCTTAAATGCATATGCTACTACTACTCATGTCTAACACCAAGAGAATGACACTTTTATATTTTACTCAATGTAAAAAATAACTGGACCTTATTTTAAGAATTAAGATTCTGGAAACAAAATATTTACACTTTGGAGCCGCATCTGCTGCCTATTTTTAAGGTAATGGTTACACAAGTGATGATGAATATACCCTCAAATCTTCATAGGTAATAAGAACTGACCTGCAGTAATGTAACCATATGATCTAGCACCAGCCTCCTTCACACTGCAAAGTCTTCTTAGCCAGTCCAAAGTCAGCCACACTAGTCGTAAACTCATGGTCCAACAATATTTTATTACTCTTGACAATTCGCATTTAGAAGCTTCAAATTTGTCGCCCTTAGTACAGGAGAATGGCCTTGCTCAGAGATAAAATTGTAAAGGTGAGTAAGGGCACCTTTGAAAATTAGCATAATTTGTACCGTTTTTAAAAAAAGCATGGAGGGACCATTTTGTTATTTTCTCAGTGTTCCCATCGTTGGTCCCCGACATGGGGTGGACCAAGGAATCCGGTCCCTTGATAGTTTCTGTTTTAGAAAGTAAAGGAGAAGAGAAGAAGGATAAAAAATTTTCAATCAGCGAGCTTAGTTAGTTTATTTAACTTTTATGAGTTGCTGACAAAGTTGGTTTCACATTGCATCTCCTAGCAAGCATTAAAGACGGGGCTGGAAAATTTTGAAGAGTGAGTGAGTATCTGTTTGGTGCAATGAGGGGCTGCAATAGTGATGGGAGAGTGAGTTGGTGGGGAGGGTGGAGGGGAAAGAGTAATGGCAAAATGGAAAATTAAAATATAAGTAAGGTTAATATATTAATATTGAGGCGGACCAACGTTAGTCTACAAGTGAGCCGGACTAACGAATCCTTGGCCTTCAAACTCAAATATTGGACCAGATTCGTGGCCAAGAATTAGTTGGTCCCCCTATGTTAGGGACCAACGTTGTTCACCCCTTATGACATTGCCAAATAGTCTCCCCATATTTTTTTAAGTGAGGTCAATACTGTGTCAATTTTGCAAATAGAACCTTGCTATCCTCACTCAACAATCAACCATTTTACCTCACTTCCCCTTCATTGTCCCGTCACTCATGGCTTGTACTAACTAGATAGCTCACAAGTCCACTGGTGGCAAGGCACCAAGGAAGCAGCCGACAATGAAGGCCGCCAGAAGTGTTCTCCGACAACTGGTGGAGTGAAGAAGCCGCATTGCTTACGTCCTGACATGGTGGTGCTCAGGGAGATCAGGAAGTACTAGAAGAGCACTGATCTTCTGATCCGTAAGCTTCCTTTCTGGCAACTCGTTCTTGAGATTACGCAAAACTTCAAGATAGATCTCCAACTCCAGAGAAGGATCATCTCGGTGCTCTAGGAATTCCCCAAATTCTATTCTTTTTTTTTTTAATTGAGTGAAGCCCTTTCAACAAAATATAATTCTCATTCAACTGCAAATCCAATTCACCAATACAAGAAGCACTAGAGAGATGAATAGGGGTCCCTATTTGGAGAACAAGGGACAGAAACACCCCTTTTTCATGATTCTATTTCTCTGGGTGATGTTCATAGTTTCTTTGATGTTTCATGCCAACATTATACATGTTTATTCCATCAATGATAGTGACCAATGCCTTATTTGCATTGCGGAGATTCCTATTGGGGACCTAATGGGTTGCATTTATGCACCCATTTTCCATCCTAACTCTGAATAATTTGCATTTGAATTGTATTTAATTGATGTTAATTTAGTGAGTTTGCACTTTGTCCTCAACATGCATCATTGAACAATTTTGTAGCCACCAGCATAATTTTTAGTGAATTCTCATACTTTGTAAGTTCTGTGTGCTTTTAATCTCTTTTTGGAGTTTTTCTTGGTACCAGGGACTTCCAAGTTGGAGCATTGGAACAAAAAGACTCAAGCACATTGTTCACCGCCCAGGCGGTAAACAGAGAGAGTATTTTGGTGAGAACTGCATGCAAGATTGCCCAGGCGGTCATATCCTGGTGGGCCGTGTCAGCTGGGCCTGTTCACTCACTCTCTGGGAAGCCTTTTGCGAGAGAGGATAACACACAGAAGAGGACGAGACTCAAAACGGAGGATATCTCTGAAGACTTTTGAATTTTTTTTTTGGACTCTCTTAATAAAATTCTCTCTCTCTCTCTCTCTCTCTCTCTCTCTCAGGGTTCTAGGAGTTCTTAGTCAATATTTAGCTTGGAGTTTCTGATTGTAATTGACATCTTTTCGTCAAACTGCAATTGTGACACTCCCCTTATGGAGGAGTAATTTTCCTACCGTGCACAGGGGTGACTAAAGGTTGAAATTGTTCACGATATTCCCGTACTTTTATTGCAATTGTGGTTGGTTTTCCCGTTCCCTTTGTCAATTTTTTCAATTATTGATTGTATGGATTATCGCAATTTATTTTTGTTAGAGTCATTTTCTTGATGTGGTGTTTATCCATTGGGTAAGGGATTGGGATTAATTTCGTTGAAATTAGGTTGCTATAATTGGTAGTCAATCTAGCATAAGTTCATAGAATCACGTTAGTGAATTACTAGTTCATATGTTAGTGAAACCCTTAGCGGGAGTGCGATCGTATAACCGTTAAGTAGAATTATACCATTGTCATGGGTTAACATTTTAATGGAAGCAACCACCATCATGGTTTTATCTGTCGAATCAATGACTGAACAATTTTAATCCAAAGGAACCTTTGTGCAGGTAATTTTTCCTATCAAAATTTTTTTCAATTTAATTTGCTTTCAACAACTTGAAAACCCCCAATTTTTTAGAATCAATTACAATGCTTCCACGTGAGACGACCTGGATCAAACCCTTGCTGCATTTTTGGTGCAATTCAGTAACTTTAACACTTTTTAATTTGTCGTGAGCAACAACAGCTCACACCAAATTTTGGCGTCGTTGCCGAGGAAGTGTACTAATTGATTCTTTTTGTTCTTTATATTTTATTTCTTTCATTTTCTTTTATTTTATTTTATTTCTGTATTTATTTATTTTAATAATTTTTCTTTTTAGTTTCAATTTTTGTATGTTTCTTTTTATAAAAAAAATCAGTTTATTTAATTTTAATTTTATTTATCTTTCTTTTGTTCCCTATTGTATTTGGTTGTCATGATAATTTAATTTTATGACCCGTTCCCTTCCTAATTTTCCTATGCTACCGATTAATCCGGAGATTAAGAAAACAACTAAACAGCTTAGGAAGGTCATGAAGGAGAGAATTAATTTATCGAGCAACCCTTATTCTTCTTATACAACTAAGGAGTTTAATAATTATTCTTTTTATTCTCCTGAATTTTCTGATCCTGCTACTAGTGTTTCAGGTGACATGGGAAAAGTTAATAGAACTTTGAAAGTGCTTGCTGTCCAAGACCTGAATTATCAACCATTGGGGATCGTCTATCCCGGACAGGGAAGTGACTTTGAGCTAAAATCAGGACTCTTGCACCATCTACCCAAGTTTCATGGGTTGTCTGGGGAGGGCCCACACAAACACCTGAAGCAGTTTCATGTGATTTGTGTGATGATGAAGCATTAGGGGGTAACGGAGGACCAAATCAAACTAAGGGCCTTTCCGTTTTCCCTTGAAGGAGCTGCTAAGGACTAGTTCTTCTATATTCCCCATGGACCATTTGACAGCTGGGATGACATGAAGTGCATCTTCTTGGAAAAATTCTTCCCAGCTTCCAGAGCAGCCACCATCAGAAAAGACATTTGTGGCATCTGACAGCTGCAGGGTGAATCTCTCTATGGATATTGGGAGAGGTTCAAGAGGTTGTGTGCTAGCTGTCCCCAGCATCAGATTTTGGAATAGCTTTTGATCCAGTATTTCTATGAGGGGCTGTTAGTTATGGAGAGGAGCATGATTGACGCTGCCAGTGGAGGTGCATTAGTTGACAAGACTCTTGCTGCAGCTAGACTTCTAATTAAGAACGTGGCAGAGAACTCTCAGCAATTTGGCTCTGGAGCCAGTAGCAGTACCCATCATGTGGGTGAAGTTTCTTCAGTTAAGAGTAACAGGGTGGAGAAGAAATTGGATGAGCCTACAGAATTTTTGAAACGAATTGCACTAAATCAAGATACTCCAATTAAGGCAGTACAGGTATGTGGTATTTGTTCCTGTAAGTCACATACTTCGGACATGTGTCCTTAGCCGCAGGAAGATCCCACCTCAGTGGCTGCTGGTAACATATTTCCTAGTAGGCCTCAAAACCAGGCTGGACGGTAGGGGTACAATCCATACAACAACACTTATAACCCTGGCTGGACAGATCACCCCAATTTCAGGTGGAACAATGCTCTTCAACAGCAACAATAGAAATATATTCCACCATAGCAGAGGCAACAACATAACTAGACCGTATTCCACCCACCACTTGTCTTACAGCTTCCCAGCCTCCAGCAACCTCCAACACTACCTGCACCTCCTGCCCCTTCAGAAGCACCATGGCAGGAGAGGATGAAATGATGATTGAGACACAAAGAAAACAGGAACAAGCCATGCAAGAGATGAGAAATGCAATTATGAGGCTTGAGAATTCACAATCCCAGTAGGGCAATGCATCTACCATTCCCTTTCAGACGATTCCCAACCCCAAGGGGAACGTTTCTGCTATTACTCTGAGGTCTGGTATAGTTCTACCTAAGATTGCTGGTCCTTTAGAATAGGTTATGGTTAAGATCCAGAAGGATGAGATAATTCAACTAGAGGTGTAGCAAGATAAGCCTCCACCCTAGCAAAAGGAAGCAGAATAGCAAGTAACAAGACCAATCTCATTGCCCTTTCGACAACGAGTTGCAAGACCAAAGAGGTCCAATGAATTGGAGTTGGAAAAGGACCTCTTGGAGACTTTTAGGAAGGTAGAAGTAAACATCCATCTTTTGGATGTAATTAGGCAAATTCCCAAGTATGCTAAGTTCTAGAAAGACCTATGCACCAACAAAAGGAAGTTGAGGGGCAATGAGGTGGAAAGAGTAACCATGAGAGTAAGAGCATCCTCTCTTATTTAGCCAGGCCAACTCCCTATGACGTACAAGGATCCAGGTGCGTTCAATGTTCCCTGCATCATCGGGGACCTTTACATTGGACAAGCTTTGGCAGATCTTGGGGCGGGCATTAGTATTATGCCCCATTCAGTTTATGAGGCCTTAGGTGGGAAGAGCTGATACTCACCAGATTGAGAGTCCAGTTGGCCAACCGGAGCATTTAGAGTCTAGATGGGACACTTGAAGACGTCCTTGTCCAGGTAAACAATTTAATTTTCCCAGTAGACTTTTTTGTTTTGGCTATGAAGGATGATATCAATGCTACTAAGCATACTTTGATCTTAGGGAGACCTTCTCTAAAAACTGCAAGAACCAAGATTGATGTGTATGCGGGCACCTTGTCCTTTGAGTGTGGGGATATGAAGGCTCAGTTATGTTTATCTGATGCCATGAAACACTCACTCGTGGAGCATTTTGTCTTTAGTGTTGATGTCATTGACTCCTTGATTGATGAGGTATCTGTTGGTTTGACTGAGAAGTTCGATGAGTTGTTAGGGTTGGTACTAGAGTTTGAATGTCTTAACTATGACGGTACCACCAATTTGTGTAGAGAGTGTACTACTATTGATGCCGAGATCTGCATCGTCCAACGCCTAACGCTGTGGGCTCTCTCTCCACCCTGCGTCGCCTACCCCTCGTCGGTTGCCCTAAGCATGCCTTCCCCGCACCCCATCATTGAAGGAAGGAGAAGCCGCACGCAGCCAAAGGAAGGAGAACCCGCGCGCCATCGCTGGAGGGAAGAGGAATCGCGTGCCACAGCCAGATAAGGAGGAACAGTGCACCGCATCGCTATCGGAGCCCTAGCTCTAAGGAAGATGAGTCCTAGCTCTGAGGCTCAGATTAGCCCTGATACCTTGAAGAGGATTAGAAGGTTTTGTTTTGGTTTTACGATCTTGTTCTTGTGTTTTATGTAATGATGATGTTGTTCTTTCTTTGGTCATAGTTGCTTTTTTTTTTAAAATCTCTCCTTAACGTATGTGATGTTTGGATGTTAATTAAAATAGCTTTAGACTATTAAAATCTTAATTTGACATTTGTATTTTATTGTAAAAGATAATAATAGTTTTACCAAACTGAAACAAAGTGTGCTATTTATTGGACAAAGAAGATAGAGTCTACTACTTTTGAGTTGTTATACTCGTTGTCTTTTCAGTTTTTCAGTTTGAGCAATTATATAATTGACATTTTTTATTTATTTAATGTTTTTGAAGGGTTAAGAGAGTGACTAAAATGACGGCAAAAGTAGCAACTGGGTTTCTCTCTAGGGTGGTTAAAGTCTCTGGATTTTTCACTAGTTCATTGGTAAACTCAAAAGTTGGAAAGAAATTGGGGAAGTTATGCTTGCATCATTGGATGGATTAAGTATGTCAGTTATACTATTCCTTTTATTTTATGTTGCTCATTAATAATCCACTGCTAAAATCAGTGAAATGTTTTGAGTTCCGAGTTGCAACTGATAGCCAAATATGAAATATCCTCCTATAAAAGAAGAAACGATGAAGTAGATGAATAAGATAGCTAATCTTTTAGCTTCTTAAGAATTTTCTTTTGTGAGATTCAAAGTTTATACTTTCTGTGTGGTGGCTTCAATGAAATGTATATGCTTCAGTTTTATATCCTTCCAATAAAGGTTTCCACTCCCTGTTGTTGCTTCATTATTTAGTATGAACTATCCGTTTATTGTTCAGACTTTAGAATTTAAATAGTTTATGTCAGATGTGGATACAGTCTCATGTAGTTGTCTTTTGAATAAGCATGATTATTTGGTTGTACCTTTATTGGAATTAAACAGAGGTTGAATGCAGTGGAAATGAGATGTTGGTGGCCTGCCCATATGAAAGTTATTTTGGGTTGGAAGTGGATTATTTGATTAGTTTTTCTGTTTTTCATAGGAGTGTTTTTCTTTTGAATAGAGAAATTCTTACACATGCCCTGAATGTTGCTGTTTAAGTTAATCTGTTTGTGCGAATTGTTTTAATTGTTTTGTTAAGTGTATGTTTGGTCCAGGTGTAATGCAATAGGTGTTTTTACACTGAACATTGTATTCTGTTATCTATAGAAATGTATATATATTTTAAGTAGTTGGTTATGTTCTGTAGTATTTGTTATAATTATGAAATTTAGCATAAGATTGGAGACTATCTTCTCACTCATACATACATACATACATAGTTACAAATTGGATGATATCATTGGATTTTCACATAGCTGATTTATATGCATGTATTCTGTCATTCCAATATAATTGGGTTGAAGCCATTTTACAAAATTAGGATCTATAACATGATTATGGAGGTATGTGAACTTAGTGAACTATTGAGATATTGAGGAATGCTGATGTTCTTGTCTATGACAGTGTATTGTCAGTTAGTGCGGTAGATTTGCAACGTGCTGTTAACTTGTTCAACCCTCAGCCGGTCCAACTGCTGAACCAGCTTAACACTGAAATTGGCTCGGATGTCTTCATTTTAGCAAATGCCTTTACAATGCATTTGGATTTCATTAATAATCCACAACAATATGGTATGCCAATTGCTCTTTCTTGTGTTCTTCAACATTAATCTGACATATGCTTATAGTGCAGGATATTTTAATTTTTGGAGGACATTAATTCATTTGATGCTTTGGAATTGAATATATTTCACTTTCGTATGTTGATGAAAACTTAAATATGTAGCAAAAGGTATTAATATGTGAATGATTTATTGAATTTTCTTTGCCTAATTTACAAAGGCGGAAATTTTGAGTGAGAATTTCTTATGTTAAGGATGTAAATTAATTTTTATGTATGAAATTATGCTAATAAAAATAAATATATTTGATATCACTTAATACTTGTGAAATGATAATTTACATTTCTGACTTAGGAAATTTTCCCTGAATTGACTTTTCAACTTAGTTGGCATATCAAAAGCAAGGTTTCACCATTCATTCATTCATGTGAATATTGTTAGGTTCTCCAGCCTTGTCTAAAATCAGTCTGTAGACATTTATATTCATTTGGCCGTCAGTTCTTATCTTTGGAATTTTAAGACCAATTCATCGTGATTCTGTTGGTACTTAATCTACCAAATTCATTATTATAATGTTATTTTTTTATATGATGAATCTTTCCTAGAGAAGTTTGAATTTTCAAATTTACTAACTGTTATGTGTTTGTATTTTCATGTAAACAGGTAAAGTGTGTTATGTTGTTGAAGTAGCTGGAAAAAATGTACTGCAGATATGGAGAACAAGCTGCCGAGGCAATAGGTGAAGGGCTTAGTGTTGCTGGTCATGCTTTTGGCATTGCATGGGCTGCTTTTAAGATTAGAAAGGCTCTTAACCCTAAGAGTGCTCTTAAAAAACTACCGCCCTGGCCAAATCTGATGCTAAAGCTTCTGTAGCTGCTGGATATAAGGCTAAAAAGTCTAAGTAATTTATGGCACAAGTTCTTCAGTTTAGGTTTGGCCATTGAATGATCAAAAGCTGCTTTCGACTTTCCATTACCCTCTTGTTTTTCTCTCCTAGAAAAGTGGGGGACATCGACACATTATCTATTGTTGTTAGTGTTTTCGTGTATATGTGTAAGTGTGGCTATTGTATTTATTGCTCGCATGACAAGAACTTCACTAAACATAATTTGAGTTCTTGTTTTTTTTTTCTCTGTTGTATGTTGAAGTTTTTATATTAATATCTGTACATTTTCTGACATTTTTATCTATTTTATATTTTGAACTTAAATTCGTTACATTCATTATTTATTAGGAATTTTTTATTATTTTTCATTGTTAAATATTATATTCATAATCAATTTTAAATAAAAAATAAACTCTTAAATGATCAAGTAACACACAAATTACAGAATAATAATTTTTAAAAAAATTAATTACCGATGGATTTTTTCATCAGTAAAATAGAAAATTTTAAAAAAATTTCATTTTTCGACGAAAAAATCCGTAGGTAAACCAAAAATAAAAAATTATAAAAATTAAATAAATTACCGTAGAAAAAATCCGTCGGTAAAACTTGGATATTAAAAAAGGTAAATTAAATTAAAAAATTACCAATAGAAAAATCCTTCGGTAAAACTCGGATATTAAAAAAAGGTAAATTAAATTAAAAAATTACCGACGGAAAAATCCGTGGGTAATAGTACAAAATCTGTCGGTAATTTTTCATCCCTGACGATTTTGTTCAGCTCATTATCAACGGATTTTTCTCCCAAAATTCGTCAGTAATTCCATCGATAAAGTTTTTTGACGGATTTTTTTCCATCGATAATGATTTCCGACTACGTTATTACCGATAGTCAAAATCCATCGAAAAATCCATTGAAAATGAAATTTTCCGTCCGTAATATGAAAAATCCGTCAGTAATAGCGTTTTTCTGGTAGTGCTATTCACACCCTCAAACTCTCTTCTCTTCTTTTCTCCTTTTACATTTCTCTGTTATTCATTCTTTCAACCTGACTCTCTGAAACCTACAGAAATATACATAAATTTTTATTTTGGTCCCTAAAAAAATTGTGTAGTTTAATTTCAATTCAAACATTTGTAAAACTGTTTGATTTTAGTCCATATTATTAAACTATATATGTTAAATGATGAAGTAGCTAATGGAATATTAAGTCTTTCAATCCTAGATGACATCCAATAATCATGAGATTGAAACAAAGTAGTTTTAGAAATCTTTAGATCGAAACCAAATAATTTTTTAAAAAAGCAAAATAAATCACTTATTTTTCAAGGACCAGAGACATATTTAACTTAATTAATAAATATTTACAAGGTAAATATATAATACTCCATTTTTTAAATGTTTTCATCTTTAACTTTTTTCTATCATATATTATATTGAAAAAAAGAAAATTATATATAATATAATAACAATTTTTATTAGTCATTTAAATTTAATGTGGGTAAAATGTAATTTTTGAGTAAGAATGAGATGAAGTGTAATTTAGCCAAACCCAAGGATCATTTATATTATTTACCACGATATTTATGTACATTCATTCCGATCACTTCATTTACTCGTGCAGTTGTGCTAAGTCTAGTTGAATGAAAAGAAAGCTGATGTGTTTTTTTTTTAATAGAAAAATACAGCAGAATACAGGTAAAAAGAAATACAAGCGGCAAAAACATTTCCTTGAAAAGTGTTCGGCCGCATGTTTAACTAGTTATTAAGTTTTATTGTTATTTTACACTATGTCTATCTCTTCAGAGCATTGAGGAATCATATATAGTCTATGCTATTGACGTCCAAATCTAGTTTGCAACGAAATACAAGTGGTAAAGAGTAAAGATATCTCTAGTCTTTATTGACGTCCAAGTCTAGCTTGCAAAGATTTTTTTTTTTTTTTTTATGAAAGCTTGCACAGAAGATAATTTTTCAAAATCTCTCGAATCAAAATATCATTTGTAAAATTCAGGCTTTTGTCTATGGCACACCGTGAAATACGGGGTATCAAATATATATATATATATATAGGCAATAAGTGGGATTAAATTCATTTACTATACCTTTGAAAGCATTTAATTACACTTTATAAATGTAGCTAAATGTCTAGTTAATAGTACATTATACCTCATCTACTGTACCATAACGCTCGCCATAAAACTCAATATTCACAAGCAGAAATTAAATATGTAAAAGAAATAATCGTTTCTCCCATTTATGTTATGCACTCATGATTAAGCAATAAGCTCAAATCATATGGGAGTAAGAGATTATAGCTAGATAGACTTAACAAGCCTTTCAGTAAAATACCTCTAGCATGCTTCACGCAGGAAATGAAGAAATCACAGTGTGAGAAGTGCAAGATATTGGGCCTTAATTAGAAGTCATTCATTGACCTATTGTATGCTTCAGCAAAGTTTATGCATAACCAAGGCCTATGGACTATGATTCAACTTCACTCCTACTCAAAAAAATTCATCAAGATATGTTCTCACGCATCAGTTCATATACTCTTTGTTCCCACATGTAATTAGCCTCTATGTCATTCCCCTTGCTATGATCAAAGGGACAAAAATGATGCCTCACAGAGGAAAGTTGCATATCACCACAATCTATGTTCTTCTATTCATGGTTGTCTTCTATGTACAAAGACTCGGTTTCCTTTCTTCCACCTCTAATATTTTCAAGTTCAAGCCTTGTCCTGGAAACAACACCAAATATGAATCCAGTAAGTTAGCTTAACTTATGTATGTGAAAATATTTCATGTATCATCATTCTTTGTCTATGTTTTTCCTTACCAATTTGACTCAATTGAATTAATAGAAATGCTAGGGAGAATTTTTGTGGGCATGATATAGCATGATTAATTGATTATTGACTCTTGGATCAATAGATGGGTCTACGACTTTATTTCATGATTAGCCCAATATTCACTATAATTTCTGAAACATTCTGGTCACGTTGTGTAGCTATTGAATTGATTATGTCTCATGTTCTTGTCCAGCAGATGTTAAAAAAGCAGAAGATCAGGAAATTATAAATGACACATGGGTTGTTAACATATTTAATTCAGAGCCAGAGGAGTGCAATTTTGCCAATGGAAAATGGGTATTTAACCATTCAATAAAGCCTTTGTACTCAGACACAAGTTGCCCTTATATTAGTAAAACTTTTTCCTGTGTCAAGAATGGGAGAATAGATTCTGACTACCTCCATTGGGAGTGGCAGCCAGAAGATTGCACCTTACCCAAGTGAGTCTGACTTTAACAAGCTTATATGTTTTTGTTTTGAGAAATGTTTGGTGTACAGAGACACATGGCTCCAGATGTGTATGTATTTAACTGATGTAACCCAAATTCTTAAATGACTGTACATTTGTTAGATTTGATCCGGAGCTAGCTCTCAGAAAGCTTCAAGGAAAGAGGCTGCTATTTGTAGGGGATTCACTGCAACAAAACCAATGGGAATCTTTTGTCTGTATGGTTGAGTGGATCATACCTGAAAAGCAAAAGTCTATGAAACGTGGACATATTCATTCAGTCTTCGCAGCCAAGGTATTGATATAAATTAAATTTTCTTTGGTACAGTTCAATGTCAATAAAAAGATGGGCATGTGGGTTCAACCATTTGCAACTCCAGCAAATGCTATTGAGGATATGAAATCCTGTAACTGCAACATGAATACATAAACAACTTATACGAGATGAAATTCACCTGTCCTAAAAAATCACATCCCTTTTCTTATTTCATTGATTATTTATTGTTATATGAAGCAAAAATAATTGTATATTTTATAATTGTTTCTTATTTCTATTCTTATCTTTCACTCATTTTTTCTCCTCTCGTTTTCTTTCCTCTTGTCTTCTTCCAAACTAAACGCAACAAAGAGTAGGAGATAATGTCCTTCTAAACTTCATTTTCCTCCACAATTCTGAAACAATGTAATTATTTTTTTAAAATGGCATTTTATTATAAATTTATATATTTTTCTTCTTGTTTCATAAAATTATACAATAAAATTTAAATTTACATATTCTTTCTCTGTGTGTGTGTGTCTTTCTTTTGGTCATATATATGTGTATGTGTTTCATGTAGGAATATAATGCCACCATAGAATTCTATTGGGCCCCAATGCTTGTGGAGTCCAACACTGAGTTCTTTGTCGTAAAAGATATCGAGAGGAAGATAGTCAAAGTGGATTCAATCATGGAGCGTGCCAAAAACTGGATGGGAGTGGATATCCTTGTTTTCAATACCTATGTATGGTGGATGAGTGCTCCTCGTATTAAAGCACTGTAAGCCTCGGAACATGGCTATCATTTAAAAGAAACTAATTAATGCCTGATCCAAAAAAACACGAATTAATCGATCATGATCTTTAACCAAAGAGAAAAATAATCTTTCTACATGGTGTATAGACATGCATACTGAAGAATATAAGTGGAACGGCGTAAACAAGAGTGCATTTCAAATATATGTCTCAAAAAAGCGACATTAGCTAAGAATAGCTCTTTTCTATTATTAAAAAAAGAAAACAAGATATAGATTCGACACCTATACGATTGAAACCCATATTTATTTTGTGTGCTGCAAATGTCAATTAGTATGTCTAATGCAGGAATACATTACTCTTAACAAAAAGGAAGAAAATGGTGTCTAACATTTACAGTTCAAATTGCAGATGGGGTTCATTTGCCAATGGAGAAGAAGGGTATGAAGAATTGGATGCACAAGTTGCCTACAACTTAGGCTTGAGGACATGGGCCAACTGGGTTGACTCAACCATCAATCCAAACAAAACCCGGGTCTTCTTCACAACAATGTCCCCTGCACACACGAGGTCTTTCTCTCAATAAAACTTTAAGCTTCATCTTTCACCATATAACAGCTTAATTTTCAAGCCAATTCAATATTTGACTTAATGTCTCAAATACTAGCACGGAAAAAAAAAAAATCACCCTAACAATTTTCATGTGTCATGTTTTCAGAAGCTCAGATTGGGGCAACAAGGATGGTGTCAAGTGTTTCAATGAGACCAAGCCTGTAATGAAAAAGAATCACTGGGGAAGTGGTTCCAATAAGGGTATGATGAGTGTGGTGTCCAAAGTGGTGAACAAAATGAAAGTTCCAGTGACCTTCATTAACATAACACAGATCTCAGAGTACAGGATTGATGCTCATTCCTCAGTCTACACTGAAATTGGGGAGAAATTGTTAACTGAGGAAGAAAAGGCTAATCCATACAATGCGGATTGCGTACACTGGTGTTTGCCTGGAGTTCCGGATACTTGGAATCAAATATTCCTATCAACGTTGTGAAAAAATTAATAAGTTTTGTGTATATATGAAAAACTAATATAAGTGGACATAAAGATCCATATCCCTTGTTTTTGTCCTGCTGTATGAAGATATGTACTAGTACCACTGTGCAAGCTATGTCACTAGTCACTACATGCTGCTTTCATTGTTCATTGGCATTTGGATGCTGAATAAATAGGTGCATCATCATTGCTTTAGTGATAGTAACATTTGAATTCGCACTAAGCTTTGAGTTCAAAGGAGACCCCAAAATATTTCATTTTACAATAAAAAATTCAGTTCTTTTCCGTTTTATCTTTTCTATTTTGATTGATTTCTTAAAGTAATCATTTGTTTGACAAATGACAAGAAATCGATCTCTCAAAGTATAATAAGTGCTTAAGCAGAAATCTCTTTCAGAAGTCTCTTTCAATAATATATCTTTTCATATTTATGAATCTTGAAATTAAATCCAATACCATAAAATTAAAGGACCTGAGTTTCTTTCATTCAAGTCAACACCTAGTTGATTTTCGTTTCCTCTTTTCTTGTTACGCTACCCACTTGTATTAAAATTTTTGAAATCAAGTTTCAATACTAAAACATATTAATACTTATATAATTTACAGAGATAATTATTTTTTATAAAAAATATCTCACGTGATAAATAATAATCACTGCCTTTTTACTTAATTGAGTATTATTTTGTGTTTAATTATTTAATTAGTAAACATAAAAGGTATTAAAAGATTTCGGGGTTCTCCTTTTTTTGAACGAAGATTTTGGTTTTCTTCAAACGAAACACTTGCTTTGAATTTCTATTGGGTCTGAAGCGAACAAACCCAGCCCATATTATATTCAAGCCTTTGGGCCTCCACTTCTAAATTACGATTTTGCCACTAAACCTAAACCCACAATTCTCATTCATTCCATCCACCTATATAAGGAACCTCAAAGACAGCCTCTCTCCTCTTTCATCCAAGGTTGAGTTTTCCGTTGTCTCTCGTTCGTCTGCTGACCTATACACTTCGCAAACAACCTGGTTTTTTTTCGGGTCGTACGTTGTTTATTGGTCATTTTTTGAGTTCTTATGTAATTTTAGAGTGTGTTTATTTGTATTTTTTAATTTTTATAAAAGAAAAATTGAAAAAACTGAAAACTGAAATTTTCATAAGATGACGTGAATGTCAAATATCGGGTGAAAATTTTTATGAAGAGTCGTATGTGTAAACTCACCCTTATGTTACACTTATTTTGTGCTTATTTTGCATTCATTTGATTTCAGTTATTTTGGATGTGTTCTTCCACTGAGCTTTTTTTATTTTTTTAATATATTTCTCTAGTGAAATTCGTTCGGTCACTGAATTTGCTTTTGGTAATATTGCCGTTGCCGATGATGACTTCCGTAGGCTTGTAATGATCTCTGGATATGAATGGAAGAATTTACTTCCAATAAACTGAGATACTGAGGCATTCTTCATTTTTTCATGATTTATTATTGGATCCATTATTATTATTATTACTATTATTTTTGGTGATGGTGATGATTGATTTGATGATAGTTTATAACACCTTGTCTTAGCAAAGTATATCAATCTATGCCTTTCATTTTAAGAATTTTAAGGCTGAATACAAAGTGGGGTAATAGTAAATAGTGATAGATTGATATTTTTTGACACCCCATTTTGTCAAATATCTTACAAATAATTTCGATTGGTCAATGATGAGTACAATTGTACAAACTTGTGTGCAGCTGTATTTTAGATCTACGTGTTCAACTAGTTGCTCCTATTGTCCGTGAATCGAGTGGTTGAGGAAACGGGACAATGAAATCCTTGGGGAAATCGACTTAGGTTGAAAGTGTTATGGTTAGTGATCTTAAAATGTGGGTGAAAGTTGCTAGGTACTTTGGTTGTGTAGTTTGGTTATGTAGTCTTGAAAGTTAGTTGTATGAACAAATAAACAAAAAACGCAAACAAGATTTGCATGTTGTAGTTGCTGAGTGGCTTTTTCTGTTGGACTGGTTGTAATGCTTCTGTGCTGGTATTTATGAGGAGCTCTTGTGATAGGTGATATTATAAAATTTAACATTGAGAAAAAAAGGATTTGAATGGGTACGTTTTTTTTTATAGAAAATACAAATATTTTGCATTAATTGGGTGTGATGAGTAATGCCACAAACTCAAATGTATTAAGAGTCAGCTTGACAAACCATTGATACAAAATGAGAAGGGTAAAGAACTAAAGATACTTGAGTGATTCTTCGGTGAGCATCCGTTCACCGCGTCACATTTGCACAAAATGTTAGAAATGACTGGCAGATGCTTTTTAAATAATGTATTCAAAATCATGGTTAAATTTCTCCCTACAGTTTGAGATTTTGCAGGGGAAGTATAAACATGTACGGTTATGTTTGGATTGATAGTAAGGAATAGAAGTGAAATGGAATAAGATGTAATGGAAGGAAATAATTGTTTCACTATATTGTTTGAGTATTTTAGCAGTGGGATGAAGTAGTGTTCTGTTCAGTTATTTGGAGGAAAGGAAAGAAATGGCGGTAACTGTAAGTTTATATCTCCAATATCCTTTTATCTTATACGTCAAGATTATTTGTTTTTAATTGAATGGGATCAAGTAGTAATTTTCTTAAATTGAAATGAAAGGAAAAGGTGGTATTAGATGGAATGGTTTTATTCTTCTCCAATCTACATCATTCAATTTTATGGCATGCAAACTCTGAAGCACGAATGTACCATTTGGGTGCCATGTTTAGGTATTGAATTTTACATGGCACATCAATAACACATGTTTATATATATTTAATTTAAAATATTTTTTTCTTACTCTAATATAGAAAAATACAATATAAACATGATTATAAAAAGGAAACAATATATAACCTTTTGAGTTTATAAGAAAGTAAAATATAAGTAAAGTTTATATAAATGGTATTTTGAATAATAAATTATTTTTATTAAACTTTTACTTTTATATATATATATATATATATATCATATCTGTATCCTACAATTTTTTAACTTTAGTATGTTTCTTGTGTTCATGTCTGTGTTTTGTTTCACGAATGTGTTGAGTGTTCGTGCTTCGTAGCATCCAAACAACCAAACACATTAAAATTCCCTTTGCTTCCATTCTGTTCCACCTTATTCGACTAATCAAAACATATCTGTAAGGTGCATTTTGTGGTATCTGAGTTGAATGGATTTTTTTTATATCTTTTCTGGTTGGTGCAATAAATTAATGACAAGCCGACACAAATCAGGGACTAATTACTAAATAATATTATTTCTTTTTAAAAAAATCTCAGTTAAGAAAATTGCAACTTGTGGGCTCTGATATCATTAGCTTCATCCACTCCAACAGCATCTCTAAGAAATCCTCCTAGCCACCCAGCCTGATCCAAGTTGTTTGACGTCAATTGTCCCGAAAACAAAAACTAGAACTCACATCACTTGCTAGGATAAATGCTAGGCGCACAGCACTCGCCCCTCAGATCTTACATCAGGGATAGTAAGCAAAATTCTTTTACCCTCCCGAAATAAATGATGTTTTACTCCATAAAACAATTGCCACTCTTGATTTTGTTCCTCACACCTTGTCTTTCTCATCTGCTCAATCAAGGGTGAATTTGATTGGAGGATAAAGTGTGTAAAATTTTCATAAACTTTATATATAAATTTATATATAAAACTCACTCTTAAAAATTTTACTCTTCAAACCAAATACACTACGTAGAACCCTTTGTTTTCTTAGCTTCATAACCCTTTTTCTGTTGCAAGAACCATGCTTCTTCTCCAAGAAATTGGGAATTCAGAGTCTTTTTTTTTTTTTTTGTGGTTTCTATGGCAACCCATCTAATTGAAGGAGTTTGAACCCTTCCAATATAGTCCAATTATATCTAGACATGTTGTAAGCAATTAACCACATAGGTAATAATATATATATATATGCACAATTTCTTTCCAATCTCTTTCAAAACTTAAAATATTCTCAATCTCAAAAAAATAAGCTTATTTGATTATTATTCTAATGTTTTAATATCTAATAAAATTTAAGAACTTTAACCAAAATATAACAATAATCCCTTAATCTCATGAACTGCAACGTTCCAATGCCTACAAAATCATCACCGACGTTAAGAATAGATTGTTCAGGACTCACAATACATTCATGGAAATCCAAAGTGAAATAGCTTCCATCTCGGTACAAAAGGGACAGAGAAATCAAAAGTGAATAATATGTAAAACAGATTTATTAAAGTGAAGGACTCGCAGTGAGATTAATGATTTGATCTTTATTTGTTGAGTTTCAGTTCATATATTTTTTGATGCCTTCAAAATGAAATAGATTTCACCAAGCAAATTAAATATGTTCTGGGTTTTTTGTCCAAAACCTAACAAAGGGCTGTACAAACATAATTCATTCCTTCCGTTTCAAATTCCGGGTTTCCTTATGTTTTCCAAATTCCCCAAATGACAGAGGAGTGATTCAGCATTGTGATGTGGTGGTTCAATAACTCCAATGGCTTCTGCTTCATCAAGCCCGGCCACAACAGTGACGACCTCTTCATCCGCCACTCCTCCATCCATTACGATGGCTTTCACACCCTCGTCGAGGGTGAGACTTCTTCCGTTTCCAAAAACAGCAACAAGACCAAGGCCCTCAGTGTCACCTGCCATAATGGCACCCCAACCCGCTCCAACGATGACAATCAATCGGTCACAACTCTCATGAAGGCAACGATCAGCACAATGACAATGGCGCGCAACAGAGGAGCTAGGAGGATGCTTCCAGTGCGGCGATTTTGACCACCTGGCTAGGGATTGCAATCAAAGCGAAAATTTTGATAGCAGTGGCCATCAGGGTGAGGCCTTCTTAACGAGTGTTGTGTTTGGATACACGACGAGGGCTTGCAGCAAGGGAGGGAGTGGTGGTGGAGGCAGTTGGTATAGGTGCGGGAAGGTTGGTCACTTGCAACAATGGAGCCAGTGGTAATGAGAATGGTGGAAATAGCACAAGCCAAAATTCCCGAGTGGGTTAGGGTTCCAGATTGGAACAGAGAAAATTATAATGATGCGTTTGCTTTCCCTATTTTCAAT
The DNA here is from genome assembly GCA_031216105.1 of Dalbergia cultrata. Classification (NCBI taxonomy): domain Eukaryota; kingdom Viridiplantae; phylum Streptophyta; class Magnoliopsida; order Fabales; family Fabaceae; genus Dalbergia; species Dalbergia cultrata. The sequence continues at coordinate 12,157,462 of CM062351.1, read as the reverse complement.
TTTCAGTTTTTGTGAAGGAAAAAATGAAAATTGAAAATTTCAATTTTCAGATTTTCCTTCACAGAAACTTGAAACTGGAATACTGAAATCAAACACACCCTAAGTTTTCGAAAAGATGGTGCATTCTCCTGTGCAAATTAAAAAGTTATCTTCACATGCAGATATGAGGTAGCTTAAACAATCCTATGACACGTGGCATTATTTAAGAGAGATGTTTGTTGTGTTATAAGTTGAATAATTTTATAATAGATCATCCTGATTTAATGACTATAGTGGTCCCTAAATCTCAAGCTTTTATTTTTGTTTATCAGCCTTATCTTTCTCCTTCATTAATGTCCTGTTTCCTCAGTATTCTTCCATTTTTCAAACACTGAACAACTTTTTTTTCCCTTCTTCACATTGGTTCATCAATGGCAGATCTCTCCGCCAACAACTTCACCACCGTGTTTCCATAGTTCGATTTGCAAAGAGAGTTTCACACAAACCACAAATAATGTCTATAATTACTTCAAATTTCATCACTCAACAACATCCATTATAACAAAACTTCAGCTTTTTTTTTTCTACAGAAGACCAAAAAAAAAATGAAAACTTTCAGCTTTCAACGTTGGTTCATTTTTTCATGCACACAAATGAAAAATCAAAACTTGAAAAAGGAGGACCTCCCCACCTAGTCGTCGCCACACTCACCCAACCACACCCCCATCCCTTCACCTGCAAGGAGCACAAAACTCGGAGAAAAGCATGTTGAAACATGTGGAAAAGGTGAAACATAAGAGCAATCAAAAGACATAAAAGTATTCTAACAACTCATTTGGGTTTTAAAAGAAAAGACTAAAAAAAATAATGACACGGTGGTTTGCCATTGTTGTGGTTGTTTCGTTTTCTCCAATGCGAGGCACGCAGAAATGGATCTTGTATGGGCAAATCTCACACGAGTAAGTGTTCTTATTGTTCATTTTTTTCCATTTTCTCCGGTGGTGAGGAAACAAATCCTAGACCTGGATGTGTGGAGATAGAGAAAGTGCTTGGGTGAGAGAGGGAGAGAGAGAGAGATTGCAAGAGAGAGATGGAACAACAAAGGTTCCTTGTGGTATAGCTCTTATAGCAGCAGCGTGACGACGCCGGCTAGTTTGACAACAATGAGGGCTTCCCGTCTCTTGGCCAAAGAGTCCAACAATGCGTTGTAATACATGTTGTTGATGACTCCTCGGAGGGCGTGGTGGACACGGAGTACAGGAGACGGCGCTGCTGATTCACTAGGAATCGGCAAAGGTCTGGTGGCCAGCACGACGACTGATGACATCGGGTCGACACTTGTTCTTGGAGATGTTGTGGAGAAGAGAGAGAAGGGAGGATCTGAGAGGAGGGGAAGAAAAAATTATTAGAATTGTGAGGAGCCCGATATTGCTTAAATTGTAACGACTATTTTAAAATTTTCTTGTCACTGACATTCAACACGTGTCATCCAGTTATTTGATACTTTTTATATCTACAGGTGAAGATAACTCTTTGATCTGCATAGGAGAATCCACCCGAAAGGATTGTTGGAGGAAATTGTGAAGAAAAAGGGGATTAAAGGGCTTAAATCTAAATTTTGAATTATTTTCACATTTAACAATAATATAGTTAATTATTTTCCACACGTCTAAACACAAATGGATTATATATAAAGGGTTTCAAACCTCTTCAATCTGAAAGGGCTCCATAGAAATCACCTTTTGTTTTTTTTGGTTCACCGGAGTTATTGCTTTATTAGAGAGAGAGAGAGAGAGAGAGAGAGGCTTCCCGTTTTAACCCAATCTTTAACGTCGGGATGAGCTGATTTCATTTTATTTATCGTATAACAGTATAAAGCTTAACACACACACTGTCTAGCTCTGGCATGATATTGCATCGCCAAACATGTAGGGCCAAAACTGACAGGCCCCTTCGTTATCGAACTAGAGGGGTACTATATTGACAAAAATGAGAATCAAAATTGAGAGAATTTCTCTCCCTTCCAAGGATCGTATAATATTATATTCTAGCTGCAAAGGCATCATCATTTGCCCAATGCATGCAATTGTTGCTAACCCTTCCCATTTTATAATTCTAGCCCAACTTTCCCTGAGCTATGTTGACCTGGAGCTCTGTAAACCGTGCTCGATGCCCAAGCTCAGTGATCTTGTGGCTTATAAATTATGTATCTGGTTCAAACACTCGAAAGAGTGTAATGTCTTCAGCATTTGTAGTATCTCCGATGCTGGATGAATTTGCGGAATTCAATCTCATACCTACGAGTGAACAGATTAAATTACCTTTCAAGCTACTAATAAATGGCTAAGTTCCAATATTCAAATGTAATGTGAATTTTGAACCAAACTACCTACCTAAACTAAGACAACTAAGAGAAACTAAGATAAAGCTATTGAATAACATTCCCTTCAACTAACTACTCTTAAGTCATAACTAATTTTTTTTATATGCCAGTGCCATTCCTAGACATAAAAGCAAAAGAGCCAGCATACCCGCCACACAAACGTAAGAAAAGGAAAAACATGAAAGAAGGAAATAGAACCTACTCACGACCTCCATTCAAGTATGTATCAATACATGCCTCTGGCATATTATTTTTCTACTTCTTTAGGAATAATGGCTTTGCCCAAATAAACCTGTTGCATCTCATCTCTCCAAATCTGCAAGGACAGCAAGCATGTGTGTTATTTTCGTTGGTTTCAACAGATCACATGATCAGGAAAATACTTTTATATACATATCTATCAGCAAATAAAAATTGGTGTCTTTGTAACTTTGGCAAGTAACAATCTCAAATTGTTTACGCACAATATTTCAACCGTAAATGAAAAAAAAATCTGGTATAAATTATTAAATTCAAATAATAAGAAAAATTAAAGGTATAGAACAAGTTATATACGGTCATTCGACCATTAATAAACTCATACCGTGTCACGGAATTCCAACCGAATGTGAGGAACATTTGTTTTGCGAATGTCATTTCCATTTGGCCCCCTCTTGTAGTATTCCTTACCAATCCAATGTGACTAAACAAGAAACTGATCAGTCGAGAACAATGTACATATGCTTAAAAAAAAAAATCAATCTATAAAGTTTAAATAATAAAAAATTCACATTTATATAAACATCTGCTATCCTCATCATTACACCACTACATATTATCCCAACACACTAAGATAGTGTGTTTGAAAGTCTTACTTTGGAGGGGAAGGGAGAAAATGGAAGCCGTTTAGAGAGTAAAATCTTTCCTCCCTTCCCTTGCAAAGTGAAACTCACAAAAACACCCGAAAGGAAGTATGCATAATTCATGTAATAACCAAGCTTGGATTGAGCTACTATTTATTCATTTTCATCATCTACAAAAAATATAGACTCTGAAAAATTCTCACCATTGTTGACTTATACCAACTGCAAATAACAAAATTGTACTGAAGTTCTGTGAATAAAAAACTAATAAGAAATATTTAACAAGAATGGATGAAGCACACCAAGATGATCATATTAAATATTGATATGAATTTTGGGACAAGCTCATCCATGACGGATCTTTGTGGGTTACATTAAACACATGTCACGACAAGAATCAAAAACTAATTATGCATTGAGGGTAGAGAATTCACATTCACAGGAGAGTCAGGATAAGAAATGTACCTTCAAGGCATGTGAAAAGCCTGATTGATAGACTGAGTTACGGGCAATTTCACATAAATCACACGAGCTCAACTTCCACACCTGTAAAGGAAAAATTGTGTCCTGAATGTAAGCACTGTCTGTTTATATACACCGAGAGAGAGAGAGAGAGAGAGAGAGAGAGATCTCACAGAAGCAGCTATGCTGTATTCTTCGACCAATGGTTCCTTTGTTAAATGAATTTGGAGTGGATCATCAGTAGAAAGTGAAACATTCAAACCCCGTAAGAAGAACATTGGAAAAGGATTCCTATGGTAATCTAAGAAGAGGGAGTTATTGCTCAAAGGAGACATCGCCAGCCCAATCTGATAAAAAAATTTCACTAAATATTATAGGCCGCTGCAAATATCACAAGTTCACGACTAACTAATCAGTTGAAAAAGGGCCGTACCTGGGCTAAATAATACAAATATTGAAGCACAGGAGACTTTCTCAAATTGATTCCATGTGCGATGTTATGAGCCGTAAGAAAGGTTGCAGCAAGGTGATCAATATCGCCAGCCTAAGGATAATATGATGATGCATCAAGTTTGCATACAATAATGTACAAATCCAAACAAGGAAAATATACTCCAGTACATACCTCTCCAGCATGTGGACGGAATTTGATTGTTGCCATTCCCTTTGATTCCCGGAGCTGAGAAATATTTATATTGGGTTAATGTTGGTGCGACTGCAAATATTAATACAATATGATTTGACAATTATGCAACTTAAGCTATTTCGTATACATTATTATTAGATATCTCCAAGAGATTGAACTCGTTAATTCCGCTTGATGTCTCCCTTATTAGTGAATAAGGTGGTTGTACTCTCTGATAACAGAGAGAATAGCTACCTAAGCACCAAAAATTGAATCATACAGTAGCTCTGGAGAAAAAATACATACCTTGTTTAAGGTATAAAGATTTGCATAACAGTAGTACACATAGTATGAATATGCTGGGTTGAATACATTAGTCCATTGAGCAGGTGTAGGCATGTGTTTTGTTGGCCGTCTTTCAGGTTTGCTTTCATCATCCACCAAATCCAACCCAACAACCTAAAAATGTAAATAATAAATAAGTACCCAAATAATTAAATACTATATACAGTATGAAAGCAATGCATAGTTCTCACCATCCACACTCTGTTGGATATTTAATTAGTGTACAGGCAATGGAGTCAGCAGTCAATACAAGTAACCATAAAAGAATAAACTGCCAGAATATAAAAGACAGAGTTAACACCCATTTTGGTCTTCTAAAAATACAAGTGTCATAAGCTTGGTCCTTCAATGTCATTTTTTTATATTAAAATCAATATGGTCCTCCGAGATGATCAATTTGATCCAAAAAATGACATGAAGAACTATGGAAACATTTACGATTACAGGATCGAACTAATGACACTTGTGTCTTTGGAGAACCAAAATAGATGTTTATTTTAAAAATTAACTGAAGTAGATGAACAACACACCTGTTTTAAGAAAACATACAGCTGAGGATGTGAATCGGGGTCCACAGTAACCTCAAAAAGTGGAATAAAGATATTGTCAAGCATGTTCTGGAATGAGGTCACAATTCCCATTTCTTTGTACACATTGTACAACCGAGGAAGCTGCAAGACAGATTTCATAAGAATTATCATTGATTGCCAACACTAGAATTTCTGAGCAAATTAAGCCAAACATGGAGAAATTTCTCAAATACTAGAAGATACACAGCAGTCCTAAGGAACATCTAGACATTCCTGATTTATAGATTTTGAACAATGTTTACCCTCAAAATCATAATCTAAATGACAACAAACATGCAAAAATTATGATATGAAGCCGAGATTGAAAACTATCAAATTAGAGTACTGATTAATGCAAGAAAACTAAACGACATTGACAATAAATCCTCACGGTAAATTGTGACAAATGAAAAGCTAGAAAATACCTGAATCAACCAAACAACTTTCTCACTGTACAAATCATTATTCACTATCCAACTGGCTAGTTGGTCCCATTCACTTTGCTTCCTACCATATATTGAGATTCTATATTCGGCCATCTGTAAATAAGATAGGCACAAAAAGAAATAAGTTACCAAACATCTAGGAGGGAATAAGCATACAAAAGTAATGATAAAGAAACAGCAAACTATTATCAACAACCAAGACCAAGACTGATGCCTTCCAACAAAACTTGAATAAAACAAAAATGCACATGCTTATGGCAAAGGCAAGTTTAAGGCATAAATATATACAAAATAGCAAATTAGAAAACTTGTCCATGTTAATTTTAATGTCTGGTGCCAAGCACAGACATGGGAAACCAACACAGAATTTAGAGTGTCTATTGGAAACTTAGAATTTTATATGTTGCTATATGTTCTGACATAGGGCATAAGGCTCCAATCTGGTTAGATCTAAGGGAGAGTAAATATACGTAGCCTTACCCATGCAAGCAAAGAGAATGTTTCCAAGATTTAAACCCATAATCTCTAAATCACAAGGCAACAACCTTATCATTGCATCAAGACTCACTCTCTTTGTTGCATGTTTTAACATGATAGGAAAAAATATATACAACGACTTAGGAAAGCACCTGATATTTACTGGCATCAAGATCGGAAAACACTTCCTTTGTCAGCTCCCCAAGGAAACGGCCTATTCAATGCAAGAGAGTTGTATGAGTACATGCAAGTAAAGATCCTTAGAAATTGAAGTCAATTAACACAGGACATAACAATAGTCTCCAAATCGAATACTGTAACAATTTGCCAATAGCCATGACATTTTCGTTTTTGCTTCTTTCACTATTGTTCAATCCACAAGTCAGTTGCTTTTGACAAAACAAATATGTTATACTACAGCATATTAACCCCCTCAAGCATGCATGGGAACCCCCTATAGCGAGTTCAAATGCATGGTTTGATGAATTTAGCCAGTAGTATTGACATGTTTCAAAGCACAGGAGGGTTTTTCTGCACAGCAACCCAAGTCTGAAACTTTGAAGTAGAACATAGAAAGCAAAGAGACTCCATAGAGTCACAGGTACTCTGCTGCAGTGCTACTGTGACTGGATATAACTTATATGCAAACAAATAGGTGAATGATATAGGTCTTCATATGTGTAATACTGAAAAGTAATTTACCTTGGATGAGATTATCCTGCTTCAGGAATATCTCCCTGAGCCTACTTTGACCACAGGGATTGTATTTCAGATTGAACTTATCGAAGCGATGAAATGTACTCTTGTCTGCGTGAACGTCCAAAAGGTCAACATTGAGGTCATATCTGTTAGAAAAATTTCAAAAATAGATTAATCACTAAATCTTAATGCCAGCCAACTTCGGTTACAAATTATAGTTATAACAGAAGTTACACAATATGTTCTTACCCACTTAAATCTAGACTCTGAAAAACTTCCTTCAAGGTCAAATATGTCCCATCTCGAAATATCACAACCTGGAAATATATTAAATTTACATAGTATGAATATTCAATGCGTATCGTCTTCCTCGAAATACAATTCACAAATTATCTGCAACCAAAAAAACATATGATATTGCACATTGTATTGACTTCTGCATTTGATGATAGTGAGTCAATCATTCTAAGTATCCTGAAAGTCAGCAGTATCGCTGCAGTATTTCCTATCTCAATTATATATGGCATTAACATACTCCAAAATATATTATAAAATTCAATACTCATAAACATGCCATAATTTATATGCTCAAAGAATAAGTTGCTTTGCCAGGGAAATAAACGAAGACGTAAACCATAAGATTCAAGCAAGGTGAATGAACTAGGTGAGTGCTTCGAGTGTTATTTGTAATAAAAACAAGTACCATTCGAAGTTGAGAGAAAATTTTGCAACTATAAGACTGGATATTGTATTGGATATTGGACCCTACAATGCTAACAAAAAAATAAAAAATAAAAGCCAGTGTTGCAAAGATAAGGATACTCCGTTGGATGAGTGGACATAACAGACAAAATAGGATTAGGAAAAAAGGCATCAAAGAAAAAGTTGGGTTAGCATCTATAGTGAAAAGGATAGTAGAATCTCTGCTTACATGGTTTGGTCATAAATGGAGAAGGTATGTAGAATCCTCAGTGTGGAGAGTAGATCAGATAGTGGATAGCCTCTAGGTAGAGGAAGATCAATAAAACATAAAAGTTCAGATTTAATGGCTCGACTATAGACATGGTTAACTATAAGATACTACGCATTCATCCAATCCATGTAGCAGATCACATCTATTGAAACGAGGCTTAGTTATTATAAAGAAAAAGTTGCTTGATTTGAGATTTATCTCCAGTCATACAGTTCAGTGACAAGCATACGAGAAAAAGAAAAAAAGAAGCACAGCAAAGCACACTACAACACATCAAAAAAGAGATCCGAGCTATCACCTCATCAGGCTCTTTCCTCAGCTTTGACTTTATGAACCTTAAAAGATGTTTCTGATTCATGCAAGCTGAATGATGGACATGCGTATCAACTTTCCTGACATTATAGAAGTCTCGATGTGGAGCACTTTTTTGAGCAAGAAATTCCCTATCCGCATTTAGCATCAAATGAAGATTGAATTTCTACATGCATACAGAATTTGTCAAACAACCACATGATTTTAATTTTTAATTGAAATACACTTTCTTAGTTATGTTTAGCATGTTAAACATGAATTTACTTGTTCTAGAAGATTTAGCCGATGATGGCATAAAGTTCTGATATTCCCTGCTGCTATAACTCGAAGTATCTGATGGAGGTCAGTGAAAAAGGTAGTTGCATCAGCAACAGGAAAAAGTTCTTCTTTGGCTGCAATGAATTGGCAGGCATGCTTTAAGATTCCCAGAGAGTGGTAAAACTATAAAAGGTTACAGAAAACAAAGTCCTACTCTTTAGCTACTTACAGTCTTTGTCTGGATATACATGAATAACACCATCTTGCATTTTAAAGTAATGCTGCAGGACAACAGAAATAATACTCATTCAATTATAAGAGAATAAATTAGGAGATCAAGTCTCAAGGTTGGAAAACTAGAAAATAATAATAATAATGATGAAAAAAGAAAACACTCACATCAGACTTTACTTCAGGGGTGTAAAAGAATGGCTGTGTGTTACACTTCGGGGTAACTTCTTTCTCCCATGGAGCAACAGCTTCTTTAAAAACATATCTTTTTCTCATCTCAAGGCATTCTTGAAGAATTAAATAGGCTTCAACTTCATCAGGTGATGGAGTCTCTAACCAGCCAATAGAACAATCATAATTTGCTAAATGGTTTTCATGAATTCTGTAAAAAGTGTTTAAGGAAGTGGATTCTATATATGCCATGGGAAAACCCATTCAAACCAACTTATTGCATTCAAGAGAATGAAATATTTCATACCAATAGGAGTGATATTCAGTCGTGTAAAAATTTCATGCTCTGGCTCTTTCCTTAAAATGTCAGCTGCTATTGGGTCGGGCTGCACGCCATGCAGGTCACCAGACACACTATGAGATCGGATCATACTTGAAGCAGTAATTGCCATCTGCTCTCCATTAGCGTTAACATGATTAGCTAAAGTCTCGTATTGGTTTTTACCTTCTGTCCCCTGCATTTATTTCAAATTCAACCTCAGAGATCACTCAAACTTTTTACTTCAATGGACACTGAACATTGCATCATCTAATCATTTAAGCGTAGGTAAAGAGCAATAGGAAATAACTAGGGTAATTCCAAGCCCAAGGAGTAGGGACAAGGTGATGCAGTATTCATCCTACACTCCTACATCACAAAGAGGCATTGAGGACAAAGAGACAATTACTTATCCCATGAACTTAACGGCAACAGGCGGATAACAGACTTACGACATTTCCATTTGTGTGCAGATATGAAGTATCCAGTTTAACACTTTCTCTCAGATTATCTTCATCATCTGATCCTTCTACACTTTCAAAGGCACTTGCAACAGGAGACTTGGGAGAAGTTGGTCTTAGAAAATTTCTCTTTAAGGAACCAGAGTGTGCCGATTTTCCTGTAAGAAAAAATCTGAGTCAGGAAACAAAATTGAGATCAATCCATTCAACCAGACAGCTGATGTAGTGCATCGGAAGTACAATCTGTAGTTTAAAGAGCAAGCACAGTGGTAACACAAGATTTATGCCATTCACTACCTTTCCTCCCCCTCCAACACCAGATATATAACAAGGTTTATCCTACTAACTTTGCACCGTTAATTCTGGGGACATGCAAAGATAAATCAATAACAAATAAATTATAATTTCCTTAGAGAGAACAATGATGTTCAAAAAACAGTTTAATTGAATTCCCAGGGGGGCTATCAGTGGAATATGCCCCAAGAAGACTGATCACCCGAGAGATATTATTCAAAAAATAAGATTTTTCAGTCTTCACCCATTCCGACGCTTCATTTTGAATTTATGTGATTTCTTAATTTCATTCATAGGGAACTGTTGACCCAATGTGTTCTTAAATTTTCAGTGAACAATTATAAACCCAGATGACAAATCATGTCATATCACTAGAAAACCAGAAGTAAGAAAGATATTTACAATGTTCTGACAATGCGTTCTTTGCAGCTATACTTTCATCTATACATATTAAAAATACCTGAATTCAGATTAGTATTTCGTTTTTTTTTTTTCCCACTACCTCATGTGAACTCTCTGCCGATACCATATGTATTATAGAACTGAAACAACCGGGGAAAAATGCCAATAATAACATACATGATCAACATAAAAAAGGGAATCAATTCCTTTCAAACCATTTGAAATTGACAAAATCTTCAAACTCCTTAAATAGGAGGTCTCTGCACTACAACATGAAACCCAAGCTGCATAAATCAATCAAAATAACTAAACACACTGCAATAGCACCAATTTATTAGATATAAAATCATTAATGAACCTCTTTTTGCCTATCAGCTTAAGCTTTTGGGAGATGGTTTATGACATGGTTTTAGAGCCACGACCAGGTGATTGGTTCCATCCTTGTTATACCCATCCATATAAATTGTTCCCACTTCAAGCTTCAAGCCCAGAAGAGTCGTGTGAGGGTGCGTTTTATATATAAAATCATCCGCATACCTCTATCCATAAGCTTAAGCTTATGGGATAGACGGTTCATAGCACGATCCAACACGAAACCATTAACAAATTAAAGCTCAACTAACTACTCTCTCAACAATTACACTCAATTAAGCACTCCAATTAGGGAAAAAAAGAAAAGAAAAATCTCACAACAAATCATTAACAAGTTCCAGCGTAGAGCCATACCTTCACGGAGCGTGTGCAGACGCGCCAAACCCGCCGGAATCCCCTCGACGTGCATCGGTCCGTTACGCTTCTCCTCTCCGTCCATCCCGCCGGATATCGCCGTGACGTCCGGCAGCGATGCCGAGCCCCGCGGGTAACCTCTGTTCCCCCTCCTCTTCGCGCCGCCGCCGCCTCCCCGGCGCTTCTCCAAATGCACCGTCGACTCGTCGCTTCCTTCTCCACCGGCGCCGGTGGCAGCTTCCTTCTCGACTGTACGTGCGAACTCGAGGAGCTGCGCGAGCGTCTTGCGGTGCATGTAGTAGGCCGATACGGCCACGACGGAGGCACCAACGAGCGCCGCCATGGCTAAGTGCACGGCGTAAGCGTCCATGGTGCCGCTCTCCTCTGCTCTCTCTCTCTCTCTAAAAGTTTCGGTTTCTCTGTTTCTCTCTCTATAACTGAATTAGGCTTCTGTTACGGTGGTTCACGGGAACCGAATGGGCGGGCCTAACTTCAATAAGTGGGCAAAGAGAGATTGAGTGTGTGTGTGAGAGAGAGAAAGGGATAAGCATAGAGGTATAAACCCTACTAATGATAAGTGTTGATAACAGTGAAGTGTGTGTGATTGTTTTGGGTTGTGGTGAGTGCTATGGGCACTGAAGCTGAGCGAGCTCTGCATTAAAATGGAGACAGTTGTGGCTCCCCTCTGCTATTTATAGTGTAAACAACGCCAGAGGACGTGTGCTTCCTTTTTGTTTTTTTGTTTTTTTTTTCTCCTTCTCTATTTCTAGTTTTTTTATTCCAAAAACAATAAATAAATAAGTACTTACTTCGTCCAATTGTAAATATGTTTTTAGAGTAATTTATATGTACTTCCTCTTGTTCAATCAAATCATATCATTTACATAACTTTTTAAATAATAAATATAAGATTTAATCATTTTCTTTTATATGTTAATACATAATTGAATATAATGGTATAAAAATATTTTACACTTTTAGTGTATAGAAATTAAAGTCATATCTTTTATGTAGATTAAAAAATCATTAACAGGTCTAAAATATGTTGACAATATTTTTTTAAGAAATTGTGTAGATCTCAATATAAGTCATTTTTTTTTGTTTAAAATATAAGTTATTTTCACATTTTCAATGATTTATTAATTATTTTATACATGTTTTACCCCTTCTATTTTGTAAGAGAAAGAATGAGAAGAGATGACTTTATTAGAATCGTTAGTTGGAGAAAGAATGACTAGAGGTTAAATGATAGAAGAACATTAGTTTTCGTCTTTTACTTTCATTTTTTTATAAAATCAATAAGATATATTCATTACCTTAATTCATGTAGAATAACTAAAAATTGACTTATATTGAAGAGTGAAGGGAGTACTACTTCCATTCTCTAATATGTTTACATTTCCAAATTCTTATTTTTCTACAATTATATATATATATTAAAAAATATAGGCAATATTAATTAGGTTTTATCTAACCAATGCCTTAGGGTTTTAATGGAAATTCAAAAAAATAAGTTTTGATGTATTCAATGCATGAGGCTCATTAAAAACTTCAACAAAACCCTATTAATTGTATATTTACACCTTACATTTTATCCTTATTAAATTAAATACTCTCTTCATTCTCTAATAAATATTTATTTTTACTTATGCACACATATTAAGAAAATGATTAGATAAGTTCAAGTTAGATAAATTTAAATGAATTCTACACACTACTCTTATTATATAATCTTTCATATTTAATCTATTCACTAACTCTCTCTCTCTTATTTAATAAGAGTATGAAGGAAAAAAATACTTCATTCATCCTTGAATAATTGTTTATTTCAAAAGTTTAGGTAGTATTAATTTTTTTTATCAATAATATCTTTATTAAATATTATTAACTCATTAATGAATGAGAAGAGAGGAAATTGGAGTATTAAAGAGAAATAAGGGCAATTTAGTAAATTATTCTTAATTTTTATTAGCAATAATATTTTACCGGTAATTTTTTTAATTTCAGTGAATATTTATAACTGAACAATCATTCAAGAATGGAGGAAGTAATTGATGTTATATAGAATTCTTAAAAAAATAAATAATAATAGAAAAAACAGAATAAGTGAATAGATTAAATATAAAATAAAATTTTAAGGATAATTTTGTGAGATACACTTAAATTTTACAACACTTATTAAAAAAGGATAGTAGTATGAGAAATTTATGTGTAAGAGAGAATACATATGTGCACAAACAAAATACTCTCTTAAAATTTTTAAATAATAAACAATATTGGGTACAACTTATTTTCCCCTTAAAACAGCACTTATAATTTTAGGAATTCCTTAGCTTTTGAGTATGTTTTCCATTTTTTTTTCCTGTGAAATTTCACTCTCAGCTTTTCCGTGGTGGAAGAGGCGGGGGGAAAAGGTGGAATGTGAAAAAGACATCTTTTTGAAGGAATAGGTTTTTAGGCGAAGGATGTACATAATCCACTTTTAAGGAGAATAGTTGTATTATATCGAAATTTATACATCAATGTTATATAGCTCAATTTGTATGTATTGATAGTATAAGAAATTTTTATATTATCAACTAATCATATATTATTATATTAGTAGAAGTAGTTAAATATCACATCTATTATTTGAAAAATCATACAAATATAATAATTTATTGCATGATAATATTAAAAAATTTTACACTGTCAATGCATATAAATTAAACTTTATCAATAATTAATATTTTGTATTTTGTATGAAAATAGTTAACGATTTATAAATATTTGTAATAATTAATTAACATTGATAATCGATTATTAGTACTCCCTCCGTTTAACAATAACGGTCGGTCTTTAACTTTTTTATATTTTATAATATATGTCTATTTATAATGTCTAGGTAGTATTAATTTTTTCTTTCATTTATATTCTTAATATAAATGTGTTAGCTAAACATTTCATATATTTATCGAAATAAGTAATAATGATTAGACAAAGATAGATTTATTAATTCATATAACTTTCTACATTTATCAAGATTTTTTTTTATTTTTCTTGATACATGTATTGTTTAGATTTTGACAGTTTTTGTGAAACGGAAAAAAGTAGAATCTTCCTAGACAAACGATCATATTCCTATATAAATACTAAGTTAGCAGTAAGTACTTTTATCTCCTTACCTCACTATTTGTTAACTTTTGATAACTTTAATATGAGTCCTTCGAGGCGCTCCCCACCAATGGAGCTCAAAGTAATCTTCAAATTGTAGTGTTTCTATAATTAACCTAGTTCATATAATTGTGAGGTATATCTGTACCTATTTCTTCGTTTTGATATATTTGTACGTATTTCTTCATTTCATTATAAATTATAGATTACATTGTGATTTAATCAATTCTATTTATACGATTTTTAAAGAATGAGTATAAGAGTTACTTATATTTTTTAACATGATAAATTAATAATATATTATTATTATTATTACATATATAATGATACGAAATTCTCGTGCGTTGTAAATATATAAAATTAAATTTTTATTATTATGTAACGTTGGTTATATTATATAATATTTAAACAGATATTGTGTAATGGTGATGATGATTATTAATATCGAAATAGTATAAAGCAATAATTAATGCACTGATAGCAAAACTGAATCCAATATCTCAGTTATAAAAGTTGTAATTATTTTCAACATCATGATTATTTTTGTTTTAAAAATTCATTATTTTGTATTGGAACAAAAATAGATAGAGATTTCAACCTTTTTATCTTCAAGGATTAAAAATATGAAACGAATAGTAAGAATACTATTATTTTTATGAGAATTCAAGAAATCTGCCAGTGGTACAATAAAGGGGATCTTCATGTCATATGCCTTGTTCTCCCAATTGTGCCATGTGAGCTGGGCTATCTGTTAAAGTGTTACATTCCTTGAAACATAATCACAACTAAAATATGGAATCAAGAAACAAAAAGAAATGAGTTTATCTTTTTTAATATATTAATAATGTAAAAAAAGTTACATTTTTATTCGATCAAATTGTTATATCCTTCCACAAATTAGCCCGGATACTCAATAGAGTAAAAATTAAATACAATTCATGTCTTGGAACTTTAAATAGTGATAGAAACTTTCTAGTTAGTACTAAGGATGATTTGTAGGAAGATGGACCAAGAGAAAATAGTATTTTTCTTATATTTGTATAAACTTTAAGTAATGAATATAAGAAACAACTATATATATTAATTCACTCATATAATAACGAGTTTGATTTTGACATACTAAAGTATGAAAGAAATAGAAACTAAGAAAAGACATTTAACTTTGCCTTAAGACCAAATAACATTATATTAATTCCACATCGAATAGTAAAGGAGTAGGAAACCAAATGTCTAGTTATAAATGACTCTCACTATTTCAGTCCCACATCACTTGTGTTAATGGTGTGATGAGAGAAGTTCCTATATACATAAGTAACCTACTGTTGTTCTTAGGCATCACTGGAAGTAATAAATATTTTATTATATAGAATTATTCTCTTTAGTACGAGTTAGCATTGTGTGTAGGTCCTGCCACTCGGTAAAGATTCCTTCCATTTTCTTCCATTTTTTATAGTATTAGTTGTTCCATAGCCTAACATAGCAAGGTTTCTCCTTTTTGTTCCATTCCATGTCAATCTATCTTTTTGGATTCCATATCAGTTCGAAATGTCGTTCCAGTTCCTTAGGATTGTGTAGGTAGTGACAACACGTTTCTAACAATGTAAGATAAGTGTGTACTTTATTTTAACTATTATAACTTCTTTCCTTGCATTTTAAATGCTTTTCAAGAATTTAAAGATTGAAATATGCAACGTGTCTAAATCATAGATTATCACTACTAGAAAAAATGTGAGATGTCGATGGATTTTACTAATAGATTTTTTTTCTGTCATTGTTACTAGTGAAAAATGATTGAAATCATAAAAAAAAAATCATTACCAGCGGATTTTCCACCAAAAATTTATCAATAATGTTGGTGCAATCAAGTGTTAAATATGGCCCCCGCATTACTAGAGGAAAAATCCATCAGTAAATGATAACCAAATTTTTTTTTAAGAAAAACCATGTTCAAATTGCTGGCAAATTTTTCCATAAATAAATGATAAGTAATTAAAAAAATCTGTTCAAATTATTAGTGGATTTTTCTATTGATAAATGATAAGTAATTTAAAGAAAAAATCCTAATCAAATTTAAGAAAACATATTTTAATATGACCTGGGGATTTTTCCGCGAGTAATGTTGTTAGTGAAATGATGCATTTTAAATTTTAATTACCAGAGGGTTTTTTGCTAATAATAAAAAAATTCGCCAATAATCTCTTTATTTTGAGAGAAGCGACCAAACCTCCCCTCATCTTACCACTATGACTCTCTTCTCCTCTCTTTCCCTCTTTCTCTCTCATTGCTTCACCATCCAACTGTCACTTTGAGTGGTGCGACCACCATTGTCTTGCTCCTTATACCCTTTAAACTTTAATCGATTTTATTTTTAGATTTGGTTCCCTTTTTATTTTACATTTTCCTTTTTTTCATATCTATCATCACCATTGTTGTTGCTCACAATTGTTGCTCTTTGTTATGCCAACATCATTGTTGCTCTTCATCACCCCCATCTTCCCCAATTTTATTTGTATTTTTTTTAGTATTGTCATTGAGTAGATACTTTCTTTGTAAAAAAGCTTTGGAATTTTGTTGCTATAGCCTTGTGATAGCATTGAAATTCTCTTATATTGCATAAGATTAATTCAGTGGAGAATTATTATGCTACTTTTTTTTCGCATTCTGTGTTGATGAAAAAAATTACTAGGCTGAAGTTTTGTGAGTTGAACTGTTGGTAGAAAAATAATCATAATAAAAAATTACCCACAGAAAAATTCGTCAATAATATTAATTTCAGATTTTTTTAAAAAAATTATTCGATTTACCGGCCAATTTTTTTGCCAATAATACGTGGCCTTTTTTTAAAAAAATTACTAACAAATTTTCCATCGGTAATGTGCTTTTGGGATTTTTAATTCTTTTATAGGCGTGTTATTGAAGGAACAATTAGCCGATAAGAACAAAAAAAATGCCGACAATTTTTGCTGCTAACAAATTTTAATGAATTTTTCTGCCTGTTTTCGAGAGATTTTTTAAAAACATCCCTGGTAATACTTTCCAAAGATGTTATTACCGTGCATCGAAATCCATCGATAAATCCGCTTGTAATGCAATTTTCCATTGGTAACACAAAAGATCTGCTAGTAACAACCATTTTTCTAGTGATTGATATGCCTTGTTTAGAAAATTATTATTTTCACACACCTTATCATAATAATTGTTATTTTGGAAAAGTCATATGAGCATAATTGATGAATGCATGTTTTTAGAATTATTATGTTATACAATTATGACCTTCGTTATTATGATTTTAGAATCCCAATCATAGATTGGTAAGCAGACTTTTAGATCTAAAGTTTTCAGGTCTTTTTGCCATGTTTGAGAAATTAGTTTTTTTAATCAATAATTATAGAGAAACATTAGTGAGTTATGGCTATTAGAATTGTTAACATTAGTATCAAGTTGTCTATTGGAGGGCAATCTTGCCCTTTTCAAAGTATTCACATAACGCAACCTTGTTAGGTATCTACCACTGGGACCTAGTTGGGTGCCCTTTTAGAGTTCAGAGATCAAAATTTTATCATTTATTCATATATATATATATGTTATTGGAGTTCCTTGTTTCTCTATTGATTACTAGTGTGGCATGAATTCAAAAATGCTTATGTTATTTTGTGTAAATATCAAATTATTTCTCTTGATGCATGTATACTATATTGTATCCTATTGGTTGTCCCATGTGAACTGTGAATGAGAATTTGCTAGCTGAGTTTCGATAAACACACCTTTTCCTTTTTGGACTACCAAAAAAATGCGAGTTACTGGCAGATTTATCGGCGGAAAAGAAAGAAACAAGAAAATAAATTTTTTTTAAGAAAACCATTACCAACAGATTTTTTCACGGGTAATCCATCAGTAACAATTGTACCATTTAGCGCCAAATTTAGCACGCCCACTACTAGTGAATTTTGCCATTGGTAATTTATGAGTAGTTTTTTTTTTAATTAAAAAATAGCCCATTACCAATGGATTTTTTCACAGGTACTATTACTGATGATTTTTTAGCACATTTCCAACCGATATTTTTTCCAATATTGAAATTTTAAAAAATCCCACCTAATGTTGAAGTTACCGCCAGAAAAGTCCCTTAGTTACAAGATAGTTTTCATTTGAAAAATTTAATGTTACCAGTGCAAAAATATACCAATAATAGGATAATTTTTTAAATAAAAATTGTAATATTACCAGTAGATTTTTTTGCTGGTATTGGTATAAGTTAAACGTTGCAGTTTTTGGTTGAGTTACTAGCAGAAAATCTGCTGATAATGGTTAAAAATTTTCCAATAAGTGCTTTAAATATCCTACCAGCCATCCTCCTCCTCGATTTCTAAAATTGTTGTCTCTCTTTCCTCTCTATCTCTCTCATCTTGATTTTCTAGCCATTACTCTTCGTCACGCCACCATTTTTGGTGAAGAGACCATCATTGTCTTTGTCTTGAAGTCCTCTTAATTTTAATCGGTTTTATTTTTTCATTTGGTTTTCTTTTTTGTTACCCTTATTTCCTTACCATTTTGTTTTTTTTTTTCAGATTGTTGCTGCTTGCCATTGTTGTGCTGAAGATTCTGCTATAGGTGATTTTTTAAATATTAATTATTCTTTTAGATATTAAAAAAGTTATTGAAATTATTGATTTGATGCATTATTTATTTTAATTATTTTTGTAACTCCATTTTTTCTATCTTGCCTTTATCGCCTGCCATCACTGCCGTCGCAGTTGCTACTACCATCGGAATTGCACACAGAAATTCAATTATTTTTCAAAAAAAGTTTCACCAACGAATTTTCCCGTAAGAAATATATAATTAAAATTCAAAATTAAAACTATCGATGAAAAAATCTACTGCAAGTCTACTTTTTTATTTTTTAACAAAAAATACATTACTAAGGAAAAAATCTGTCTGTAACACCCAAAAAATCAGCCAGTCATGTCCCTCTTGATGAATTTTTGATGAAATTTTCCAACCAGTTATCGACGGATTTTTTTTTAATGTAAAATCAGTCGGTAATCCCCTTAGAAACACTTATTGATGGAAAGTCGCCGACAGATTTTTTTTTATGTAAAATCAGCCGGTGATTTCCTCGGAAACACTTGCCGGCGAATTTTTTCTGCCGATAATAGTTTCCAATGATGTTTTTACAATGCATCACAATTTGCCAAAAATTTCACTGGTAACAAATTCTTTCGCCAAAAACAAGAAAAATATGTTGTTAACAAGCATTTTTTTGGTAGTGTCCCTCTACGAACGTGGCAGTAGATCCAGTTACACTACAAGAACCTCTCCACAACAATGCCACAACTATTCTAGCATTGGTGAGCTTTTCTTTGAAGTCGAGTTTAGATTAGGTTCATGTTAGATTTGAGTGCTCCAATAGTTATATGGGCAGGATTCCAGATCATGCATTTTTTCATGTTATTTTAATTGGTATTTCAGTTATTTTATAGTTATGCAGGCAAGGAATCCAGATCGTCATGCATTATGTTTTATCAAATTCCATGACTACATGGTCATGGTTGCTACTGCTAGCAAGGAAAAGGTAGTATCTCATGCCAAGAGCTTCAGCCAATTGATAACTGCCTTACGAGTTATGTTTTATCTTTAGTTTTCTTGAAAATTTTATTTTGTTGATACTTAGTTTTAGTTTTCTTAGTTGTCTTTTCACATTTTTCCATTCAAATTCTTGCAAGACTATACTCAAGTTTAACCTTACATTCTAGTTGTGTTTTCCATTGTTTTTGTAGTTTTTTGGAAGAAGAATTAGGGAAACAATTGACCTAGGAGTGCAAAGCAGCAAGGATTGGAGCTGAAGATATGTTAGAAATCCATGTTGGAGCATAGGTCCAGAAACTAAAGTCACGCTATAGCGTGGGTTGCTATTAGGATTATGATATTTTCATTTAAGATACGCTTCAGCGTAGCCAAAGCCATGCTACATTGTGGTTGCATGAACCTGACATGTGGACTAGGCATCTGTACTAATTCTGGCAGCCCATGATTAGTACAAAAACCTAGGAAAATGTATTGGAAGGTAGCAGTTATATCATTGGCACCAAATTGGAAAAAAGGAGGCTAGAACATTGGGGATAAGAGGAATGAAGCTTCAAGAACTTGAAGAGGAGACCTCTCTTAGAATTGTTTTTTGAACTCCTATTGTATTTTTCTTTGTTCATAGCTTATTCTCATTACTCTGTCCTTTATGTTTCTTTTGTTTTATTTTTCATGACTTGTCACTAAACCCTTGCTTAGGGTGATTTATGGAGCCTATATGTTTGATATTATGCTAATGTGAATAAGTTTATGTCTTGTTCTTATTCAATGGTGAGCATTGCATTTCAATTTATCTATCTTAAATTGCTTGCTCACCAATATAAGATTATAGGGGTTATTACAAATTTGAGAAAAAATATAATGTCATGAATTGAATGACACATAGAGATAGGCAAAAATGATTCATATGGTATTTAAGGGCTTGAGAATTAAATTACATAGTTGAAATTAAGTATGCTAAGAGATTAGGTGTTTAACTCTAATTGAGTAGCATTAAATGATATTAAAAAAGACTTTTAATAAACATAGGGATCATACCATTATTTAGTTGAATTTGAACAAGGCTTATTAGAGTTTATCTTGCATATTGTTTACATATAGCTGAAGTAAATTACCCTAGCACTTTATTCTATCAACTCTCATATCCTAATTACATCTTTTTATCACTTTAGCCTTTAAATTCCTTTTATATAATCTCTTTTCAATTGTTCAATTTGTCATCTAATTAACTAAAATCGGTACTTGAATTATCCCTATGGGTATGACAACCCTCTCTTTTACTCTATTACTTGACGACTTGGTATATTTGCTAGTGTCACTCCCTTTTGGGAGCGATCACTAACCTAGCTTCTAGAATAGCAAGGTACACACTGCTTTTCTCTTGCCACCACTCCACCCATTTCATCTCTGATGATTACAGCTAACACAACAATCTTTTTCTTACCACAAAAAATTGTATCAACATTGCACTTCAAATGGTTTAGAGGAAAAGGTCTCCACCTTCAATTGCCACGATTATCTACTACATGCCTTGTGTAATTCGTTGATTGTGCTAGTGGGCTTAGACACTTCTCGGCTAAAACCACTCCTTTGGACACTGTTACCCATGGATTTGGCTCTATGTTACGACCCGACTTGGATTGTAATTGGCATGTGAGGAATGGCTCCCCATGAGAGCCTTCTGATAAGCATATCATGCATAAAACATAATTTTCATTCCAAAACATGGTTAATCCTATTTAGTAAACAACTTTCAACATAAAATTGTAAGCATAATATCCATAAAGCATGAGTTACTCCAACATACATAGTTAAGGAAGTGCTATATCCATAAGATCAAATAGTTTCTTTTTAATAAATATGTTTTCACTAAAACATTGTGTATTTTTTAATATTGGTGATGTCTAAAGAAAAAATAGTTGAGCAAGAGAAGAATTAAGAGTCAAATTTAGCCAACGATGGAGTATTTAACCAGCGAATATGTGATGATTAACAACTCATGTAGGGTGTGCTGCTGAAGAAAACTTGGCTTTAAATAACCACAAGAAGGTAAAAACATTTTAATAATTTCTATATATGATTTATAAGATTTAGTCGAGTACTTAGTTAGAATCTTCTTTCTTGTAATTAAGGCTCTCCTTTGTTGTAATTAAGGATATAAGGACATTTATTCACCTCCATAAAATGGATGAAAATATTCTATGCCCAAATCGTGTCTCATTCCCTATCCCTAAATATCTATTGACAGGTGGAAGAAAGGTATTATATATTTAGTAGCCTATAAATTTTTAAATATGTTTTGTTCTTATCTTTCCATGTGGCAATAAAAGATTTGGGGACAAGGAAGGGGGACACGATTTGAGGATAAAAGATTTCTATCTATATAAAACATCCTTTATAAATGTTGAAACTTCATTGGGGATGGCGAGTAATATTTGTTAGTCGAGAACACATAACTGAATAACAACATTAGTCATTAGTCGAGGGAGAGTTTCCTGTTAAGTCTTGGTTCTTATAACAATCTGCCACTCACGAACAAATTTGCAGGAAAAATATGCTTTAGCAATTGAAAAGAGGTTTTTACTAATTCTACAACCATTTTCTAGAAAATAAAAGAAGCTGAGGAAGGTGGTTTTTGGTTCAAATAATGGAGAAATTATTGAATGACTGTTTTAGAAGTTTACAGTAGAAAATAAGATTTTTTTTCCTAATAGGACATGTAGCAAAACATTAGCTAGAGGCTACTATTGCTTGCCAAAGTAGCTGAGACAATGTTATTTAGTGTCGACTATTATTAGTCAGTAGGTTGAATATATGTTCACATGTAGGAACGTTACTAATGCAGCAAGTGTTAAATAACTTCTATTTCCCATAAATAGTTTTGTATTTAATCTCTTTTTTTAAGAGAAAATTGAGGCAGTCTTTAGGAATCTTGATGAGGGGGTTGATGTGGAAGTGAGTGTTGCTAGACTTAATGCCTTAAAAACACAAGTTGAAAAGTGGTACAATAGGAAAGATTCTTACTGAAGGCAATAGGCTAGGGATAAAGTGTTAATAGAAAAAGATAGAAACACAAAATATTTTCATTATTTTGCCACTATTAGACATAGGAAGAAAATGATGGTTGCAATTAGGAGTGACCAGAAAATATTTAGGTCACTAAGAGCTATAAACAAAAGGGAGGGGTTACTGCAAAAATCTTTATCACCAAAAGGAGAGACCAATCATTGAGTTTGAGCAAAGTTTGGTTAAACAAATTTCAGATCAAGAAGCTAGTAAGCTTGAATTTATTCCCTCAGCGGATGAGATTAAAAAGGCTATCTAGGAATGTGGCTCCTCAAGGGCCCTAAGTCCAGATGGCTTTAATTTTAATTTTTTAAAAGGAGTTGGGGGATTGTGAGTAAGGATTTCCTAAAGTGTGTGGAGGAGTTTTTTTTTTATCACCGGGGTTATGCCTAGGAAAGCTAGTATGACATGGGTAACTCTCATTCCAAAGGAAGATGAGGTTTGTGAAATGAAGGATTATAGGCCTATTAGCATGATCAGGTGTGTTTATAAGGTGATCTCAAAAATCCTAGTTAATAGGATGAGGGGTTTTATGGATGGGTTAGTGGGGGAGTCATAGTTAGCTTTTATATAGGGTTGGCAGATCCTAGCTGGGGTCTTGATTGCAAATGAGGTTGTCCATTGGAATCGGAAACATAAGAAAGCTATGTTGCTTAAATTAGACTTTTGTAAGGCTTTTGATTCAGTTAGATGGGTTTTTATGGACCAGGTTTTGGAGAAAATGGGCTTTGGCTCCGTTTAATGGGGTTGGATTAGGAACTATATTTCCTCAGCTGAAATATCCACAATTGTCAACAGATGCCCTACTAAACCTTTTAAGACGGAGATGGATTTGAGACAAGGAGATCCCTTATCCTCGTTTTTATTTGTTCTTGTGGTTGAGGTCCTAAATCGATTATTGGAAAGAGCAACGAAGGTTGGTGTGATTCAAGGAGTTAGGATGGGTACCCAAAATATCCGTGTAACTCATTTACATTTTTCAGATGATACGCTCCTTTTTACTCCAGCTGAGAAGGAAGTGCTCCGTAATGTTTGAAGGATCTTGGATTGTTTTGGGGTTATGTCTAGGCTATTTATTAACTATAGTAAATCTGCCGTTATTCCCTTAAATTGTAATGAGACTTTGGTTAATGAGGAAAGCTCTTTTTTAAAATCCTAAGTTGATTCTCTTCCGTTTAAGTACTTGGGTATCCTTCTTGGAGCCAACCCTAGGAAGGAAAGCACTTGGGCCCCAGTCATTGAAAGGATAAAGAAAAAGATGAGTGGGTGGAAGAGTAATATGCTCTTAAGAGCTGGAAAATTGGTGTTGATTAAATCAGTTCTAAATAGCCTCCCAACGTACTACTTATGGATTTTTAGAATGCCAAAAAGTGTTGCTAAGAAGATTATTTCCCTTCAAAGTAGATTCTTTTGGGTTGAGAAAGGTAATAGGAGTGTGATCCCATTAGTTAAATGGGAGGTGATTCAGAAACAAAAAAAAAAGGGTGGGTTAGGAATGGGGAATTTGGTAATTACAAATGCTGCTATGCTTTTTAGGTGGTGATGGAGATTCTTAATGGAAGGAAATACCTTTTGGAAGCGAGTTGTGTGTTCCTATCACAACGTGGACAGTTCTATATTGGTATTTGAGTAAATAAAGTCAACAAAGGGTGGTCTGTGGAGAGTAATAAGTGGGATGGGTGAGAATAATGGTCATATTAGTTCTTTAGTTGCAACTGGGCTTAGAAAAATTATTGGGAATGTGTTCATACATGGTTCTAGGAAGATGTTTGGATTGAGAATGGTAAGTTAAGGGATATGTTCTCGGGATTATACTCAATATCTTTGCAAAAAGAGAAAATTATTGGGGAGTGTGGTTAGTGGATAGAAGACAAGTAGGAATGGAAGTTGAGTTAGTGGAGAAATCTTTTTCAATAGGAGTTGCCCTTGCTGGATAATCTGTATAATCTCATTAGTCAGGTCCAATTAAAGTCTTCTGTTCTTGATAGTGTAGTTTGGTGTTTACACTCTTCTAACCAATTTTTGGTTCATTATTTTTTTAACAAATATTTCCAAGTGTGTTGTGAAAATAGCCAATTGGATTCTACCTTGTATAGAGCTTGGCATGAATGTATCCCACCAAGGGCCAAGTTGTTTGTATGGTTTGTTCTCATTGGAAGAATTAATACAAAACATCATTTGTCCAGTTTGAACATCATTAGTGGTATTGATTACATATGTGTGTTCTGCAAGGTTGAGGAAGAAACTTTGTCCTATATGTCATTTACCTGTGAATTCTCTTGGAGGGTATGGGCTTTCTATTATAATTGGCGGGGAACTGAGTGGGTTATGGCTAAGGACCCTAAACCAAATTTTGATATGTGGTTTCATTATTGTTCATGGGTAAAAGGCGAAAAGTTGAATTATTTGTTTGTATGCCATTTTACTATCCATTTGGGAACAAAGGAATAGGGTAATTTTCCAAAAAGAAGATATTAATTGGACAAAATTCCTTTTTAACTTGATGCATAGGTGTAGACTTTGGTTATCTCTTGACTCTTAATTTGTCTGCTTGTAGAATCTTTGTTTGCAGGTGTTTTATACTTGGCATGGTAATTATTTCCCTTATGTTGGTGGTAATGGAGGTCGGTGATCTATGAGTGATACACGGAGAGATTCTTTATCTGTAGGGGAGTTGTTTTGTGAGATATGAAGGAAGATTCTTAAGCTGAGTGGAGAGATACACTAGTGAGGGTTATACTAATCGATGGTTTTTGTTTGTTTTGTTTTGTTAACAGTTCAACCTCTTAGTGGCGTCTACTTGGTAATGGTGTATTGGAGGTGGCATAGTATTTTTTTTTAGTGATATACTGTAAGGTTGTGTGTATGAAGGGGAGTATTTGTGAGTTGGAGGGTTCTTTTCTAGTGAATAGAGACTCCTAGAGTGAAAGATACACCGGTGAGGTTTGAGGAAGGTTGTTGTGTGCTTTCGTTTGAGCTTGATCTCTATATGTGTAGGTGTGTTTTCACCTCTAGTTATTTGTTTCTACGCCTTACCAATGTGGAATAATTTCATTGCTTGGAAAGCTAGATGTTGGTACATATGATTTTTTCACAAGGATGACCTCGATGGCAATGTCGAAAGGGTTGGAGTGAATGGTTTTATATGTTCTTTGGCCATTGATTTTGCTTTGCTGTAGTGATCATGAATCGAAAGGGCATATTCTCGATTATGGTTCATGTTCTGTCTGGTTGAAACCGTTAATAGGTGATGCTGTTATCAAAGGAAAATAATATATTCTTTTTTAGGAGATTAAGTCTGGATGAGCATTGTGCCTTCGTGGATGGTTTTTTTTTGGGGTAACTCTGTTTTCAATTATGATATTTCTCTATTGTGGTTGAGTGATTGCTGATGGATGATATAGTTTATGATGGGCTGATTATTGTCAATTTTTGGACCTGCTGGATATACCTCAGTGCCTGCCACTTGCTTTGGTGTGGTGTGTTACCTCGACTAAAACCACCTGTCTGCCCGATTGTTAGCTAGATTTATTTTAGCTTTCAGAGGTGTTAGCTATTGGTTTTGATTGTTCTACTACTACTAATAGCAATAGTTTACTGCAGGAGTTCGAAGTATAGTTGTCTTTTTGTTTTGGTCTTTTTATTTTGGAGCTGTTGAGTCATGCTTCCACTTGTATATAGCTTCCCTTGTGGGTTAAGCCTGCCTTCATAATTATCGAAAAAAATAATAATGACTTATCCCTTAAATATGTGGAGCTCCTATAAGGGGAAAACCTTATGCAACATGACCCTTTTCTTTATACTTAACCTCTGAATAGACATATTAATCAAATACAAACCCTTTTCATTTATCTAAGTTTTCTACTTTACTTTCCTATATTTTACTTTTTTTGCATCTTATCTTTCATGCACTTTACCTTTCTGCCTTTATTTTCTTCCATTTTATATTTTGGCCACTACATCTTAGTTTGCTACTAAATCTCTTGAGATCACATCCAAACACTTTCAAGAGTAGTTTGGGAGCACACGGGCCAAGTGATGATAAAGGGCCTATTTGGAACAATTTTTTTCTCTTTGTTTTTTAAAACTGTTCTCCAAAACAATTTTAAAAACAATTTTCAAAAACAACAAAATAAGAAAACTTGCTTGGATAACCACAACAAAGATCATAACAACAATCACAACAAAGAACATAACAAAGATCATAACAACACAGTAGCAACCACAACAAAGATCAATAAAGAACAAGAGATCAATTTACAACTTTGTATCAATTTACAAATAATAACAAATATGAATACAACAACCACAACAGAGGGAGAACTAGAGAGAGAAGTAGAGAAAGAGAAAGAAAATGGGAGATCTGGGTCACACGCGGAGCAAGGTAGGGCTTGGTCCTCGGGTCGCGAAGCACAATCGGGCTTGGTCGCGAGGCAGATCGCGTCAGATCTAGTGGCGAACCTGGGGGAGCTTAGTTCTTTGGGGTGGCTTAGGTCGCGACAGGTCTCAGTCTCATGGAGCTCGCTCACCAGGGCTTGGTTGCACGTGGTGGTTGGGTCGTGGAGCTCTCTTGCCAGGGCTTGGTTGTGTGCGGTGGCTAGGTCATGGAGCTCACTCGCCAAGGCTTCATCGTGGAGCTTGGTCGTGGAGCTCGCCGATGCTTGGTTAAGGAGCTCACAAGGCTGGGTCGCCACAGTGGCTAGCTGGGTCATGGAGGACGTGAATGAAGGGATTGAAGGGGTTGGATTCGGTGGCGGTGGCTGGTTGAAGGGAATGAAAAGGATGGGTTTGTGAATGTATAGATGGAAAAGATAGATAAAACTCAGATATATTTTGGAAAACAACTCAAAACTGTTTTCTATCTTTTGTTTTTAAAACTCATAGTTTGTTTTTTCATTTTCAAAAACAATGTGAAAAAAATAATTTAACAAACAAATTTTATTAAGTTATTGTTTTTAAAAATATAAAACAGTTTTTAAAAGCTGCTTTCAAACAGGCCAAAAATCTCTCATTTGATGTTAATCTATTTGATTCTTTAGAAATATAGTGTTTTGTACCAGCCAAAATTCTTTGCAGATTAGGAAACATTTCCTAATATATGCCTTCAACTAAATCCATTCGGCTAATCAATTTTTTTGGTGAAAAAAGTTTAATATAATTATGCCACTATATACCAATAATTTTAGTTGGGAAATATATATTTTGAAAAAGTTAATAGAAATATGTACTTAAACATTTATCGTTAGTTATTTTCATTTTAAAATAAATATTTATTTCACTGTTTAGATTTATTCATAAAATCATATATCTAAACATAATTAAAATATATATATATTTATTTTAAAGAAAAAGTGGTGCTTTTTAGTTTAAATAGGTCAAATAATAATTGAGATTTTCCTCTTTCTGGGAAATAACAACTAAGAATTAATTGGGAAGGACAAAAGCGGAAAAGGGCAAGAGTTTCGGAAAAGCCAAAAACAGGTTAGTGCCCTATAGCTAGCATAGGATGGGTCATGGGCGCGTAAAACAGAGAGGGTGGATTGCGTGTCATTTTCATTATCCGTGTAAATGCGGAACTGCCAAAATGACTTGGCACTGCACACCACGTGTTCAACAATGGAGTGTTTTTTTTCCTAAATCTAATCGATGGGGCCAGTTGTCAATTCGCTAAGGACATGAATTGGATATGAGACGCAACAAAGATGTCAATGCGATGACACGCAAATATTTGATCATATTATTTGTTTAGAACCGTCAGAGTTAATTGACAACATATCAATATAAACACATAAGGTTATCAAGCCAACTTGTTTATATTCACACCAAATAATAAAATATTTCCATTGTGATGGAATATGAGATAGTTTTTTACTCAATGCTTTTTTTTTTCACTATGATATTTCACGACTATTAGTATTATTAACCTAAAACTATCATGCTTCAAAAATTTTAATTAAAAAGAATAGGAGAACCAAACAACAATTATAAAAAGTCTTAAAATTTTCACTATAACTAGAATCTTGATTTCCCATTTTCTTATGGTTGAGTGTTAGATATAAATATCCAAAATATGGAAGGTTACATTTTATTATCTACTAATAATAAATTTACCCAACGGAGCAGATAATAGGCTACGCTTACAAAAATTTCTTAAAAAAATAGAAAAAATATTATTCTTAAATAGAAAAGTGGTTTTTTAAGTTAGAAAAAAATTTCTTAAAAAAAATATAAACGAACACACTGTTAATTTTTATATAACGTTAATGTATAATTCTTTACATATATATTTGATTATGTATTATCACACAAAAATATTTAATTCTTAATATAATTACTTTATAAAAAATATATATCTAATAAAATATGATTAATTAACAATGGAAAATATTTTACATTAACAATATATCAAAATTAATTTCTTGATAAATGAAAAAATTTCAATTGTCAGTGCAACGTTAAGAATTCACATACAAGTTTATTTTATCATATACTTAAACTTAATTTTTGTTTAAAGAATACGGCAAAGATCAAATTTTATCATACTTAAATTAATCACAATTAATATCATATCATTTCGAAAACCTAGCTATATCATTGAACAAAAGCATATAAAATATAAAGTTCAATATATCTCTATCACAATGATATATGACCAGGTGAAGCTGGCCAACATATATCTGCACTTAGCCGGCTACCATTCAGCATTATGGAAGTGATTCAATTCCTACGCACATAGGCAACTGTATAAAACAAAAGGGGTGTAAGCCGTAGTCACACTCATATAGACATTCAGTCCCAATAAAACAATAAAAGGGCATCAAATCAACATGAATGATTTTCATAATAAAAAACGCATATTTACAACCAAAAGCCAGTTGAAAGGGTGCCTTTGTTTTTTTTTTTTTTTTCCTTTCAATTTTTAATAAAAGGTTATTTTTCAACAAAAATATAACTTTAAAATATACAAAACCTAGCGCAACTCCTTCCTCTCCCCTTTCATCCACACCACCAAAAGCTTCTACTCCCGAACCAACCAGCAGCAGCTCATTGTCTTTGCTTAACGGGGAACGGACCGCACACTCTCGATGGGGGTGGTGAGTGACTCCCCACCTCCCTTTTTCTTATTGGTTTTCTCGCGACGTCTCACACTCTTTGCGGCTTCGGAGTACTGCATCATAAAAGGTAAAATCAACAAGTTGTATTAGTGGTGACACACTGAAACTGTGTTTTCTTCCCTTTGTTTTATTTGTGCGTTCATCACATTTATATGCGTGCTAATCACGCTCTTGGAGTTATGTTTATGTGAGACAAAACGCTTGGATCAGTAATTATTTTAATATGAAGAAGAGAAAAAACCAAAAACGTCTAACACCAGAAAGGACCCGTAGAGTTTCTATGGAGCAGCTTACTTAAAAAACTTTCTCTTCAAATTGGATCATGTAAGAAAGAGGCTCTAGAGATAGATATATTCGTTTTTACATCGTCAAAGTATAATATTTTATGATGATTTAAGATAGAGCTATGGCATATAAGAGCAATGCTATCTTAACATTTATAAAGTGGGTGTCTATTCATACATCCATTCTATAATCATTGGATGTGATAGATGTTAAGAATAAATGGGGACATCTATCACATTCAATAGTTATAAAGTGAGTGTCTGAATAGACATTCACTTTTTAGGTGTTAAGATATCATTTTCCGGTATATAATGTTTGATTTTTTTTTAATCTATTTTCAATTTCTTTGTAAAATAATCCCTTGAATAATTAATCAAGATAAAAAAAATTATGTTATTTATATTCATAGAGTATATGATATCATATTAACTCACATTTTATCTATCATTAAATGAGATATATATTATATACAAGTGGGATCCATATTTCATTCAATCATAAATATTATTTGAGTTATCATTGATTCATTCCACGTCAGATGTGGTTGGCAAGTGGATTACGCTGAAGCACCAATATCTCCAGCGAGAGGCATGTTTGAACCGTACCGTAGGCCATTTCATGGTGGTGGGGTTTAAAAATATATCATAGATATTTCGTATTTGACTTTGTGACTTCTTTTTGCCTCTGCATATCTCTTAAAGGTTGTAATGATATGAATGAAAATTAAGAAACACGTATATTAATTTTTCTTTTTCTGAACAAATATTTGTGACGGCATTTAATTGGGAAATTAAAAACAATAAAAGGTCATACTATTGTATTGCATACAAATTCTGTTTTTACCAAGAAAAATTCTTAGTAATGATTGATGTAAGTAAATATTTTATCTTGTTATCAGAACATCTAAGAATTTTTTTTACCAATTAATAAAGATTGGATGTAGATCAGGTAAATAAGTTGCATTCTTAAAACATATTTAGTTAAATAGTAAAAAAAATGGTAATTTTTTTATAATTGGGCTCAAATAAAAGTTTAAATATAAAAAGATTAATTATCAAGAGAACCTCTAAAACACAATAATATTTAAGTAGTTAATATAATCAAGTGACAGTAGAGATACAAAAAATAATATTTTCTCCATTTTAAAATAAATGATTTTTCACCTTTTAGGTTTATTCGTAAAACAAATTATATCCAGATACATTACTTTATGAATAAATCTAAAAGATGAAAAAAAAATATTTATTTTAAATCAAATCGAGTAATGTTTTATTATGTAGCCTTTCACCTTAGCAAATAGATAAGGCGAATGGCTTAATTAACAATCAATTGACAATAAGTGCAAACACTCTAGTAGAGTCTCAAAGTTGGGGTTTAAATTTTCAACAACTGAAAGTGAGATTTATATGTGGAAGATCGGATAGTGTCGTGATGATCTGGAATATGCGCATATAAGAATCTTCCTCATGTATAGTGGGAGATGTTGTGTTGTTTGCATATGCTAGTGGTACATAATTTTGTGCCACAACTTTTATTCTTAAAAGAGTAGCTAGAACAAAGAATATCCATAAAGCACCACCTTAATTTTCGCGGGCACTCGATTTGCTCAGTCAGGTTATGTTGAGCCAGGATTACGTTTGCGTGTGTTTTAATTTATTCCTTGTTTTTGCTCCTATATATGTTTCTGAGTCTTGAATTTTGTGTTAACTATCGAAAAAATAGAAACACGACCTTAATTATACAGATTTGAAAACCTAAACAATTAATTTAACATGGGAAATAATATACATGCATAAGCCATTGCTAAGAAGTGGCCATGAGGGTTGATTCGCCTAGTGTCCTAGTTGATCTTTTGTTGAAGTTATTATATATGATTTGAGTTTGATTATTAATTTTTTAATACGGGCAAATTATCTGTGCATACATTTATAATTAAGTGTTTACTAAGTCTAAAGGTAACATTTATGTACAAAAAAAAAAGTCATTATTGATTAAAAAAATCAAATACATGTTCCACAAAAAATTTTAAAAAAATAACTATCAATAGCAACATGTGGCACCAATTTATTGAATTAGATAGTTGCATTTGAGTTTTAGTGTGAGCAAGTCATTATTATAAATTTATTTCGAGCCGACTCACTTACTCAACCTTCCATGCATGACATGATTTAGGTTTGAGTTTTTAGTTTTTCTATTAGTAGATTTTTCGTAAACAGTTCTATAATTATGTCTAGGTGCGGAGCCTTGTTGTTGTTAAGGAGGCAGTGACACCACTACTACTCGCCCAAAAAAGAAAAAGAAATATATATGTAATTTTTAATATTTAACCTTCTTTAGCTATTTTTCCCTTGATGTTAATAAACCTTTTATTTAAGTAAATGTTTAAACAATGTAAAGGTATCTTGAGATCATAGAGAACATGAGAGAGAGAAGAGTTGAGAGAAAACTGAATATGTTACAATTGAATCAACCACACAGTAATTTTCCCGTCACTTAAATTTTTACGCAGAAAAAAAAATCATATAAATTTACTTGTACGATGTGTACACTTTCATAATTCTACAATATAATTTTGTGTATACATCCACAAGTATAAATATGTACAATTGATCGATCCTCGTAAAATTGGCACTATGTTCCCATTGGTTGTTCTTTGTATTAAGTACAATTAGGGTGGGAAAAAAATGGGATATTGATAAAAATACTTAGATACATTAAGAATAGGATAAAATATTTATTTTAATCTATTTATTAATTGATATATAAATTTTATAAGTCATTATTATCTCTTATTTTTCTTATATTTTTAATATATTACTGATTTATTAATCAATAAATTGAGTTACAACAAAAAAAATGAGCATTTTTAATGGGTCTCGATAAGTAAAGTGTCAATAAACGTGTTATTACGAAAAGTAATTTTAACATAAAGTAACAATTAAAAATATTTATAATCTTTTATCGACAATTAGTAAGTGTCAAAAATATTTAAAAGACATATTTTCAACATGTACTGATTGTCGATAAAAATTTTTAAATATTTTTAACGATTACTTTAGAGTTTAGGATTTAGCGACATAATCACGATTACTTTACGTCAAAATTAATTTTTTGATATTATTTTTATTGATATTTTAATTATAAAAAATAATTGAAAATACCCAATTTTTCTTCTAGTATGTAAAGCAAATATTTTACCTTACTTTTAACAATTTCTCGGGACAGTGATGTGGAAAATTACTAAGATCAACGTGGCCACTTTTAAACCGTGATTATGATTTCTTTATTAGCCTTACCTGTATATATGATGAGTCATAGCCTCCATGTTCTGCTTGTACTTTGTGCCTGTATTTGCGTTTTATCATATTACAATCAACTGATAACATGTAATGAACCTCATGAACTTATCATGGTCGGCTTTCCTAGATATTTACAAACGTACCAATATTCTCATAAGTGTTGGTTCATTTATTATTTATATGATTAATTAAGTTCAGTTTTACTATTAGATTATTTATAAGTAACTTCATAAATAACCTGTATTTATTTCTCACAAGATACAACTCATGCTGACATGGAGCGTGTGACTGTGTGGTGTGCAGATCACAAGGCAAAATAAATTTATGGACAAACTATACCAGTGTTTCTTAAACTTCAATATAATTATATTTGCCACTTTTTTTTATTTTACAAAATTATACTAACCCTATTATATATGTTAACTTATTAATTTAAATAATAAAAAAGATAACATATGATATATACATAATTATTAATTAAAAAATTATAATATTTTAATAATATTTTTTTATACCTATTTATATAGACTAAAATACCCATTTTATCATAAGTTATAATTATAAATATCATCTCCATTTGATAAAAAAATATATTATTCAATCAATATGTTAAATATTGCCAAAAATATTTATCACTTAAATTAATGAAATTGCATCAATAGGAGGTCAATATAATTCTTGTTAACCTCAGAAGTTTTTGGTGATAATTATGTAAAATAAATTAGTGTCAAGTGTAACTGCACTAAATCTCAAGGAAATTCAATATAATTTCCTCTAAATTTATTATTGTATTAGTTTTTCTTTCTCTTATTCCTATTTTACTATTAGACTTGCTTCGGAAATTTTTTCAAGCGGATACCATTGTTTATGAAATGTATAAGCCAACTTTTTATTTGGTAATAGAAAAGTTGAGGTTTTTTTTTATTTGGGATTTCATAAGTTGTAGATGCTTTTGATAACACCTCATAAAATATTTTTTGGAGCCAGCCACACTCTCTAAAAGCTTAAAAAAACTAGTACAATCTTATTCTAATTAGTAACAATAATAGTGGAAATAATCCTCTTTAATACATGTATTGGCGGAAGCTAATTAGCACACACAAGGCCATCATGAAGCGAAGAATAGGGAGCATAGTACGGAAACCACTAGCCGAAGACATCCTCTGGCTAACATACATTTTGTAGTATTCCTTGATATGTTGAGTCACGATTTGATTCCTTTTATTTGCTTGTAAATTATTTATTGCCTTTTCTTTTAGCCTTGATGAGCTGTCTGCTCCTCTTGTAATTACTATAAATACTGTGTTCCCCTTTTCATAAGATATACATGATAATCTTTCTTCCATCCCAATTATCATGGTTCAACAATCTAATATTTAACATATTAGATAAACTTACAAGATATACATGATAATCATAAGATGTACCCCTAATCCAACCATTTTGATTGGTTGGATACACGCTTCAACAATCTAATATCACCACGTGACTAGATGCTCTTGGCTTAACTGTGTGATCAAAGAGAGGGATAACTATGAGAGGCCTAGCCGTGCTCCACATATATAAGATTGCTTGTAGATAGTCCATTGATGAACCTGGTCACGTATATGGAGAAAGGCGATTATTCAATGGGACAAACAAGAGAAAACCGAAGTCCTTAATTCTCGCAACTTTGTTTTCGGTGGATTGGGGTGGGTACCTATGTATATAGCTATCAAATTCTCTTCTATCATGGGGCTTAGGTAACAAAGTAACAATGGCCTAAAACCCATTCGGCCGACATGACATGCGAAGTTGCTACAAGATTAATATAGTATACCAAATAAAGAATTTGATGATCATGAACGTAGCTCATTCTATATCTTTAGCAACATGTTGGAGCGCTTTTGACAAATAAAGTAAATTATCTTCGAATGATGCTTAGCTGACAGTTGGTTTAGCACAACAAACCTATGGTTTTGCGTGCTAAGCTTTTGGCTCGCAAATTATTGCTTCTTATGATGTGTTTGGTTTGGGATAAAAGTAAGGGAAAAAATTCTAAGGATGAACTCCACACATGAAATACTCCCCCTTTTTCACCCCATGGTTTTGTCTAGCACAGCAACAAGAACATAGATCAGTTACACAATACTGATAATTACGTATGATTAAGACATAGTCTCATTTGTAAGTCATTAGTGAATTATTATTCTTTGAGTAATTTTGGTATAGTCTCATTTGTAAGTCATTAGTGAATTATTATTCTTTGAGTAATTTTGGTTCAACTCGAGTGTTCTCTCAGAATATTTTATCTCTTTTTTTTTTTTGTCTATGGAGCTTGTACTCATTCTTTTATTTTCATACTCCACTCATCATATTTGCATCTCCGTATCATTTAATTGAGTTAAATTTATTTTGATCGTGATACACACCACACTTGTTGCAAGTACATGACGTATCTAGTTTCAAGCAAGCGTATAATATAATTCATGTATTGATGGACCATTACAGGGTTCGGTTTATGTTTATTTTCGTTAATTAATGATAGAGACACAAAATGAGTTATCTCACCTGATCAACTTTTTATTTATGCATTACTATGATTTGGATTCAATTCTCAGATTTTCCATATCGGTGGGTGATCTGTCAATATTTTTCTAAGTAATTGGTGAATCTAGAGATATGCACTTTAAATAGGGGTGAGTTTTCTCCTCAACTTAAACTTTCAGTAAAATAATAATAATAATAATAATAATAATAATGATAGAGACATTATTATTTATAACAGACAAGCTTACCAACTACAACTAGATATGATCAAACAAGTAGTTGCTACTTGCTAGAAAGGATAATGGGACCATCCATTCTACTCACACAAACTCATGTAACTGATCTTAGCCATTGCAAAAAGCAGTGGCGTACTTTGGCATCTCAATGCCTGTTTAGACTTGCAAATTATTGTAGTTCGAGTTGTTTATTAACTATAAAAGAATCTTTAAACAAAGGAGACAAATTTATATTTATTTATGACTTGGACTTTTACTGGAAAACAAAAATTTAGTAGGTATAAAGACAAAGAAAGGGATTTGAGTATCCCAAATAGTTCTGGTTACATGCTGTTGTGATAGAATCTAAATGGCCAAAAAGATAACTTCAAATTATCATTATTTTTTCTCCAAGCACAGCATTATAGTGCTAAGATTCCATTAAAAGAGGGTTAAGGTGCCGAATTTGATCATTGAGTTGATTGTACCTTTTTCACCAATAATATCCAAAGAACATATTTAGTTCTAGCAAGGCATACAATAAGAAAGTAATATCCCATGGCAGTTCTTAATTTGTGTTCAGAAGTGCAGTGGCATGAAAGGTGCATCAAAGAAAGATTGGGCATTGTTGGTGCCTGCTTGGTGGAGTTAGGAATCACATTCTCTTAAAGCATACCAATCCAAAATTTGTTAACTTAAGGAAATAAAGAAAATAACTACTATGTCGGAGTATTTTGAAGGAATGTTGGAGATAGCGTTATTCTTCTTCTTAGGGACAAGATAAAATGTTTTTTTCTTTGCCAATTTGCTTGTTATTACTTATTAGGATTGCATAATTTGAATATCTCGAAGCATGAATTTATGTGAATTTTTTGGTTTTGATTTATTTTTAGACCTAAAGAGAAAGAACCTCAGAATTCGGTGAGAATTTTTTTTGGGCGCAGAATTTGGTGAGATTTTAAAAGAATATGTGTGATGGTCAAGTCATTAAATCATGCAAAAATTAAGACTTGAAACCCCTTTTCAAGAGAACACAACCAAAATGGAAGGTTAGTGGAATTAAAGTATTTTTAAGTGGTGACTTAATTGGATTAAGGAGAAAACAATGATGCTGGAAAATAAACCAAACCTATGGATGAAGATAACAACAGCAGCCCAGAAGCATATATAGCTCCCAAAATACAAGTCCAGTCATCAAACATTAATTAATACATAGCAACATAGAAAAATTAAAAATATAAATATCATTTACACATGGTTTAACAAATTCAGAGTTATATGTATTCAACAACAAATTATAAAATACTTTTGAAAAAAAGATTTAACTTGTAAATGGTGTTTGTCACATGTGGCTTGATCATGAATTCGGCACTTATCCCACAAAGACATGTGGTTTAATGAGCAATCACAAAAGAATCTTTATAGGAGTTCAAAGAAATTGGAGATCCTACTATAACCCTACTGGAATGGCCAATACTAAATCTACCTAAATTTTTATTTCATTAAAAAAAGAGTTTAAATTAAAGTAGAGTGGAAAATGAAAATAATAAATAATAAATAATAGATCCATATACAAAAGGGAAAGAGATGAATAAGGATGTGCATTAGGGGTTATTTGTTCGAATCTTTTTTAAAAAAGTATAGATGAAGTTCACATAAACATTACAAAAATACAAACTTTAGTGGTTTTCATAAGTTAAATAATTATTCTCAAATAAAATTTTAAAAAATTGTCATATTTTTTCTGAGGAAAAAATAAACAAATACGTCCTTAATCTATAATTAGTTTTGATTTTGACTAGTACAGAAGAACAAAAGGCAACTAGCGCAAACCAATTCTTTTAGGCTAATATTAGTCAAAGAATTATTATTCTCGATCAAATAAAATAGCTTGAACAATTTTTTTAAAAAAATATTTTTAAATCAAAAAGGATATATTATTTTAAAAATTCCTCAATATTTGAGTTAGACAATCTTTAGTAACCTACCCTACTGACATTTTCAGTCCCAAAAAATAATATATACAGAAGTACCAAAGTTTGGCTACAAAAAAATTTCCAGAAAAGCTACTGTACTAATCAATCTGGTGTAATATTCTCGATCGATTTCAAGCTCTTTGTGCGCACAAATGGGGAGAGCAATAGTGATAGCACTTTAGCCTTTAGCCCAATAATATTGTGGAAACTGGGAAATGAGAGGGATGGGAATCTAATACGCTAAGTATTGAAGTTGCGTAAGCATGTCTTGCAGTCTCACTTTCCACTAACGAGATACATAGTATCATATGTCCTTTCACACATGTATGCGGTCAGAAGATGCTAATTGCACTTTATTTTTGCGTTCATAATTTTCTATATAAGACAAGATTCTGAAAATCGGATTAGACGAAGCACTAATTCGAAAATTTATTGGTTTAATGGAATCAACTGGCCAAAAAATTACTAAACAAGTTCACCTAATTGATTCAAACAAGGGTGTTACCATTGGGTGCCCGAGATCCCGGAACTGGGAAACCCTCAACCGCCCTTGAAACCTCGGACTCCGCCACAAACGGACAGAGGTCCTCAGACTTGATTGATAAATATATGTTTTAATGTTAACTTTCACGATAAAAACAGTTACACTTGATTTGTGTTCACTGTCTAACTAGCGTGAAAAAATCCAATGTACTATTAGGAATACAAATCTACTGGTATTTTGAGCATCAGCTCAATGAAGGAAAGGTTTTTCATGATTTTGGTGTTAGGAAGAATTCAATTAAGCTCATTCCATCAACAATCAAATTAAAATTTTTGTAAGGAAAGATACTCAACCATATACTTATTACCTTTTATTGATTTTTTTTCTTTAAACGTTAATAAAAATTTAAATAACTTTTTATTTTAAATTATACATCATTTTTGTGAATCATAAAGGTCATGCAGATATAACCATTCACCACCTAGCAGAGGTGTCAAAACGAGTCAGCCCACCTCATTTAAGACCGGCTTGCTAAAAGCCTGTCAAAAATGGGGTAGGAAGAGCCGGCTCACCAAAAAAATATAGGTTAAAATAATCAGTCCAGTCCATTTTAGGATGAGCGCCGACCCACCAAAAAATAAAAAAAAAAATCAAAAATTACTTTTTAATGTTTCAAATGTTTTTTTTAAAAAAAGTTTTTATTTTTTAAAAATATTTTTTATTTATTTATACCCAATTTTTCAAGGCTCATAATAAATATACACCAACTTTAACTAAAAAATATTATTTTTAATAGAGTCCTTAAGTTTTAACCTTTTGACTTTTGTTCACTGTTATAGTGTTACTGAAATAGTGTGATGATAGTGCTTTTATTTTTTTGCCCAATAATCTTTGGACAATTGGGATTGTCTGATGATGTTCAATATATAGGTTTTGTAATTTTTCACATGTTCAGAAGCTTCTACCAATAAATAAATTTTAAATTTTTTTAAAAAAATGCTTGGCCAGTGGGCTTGGCCCGCCCCAACCCACCTAAACTTACGAGTTAAGCGGGTTGAAGTTTATTGGCGGACACAAAGTCAGCCCAACCCACTAAAAATAGCAATTTTGACAAACCAATTTGGCAGGCCGAGCCCGTTTTGACATGTCTATCACCTTGTATACATTTATTTCATTTTGATTCACTATGCTTAATATCTTATTTAACATGTATATATGATAATCACCCTAATTATATGATTCATTGTGCATCAAACTAATTAGTTTTCTCATGCATTGCACATGTTACTACACTAGTAGTACCTAAGAGGGCCAAGTTTTGAAGGGAAATTTGGTGTTAGATGAGTGACACATGGCATGATCTAAGAATGAAACTATCAACTTTTGTATATTGATAGATAAATAGGTTATACTTTAACTTATTATATTTGTTTTTGTTATGATTTTTATGTAAATAATTAACACCTTATACGATAAAAAAAAATTCAATACCCCACAATATAAATATAATAAAATAATTGACTTGAGTGAGACATCCTTAAAAGGTTTTAGTAAAAAAATTATTCAAAAATAAAAAATAAAACCATAACCTCTCCCCTTTTCTTCCTCTATTTTTTTGTTGGGTAAAAACAATATATAGATTCTTATAACAAGTTCATTTGTTGGATATGTCAAAAATGTTTTGTTCAAAATTAATGAACAAAAATAAATATAATTAAAAAATAACTCATCCCCATGCTCTTTTCTTTCCTTATTGGGTAAAGATATATGAGAAAAAAAATTACATTAAAAATAAAAAAATTATTGGTGAAGTCGATTTTAAAAAACAATTGTAGAAGAGAATATCTAAAATTTAAATTTTGTAGTTTATATGATTGTTTATCACGAATATAAGGAATATTAATATTAATCATTTGTCTAAGTCAAGAGATAACATTTGTCAAATGAGTGACATGTGACATAATCTAAGAAAATTATCCAACTTTTATATAGAATAGATTTCGGTAACAATTATAAACTCACATGTATAATTTCGTTAATATACTTAGGATCCATATACCAGTGATGAACTATATATAGTAAAAAGAAATCCAAATAACATTATTCAACAAAAACCAAGGACCCTAAAAAATAATTAGAAAGATTTATATAAAAACTTTCTTTACAAAATAATGTTAAAAATGCAACAATTCAAGCTGACCCCAGTCAAATTTCATTCAATAGTAATTGAAGAGCATCACCATGTGTAGACATATCATCATAATATAATTAATACAAATCAGATAAATATTTCCAATCGAAAAATAAAAACAAAAAATAGACTTACAAGTGGATTTTTAGGAGCATGTAACAAAAAATTTCTACAAAACCTAACCAAATCAATTCCATTGCTCGAATAATATGGCTTCCATGATGTATATCGATGGTATTGAACTTTATTTAAAGCTAGATTATTTCGATATTGCAACTTTATTAGCGAGTTAGTATTGAGATGACTAGTGCTGAGTTTATTGAAAAACTTATTT
Organism: Dalbergia cultrata; assembly: GCA_031216105.1. NCBI lineage: Eukaryota > Viridiplantae > Streptophyta > Magnoliopsida > Fabales > Fabaceae > Dalbergia > Dalbergia cultrata. Next base: position 12,116,255 of record CM062351.1, on the reverse strand, counting down.
ATCTGAAATATTCCTTTATTTGTTAAATTCCTGAAAGCCAAATTAACTGCTGTAAACAAAAAATCCCACTCCAATGTTGAATTTAATACATATGGATGAAACAATAATGAATTCATGTGAAAATAAATAACATTAAAAAATGAAAATAAAATTATCTTACATTGTCCTATGTGTTTGGAAGAAATGAATTAAGGAGTCAAGCTCTTCACACCGTTCGATCTCTCCATAGCAAAACTCAATTGTTGTGGCAAAGCAAATAACATCATGTACATAATTATCCGTGACTCGTACGATCTCTCGTGCCGTAGTCAACTACATAATTGAGCTATTGGTAATCCAATTCCATCGATTATGAATCCCCTTTGATCACGGATGACCAGGTTAAAGAATGTAATATTGCCATGACACTTATTCTGATAGTGCAACTGTACCAAAACTTTAATGAAGTCTCAAATGACACGTTTAGGTGCAGTTGCCACTATAACAAACCGATCATAATGATAAGGCATTTATACATGTCATTTGAGACTTCATTACAACTTTGGTATAGTTACATTGTCAAAATAAATGTCATGACAATATTACATTCTTAAACTTGGTCATGCATGATCAAAAGGGATTCATAGCCGATGGAATTGGATTACCAATACCTCATAGTTATGCAATCAACTTCGACACAAAAGAGGTAGTAAAAGTCATGGACAATTATGTACATGATGCTATTTGCTTTGCCACAACAATTGAGTTTTGCTACGGAGAGAGTAATAGTGTGAAGAGCTCAACTCTTTAATTCATTTCCTCCAAACACAGAAGAATGTAAGATCATTTTTATTTGTATTTTTTAATTTTATTTTTATTTTTTTAATGCTATTTATTTTCACAAGAATTCATTGTGGTTTTATTCATATGTATTAAATTCAACATGGAAGGGGGATTTTATTATAGCAGTTAACTTGGTTTCTAGGAATTTAATAAATAAAGAAATATTTCGGATAAATAAGTCTTTCAATAAACTCAACAATAGTCATTTCATTACTGACTAGATACTAAAGTTGCAATACTGAAACAATCAACTTTAAATAAAGTTCTATACCGTAGACCTACATCATGGAAGCCACGTTATTCGAGCAACGGAATTGATTTCATTAGGTTTTGTAGAAATTTTTTGCTACATTCTCCTAAAAATCCACTTGTAAGTCTGTTTTTCGTTTATATTTTTTAATTGGAAATATTTATCTGATTTGTGTTAATTATATTATGATGACAACAGGACGATTTGCCTACACGTTGTGATGCTCTTCCATTGCTATTGAATGAAGTTTGGTTGTGGTTTGCATGTTTGGTGGATGAATTATTGCATGTTCAACATCATTTTGTAAAGACAGTCTTTATATAGTTCTAATTGTTTTTTAGGGTCCTTGGTTTTTGTAGGGTATAAATCCTAAGTATATCGGTGAAAATATACAAATGAGTTTATAATTATTATAGAAATCTATTTTTATACAAAAGTTCAATAATTCTTTTAGATTATGTCACGTGTCACTTATTTAATACCAAATTTCCCTCCAAAAATTATACTGTTTTAATTTTGTTTGACAAATGTTATCTCTTAACTTGGACAAATGATTAACATTAATCTTCTGAGTTACTGCTCAGTTTAGCCCCTAACATTTCACTCGTGAGTTATTTTAGTCAGTCCCTGACTTTTAAAATGAGTTAAATTAGTCCTTGACATTATAAAATATAAGTTAAATTAGTCCCTGACATAATAAAATATAAGTTAAATTAGTCCCTGACATAATAAAATATGAGTCAAATTAGTCCATAACATTATAAAATATGAGTCAATTTAGTTCCTTATTTCATTTTTGTTTAACATTTTATCAATTAAATAATTATATATAACATTAAGTGATATTTATCATACTATGTGTTATCTGAAGTAAAATAAAATTTAAAATAACTTATCTTAGTATCATTTTATATAATTTTAAATACCAAAATTAGTTATTTTAAACTTTATTCTCCTTTAGATAACATATGATATTTCAAGACATCACTTTAAAGTTACCTATCATCATTTAATTAATAGAATATTAAGTGAGAGTTGATTAGGAGACTAATATGACTCATATTTTGTAATGTTGGGAACTAATTTGACTCATTTTAAAAGGCAAAGACTAAAATGATTCACTAATAAAAAGTGAGAGACTAAAATGAACATTAACAATAAACTACAAAATTTAATTTTTAGATCTTCTCTTATATATATATACACATCTTAAATAAACTTCACCAATCATTTTGTTTTTATTTTTAATGCAATTTTTCTAGCACATATATTTACTTAATAAGAACAAGAAAAAGAGGGACAAGGCTTATGGCGGTGCAATTTGGGATCAGGTCTTGATGATGGAGCGAGCTATTTCGAAGACCGTGCTGCGCATGGATTGCTTCAAACGATGATGGTGCTAGCCATTTTTTACTGCAAGCAGAAACCCCCCGCCCTTGGCTTCTCCGACAATGCGAGCTGAGATGGTCATGCGAGGTCGAGGCTAAGGTCGACGGTGTTTTTTGGGTTGTGGGCGGCAACCAGCGCTGCTGGGCTTCAAACTGCAACTGCTAAAAATCTGCACATTGATATCATGGCATTCAGTATGTGATGTCTGTATTATATAAATACACAAATAAAATGATTCAAGCAAGCTTAAACAATCAACCCATGGCCACAATAATCATATGTATCAATAAGAAATATTCATTACTAACAATAAAAAGAAACATTACAATACCAAATCAAAGGAAGGAACAGCCATGTTGTTAGCTAAGGGCAAAATACCCAAGGTCAAACCGTCCGGTACACAACTTGAGCATCTCATTTGTACCCCAAGAATCACTTTAGCTACCGACTATATTTTTAACAAAGTCCCCTAAACAGAAAATCATACAAACCACATCACGAAATAAAAGAAAAAATAAAAGCCAACCAACACAGATTATAAAATAAAAAAAAAGACTAACATGCAAACAAAATAATCATAGATGCACATGTTAGCCAGATCCCTATTTGAGCTAAAGAGATGACACTACAACAAAAAAGCTCAAAGGCAATGCATCAAAAGCGTCGCCTAAACACAAAAAACGTTACCTTTTCTCAATGACAACACTTTTGAGCAAAGGCAACATTTTTCTGGGGATTGCTTATACTAGCGTTACCTTTTCTCTAAGGCAACGGTTGACAAAGCAAAAGCAATGGTCCCTGAAAAAAAGCGTTGCCTTTGTTGAATCAAAGGCAACGCTTTTGTTGCCAACCAAAGGCAACGGTTTTTGCAACCGAAATGTGTTGCATTTTATTCCGACTTAAATGTGTTGCCTTTTCTCTAGTTAAAGACAACAATTTAGCCCGTTGCTTTTGTCTTATTGTTTAGGCAACTTTTAAAAAGCGTTGACTTTTCTAATATGTTAGACAACTAATTAAAAACATTGTCTTTTCCCATATTTTAGCCATCAGTTAAAAATTGTTGCCTTACATAGGACAAAAAATGGAAATGTTGCCCACACTTCACACAAGGCATAGACCTAAAAATATGAGAATTTGAATGAAATGAAACACTAGGGATAGAATGGGTAAGAGTAAGTCAGCCATAAAAATTACAGAACATAGTCAAGCTTAATTTATTAAATAGCTATAATTACAAAACAATAATATGAAAAATGAGCTATAAATATTGACACTACAAAAAATTATCAACCTTTGTTTATCAAGCTTTAGAAGACACTACCAAAGAGTTCTGCTCGTATAATTGTATTGCCTCCTTGATATACCGAGCATTGACAGTTGACTGCCTTTGCAATGCTTGAATTTCTCAATTCAACATTTCAGCCTCCTACCCTACTTGACAGTATAATCATTATATCAATATAAATTGAATGAGAAGCAAAAGACGTAGAACTCTGCAGTAGAAAGCTTTTAGAAATCAGCATTCTTATTACCTTGGTACTTTTCTCAAGGAATCTAACTAAGCATCAATATTCGCATAAACTGGAGCATATGGATGGAGGCCATTATCATTTGATTCATCCTAGAAGTAAATTTTCTTCCGAGGTTAAATAATTAAAAAAAAATGAAAATGCATGTCAACTTATAAATATTTCTCAACTAGTACATATATAGTTCTTGTATTAAAGTGAATACTTAATAAAATTCATTGTCAAAGGTAGAAAGAATTAGTATAGGACAATTTTCTCATGCAATATGATATTTTCCTATTAGTCCTTTTTAGACATAGATGTTTGGTTTTTTAGTTATTCAGTTTTTAAAGCTATCCTCGATAATATTGAGCTAACAACCAAAGATTGCATAGTCCATAACAAACCCAAAGTAGTCATGTGTCCAAGCATTGTAAAATGCAGCTGATAGTCTGCCGCTCAATGTAAGGGCAGTCAAAACTAATCTAATTCCTATGCGATACATTATCCTATATGAAATAAAACAATGAAAAGAAATACCTGAGATAATTATTTTTGTCTCAAAGTAACAAGTTTTTTAAGCAATAAAGATTGTAGATATTCACTTCAGATATCATAAAAATTATTAATATAAATTTGTCTTATAGGTTGAGTTCTAGACTTAAACATATTAAATCCCAAGGACTAACATTTTAAAAATACACAAGCAATAAGACTCATGAGTAAAATAGTAAAATTCAAAGAGAACTTGAAAGAATGAAAACAATTAAAATGGAAATCAATAAAGAGATGGAGTACCGGAGTTTTTCAAGCTTAACTCCTCATTCTAGCCTTCATCCTTTTATTACTTCAGCTCCCAAACAAAATCGTGCAGCCTTCAATCCAACTCAACAGCTGCACCACTAAAAGAAAAACAAAGCTACCCTTTTTATAATCAAAAAGTGGTTATGCAGAGGCATTCCTTTATATCTTGTATAGATGCTTAGAATTTTTCTAATCAATACACCAAAGACATTCAGTACAGTTGAAAGCTTTCCACTGTTAAAACCTTTTAACTTATGCTAGTTAGCAAAACCACCATCATTCTTATTATTTTGGTTGTTGGCATTTCAGTGCCCAACATTTACTCCATAGAGGCTAGAGCATATCATTGTTCTTATATAAGAGCTATGAATTTAGTATTCATCTGTTTGAATTATAGATGGTTCAAGTATGATTGTGGCAATAGAAGACAAATTTCTCATTTTAAAACACCATTTCAATAGTCCACTACAGAAGTCGTGAGACATAATGCTAAGCAAAATATTAGCAATTACAATTAGTCAAAGTAAGACTTTCTCCAGCCCTTCTTTCTTCCTTTAGACATTGAGGATAGAGGATTCTAGTTACCCCTTCTTCTAGCACGATCTGACTTACTTAGATGTTAAAATGTTATCAAAATGTAAATACAAGATAGGGAAACACGTGCAAGATAAGGATTAAACTCACATCTTCAAATGTTGAAATTTATGTCATTGGATCAGTCCAGGCACTGTAAAGCAACAAAGTAACATTCAGTACAACTAGTACAGAGGTTAGGTGAATCCAAACCAAGTGGAAAAGATATGCTATAATACCCTGGATGATTCCCATAAAACTGCACTAAAACATGTCCATCACTCAAAGAGTCAGATAATGCAGAGATTTCTTCCATGATCTGGAGAAGTAATTTTTTAGTTTTAATTAATATAGATGAATAGGTTAGGAAATACAAAACAAAAATGAAACACAGAAAAATCAGCTTCACACCTATGTCAAAAGCTAATCCATTAATTAGCATTTTGAGAGAGTTGGACTCAACACAATCTAAGGGAGTAAAATTATAAACATTATAGCCACATCACAGCATGACAAATCTGCACCAAGAATTATAAACTGTCAACTATGCAAGAATTCAAGGAATTGAACTTTCTCATCTCTATTGTACACATTAGAAAAGGTTTGAGAAGTCGAATATCATTTTATACACGATATGAGACAGCACACTTCAAAAATGACACTCTCTTATATTATGTCAGCAAGTCTCTTAAGTTTCATTATGTTACATTGATTACATATAAATAAAAAGGGAAAAGAAAAAGACCATTAGGCTTAAGCTTTAAACTGATAGATAACTAAATCTATTGGTTATATAAAAAGATGTTTTAAATTACACAGCAAGTTCTCCAGTTTGCAAGATGAGAGGATATTACAACTTCTTGAAATCTTGAAAATATCATTTCTTTCATTACTAGCATCCCTGTATAGAAAGAAAAAAGTTAAAATTTCAGACTGATTTAAAATAGAAAAACTGAAAGGTTCAAATTGAATTTGTTTCTACCAGGGCGCATGTAAAAAACAAACCTATTGCCATTGTGGTTGAGACCTTCGTCTTGCAAAAGTGAATCAACTTCAGTAACCGAAACATCATAAGACTCAGATGCACAGACTGGTCTACCATCTTGGTTATTGCTGCATCGAACCAAGATATCTTTAAGAAACTATTTCGCTGCCATTCTGCTCTCCCGTAATTTGTCTGCAGTGACACTGGACAATCTCACTTCAACAGATGATGAAACTGGTGAGGAACCTACATGAAAGAATTCCCAAGGTGAAGATCAACCATATGTTTCAACAAAATTCAATCAAGCGTTGTTTATGATGGGGGAATCTTGAAATTGAGTCCCAATGAAGCAGGTAATTCAATTAAAATCTCTTGCTACTTTGATTGAGATGGACGAGGAATGCAAACAAACCAATGGCAAATGTCCATGCTTGGCAACACTAGCAACATAATTCTAGAGTACCACATCCACATCTATAAAATTTGCCCCAATAGAGTCATTCGTGTGAAAAGCAACAAAACACAATTACTTCCTTAAATATTTAGACAAGAAGTATCAAAAGTATATTATTATTTTGGTTGTTAGCATTTCAGTGTCCAACATTTACTCCATAGAGGCTAGAGCATATCATTGCAAGGGAAAAATGATTAGTGAACCAAAACTTTGCAATGATGCTAATATGCTGGCTTATTTAAAGCAGAAAGTCTAATGGGAAGCAAAAAGTCCATATTGAAGCCAATATCAGCAAGCATGCTGCACATTAATTCATTCACCTAATTATCTAAAACAAACTATTGTGCACCAAAATCATGAATAACTAAGAGACTCACTTGCATGATCTTCAATATTGCCTCCATCAAGGCCTCAAAATGTAGAATCCAGAAAAATCATATTACTTAATCATTTTCACATTAAACCCCAGCTGTTAATTTAAATCGAAACACAATGCAAAACAACATAAACAACTGGGATTGTCAAACAATGTAACAACACCATATCTGAAGGAGCAATTTTTGATCGAACACGCAGGGCTAAAAGTCGAGGCAGAAACTAGATTCAATATATAAGAATTGGAAACAAGTACCTCAGAATGCCACTCTATGAAGTTCTCAGCCTTTCACATAGCACAACAATCACATCAGCAAAAAACAAAAAAAGTTAAAAAAAAAAAGAAGAAGAAGAAACTACTATAAACTGCAAGACAAAATTTTCAAGATAAGGTATAAATCATAACCCAAAAATTTGAAAATACATACTCCATTATAATACTACTCTCACACCAAAACAAAACAAAAATATGCAATTCCTAGAAGTTAACATAGTCAAGTTGACACATAAAAATGAATTGTAGTTTGAGGGTGATGAAAAATTGATCATACTTCTGTAGAATTTAGTTTAGTAATTTAGTCTTCAAAGTATTCCTTTTGGCACTTATTCTAACCCCTACAACAAAATGAACAAAATGCTGAAGATTTTCCTGGTATCCCAATTCGTAGGTTTGCCCCAACAATAAGTTTAATTTTTCATTCAGAATCAGATAAGTGATAGCCTATACTCATCTAATACTTTTACATAATGTTGACCCACCCAATATAGTTTTTTTTTATTTTATGCCTCAAAGTTGTTCTTTGGAAGGTAGTCACCAGCAAGGGTTTTGAGAAGGCTGAACTTGTAAGTTGCCAAGTTATTGATATCTAGCTGGATATTAACCAATGAATCTAACACCTATGGAGGTTTCAGTTTGTTGGAAGTTGGCATGAGTTTGATATCTAGTGTGTTTGGATTTCTGTTTGCTATTTAGAACTCAGATTATGGTTTGGACAAAAACAATTTTTAGAGGTTTTATAAAGAGAAACCAAACATGCTAAAAATGATTTTCTTTTTCACAAAAACACTATGGGTACCTCTAGTTGTAGGGTTGAGCAGTCAAGAGAGCTGAGGCGGTGTATTCGGAGAAACCTTCAGAGCAGAGCGGCGGTGGCGGACCAAAGCAAACCAGTGGAAGCCTCCTCCTTTAGCGTGGACGCGAGGGAGCAGACCTGAGGAATCTGCTGCTTGAAGGAATAGGTAGCTGTTCCAGCATGTCCATGGCGTGGCTGAGGCGAGGGCGACGGTGACGGTTCTTTCTGCAACAGTGACGAGAATAAGGCGGCGGGCTGGGGCTGATTTTGCACATTTCGCCAGTGGCCCTATGTTAGAGAGGGAAGGGGAACGTGAGGGAAGAGCCGCGTTAGAGAGGATGGGTGTGGGTGTTTCCATGTCTGAGGGAAGGGTAGATCTGGTTCTTGTTTGAGGAAATGAGGGTGGGTGTGGGTTCCGTCTCCGCGAGCGGGTGGGTCTCCATTGAGCGCGAGCAGGAAGGAGAGAAGGGGCTAGGGTGGAAGTGACATGGGTTGAGTAAAATCAAGGGATTTTGATTGGAGTGACATGGTATTTCATTTGCTTTTGATAGAGATGATAAATTTTTAGTAGGAAAAGAAATTTTAATGAGAAAATACATTCAGAGACTGTGTCAGGTTTAGGCAACGGTGCTAAAACATTAGCAATTGATTAAAAAATCTGTTTGTACAAGATACTATAATGATTTTAACATGTTTTTTTTATTTTAAAACAATGTTTTCTAAACATTCCCTTAAAATTCGTTGTCAAAGCTCTATACCTAGAAAGGCATTGCCTATACTGATCAAAGGCAACGGTTTTGAAACATTGCCTTTAAAAAGTGTTGCCTTAAGCCTAAAATGTTGTAGTGTGACAATATTACATACCTATAGAGGGTAACCAAAAAGGATGGTCCAAAATGAATAAGGTGCACTTGTGGCCGTTGAAGAAGGGGAGGGCCCTGATGCCAACGGTTGAATCAGCGATCGAAGAACAACAATTTCGTGGAAGGGATTTTGAGTTTGGACAACAGCTGAACCACAAATAATGTAGATCTCGGAGACTAGGAGGGCATGTGACGAGGAAGATGGCGTGGTGTGGACTGGGTGGAAGGGGAAAGGGAGGCTTCGAGGCAGAGAGGGTTGGGGGTGGGGGAGAGTGAGAACTGTGGGAGGAGAGTTTTGACGAAGAGATAGGGGTAGAGGAAGGGTTACATACTCTGACAGCGACGAACTCCACCCCACGATGGCCGACTACGTGGTGGAGAAGGTGCCGGTGGGGATTGCTATGGGGGAAAACGCCCATCATTGTTAGCTGAAAGAAAAAAAAATGATTTCTTCTTGGATTCCAAGGACCATCCAGCTTGGTCGTGTGTTAGTGGAAAATTCCAAATGGGAAAATGACTAATTTAGGCATGGATACTTTAACCATAGATCACACTAATTAGTGCCTAATTTTCAACTGATACAGTCAACCCTACACATGTCTACATCATATTAGGACACGCAACTGCTTCACTATTCCTTCAAAAATGCTTCTTGCACCCTAGAATGAACCTTTTTCTTTTATGGGCTATGAGCATGCTAAAAAAACTCAAACAAAACATGCATATTTCAAGTTGTTGTATTTTCTAATTTTTCAAAGCAAAAGTTAACCATTTTTTCTTTTCTCTTATCTTGGTTCATAAAGAATAAATGAAAAGGATATAAAAGAAGTTTTGGGCATTCATTCTAAATTATAAAGTATGCAAATTTTGTTTTTACAATTTATGGGTTGGATTAAATCGGGTATTAACACATAGGTATTTGATACTTATCATTGAAAATAGGAATGTTCCATCACCATTACTTTAAGGCTCCAAAGCCTATGATTATTACCTATATTCACATCCTTCACCAGGTCATACCTTGCACGCATAGATGACAAACAAATGGAAAGACAAATTATGATATCACTAAATGGTTTAACTCAAGTTTTGGGCATACATTTCCAGTATATTATCTTCTTTGTCACCACTTTCAAACAATCACTCACCTTTCCTCTATATAAGAAAAGTTGAAAGGATGTGATGTTGAAAAAAAAAAAAGGAAAGACAATTCAATCACAACAAAGAGGCTTAAAATATTGTGCCATCATCATGTAAGTGTAGTGCTAATGTAACAGGGATTGTCACAAAGAAATAACGCATTGGCAAGGGGGAAAGAAAATATTTCCTTGTGCTACGATTTGATGGAATAAAAATATATGATCCTTAATTATTTTTTTATAGAGCTGAGAAAATTGAAATAGATTTTTCTAAGAAATTATGCATTTTAGTTTCTTCTGAAGAGCTAAAAACAAATTTTTTTGGCATTTTGATTACTTTTAAAAATGTATACAAAAATTAGAACTGATATTGTTAGCTAAAAAAAATTTTTTTTTTTCACTAAATAAATTGAAACAAGCACACACAAATGTATAGTGAAATAGAGGCATCACTCTATTTGATAATCCAAAACAAAAAAATTTCTAACTACTAAATCAGATTGCTATAAAGAAAGCTATAAAGAAAAAACATATAATAACAAATCAAAGTGCATAATAGTAAAGCAGCAGCAATAATGCCAAGAACATGACACCAATAAGTTAGAGGATACATATATGCCAAGTTCAGGATGTGATTCTTGCTTCAAAACCATTCGCTTAGTTTTGTGCCACTAGCTAGCTTCTTTTGTTTCCTTGGAGGGGATGCTATACCTACAATAGAAATGCCAACTTTAATTTGTATTTGCTATTGTTGTTTTAGTGGAGCAATATAGAATCTGTGTTGGCTTCTCATCATCTCATGATTCATGAGCAATGTTGGGACCCACTCAACCAAATAATATTCTTCTTCTATTTTCTTTGTACCAAAACAAGACAAATTCACTGTATGCCTACGTTCAAATATGACTATTTTACCTGCTAAGAGCATAACAATAACTTGTGACTCTTATTTTCATTAACAATATTCACTGAAAACACAATGTTCACTTTAATACCTTGATTTTGTTTCGTTGCATCTTACTACTATTATTTCCGTCACTTTTCACAAATTAAGCACCGACTAGTCGTTTTCATTGACATACTTCATCAAGCAAGATTCTACCACTCTATGACCATATTCATACTGTCGTATCGTATCCGTGTCGCGTGTCGCTTGTCGTACCTGTGCTTCCTTAAATTCATTACATGCTTGAAGAACTAGCTTTAATAGGGTGCATTGCTGTGGAAGAACTAGCTATTGTCATCAGGTGATTGGATCAAAAGGAAGCAAAGCAAGATAAAAGCACAAATAACCCTGCAATTCCACAAAAAGGTTCGACAAAATCAAGTGTAGAGAGGCGTTGCCTTGGAGAAGTAGGCATGTTTCGGGGCAATTCCTTCTTAGGCGGGAAAATAAAGGCATGTAGCAGCTCCTCCCTCTTGTAATCCTTAACGTAGTCCTTCATGGTGAAGACCTGGTTCACGAGGACACCATCAACAGACAAGAACCTTTGCTCCTTTATGGCAAGAGCCTCAGTGTCGGGCTCTTGTGCCAAGGACAGGGCAAATACTAATATGCAGAGGACTGGGCTTAAGCCATTATCATGCTCGGGCACATTTCCATTCACCAGAGCACAAACCATGCCATTCCCAAGGTCAAGAAACTCGACTTTGGTGGAGAAAGAATGGAATGACCTCGGCTTGATCGCGTTGGAACAATCATCGAGTGACTGATAGCAAAAGACAGAATTGTCTTGGTTATTCACCAGCATAGCATTTACCTTCACTCTCACTTGATAGTCGCCTAGAGCTTTCTCAAACGACCACGAAAGGGTGACGCGGCAGTTGCAGACATCTGGAAGGGACACCTCACTTTCTGGAAAACAATAGTCATTGCTGTCCCTAATAACAAAAGAGTCTCTGATATTGCTCTCCACTTTCATCCATATGACGGATGGGGGGTCAAAGACATACAAAAAGAGTTGTGCTTCGTGCACGTATTCAACTTGTAAGAAGAGCTTGTCTTGGTGGACAAAACACTCGCACGAATTGCCAAAACCGATAGCAGTCAAGGAAGGAGGATCGGGCAAGCGCTGCCACAACCCAGAACGTAGAACCCAGAAACCCTCAACTCTCGGTTTCATTATAATGTCGTATACTAGCAAATAAATTTCACCTGCAATGTTTGCAACAAAAGAATCACACACGGATGTTGGTGGCGGAGGGATGTAGTCAGCCGGCGCCTCAGACATCTGCAACTTTTTGTCGACGTCTTCGAACAAGTGGTAGATCTTGGAGGAGAGACCGCAAGGTTGAGGTTCCCTACGCCCGTGATCGTGTAACTCTCTATGTAACCACATGCCAAAAAGAGCTTGGAGTCGAAAATGAAGGGACGCTTTGCCATCTCTGGAAGATCTAGATGAAAATCAAACAGGAGTGAAGGTATGGATTCTCAATCCTGTACCTCATCCCAATCCTTAATCACCTTCTGCTTCCCCCATTCGGTCAATTTCCTAAGGGAGATGCTGAAAATATTTCGCCGAGTCATCACCCAAAGGCAAGTTTCCACCATCTGGAAAAAAATATTCACGGAAAATTGAGGAGGAGGATTGGTAACCTTAGCAATTGGGGATTTTAACGTTGCAACGAGTGCAGAGGTCCGTTTGCCCAGAGCCATGGCAAGAGATGAGATTTTGCCCTGAATTCATGGCGATATTAAGCTTGCGTGTCAAGCAAGTGAAATAGTATTACTAAGGAAATATATTTTAATTTACTACTTTTAACTAGTTTTTAACTCGTGTGATGCACGATATTTTGCGTTTATAAATTGTTAAAAAATTAATAAAAAAATATATATTAATAAATTGAATTGAATTATAATATATTAATTTTGTAATTTATCCTAAAAATAATTTAGCAAAGTTGATTTTTTTAAGATAAATATGTTTTCTTACGATAAATAATTTACCAAAACGTTATATGTGTGTGTGTGGGTGCGTATGTGTATTTGTTATAAGTTAGAACTAATTTTAATTGAGCATAAATTAATCATACTTATGTTGTAACAAAATTATTATCCATGTAATGTATATCTTTGTTATCACTCATGTAATATATGAATTTGGTATCATCCAATAATAATAATAAAATTGTTCTATGATTAATTTCTATTGTCATGGTCAATAATTATATGGTGCATTAATTGTTACCCGTGTAATTTATATGTTTGCAATACTCGTGCAAGATAAACTAATCATTACATGTGTAATATATATTTGATATTATCACTTATTTAAATTATGAGATAAGATAACCAATGAATGATTTTTTCCCACTTAATTAGAATTTTGAATTATTGTCGTATTATAATAAATTAAATTCTAATAGCTGGTTTGACTTCTTAAACATCTAGTTAAAGATTTGATTCCTGACGGTATCAATATAAAGGGTCTAGTAGCTTATAATTAAATTATCAATTTATAAGAATAAAATAAGTTTATAATGACAAAAGATAGTAAACAATAAACAATAAAATTGGAAAAAAGCAAAGAATAAAAGCTCAATTGAGACATCTTTTGAAAGTACAATGTTAATTAAAAATTAAAGAATCTAACTCCCGAAAACTTTATGGAAATATAAAATATAAAGTCGATCCACCAAAATATATTAATTAATTTTATTTATCCATGATACTTATTTTAACCATTTAGTTATGTCAAATCTCCCAATGTTTTGAATATATATTAATTATTTATTTATTTTGAATATCTGTGATAATTAGTATGGTTATAGTGGGTTATATCAATTATTTATTTGCACGTTTTATAACATGGAAGTACAAATACAAAACTTTGATTTTTATTTGATTGAAAACTTGCATATAGATTCCAGGTCGTTGTTTTAATAATAGATAAAATATTATAAAATATCATATTTTTATGAGTTGATTTTTGAAATAATTAAAATTGAGAATGAATTTTCTTTTCAAATTTAATGTAAATCAATTTGATTTATTAGATATTATGCCTAGCAGTGTGTATGGAAAGAGTATTGTAACCAAATATTTAACTAAACTTTCATCTTGAATGGATTAGTTACTTTTATTCGACATTGGATTCCCTAAGAATAAAAAATAGTAATTTATGTTTAAACCAAGAATCAAATCAATCACGATTGAATCCAATCAAATTAAGAAAAATATCCAATAGTCATCGAATCCAAACAAATTTGAAAGGATCCATTCAATTCTCACTAAATCCAATCAAAATTTTAAAAAATTCATTCAGAAAAAATGTGCTCCTTCTACTTGAAATCTAATAAGAATTTATAATAGAATAATTGAGAAAACCAATAAAATTTTAAAAATAATAGATGAAACATGTTAATTAAAAAAATGAAAACTATTGATTAAAAAAAATACTTACTAATTAAAGAGTCTTACAAATATAAAAGGCGTTGCGAATCAATACTTATGTGGGAGACTTTGCTACGAAAAACTTTATTGGTGATAATAGTAACACACATTTTGCTATTGTTTTCAAGGTTGTCATGCTAAAGTACTTAAAGTCGCTATAATCCATTACCCAAAAATCAGATTTATTATATTTTTAGAGAAAAATGACAAATGAAAGAAAAAAAAATGAATCAAAAAATTTGACTTATTAAATAACATATGACCGATGGAATTGAAATATTTCATCAAAGGCCCAAAAAAAAAATAGAGAGAAGGTTGAATGGAAAAAGATGATGAATGGCGACTTTATAAAAGAATCAAAAAATTTTGACATGAAAAAATTAGAGAAAACATGTATGAGTATCGATCAAGTCAAAAGATGGGATTGAAATAGAACATCTCGCGATGTTCAATGGATTAGGATAAATAAAATGAAAAATTTTCTCAATGAAGGATCATTGATATTAGAAGAAATAAATAAATATAAAACTGAAAAGACATGGCCTATCACAAAAATAATTGGGAAGTATTTATAATATATTTTTAATTTATACTACAAATAAATGAGAATAAACAAAAATATTTAAACCATTTAAATCTGATTGAAACTCATTTATTACGAATTAATTAATTGATTTTATGCATTTATACTCTATTCAAATTTATTTATATATAGAAAAATAAATAAATATGATTGCTTGGTTCAAAAAAGTTACATGAAAAAAAATCATCATGTACATTTATTATAATAATATGCATTGATTTCAAAATCATTTTGAATTCAAAATTCAAATTTTATACCTGATTATATAAGCTATAAAATATATTTATATGTTTTAATAAGTGAGAATAAATTTAAAAAACAATTGATAGAAACTAAATCAAAAATAAAAATTGTTAACAAAAATAAAAAGCACAATAATGTTCAAAGATTGAGGCTCGTAAATATTGTATATATTAATTTAGAATGAAATTATATATATCATTGAGATCACAATCATATATAAATTAAGACTAAAATCATATATTAATTGAAATTAATCATATATTTGGATTTAATCATTTATATTACATTGAATGAAATGATTTTTTTTAACTAAGTCAAACATTTTTATTTAGAAATTTTGAACTGAAAAATGAGTTAAGGATGAATTGCCATGTGGCATTTTCCTTATTTGGATAAACTCTATTTTATATAAATATATTAATATTGATTTTAGGATTGCCGCTACCGTCACCCATAATATATAATTTAAAATAAAAAATATAAATTTTATGTACCATATAAGAAAAATAATAAGTTGAATAATATCCAATAAAAAAAAGTAGAATAATAAAAATAAGGATTTATCTATTAAGTGTCCTAAGAGCACTAGTTAAGAAATTAAAAATAGAATCTATAATCTATAATTCTAATAAACCAGACTCCATTGGAGGAAACTTTTCCAGGTGTCGATTCCACGACAATTTAGGGCCCAAAATTATAATAGTCATAAATGTTAAAGTTAAGCATTGATTTTTTTTTCCAAAAATCATAACTCTATTTATATATATCATTACTATTATTTCTTCTATTGTTTCAATAATAAATATGACCACCAATTTTAATGTCACCAAATCATTCAGCGTTTTAAAACCAAAAATATTTACCAGAAAAACTTTTCAAAATTTAAAAAAAAAAGCTAAAACAAAAACTTAAGATTACATTCAAATTTATAATTAAAATAAAAATAAAAATAAATTTGTATATGGATTATTTTTTATTAAACCATTTTACTCTTTTTGTATTTGAATTCTTTTTATCATTGGAAACGTGTGGTTGCATGTATGCCATTTGTATTCACAATTAGGAGAGAGAAATTTAGATCTAGAGTTTCAAAACCCCTGGCATCCATGCCAATGCCAACAGATGCAGTGAAAATGCGCATAACAATGACTAAGAGGTGTGCTTTTGCTACACAACATCATTTGCACAGCAAGAAGTGCAGAAAGGCCTCAAAATAACAGAATCCCAATCAATCGTGTTATTGTGCTTTCTCAAAATCCTCCTTTGTGTGTAACAAAAAATAAAAAAAAATTCCTCCTTTGTGGATGCAAAGACAGATTTATCCCATGGTTTATCTGAGAGTGAAAATCGAAAACCTAGCTCATCGCCATCGCCATTACCTTCAAGCTTTATCTCTTTCTTTCCTCAAATGACTTCAGACTTCTGCTGCGTTCATGGATTTGAGAGATGCAAAGCTTCGCCACTCTCGCCTTTAAGCTTCGTCTCTGCCCCTAACACCGCAAAGCTTCACCATTCTCTACCAAAGCTTTGCCACTAACAGAGAGTGAAAAGGTGACCCAAAAACCTAGATCACCTCCACTTCCAGCGTCATCGCCTTCAAGCTTCGCATCTGCCCCTCCCTAATAGAGACCCAAAGGTAGAAACATTCTAAAACATAATCTCTAATTCTGTTCTTCATTGTTTGTTTTCCTTTTTAATTGAAACAAGACATAAAAATGATGCGCTACACCTAATCATATTTTGATTTGATTTTTTATTTTTCAATGTAACTAAATAAATATTCCATATTATTTGCAATGCTGATATAATATTTTGATATTTTGATTTTGATTTTATTTCGATTTCGATTTGATTTTGTTACTTTACATACTGATTTATTGGAATGTTGTTTATAAATTGAAACTCCATTTAGAATCAGTTTAGGACGAAGAGGATGCTAACTATTATGAAATCTACATGCTGATTCTAAATTGATGATAATTTCAGTAAATTGATACAAGATCTGCATTTATTATATTTTTTGCTTTGATTTATCTAAAGTAATATGATTTATTCTCCACAATTACCTGATATATCTCCTATATCCACGGATTTCTCTGATCCCCATCTTTTATATGCATTTCTATAAATATGATTGTCTACAAATGATTGTTCTCACATCTAGAGACAAAATTATTTCGATTCCATTCCCTTCTCTTTACTATTCCCTCACTATTTCTTGTTTAATACTCTACTTCTTTTTCCATGGTGAATCGTTGCGACCCCCTGCATGCCATCACTCCAGTTCGGGAATGTTGGAGGATTAAGGTCCGAATTATTTGCCTTTGGTGTCTTCTTGCTTTCAACAATGCTGAGGTGGTAAACAACTTAGAAATGGTTTTGATGGATGAGTTTGTAAGTATTTTTATTTTCTTTTACTTTCTTCCTTTTTAATATAGTTTTATTTTTAGTGTTATAAATGTGGACAGCCCCCTAATTTTGCTCATTTTTTTCCTAAATATTTTTTTATATTTTCTTTTAGGGTACAACCATTCATGCCACTGTGAAGAAGGAATTGATATATAAATTCAAGCCGCTCTTGATAGAAGGATCGGTTTATGTTATGTCTTACTTCACAGTAAGAAAAAATGGTGGTTACTTTCGAACTACCAGGCATGAATCCTAACTAAATCTCTAGTTAAGGATTAATGTACTGCTTTCTAACAGTGATTTGATCCCTCTCTATGGTTTCAATCTTATGCCATTCAATGAAATACTTCAAGCTGACTCTCAGTTTTCATATCTAATAGGTAATGAATCATTTAATATGTTCTTTAAACTATTTTTCATTTTTCATTTTGTGATTTATATACCTCTGTATTAAATTTCTTATTTCTAATTTAATCGTATTTAAGCAATTATTTAAATCAATAGCTTGCAACATAAAAATAAGAAATCAAGGAGAAGAAAGATGACACAAATATTTTTATACTGGTTCGTTCAAACCTACCTACATCCAGTACTCAACACATGTTGAGATTCCACAAAAACATCTTTCTCAACCTGAGTAAGAAAACTGGATAGTCTTTATATTAGACTTCCCAAGCTCTTACCAGTAGCCAGTAGACAATCCCTACTGTCACAAACTGAGTAATTTTGTACCAGCATCTCCAAGCTAAATCGTAATGAGTATAACGCCTTTACCATTACGTTGCAAGTAGTTTTACCTTAGTCTCTCCAAGCTATGTCTCACCGACTACTACTGGATCAAGGATACAAAGGTTAAGTGTTTCAGTTGCCACTCAAACTAACATACACTCAAGTTTCTTTACAAATATTCAATAAAATAGATTTGGGAAACATAAGCGACTTCTCTCTAATATTTCTTCCTAAGAAGAGTATACAAATAATTAAGAAACATAGAAAGAAGATTTTTATATTTCAAGGAAACTGATTTTATGATATGAAGAACATCATAAGAAGTATGAAGAGATTTTTCCAGAGTTTTCACTTTTGTGTATTCAATTCTCTCATAAGCTTTTGAGCACAACATCTCCATTTATGGTGGTCTTTCTTCATGACCATTGCCTTTTGATTAGATATCCAAGTGACATGTGTAGATCATCTGTTGTGTCTTGAAAATCAGTCTAGAAAAGTAGGTTGACAGTTTTGTCACATCGGTTGTAGAAGCTATTGTATAGTTGAGATTTTTTATGTCCCTTCAAAACCTTCTTTTTTCCTTTCTAAACTTGGATTATGAACTCCTCCTTCTAGAAGCTATGATGATTGACCAATTAGGCATAGGAGATGATATACTAGCTGTGAAACTGGGTTTGACTCGAGATTTGGAATTTGAATTTCAAATTTCCCTCATTTGCCTGTAGCATTCAACGCTCCATAATGAAGTGAGCATTCTGACGAATGCTATCAGTTCCTTGATAATTATTTGGTCTTCTGATCTTTAATTTTAGCTTTATGATGATGAATGATTTGTAATTATGATAATTAAAGATTTTGTAACATGTGACTTTCGGATCTTGCATGATATCTTTATTCTCAACTTACTTTTTGATGTCCCATGCTACTTTTTTAAAACCCTTTTCTTGGTTTTTTATTTTTGCTTTGATTTGCTTCATACCTTGATGCTTGTAAGTGTCCTTTACACTTTATAATATTCACTTTATTTAAGCTCAGTCTCTTAACATGAGATAAGACATGTTTGCACATGTAAAATGGAATTATTTTCGCTCAAGTCCGTGTTATGCACTTAAGAAATATCTATTTTACTTTGTCAAGAAACTCAAAGTAGACATTAGTCATTCTTTAAAATATTTTCTTTAAATTGATTTTTTTATTATTTAAAACATTAAACCTCATACTTTCTGAAGGTTCTGGAGCTTACTGGAGGCACATGGGCTAAGTGATAAAATCTCTCATTTGATGTTAATCGTTTGATTCTTTAGAAATCTAGTGTTTTGTACTAAATAAAATTCTTGGCAGACTAGGAAACAATTCCTAATATATGCCTTCAACTAAAATTATTTGGCTAGTCAATTTTTTTGGTGAAAAAAATAAAAGTAATATAATTGTGCTGCTATATCCTAATAATTTTAATTTGGAATTATATATTTTGAAAAAGTTAATAAACATACGCACTTAAACGTTTATTGTTAATTACCTCTGTTGTAAAATAAATATTTTTTTATAATTTAGATTTATTTATAAAGTAATATATCTGAACATAATTTAAAAAATAAAAAATATATTTATTTTAAAATGAAAGTAGTAATTTTTAGGATATATAAATCAACTAACAAATGAGATTACATTTTTATAGGAAATAACAACTAAGAATTAATTGGGAAGGACAAAAGCGGAAAAGGGCAAAAGTTTCGGAAAAGCCGAAAACAGGTTAGTGCCCTATAGCTAGCATAGGATGGGTCATAGGGCGTGTAAAACAGAGCCGGTGGATTGCGTGTCATTTTCATTATCCGTGCAGATGCAAAACTTGCCAAAAATGACTCGGCAGTGCACACCACATGCTCAATTACGGAGTGTTTTTTTCCTTAACTAAATCAATTGGGCCAGTTGTCTATTCACTACGACAAGGATGTCAATACGGTGACACGCAAATATTTGATCATATTATTTGTTTAGAACCGTCGGAGTTAATTGACAACATATCAATATAAACACATTAGGTTATCAAGTCAACATGTTTATATTCACACCTAAAGTATTTCCATTGTGATGGAGTAAGTGATAGCTTTTTACTCAATGTTTTTTTTTTTCTTGTCTTGATATTTCACCAGTATTAGTATTATTAGCCTAAAACTATCATGCTTCAAAAATTTTCATTAAAAATAATAGGAGAACCAAATAACAATCGTAAAGAGTCTTAAAATTTTCACTATAACTTGAATCTTGATTTCCCATTTTCTTGTGGGTGAGTGTTAGATATAAATATCCAAAACATGGAAGGTTACGTTTTATTATCTACTAAAATAATTTACCCAAACGGAGCAGATAATAGGCTACGCTTACAAAGTATGAGTCTGTGTTTGAGAAACTATAAGGTTAAAATTATTTTAATAATTATTTTTTTGAACAATTATTTTTTTGTATATAATTAATTATGGGCTAACCGATTTATATTTGCATAATCATTCTTTTATATAATTGATTACGTGAAAATTAATTTATGTTTGAATTATTTGTAAATAAATTCAATTATAATCATTCCAGTAGGCCCATTCCGAGCATATTTTATTTTGTGATGGCTGAGTTTGAAGTGAATTTTTATTGCAAACCCAAGCTTGTGACAGGGTGGTATATTGAACTCACTTTCTTTTATATAGTTCTAATACTGAGCAAAATTAAGAATCACTTTTAACGATAAACAAATTTAGGGTGCATTTTTTTTCAAATTTTTTAAATAGAAAAGTGATTTTTTTAGTTAAAAAAAATTTCTTAAAAAAAATAGAAACAAACACACTGTTAATTTTTATATAACATTGATGTATACTTCTTTACATCTATATTTATATTTGATTATGTATTATTACATAAAAATATTTAATTCTTATTATAATTACTTTATAAAAAATCATATATCTAATAAAATATGATTAATTAACAATGGAAAATATTTAACATTAACAATATATCAAAATTAATCTCTTGATAAATAAAAAAATTTCAATTATCATTGCAATGTTAAGAACTCACATACAAGTTTATTTTATCATATACTTAAACTTAATTTTTGTTTAAAGAATAAGGCAAAGATCAAATTTTATCATACTTAAATGAATCATAAAAACTTTAATATCATATCATTTAGAAAACTTATATCGTTGAATAAAAGTATATAAAATATAAAGTTTATATCTCTATCACAATTATATACGACCAGGTGAAGCTGGCCAACATATCTGCGCTTAGCCGGCTACCATTCAGCATTATGAAAGTAATTCAATTCCTTTTTTTGTTTTTTTTTTTATTAGTTGTAATTCAATTCCTATGCACATAGGCAACTGTACAAAACAAAACGGGTGCAAGCCATAGTCATATCACATTCATAGACGTTCAGTCCCAATAAAACAATAAAAGGGCATCAAATCGAGGAAAAATAATTTATATATGATATTGGTATAGGTGATTTACACTAATATGATAAAATGGGTAAATTTACTTATATATGGTGCTTTAGAATCCGCCAAAGACGGATTCAATAAAAAAATATTATTTTGGTAGATTATGAAACTAACTTTGGCAGCGGGATTTTATTTTAGTACATAAATATTATTTTAGTACATAAAATAATATTTTTTACACTGAATTCGATGTGAATTCAGTACATAAATATTTTTTTATTGAATCCGTCTTTGGCGGATTCAATAAAATAATATTAAAACAAAGTGTTGAATCCGCCTTTGGCGGATTCTATACTGAAAATACCATATTGTGTGAATTTTTTTCAAAACACCATATTGATATAAATATACCACTCAAAAACCATAAAGAAAAAAAAGACCCTCAAATCGACATGAATGATTTCCATAATAAAAAATGCACATTTATAATCAAAAGCCAGTTGTAAGGGTGCCTTTGTTTTTTTTTTTTTTTCCTTTCAATTTTTAATAAAAAGGTTATTTTTCAACAAAGATATAACTTTAAAATATACAAAACCTAGCGCAACTCCTTCCTCTCCCCTTTCATCCACACCACCAAAAGCTTCTACTCCCGAACCAACCAGCAGCACCTCATTGTCTTTGCTTAAGGGGGAGCGGACCGCACACTCTCGATGGTGGTGGTGGCGAGTGACTCCCCACCTCCCTTCTTTTTTATTGGTTTTCTCGCGACGACTCACACTCTTTGCGGCTTCGGAGTATTGCATCATAAAAGGTAAAATCAACAAGTTGTACTAGTGGTGACACACTGAAACTATGTTTTCTTTCCTTTGTTTTATTTGTGTGTTCATCACATTTATATGCAAGCTAATCACGCTTTTGGAGTTATGTTTATGTGAGACAAAACGCCTGGATCAGTAATTATTTTAATATGAAGAGGAGAAAAAACAAAAAAAGTGTAACAGCAGAAAGAACTCGTAGAGTTTCTATGGAGCAGCTTACTTAAAAAACTCTCTCTTCAAATTGGATTATGCAAGAAAGAGGCTCTAGAGATAGATATATTGGTTTTTACATTGCAAAGTATAATATTTAAGATGATTTAAGATAGTGCTATGACATACAATGTTTGATTTTTTATTTGTGTATTGTATTTTCAATTCCTTTATAAAATAATCCCTTGAATAATTAATCAAGCTAAATAAATTTATATTATTTATATTCATCAAATATATAATATTATATTAACTTATATTTTATTTATTATTTAATAAGATATAGATTGTATTTAAATAGAATTTATATTTTACCTAACAACAAAAATGGATTGAGTCATCATTGGTTCATTCCACGTCAGATGTGGTTGGCAAGTGGATTACGTTGAAGCACCAATATCCCAGCGAGACGCATGTTTGAACCGTACCGTAGGCCATTTCATGGTGGTGGGGTTTAAAAATATATCATAGATATTTCATATTTGACTTTGTGACTTCTTTTTACCTCTGCATATCTCTTAAAGGTTGTAATGATATGAACGAAAATTAAGAAACACGTATATTAATTTTTCCTTTTCTGAACAAATATTTGTGACGGCATTTAATTGGAAAATTAAAAACAATTAAATGTCATACTATTGTATTGCATACATATTGTGTTCTTACCAAGAAAAATTCTTAATAATGATTTACGTGTCAATTAATAATTAACATAGAATAAATATTTTATCTTGTTCTCAGAACATTTAAGAATTTTTTTTTTTACCAATTAATAAAGATTAGACATAGATAAGGTAAATAAGTTGCATTCTTAAAACATGTTTGGTTAAATAGAAAAAATAATGGTAATTTTTTTGTGACTGAGCTCAAATTAAAGTTTAAATATAAAAAGATTAATTATCAAGAGAACCTCTAAAAAGCAATAATATTTAAGTAGTTAATATAATCAAGTGATGGTAGAGATACCAAAAATAATACTTTCTCCATTTTAAAATAAACTTCTTTTCACTGTTCATTCATAAAATAAATTATATCCAGATACATCACTTTATGAATAACTCTAAAAGATGAAGAAAGTATTTATTTTAAAACGAATCGAATAATGTTTTAATATATAGCCTTTCACCTTAGCAAATTGATAAGGCGAATGGCTTAATTAACAATCGATTGATCATAAGTGCAAGCACTCGAGTAGAGTCTCAAATGTAGAGTTTAAATTTTCAACAACTGAAAGTGAGATTTATATGTGGAAGATCGGATAGTGTCATGATGATCTGGAATATGCACATATAAGAATCTTCCTCATGTGCAGTGGGAGATGCTGTGTTGTTTGCATATGCCAGTGGTACATAATTTTGTGCCACAACTTTTATTCTTAAAAAATTAGCTAGAACAAAGAATATCCATAATGTAAGACCTTAATTTTTGCAGGCACTCGATTTGCTCAGTCAGGTTATGTTGAGCCGGGATTATGTTTGTGTGTGTTTTAATTTATTCCTTGTTTTTGCTCCTATATATGTTTCTGAATCTTGAATTTTGTGTTAACTATCGAAAAAATAGAAACACAACCTTAATTATATAGATTTGAAAACCTAAACTGTTAATTTAAAATGGGAAATACTATACATGCATAAGCCATTGCTAAGAAGTGCCCATGAGGGTTGATTCACCTAGTGTCCTAGTTGATCTTTTGGTGAAGTTATTATATATGATTTGAGTTTGATTCTTAATTTTTTTTATATGGACAAATTATCTGTGCATACATTTATAATTAAGTGTTTAATAAGTCTAAAGGCAACATTTACGTACAAATAAAAAAGTCATTATTGATAAAAAAAAAAAAATCAAATACGTGTTCCACAAAAAATTAAAAAAAAAAACTATCGATAGCAACAAGTGCCACCAATTTATTGAATAAGATAGTTGCATTTTAGTTTTAGTGTGAGCAAGTCATTCTTATAAATTTATTTCGAGCCAACTCACTTACTCAACCTTCCATGCACGACATGATTTAGGTTTGAGCTTTTAGTTTTTCTATTATTATATTTTTCGTATAATTATGTCTAGGTGCGGAGCCTTGTTGCTGTTAAGGAGGCAGTGACACCACTACTACTCGCCCAAAAAGGAACAAGAAATATTTATGCGATTTTTTATATTTTTAATATTTAACCCTCATTAGCTATTTTTCCCTTGATGTTAATAAACCTTTTATTTAAGTAAATGTTAAAACACTATGCTATTTTTCGGAAAAATAATTTATATATGGTGTTTGTATAAGTGATTTATATTAATATGATAAAACGGGTAAATTTACTTGCATATGGTGTTTAGAATCCGTCAATGGCGGATTCAATAAAAAATATTATTTTGGTAAACTATGAAACTGACTTTGACTGTGAGATTTTATTTTAATATTATTTTATTAAATTTAACATTGGCGGATTCAATAAAATAATATTAAAATAAAGTGTTGAATCCGCATTTAGCGGATTCTATACTGAAAATACCATATTGTATGAATTTTTTTAAAATACCATATTAATATAAATATACCACTCAAAAATCATATGTAAAAAAAAGACCCCTAGTTTCCCTTGAGTTTTAATTGTAAAGTGTTCACATTTTTAATATATTATGACTTTTAAATAATGTTATGGCCTCGACATAATATTAAATATTAAGTATTGGTCCCATCTATAAATATTGTCTGGATTTGCGCTGGGCATGTCTAATCTGGAACCAAGCCAAAATTTTCCACTCACTTAAATTTTTACGCAGAAAAAAAAAATCATATAAATTTACTTGTACGATGTGTACACCTTCATAATTCTACAATATAATTGTGTTTACATCCACAAGTATAAATATGTACATTTGATCGATCCTCGTAAAATTGGCACTATGTACCCTTTTGTTGTTCTTTGTATTAAGTACAATTAGGGGGAAAAATAAGATGGGATAGCTATACAAGTACTTACACACATTGAGAATAAAAATAAGACAAAATATTTATTTTAAACTATTTATTAATTGACATGTAAATTTTATAAGTAATTATTATTTTTTATTTTTTCTTATATTTTTAATATATAGCTGATTTATTAATCAATAAATGGAGTCATTACAAGAAAAATAAACATTTTCAATGATTCTTGATAAGTAAAGTGTCAATAAAAATATTATTAAGAAAAATAATTTTGACTTAAAATAATAATTGAAAATGCTTATAAATTTTTATTGACAATTAATAAATATTAAAAATATTTAAAATATATATTTTGTACATATACTAATTGTCAATAAAAATTTATAAGTATTTTTATGATAATTTTATATTAAAATTATTTTTTTAATATTATTTTTATTAATACATTAATTATAAAAAATATTAAAAATACCTAATTTTTCTTCTAGTGTGTAAAGCTAATATTTTACCTTACTTTTAACAATTTCTCGGGACAGTGATGTGGTTAATTACTCAGATCAACGTGGCCACTTTTAAACCGTGATATGATTTCTTTGTTAGCCTTACCTATGAGTCATAGCCTCCAGGTTCTGCTTGTACTTTGTGCCTGTATTTGCGTCTTATCATATTACAATCAACTGAGAACCTGTAATGAATCTGATGAACTTATCATGGTTGGCTTTTCTAGATATTTACAAACGCACCAAGACTCTCACAAGTGAATGCGGTTGGTTCATTTATTATTCATATGATTAATTTAGTTCAGTTTCTAAATTCTCTTACTATTAGATTATTTATAAGTAACTTTATAAATAACCTGTATTTATTTCTCACAAGATACAACTCATGCAGACATAGAGCGTGTGACTGTGTGGTGTCTACATCACAGGACAAAGTAAATTTGTGGACAAATTATATCGACCTTTCTTAAACTTTAATATAATTATATTTGTTATTTTTTTATTTTACAAAATTATACTAACCCTCTTATAGATGTTAAGTTATTAATTTAAATGATAAAAAATGACATGTGATATATACATAATTATTTATGAGAAAATTATAATTTTAATAATATTTTTTATATACCTATATATATAGAATAATATACCTATTATATTATAAATTATAATTATAAATACCATCTCCATGTGATCAAAAAATATTTTATTCAATCAATATGTTAAATATTATCAAAAATATTTATTACTTAAATTAGTGAAACTACATCTACATGAGGTCAATATAATTCTGGCAAACCTTAGGTTTTTTTTAATAATAATTTTACAAAATAAATGAGCAATATCGGGTGAAATTATACTAAATTTCAAGGAAATTCAATATAATTTCCTTTAAATTTATTATTTAATTAGTTTTCCTTGCTCTTATTCCTATTTTATTACTAGACTTGCTTCGGAAATGTTTTCCAGGGGAATACCATTTTTTATGAAATGTATAAGCCAAATTTTTATTTGGTATAGAAAGGTTGAGATGTTTTTTTTTATCTTGGATTTCAGAAGTTGTAGATGCTTTTGATAGCACCTCATAAAATATTTTTCAGAGCCGACTACACTCTAAAAATTTATAAAAACTAGTATAATCTTATTCTAATTAATAACAATAATAGTAGAAATTATCCTCTTTAATATATGTATTAGCGGAAGCTAATTAGCACACGCAACGCCATCTTGAAGCGAAGAATAGGGAGCAGAATACGAAAACCACTAGCCGAAGATTATCCTCTGGCTAACATACATTTTGTAATCTTCCTTGATATATATGTTGAGTCACGATTTGATTCCTGTTATTTGTTTGCAAATTATTTATTTCCTTTTCTTTTAGCCTTGATGGGCTCTCTGCTCCTCTTGTAATTACTATAAATACTGTGTTCCCCTTTTCATAAGATATACATGATAATCCAGCTTCCATCCCTGTGCAAGATATTTGTTCTCTTTTTATTAGTACGTATTCATTATAGTCATTTTTTATTCTAAAACCAACCCTATGATATATTTATCCAACACTCTATAGTGGCTTCTCCATATTGCAAGCACAACATACTTTTTACATTATCTTACCAAATTATACTGTACGATAGCTTTTTTAAGAGCAGTTTTTGGTGAGCTCAAAGAGCTTAGTAGTTTTCAAAAAGTCACATTAATATAAAACTAAGCATTAGTCCTACATTACAAAATGGCTCTATTACAAGAAAATAATTAGTCTCATATTGCTCGCATAACAAATGTAATAAGGAGAGAAACTCTCATACAAATAATGAAGGAGTGGCTATGATTTGTCCTCAAGCATACTTGGAAGAAGTGTAAGCACTTTGCCAAGATAGTTCTTCTCTCTTTAGTTCGAACTGGCACTGTGTTGAGAGGGGTCTTTCTGCGTGCAAACTGCTGGTTAGTTAATAAATTTTATGCTTGCTGCATTAGTGGGTAATTACCGCAGGTTTGATGGCTGGTGATACAGGTATAGGTGGCGCGCCGGTCCTCATGATGGTGATCAAGGGCATAATATCAAGGGCTATAGAGCATATGGTTCAATTAATTAGAGAAAAGATTTGATTGGTTAGATACACGCTTCAACAATCTAATATCATCAGTTCATCACGTGACTAGATGCTCTTGGCTTAGGTGTGTGATCAAAGAGAGGGATAACTATGAGAGGCCTAGGCGTGCTCCACATATACAACATTGCTTGTGGATAGTCCATTGACGAACCTGGTCATGTATATGCAGAAAGGCGATTATTCAATGGGACAAACAAGAGAAAACCGAAGTCCTTAATTCTCGCAACTGTGTTTTCGGTGGATTGGGGACGGTTCCTATGTATATGGCTACCAAATCCTTCTATCATGGGGCTTAGGTAACAAACTAACAATGGCCTAAAACCCATTCGGCCGACATGACATGCGAAGTTGCTTACAAGATTAATATAGTATACCAAATAAGGAATTTGATGATCATGAACGTAGCTCATTCTATATCTTTAGCAACATTGGAGCGTTTTTGACAAATAAATTAAATTATCTTCGAATGATGCTTAGCTGAAAGTTGGTTTAGCACAACAAACCTATGGTTTTGCGTGCTAAGCTTTTGGCTCTCAAGTTATTAATTACTTCTTATGGTATGTTTGGATTAAAATAAAAGTAAGGGAAAAAATTCTAAGTATGAACTCCACACATGAAATATTCCCCCTTTTTCACCCCATGGTTTTGTCTAGCACAGCAGCAAGAACAAGATCAGTTACACAATTCTAATGATTAGGTATGATTAAGACATAGTCTCATTTGTAAGTCATTAGTGAATTATTATTCTTTTAGTGAATTTTGATTCAACTCGAGTCTTCTCTCTGAATTTTTTATCTCTTTGTTTGTCTATAGAGCTTATACTCATTCTTTTATTTTCATATTCCACTCATCATATTTGCATCTCCGTATCATTTAATTGAGCTAAATTTATTTTGGTTGTGATACACACCGCACTTGTCGCAGGTACATGACGTATCTAGTTTCAAGCAAGCATATAATATAATTCATGTACTGATGGAACATTATAGGGTTTGGTTTTATGTTTGTTTTCGTTAATTAATGATAGAGACGCAAAATGAGTTATCTCACCTGATCAACTTTCTACTTATGCATCGCCATGATTTGGATTCGGCTCTCAGATTTTCTATATTGGTGGGTGATCTATCAATATTTATCTAAGTGATTGATGAATCTAAAGGCATGCACTTTAAATAGGGGTGAGTTTTCTTCTCAACTTAAACTTTCAATAAAATAAAAATAATTAGTATTATAATAATAATAATGATAGAGACATTATTATTTATAACAGACAAGCTTACCAACTACAACTAGATATGATCAAACAAGTAGTTGCTACTTGCTAGAAAGGATAATGGGACCATCCATTCTACTCGCACAAACTCATGTAAGTGATCTTAGCCATTGCAAAAAGCAGTGGCGTACTTTGGCATCTCAATGCCTGTTTAGACTTGCAAATTATTGTAGTTCGAGTTGTTTATTAACTATAAAAGAATCTTTAAACAAAGGAGACAAATTTATTTTTATTTATGACTTGGACTTTTACTGGAAAACAAAAATTTAGTAGGTATAAAGACAAAGAAAGGGATTTGAGTATCCCAAATAGTTCTGGTTACATGCTGTTGTGATAGAATCTAAATGGCCAAATAGATAACTTCAAATTATTCAAATTATCATTATTTTTTCTCTAAGCACAGCATTATAGTGCTAAGATTCCATTAAAAGAGGGTTAAGGTGCCGAATTTGATCATTGAGTTGATTGTACCTTTTTCACCAATAATATCCAAGGAACATATTTAGTTCTAGCAAGGCATATAATAAGAATTGTACCCAAAAAGGCATATAATAAGAAAGTAATATCCCATGGCAGTTCTTAATTTGTGTTCAGAAGTGCAGTGGCATGAAAGGTGCATCAAAGAAAGATTGGGCATTATTGGTGCCTGCTTGGTGGAGTTAGGAATCACATTCTCTTAAAGCATACCAATCCAAAATTTGTTAACTTAAGGAAATAAAGAAAATAACTACTATGTCGGAGTATTTTGAAGGAATGTTGGAGATAGCGTTATTCTTCTTCTTAGGGACAAGATAAAGTGTTTTATTTGCCAATTTGCTTGTTATTAGGATTACATAATTTGAATATCTTGAAGCACGAATTTATGTGAATTTTTTGGTTTTGATTTAATTTTTAGACCTAAAGAGAAAGAACTTCAGAATTTGGTGAGATTTTTTATTTGGGGCAGAATTCAGTGAGATTGTAAAAGAATATTTGTGTGATGGTCCAGTCATTAAATCATGCAAAAATTAGGACTTGAAACCCCTTTTAAAGAGAACACAACCAAAATGGAAGGTTAGTTGAATTAAAGTATTTTTAAGTGGTGACTTAGTTGGATTAAGGAGAAAAGAGTGATGCTGGAAAATAAACCAAACCTATGGATGAAGATAACAACAGCAGCCCAGAAGCATATATAGCTCCCAAAATACAAGTCAAGTCATCAAACATTAATTAATACATAGTAACATAGAAAAATTAAAGATATAAATATCATTTACACATGGCTTAACAAATTCATAGTTATGTATTTAACAACAAATTATAAAATACTTTTGAAAAAAAAGATTTAATTTGTAAATGGAGTGTGTCACATGTGTCTTGATCATGAATTCAGTGCTTATCCCACGAAGATGTGGCTTAACTCAATATTGCTATGAGGCCTCCATTAATGAACAATCACGAAAGAATCTTTATAAGAGTTCAAAGAAATCAGGGATCCTATGGAATGGCCAATACTAAATCCACCTAAACTTTTATTTCATTAAAAAAAAAAAAAGAGTTTAAATTAAAGCAAAGTGGAAAATGAAAATAATAAATAATAAATCTATATTCAAAAGGGAAAGATATGAAAAGGATGTGCATTAGGGGTTATTTGTTAGAATTTTTTTAAAAAAAAAGTATAGATGAAGTTTAAATAAATATTACAAAAATACAATTTTAGTGGTTTTCGTAAGTTAAATAATTATTCTCAAATAAAATTTTAAAAAATTGTCATATTTTTTCTGAGGAAAAAAAAAAACAAATTCGTCCTTAATCTATAATTAATTTTCATTTTGACTAGTAAAGAAAAAAAGGCAACTAGCACAAACCAATTCTTTTAGGCTAATATTAGTCAAAGAATTATTATTCTCGATCAAATAAAATAGCTTGAACAATTTTTTTAAAAATATATTTTTAAATCAAAAAGGATATATTATTTTAAAAATTCCTCAATATTTGAGTTAGACAATCTTTAGTAACCTACCCTGCTGAGATTTTCAGTCCCAAAAAATAATATATACAGAAGTACCAACGTTTGGCTACAAAAAAAATTTCCAGAAAAGCTACTGTACTAATCAATCTGGTGTCATATTCTCTATCGATTTCAAGCTCTTTGTGCGCACAAATGGGGAGAGCAATCGTGATAGCACTTTAGCCTTTATTCCAATAATATTGTGGAAACTGGAAAATGAGAGGGATGGGAATCTAATACGCTAAGTATTGAAGTTGCGTAAGCATGTCTTGCAGTCTCACTTTCCACTAACGAGATACATAGTATCATATGTCCTTTCACACATGTATGCGGTCAGAAGATGCTAATTGCACTTTATTTTTACGTTCATAATTTTCTATATAAGACAAGATTCTGAAAATTGGATTAGTCGAAGCACTGATTCGAAAATTTATTGGTTTAATGGAATCAACTGGCCAAAAAATTACTAAACTAGTTCACCTAATTGATTCAAACAAGGGTGTTACCATCGGGTGCCCGAGATCCCGGAACTGGGAAACCCTCAACCGGCCTTGAAACCTCGGAGTCCGCCACAAACGGACAGAGGTCCTCAGACTTGATTGATAAATATATGTTTTAATGTTAACTTTCACGACAAAAACAGTTACACTTGGTTTGTGTTCACTGTCTAACTAGCGTGAAAAAATTCAATGTACTGTTAGGAATACAAATCTACTGGTATTTTGAGCATCAGCTCAATGAAGGAAAGGTTTTTCATGATTTTGGTGTTAGGAAGAATTCAATTAAGTCAATTCCATCAACAATCAAATTAAAATTTTTGTAAGGAAAGATACTCAACCATATACTTATTACCTTTTATTCATTTTTTTCTTTAAACGTTACTAAAAATTTAAATAACTTTTTATTTTAAATTATACATCATTTTTTGTGAATCATAAAGGTCATGCAGATATAACCATTCACCACCTAGCAGAGGTGTCAAAACGGGCCGGCCCACCGCATTTAAGACCGGCTTGCTAAAAGCCTGCCAAAAATGGGGCGAAAGGGTCAGTCCGCCAAAAAATATAGGTTAAAATAACCAGCCCAATCCATTTTAGGATGAGCGCCAACCCGCCAAAAAATAAAATCAAAAAATCAAAAATTACTTTTTAATGTTTCAAATGATTTTTTTTAAAAAAAAGTTTTTATTTTTTAAAAATATTTTTTTATTTATGTACACCCAATTTTTCAAGGCTCATAATAAATATACACTAACTTTAACTAAAAAATATTATTGTTAATAGAGTCTTAAAGTTTTAACCTTTTTGCTTTTGTTCACTGTCATAGTGTTACTGAAATAGTGTGATGATAGTGTTTTTTTTTTTTGCCCAATGGTCTTTGGGCAATTTTTGCTTTTTGTAGTTTTTCACATGCTCAGATGCTCCTACCAATAAATAAATTTAAAATTTTTCTTTTAAAATGCTTGGCCAGCGGGCTTGGCCCAGCCCAACCGGCCTAAATTTGCGGATTAAGCGAGTTGAAATTTTTTAGCGGACTCAAAAAGTCAACTCAACCCATTAAAAATAGCGATTTTGACAAACCAACTTGGCAAGCCGGGCCCATTTTGACATGTCTATCACCTTGTATACATTTATTTCATTTAATTTTGATTGGTATATTCTACGCGTCGTGGAGAATGCTTAATATCTTATTTAACATGTATATATGATGATCACCCCAATTATATGATTCACTGTGCATCAAACTAATTAGCTTTCTCGTGCATTGCACATGTTACTACACTAGTAGTACCTAAGGGGGCCAAGTTTTGAAGGGAAATTTGGTGTTAAATGAGTGACACATGGCATGATCTAAGAGTGAATCTATCAACTTTTCTATATTGATAGATAAATAGGTTATACTTTAACTTATTATATTTTTGTTATGATTTTTATGTAAATAATTAACACCTTATAAGATAAAAAAAATTCAATACTCCACCATATAAATATAATAAAATAATTGACTTGAGTGAGACATCCTTAAAAGGTTTTAGTAAAAAATTATTTAAACATAAAAAATAAAACCATAACCTCTCCTCTTTTCTTCCTCTATTTTTTTATTGGGTAAAAACAATATATAGATTCTTATAACAAGTTCATTTGTTGGATATGTCAAAAATGTTTTGTTCAAAATTAATGAACAAAAATAAATATAATTAAAAAAAAACTCATCGCCATACTCTATTCTTTCCTTATTGGGTAAAGATATATGACAAAAAAAATTACATTAAAAATAAAAAAATTATTGGTGAAGTCTATTTTAAAAAACAATTGTAGAAGAGAATATCTAAAATTTAAATTTTGTAGTTTATATGATTGTTTATCACAAATATAAGGAAAATTAATGTTTATCATTTGTCCAAGTCAAGAGATAGCATTTGTCAAACACAATTAGAATAGAATACAAATTTTAGAGGAAAATTTGGTACTAAATGAGTGACATGTGACATAATCTAAGAAAATTATCCAACTTTTATATAGAATAGATTTCGGTAACAATTATAAACTCACATGTATAATTTCACCAATATACTTGGGATCCATATACCAGTAATGAACTATATATAGTAAAAAGGAATCCAAATAACATTATTTAACAAAAACCGAGGACCCTAAAAAATAATTAAAAAGATTTATATAAAAACTTTCTTAAAAATGCAACAATTCAAGTTAACCCCAGTCAAATTTCATTTAATAGTAATTGAAGAGCATCACAATGTGTAGACATATCATTAATTAATACAAATCAGATAAATATTTCCAATCGAAAAATAAAAACAAAAAATAGACTTACAAGTGGATTTTTAGGAGCATGTAACCAAAAGTTTCTACAAAACCTAACCAAATCAATTTTATTGCTCGAATAATATGGCTTTCATGATGTACATCGATGGTACTGAACTTTATTTAAAGCTAGATTGTTTCGATATTGCAACTTTATTAGCCAGTTAGTATTGAGATGACTAGTGCTGAGTTTATTGAAAGACTTATTTATCTTAAATATTCCTTTATTTGTTAAATTCCTGAAAGCCAAATTAATTGCTATAAACAAAAATCCTACTCCCATGTTGAATTTAATAAATATGGATGAAACAATAATGAATTCATGTGAAAATAAATAACATTAAAAAATAAAAATTATCTTACATTGTCCTATGTATTTGGAGGAAATGAATTAAGGAGTCGAGCTCTTCACACCGTTCGCTCTCTCCATAGCAAAACTCAATTGTTGTGGCAAAGCAAATAGCATCATGTACATAATTATCCGTGACTCGTACGATCTCTCTTGTGCCGTAGTCAACTATATAACTATGAGCTATTGGTAATCCAATTCCATCGGCTAGGAATCCCCTTTTGATCACGGATGACCAGGTTAAAGAATGTAATATTGCCATGACACTTATTTTGATAGTGCAACTATACCAAAACTTTAATGAAGTCTCAAATGACATGCTTAGGTGCAGTTGCCAGTGTAACAAACCAATCATAATGATAAGGCACTTATACATGTCATTCGAGACTTCATTAAAACATTGGTATAGTTACATTGTCAAAATAAATGTCATGACAATATTATATTCTTAAAGTTGGTCATCCATGATCAAAGGGGATTCATAGCCGGTGGAATTGGATTACCAATACCTCATAGTTATGCAATCAACTTCGGCACAAAAGAGGTAGTAAAAGTCATGGACAATTATGTACATGATGCTATTTGCTTTGCCACAACAATTGAGTTTTGCTATGGAGAGAGCAACTGTGTGAAGAGCTCAACTCTTTAATTCATTTCCTCCAAACACAAAACAATGTAAAATCATTTTTATTTGTATTTTTTAATTTTATTTGTATTTTTTAATTTTATTTTCATTTTTTTAATGTTATTTATTTTCACAAGAATTCATTATGGTTTCATCCATATGTATTAAATTCAACATGGAAAGGGGATTTTATTGTAGCAGTTAACTTGGCTTCTAGGAATTTAATAAATAAAGGAATATTTCGGATAAATAAGTATTTTAATAAACTCAACGATAGTCATCTCATTACTGACTAGGTACTAAAGTTGCAATATCGAAACAATCAGCTTTAAATAAAGTTCTGTACCATATACCTACATAATGGAAGCCACGTTATTCGAGCAACAGAATTGATTTCATTAGGTTTTGTAGAAATTTTTTGTTACATTCTCTTAAAAATCCCCTTGTAAGTCTATTTTTTGTTTATATTTTTTAATTGAAAATATTTATTTGATTTGTGTTAATTATATTATGTTGACAACAGGACGATTTGCCTACACGTTGTGATGCTCTTCAATTGCTATTGAATGAAGTTTGGTTGGGGTTCGCATGTTTGGTGGATAAATTATTGTATGTTCAACATCATTTTGTAAAGACAGTCTTTATATAGTTCTTTCTAATTGTTTTTTAGGGTCCTTGGTTTTTGTTGAATATATTCCTTTTTACTATAGTTCATTACTAAGGTATAGATCCTAAGTATATCGGTGAAAGTATACAAATGAGTTTATAATGGTTACAGAAATCTATTTTTATATAAAAGTTCAATAATTCTTTTAGATTATGTCACGTGTCACTTATTTAATACCAAATTTTCCTCCAAAAATTATACTCTGTTCTAATTTTGTTTGACAAATGCTATCTCTTGACTTAGACAAATGATTAACATTAATGTTCTGAGTTAATGCTCAGTTTAGTCCTTGAAATTTCACTCGCGAGTCATTTTAGTCAGTCCCTGACTTATAAAATGAGTCAAATTAGTTCTTGACATTACAAAATATAAATCAAATTAGTCCCTGAAATTATAAAATATGAGTCAATTTAGTCCCTTATTTTATTTTTGTTTAACATTTTATCAATTAAATGATTATGTATAACATTAAGTGATATTTATCATACCATGCGTTATCTGAAGTAGAATGAAATTTAAAATAACTTATCTTAGTATCATTTTGTATAATTTTAAACACCAAAATGAGTTATTTTAAACTTTATTATACTTCAGATAACATATGATATTTCAAGACATCACTTAAAGTTACCTATCATCATTTAATTGATAGAATATTAAGTAAGAGTTGGTTAGGGGACTAATATGACTCATATTTTGAAATGTTAGAAACTAATTTGACTCATTTTAAAAGTCATGGACTAAAATGATTCACTAATGAAAAGTGAGAGACTAAAATAAACATTAACAATAAACTACAAAATTTAATTTTTAGATCTTCTCTTATATATATATATATATATATATACATTTTAAATAAACTTCACCAATCATTTTGTTTTTTTTTTTTTTACTGCAATTTTTCTAGCACATATATTTACTCAATAAGAACAAGAAAAAGAGGGACAAGGCTTACGGCGGTGCAAATTGGGGTCAGGTCTTGATGATGGAGCGAGCTATTTCGAAGACTGTGCTGTGCGTGGATTGCTTCAAACAATGATGGTGCTAGCCATTTTTTACTGCGAGCAGAAACCCCCCACCCTTTGGCTTCTCCGACAATGCGAGCTGAGATGGTCATGCGAGGTCGAGGCTAAGGTTGACGGTGTTTTTTGGGTTGTGGGGGGCAACCAGCGCTGCTGGGCTTCAAGCTGCAACTGCTAAAAATCTGCACATTGATATCATGGCATTCAGTATGTGATGTCTGTGTTATATAAATACACAAATACAATGATTCAAGCAAGCTTAAACAATCAACCTATGGCCACAATAATCATATGTATCAATAAGAAATATTCATTACTAACAAAAAAAGAAACATTACAATACCAAATCAAAGGAAGGAACAGCCACGCTGTTAGCCAAGAGCAAAATACCCAAGGTCAAACCGTCCAGTACACAACTTGAGCATCTCATTTGTATCCCAAGAATCACTTTAGCTACCGACTATATTTTTAAGAAAGTCCCTTAAACAGAAAATCATACAAACCACATCACGAAATAAAAGAAAAAATAAAAGCCAACCAACACAAATTATAAAATAAAAAAGAAATTAACACGCAAACAAAATAATCATAGATGCACATGTTAGTCAGATCCCTATTTGAGCTAAAGAAATGACGCTACAACAAAAAAGCTCAAAGGCAATGTTTTAAAAGCGTCGCCTAAACACAGAAAAAACGTTGCCTTTTCTCAATGACAACACTTCAAAGGCAACATTTTTTGGGGGGTTGCTTATACTGGCGTTACCTTTTCTCTAAGGCAACGGTTGACAAAGCAAAGGCAATGGTCCCTGAAAAAAAGCGTTACCTTTGTTGAATCAAAGGCAACGCTTTTGTTGCCAACCAAAGGCAACGGTTTTTGCAACCTAAATGTGTTGCATTTTATTTTGACTTAAATGTGTTGCCTTTTCTCTTATTAAAGACAACAGTTTAGCACGTTGCTTTTGTCTTATTGACTTTTCTAATATTTTAGACAACTGATTAAAAATGTTGTCTTTTCCCATATTTTAGCCATCAATTAAAAATTGTTGCCTTACATAGGACAAAAAATGGAAATGTTGCCCACACTTCACACAAGGCATAGACCTAAAAATATGACAATTTGAATGAAATGAAACACTAGGGATAGAATGGGTACGAGTAAGTCAGGCATAAAAATTACAGAACATAGTCAAGCTTAATTTATTAAATAGCTATAATTACAAAACAATAATATGACAAATGAGCTATAAATATTGACACTACAAAAATTATCAACCTTTGTTTATCAAGCTTTAGAAGACACTCCAAAGAGTTCTGCTCGTATAATTGTATTGCCTCCTTGATATATCGAGCATTGACAGTTGACTGCCTTTCCAATGCTTGAATTTCTCAATTCAACATTTCAGCCTCCTACCCTACTTGACAGTATAATCATTATATCAATATAAATTGAATGAGAAACAAAAGAAGTAGAACTCTGCAGCAGAAAGCTTTTAGAAATCAGCATTCTTATTACCTTGGTACTTTTCTCAAGGAATCTAACTAAGCATCAATATTCGCATAAACTGGAGCATATGGATGGAGGCCATTATCATTTGATTCAGCCTAGAAGTAAATTTTCTTCCGAGGTTAAATAATTAAAAAAAAAATGAAAATGCATGTCAACTTATAAATATTTCTCAACTAGTACATATATAGTTCTTGTATTAAAGTGAATACTTAACAAAATTCAATGTCAAAGGTAGAAAGAATTAGTATAGGACAATTTTCTCATGCAATATGATATTTTCCTATTAGTCCTTTTTAGACATAGATGTTTGGTTTTTTAGTTATTCATTTTTTAAAGCTATCCTCGATAATATTGAGCTAACAACCAAAGATTGCATAGTCCATAACAAACCCAAAGTAGTCATGTGTCCAAGCATTGTAAAATGCAGCTGATAGTCTGCCGCTCAATGTAAGGGCAGTCAAAACTAATCTAATTCCTATGGGACACATTATCCTATATGGGATGAAATAAAATAATGAAAAGAAATACCTGAGATAGTTATTTTTGTCTCAAAGTAACAAGTTTTTTAAGCAATAAAGATTGTAGATATTCACTTCAGATATCATAAAAATTATTAATATAAACTTGTCTTATAGGTTGAGTTCTAGACTTAAACATATTAAATCCCAAGGACTAACATTTTAAAAATACACAAGCAATAAGACTCATGAGTAAAATAGTAAAATTCAAAGAGAACTTGAAAGAATGAAAACAATTAAAATGGAAATCAATAAAGCGATGG
Organism: Dalbergia cultrata; assembly: GCA_031216105.1. Lineage (NCBI taxonomy): Eukaryota > Viridiplantae > Streptophyta > Magnoliopsida > Fabales > Fabaceae > Dalbergia > Dalbergia cultrata. The sequence goes on along the minus strand of CM062351.1, from coordinate 12,076,619 downwards.
AGTACCAGAGTTTTTCAAGCTTAGCTCCTCATTCTAGCCTTCATCCTTTTATTACTTCAGCTCCCAAACAAAATCGTGCAGCCTTCAATCCAACTCAGCAGCTGCACCACTAAAAGAAAAACAAAGCTACCCTTTTTATAATCAAAAAGTGGTTATGCAGAGGAATTCCTTTATATCTTGTATAGATGCTTAGGATTTTTCTAATCAATACACCAAAGACATTAGTTAAAGTTTTAATAGTTGAAAGTTTTCCACTGTTAAAACCTTTTAACTTATGCTAGTTAGCAAAACCATCATCATTCTTATTATTTTGGTTGTTGGCATTTCAGTGTCCAACATTTACTCCATAGAGGCTAGAGCATATCATTGTTCTTATATAAGAGCTATGAATTCAGTATTCATCTGTTTGAATTATAGATGGTTCAAGTATGATTGTGGCAATAGAAGACAGATTTCTCATTTTAAAACACCATTTCAATAGTCCACTACAGATCTGTTGTTTGCTTCTTACGTATTTGCTGCACAAAAGGAAAATTTTCAGAAACAATGGCACACAGATCCCATAAAATCAGAAGCAGTTTGAAAAAAATTCTTCCAAGATAAAAAATGGCTGCTATTACATCTAGCAAAATTGCTTCTTGACATCTATAAAAGGGACCAAAATTCATATGCAGAGGGGAAGAGGTTTTTTTTTTCGGACTATCAAATTTCATTACATATTGCTAAAGAAGAGTTTTGAGGATTCTGAGACTCAGGCAAAAATTAAAAAAAACACACAATAGAATTGAGAGCCGCAAAAGGGAGTTAACATTCCAAGCTAAAACTTCATTTTTCGATCACCATTGTGAGGAATTTTTGAAGTTAAAAATATCGAAAAAAGAAGCAGAAGAGCATCAGTGGTTAGTTCTCATTTTTCCTATCATTTGATTCTGCCATTCTTCATGTAATTCTTACTTCATAAATCACATGCTCATCACAAGGTTTCTGGTACTGACACACACATATCACAGCTCTTTTATCCTAAGATCACAACACACATACAGCATAAGTCCTCCATCTCATATCACAAGACCACAAACAAACACACATCAAAACATATTTCCATCATCATTAACAACAACCCAAACTCAACGATAAATCCATATCTTTCATAAAAAAAAATCATAACCCAAAATCCAAGCAAATTCCAAAAAAAAAAATCATAAGCTAAAGCCAGAAAATTATTCAAATCAGTACCATCATCATAGATTTAGTTAATTCCTCAGCAAGATCTAAAACAAGAATAAAGGATAGCAGCTGAAATAAAAGGGGCAGTGCCGCCGTTGACAGTCGGCTCCTTCCCTGCAACGCAGCTGCGCGCCCTCCGCCATGGTGCGCCTCAAACAGCACTGCGCGGACCTCCACCGGCAACAGATCCGCCGCGTCGGCCTCCTCCAGCCGCCGCTGTGGGTCAAGTTCCCTCACCCTCATCGCAAGCTGTTCCTTCCTCCCTTTGTTTTCTCTCTTCTTTGCCTTCTATATCACTCATTTTTTCTCTTGCATATTTGTTCTGGAACTTTACGGAACCTCCATCCCTGTTGTTGCTTCTTTTGTTTAGTTTCTTTATCTTTTATTTGTTTGAGTGTTGTTTTTGTTTTTGTTTTTTTTGCCAACAGGTGTTGCGTTAAAATTGAATGTTACTGGACCAATTCTTGCTTTCATGGTTTTCATTTTGGGTCAAAGAAATAGTATCCATATTTGTATTCATTTTGGATATATTATTTTGGGTGGCCTTCTGATTGCTTTAGTAGAACCAATATCCTTACAACTTTGGGCTTGGAAGCTTGAAATGTTTTTGAACCAGAATTTTGTACTCATTTGCTTATAGTCGGGTTCCATAGAAAAAGGTTCATTTGATTTGAGTGTATATTTTGATAAATATGGGTTGGTTCAATTTAAATGATAAAAAAGAGAGTTTTGCGTATTATTATTTTGTTTTCTTTAATTTTAATTTTTTTAGGGGTTTAGAACCTATTTTTGATGACAAAAAATTTAGATTAGAACCTATTCGCATGCAATGAACAATGATAGTGATTGAATAACAAATGTTATCTTCACTGTTGTTGGAATATAAAGATTTATTAAGTAGCTAACGCTAACTTGAATATCGTGCAATAGCGAATTTTATAAAATTTTGTTCATAATCTTTTTTGAAAACTCTTCAATCCTTGCAATGATCAAAAATAATAATTGAATAACAAGTGTTATCTTTATCATTATTTGAATCATCAGAATTCATTGAGTGGCCACGTGCTAACTTTGATTCTGTGCAATAATCGATTTTTGAGTGTTTCACTGTGAAATATATTTTTCATAATTAAAATTACCCAACACAAAATTATTTTATTATAGAACTACGTGACTTTGAATTTCTCATTGCACCAGAGGATACGTAGAAACAGGCATTTCTGTTAAGTCAAAATAATATTTTCCTAATTTATCTATTTAAGTTTTAAATATAATTTTCAAAATTATTTCTTCTTGATTTATTTTTAAATTGTAAATATATTTATGTAAGTTATTTGTTCTTAATTTATGTGTAAATATATTTATTTAAATTTATTTTTCTTAATTTAGGATTTTAGATTTTAAATGTATTTTCCAAAGCTAATACTTCTTAATTTGTGTGTTTTAATTTTAATATATTTTCCAAAATTAATTTTTCTTGATTTGGTTATTTAAATTGTAAATATTTGTGTGAATTAATTTTCTTAATTTTATGTATTTAGATTGCAAATATTTTCATGTAAATTAATCTTTTAATTTATGTCTTTAAATTGTAAATATAGTTCTTCTAAATTAATTTTCTTAGTTTATGTATTTATATTTTAAATGTATTTTTCTAAATTAATTTTCATCATTTTATGTGTTTAAATTAAATATTTGTTTCAATTAATTTTTTTTAATTTATGTATTTAAATTTTAAATTTTTTCTTTATATTGTATTTTAGGGGTTTATTAATTAATTTGCACAATTACTAAGGTATCATCTACGAACGGGTGTACTAGGGGTGCTGTAGGATTAATTTCTTACCATTCTCTGTGCATAACCGACTCCCGAACTCATATTTGGTTTTCAAAGACTATAAAATAGTTTTCTCAAGGCTTTCCAATTTAAATAAATTTGGTAGCAACTCCAATTTTCAAAACAATTTATTTCTCGTCATCCCGTTGTAATCCCGGTTGCAACAACAATATCTAACAAAATATTTTTCATAATTCATGTTAAAGATAATTAATATCTAATATCTTCAATAAATATCATAATTTTAAAAACCGGCTCGACCCGGCCAGTTGAACCAATAACCCGGTGAACCGGTCCATTAACCGGTTCAAGTTGCTTAAAGGACCGGACAAGCAACTAAACCGGAAAGAACCGGGCGATCCTTGAAAAACCCGCAACTCGGCCCACTTAATCCAACCGGTCGGGTCACGCTTTTAAAATTTTTTAACTACCTAAAATTAATTTGACCCATTTTTTTGGCCCAATTAACCAACTGGTTAAAGCCCATTTAAGCAAATGAGCTTAGCTTCAATCAGACCATTGTCTGCTGTGCAGCACTCCTCTATTTATAATAAAACTCGTCAGTGTCTGCCTTTGCTTCCCATCGATGTGGGACTAACTTTTCCTTTGATGTGTGCTTCCTTTGCTGATGTCCAGCACCAATGGTTCCTGAACTCACGTTGATGTTCAGCAATAAATTTCAAAGCATCCTTTGTGAGAATCTTTGCAAACTCAGAGAAACTCAAAGAAAGACACACCCTTATGCCTAACTTTTCCAATGGCTTCGAACTCCACCTTAAACTCTTTCTCTGCTTTACCCCGAGATTCAATAGAATAGGGCGTGAAATTTTTTCAAAAGGCCATTGCAATGTGCTTCCTTTGTTGATCCTTCATGTAAGTTTGGCTGCTGAGAACATTGTAAATTTCATTCTTTTTCTTCTTCTGTTGGTCTTTTTTCCTTTCATTTATTTATTTATAATTTTGGGTATAAATGAAGGTGAAGGAATGTTATCATGGCATCACTTATAGTATTTGTGTGGTATACGCATGTTATGACATATGTATAATATTATTCATATTTTATATTGTATATGCATCATTAAGATATGTACCATGCTTTTATATTATATCATTTTTATATTTCTTTAATGGTATCCGGTTTAACCAGTTCAACCAGTAACCCACCGGTTGAACCAGTAACCCATTGACCCGGTGCCTTGACTAAGTCGAGCATCGGGTCGAGTTTTAAAACTATGATAAATATCGTTATAATTCACTAACCACTAGAAAATATTTTCCAAGAAAATGTATAATATATAATACTAATACAAATATAAATATCGACGGTACTTATATACGTATTATATCTAATAGATTCGATAAGATACTATTTTCAAAGTTTTGAAAATAATCAAACTTGGTATCACAAGCTAAATATTAGATTTCATAAAAGAATAAATATCAAATTCAAATAATAATTAAATATAAACAAGATTAATGGTTAAGATTATTATAAATTTTATATCTTAGTTTCTCCTTTTCAGAAAGTCATATTTATATAAGTTAACTTTACATTTCCTTTTATAATTTAATTATTAGTTGATTAATTATTTCACATTACTTTAAAATAGAGATTTATATTTGCTTATTTTTTATTCTTTATTTTGTAATTATAACCTCTTTTTTTTGGCATTTAAGTGTCTTTTAAGCTTTATCTAAACCTTCCTAAGCTTAGCCATGACATTTATAAAGGCATTCACTTATGGGATATTACATACTACCCCCCTTAAAAAATATTTCGTCCCCAAATTTAACCTTACATATCCTAGAAATCAAAGTTCATGGTGCATAGCAGATGACATAGTTTATAATAAGAGTAGGAAGTCGGAATTAGGCTAAGAATGCAAAAAGACATTAACTCTTTAATAAACCTAGACATGACTGATTGACTAACTCGCCTAAAGGCCCCAAATAACACTACGTTAATGCAAATGGGTGCGCTTCCATCTACATAAACATCATACTATTTGTGAACACTTGCTCCAATATAGTGCATGGAAACCTAATACTCTGATACCACTTTGTCACGACCCAAAAATCATGACCGGCGCATAAGGGATATTGTCCTTTATAGAAGCCTTCTAGAATTAATTTCATGTAATCATGTGTATTAAATTAATAAATTAATGCTCATAGTAAATTATAAAAATAATTAAATAAATAAATTCCTCAAAAATTCTTGAAAATTGTTTTAATAAAATACATAACATATTTAATTAATCTAAATTGTTCCAAAACCCATAACTGAAATAGAAAATCTTAAATCATATTCCTAAAAGGAATTACATAAAATATCATTATGATAAAGTAACATAACTTTAAAATAACCATGCATGCTAAAAGATGTTCAAGAACCCTGCCTGCACACTACTGGAGCACTCTATTCTAACATGTTCCTAATTTAAACTTCACTTTGTAGTGAAGCTCACCAGTAGAACAGCTGTAAAGTTACTGAGGCTGGATCTGAATAATAATTGGATTTGCAACTGTAAGGTCAGTGAGCGAGTCTTCACTCACAGCCCACATGGGACAACAACAAAATACATAACATATACATGCAATTGCTATAAATCACTTTATATATTTAGATACATATAATTGTACTGAAAACAATTTATCTAAAATCATGACAATAACTAGTAGAGAAATAGGAATTATTCCATACATGAATATCTTGTTAATTTTCACAGATCAAATATTAGGGATTTGGAACACTAAAATACGGAATAAAATTAACATGATAAATCACATACTTCTATAACTCATATTTACCATCATGCGGAAGCGCACACAGGTGTATACGTCAAGTGTAAGAGAACCCACTCCTTATCCTTTCCCAGAGAGAGGCCATGTCGATGGAGTTGTGAGCCGTCAAGAGATACCAAGATGGGAGTGGGGATCCTGCCCTCATAATATGAATATATATAGTAACATGGTCTTGCCCATCAAAGACCTAGTTACATTGGGCTTCTACATCTTAACCCAGTACACTCACTATTAGGCCCAAACCTAATAATAATGCATGGTGACTTCCAAAACCCACAACGGATCACAAATTAACTTTATGGGCTTACAGGAAATATCAAGCTTATACATTCAACCCGTTTTACAAAATCAAGACATCACCAATCAATAGAAGCCCACATTACCAAGAAATTCTAACATTCTCCCATTTAGGCAATGTTGATTGGGTTTTATTTAGTTTTAGAAAATATTTTGAAAATGACTCTCAAGTTGAATAATTGTGGCCACAAACTACAGCTTGAAAATAATTCAACATAAATCAGATCACTCTAGTCAACAAGGCATCGGCTAAGAATTATAGGCGAATGATAGACTCTGAAAAGCCTAGTTCCCCCCCCAACCACATAACCAATAACCTTACCAACAATGATCAATCAAGTGTACATGATGTAGACATACATATTATAGCATAATAATAAAGAGAGCGCTCAAAGTAATCCTCCAATGCTATTGTGTATGGATCCTCATTGTATCTTCGCAATAAGACACAACCAATCTCCTATAGGGAGATCCTCATCTTTCTCACGAAAGACCAATGTTTTCCCAAGAAAACATCCATATCCTGAGATAAGCAATTAAATCCATGGTACCAAAATAATAACATGTGCATAAGGTTATCATCCAGACTACATAAAACCCAATGTAATGAATCCATCATCAATATTACATAAATTCAATGCACTTAAATAAAAGTAAAAACAAATAACAACTCCCACTAATTAAGTAAATCAAAAGATCCAACAGGACCCATACCCTCAACATGTTTTAAAAACACTATGGGCTTCAATCCCTTAGTTAAGGGGTCAGCAAGCATTTCCTCAGTGCGAATATGCTCAACAATGATCTCTCCATTTTCAACCATCTCCCTGACAACAAGGAACTTAATCCTAATATGCTTAGAGGCAGAAGTTGTCCTGTTGTTCTTTGTAAAAGACACAGTAGAACTATTATCACAATAAATCATCAGGGGTTTGGCAATGGAGTCTACTATGCCAAAAGCTGAAACGAAGTTTTGAACCCATACAGCATGTGTCGCCGCACCATAGCATGCTACAAACTCAGCTTGCATAGTGGAGGAGGCAGTTAGAGTTTGTTTGACACTTTTCTAAGAAACAGCTGCTCCAGCCACCATGAAAACATATCCAGAAGTAGATTTCTCATCATCTGGACAACCAACAAAGTTTGCATCAGTATATCCAACTATATCAAGGTCATCAACATTTCTGTACAAAAGCATGTAATCCTTTGTCTTCTGCAAATACCTCATTACCCTTTTAGCGGCAACCTAGTGAACATGTCCTGGGTTTGACTAAAACCTACCCAAGACACTCACTACAAAAGACAAATAAGGTCTAGTGTAAACTTGTGTATACATGATGCTTCCCACTACACTAACATAAGGAATATCCTTCATAGCATTATTCTCAAGTTCATTCTTGGGGCATTGATCTTTGCTCAATCTATCCCCTTTAACAATAGGGGGATCATTGGGCCTGCAATTCTCCATACCAAATTGCTTCAAGACACGATCTACACAAGCCCTTTGGGATAAACCCAAAAGACGTCACAATCTGTCTCTACGGATCTCAATCCCCATAACAAAAGAGGCTTCCCTAAGGTTTTTCATGTCAAAACGAGCTGATAACACAGTTTTGGTCTCAACAAGCAAATCATAGTTATTACTAGTAAGCAAAATATCATCCATATAGAGAACAAGAACAATGAGTATGCTCCCACTAATCTTGAGGTATATACATGGGTCAACTTTGTTTTCCACAAAGCCCGTGGAAGAAACAATCTCATCAAATTTGAGATACCACTGTCTTGAAGCTTGTTTCAAACCATAAATTGATTTCCTCAACTTACATACCAAGTGCTCCTTTCCCTTTTCTATGAATCCCTTTGGCTGCTGCATATAAACTTCCTCATAAAGATCTCCATTCAGAAAAGCTGTCTTCACATCCATTTGATGTAACTCTAAATCATAATGAGCCACCAAAGCCATAATGATCCCGAAGGAATCTTTTGAAGAAATAGGAGAAAAAGTTTCAATATAATCAATACCCTCTCTCTGAGTAAAACCTTTAGCCACTAATCTTGCTTTATACCGCTCCACATTACCATTAGAATCCCTTTTTATTTTGAAAACCCATTTGCAACCAATGGGCTTAAAACCATCAGGAGCCTCTACAAGCTCCCACACACCATTGTGATTCATAGAAAGAATTTCATCCTCCATAGCCTCAATCCATTTTTCAGCAAGAGCACTAGAAACAGCTTCTTTAAAATCAACTGGATCTGATATGCATCCAATATCTAACTCTCCAAGGAAAAGGTAGTAATCATCACAGTTCATTAGCTTCCGTTGTCTCTCTGATCGCCTAAGATATGGAGCTTCAGTAGGTTGTTCTGGAGCTTGTGGAGAAGATCCTCCAAAACTTCCTGTTGTGGCTCTAAAACTTCCTATTATAGCTCTGCAGGAATTATCTCAACTAGTTGATGCACCACTCTTTCTTGTAGGTTCTCTTCTACAATGGGAATCAGCACCATGATACGTTGACAGCTTGAACTTGTCCCTTCATCAATGGAGATGTCAGAATCACCCAAATCATCCTCAAGAAACCAGGTTGAGATTGCCTCAACTATCTTTGTTCCACGGGTAGGACAATAGAATCTATAGCCTCTGGCATTGATGGGATAGCCAGCAAAGTAGCATCTAGTGGTTTTAGGATTTAACTTTGAAGCAATGGGGTTGTATAGTTTGACCTTAGCAGCACAACCCTACACACGAAAATGGTTTAGGCTAGGTTTCCACTCTTTAAACCACTCAAAAGGTGTTTTGGGAACAGATTTAGAAGGTACCCTATTAAGGATAAACATGGTTGTTTTAAGGGCTTCTCCCCAAAGAGATTCTAGTAATTTAGCTTGATTCATGATGGACCTCACCATATCCATCAAAATGTGATTCCTTCTCTCAGCCACACCATTCTGCTCAGGTGTCCCTGGCATGATAAATTGGGAAACAACTCCACAATTTTGTAAATACTTAGCAAAGGGCCCCATAAACTGTCCAGCTTCACCATGTCTATCATAAAACTCACCACCCCGATCTGACCTCACAATCTTGATAGTTTTTCTATATTGGTTTTCTACCTCAGTCTTAGATATTTTGAACTTTTCTAAAGATAAAGATTTATCATTCATCAGGTAGACATAACCAAATCTGGAAAAATCATCAATGAAAGTAATGAAATATCTATTTCCACACAAGGTTGGTTTTAGAGGACCACATATGTCAGTATGAATAATTTCCAAAAGATCCTTACTATGATTAGAACCTTTCTTAGACGTCTTGGTCATCTTTCCTTTCAAACAATCCACACATTTCTCAAGATTAGTACAATCAAGAGAAGGCAGGTCTCATTTTTAACAAGTCTATCAATTTTTTCCTTGGAAATATGACCAAGATGCCTATGCCATAAGAAATAAGAATTTTCTTTAATTATGACCCGCTTGTTACCAACGGCCTGAACATGTAGCGAATTATAAATATTGGAGTCTAGATTCAGGTGATATAAATTACCAATTTTAACAGTTGTGCCAACAACCTGAGAATTAAAAGAAATCTGACAAAATCCATTTTTAATATTAAATGAAAATCCAAAATCATCAAGTTTTGACACAGAAATTAAATTTTGCCTCACAGAAGGCACATAAACAGTATTTCCCAAATGTAAAATAAATCCAGACTCCAATTTTAACTCAACTAATCCTATGAACTCGATATCCACTTTATTTTCATTCGCTACGAACAAGTTGCCATCGGCATCACTTGGTTTTCGTTTGCTTTTGAACCCCTGCAATGTATTAGCAATATGAATACACGATCCAAAATCAATCCACCATGAATTTACAGGAACGTCTACCAAATTGGATTCATAGCAAACGAAAGCTAGTGACTCATCTTTAGCCTTCAAGGCAGGGAAATGAGATTTCTTATGGCCTATTGACTTGCAAAACCAACACTTGAGCTCACCTTTTTGAATGTTAGGCTTTGGAGCAAAGTCCTTTTGGGGTGGGTCAGCCCTTTTCTTAGTATTAGCTTTTCCATCAGGAATTTTCCCCATCTTCTTTTTGAAAAATTTCTTGTGTTGGTGCTGAGAGACTAGATTCACACTTTTAGACAGAACATGATTCATCATATCCTCTTCTTGAGAGCAAATAGAGATAAGTGTGTTAATGTCCCACTCTTATTTCTGGGTGTTGTAAGAGGTTCTAAGTGCATCAAATCTAGCAGGTAAGGAATTAAGGGCATGATACACAAGGAACTTATCATTTACTGGCACTTAAGGTCACTAAGTCTAGAGGACGAGGTTACCATTTTCATAATATATTGTGTAGTACCACCATTCCCATCATACCTCATGTTGATGAAATTATCCATCAACTGACCAGCTTCGGCTTTACTAGAAACTGCATACCTTTCCCCAATGGAAGCAAGGAAAGTTTTGGCCATCTCAGATACAGGAATAGCCTTCATAAGCATTTCATCAATAGATCGCTTGATCAACATCAAGGCCTTGCGATTGGCCTTTGTCCACTCCTTGTGATACATCTTTTCTTCCTCTGTGTTTTGATCATTCAAGGAAGGCTCATCCTCCCTAATAGCCATGTCAATATCTAACAAGTTGAGGGCCAGCTCAATATCCTCCTTCCACCTCTTATAATTATTTCCAATTAGGACCTCGACATGGTTAACAATATCATTCATGGAAAATTTCACAGGAGCTGAAAAATTAAAAATTGATTAATCACATGGACAATAAATAACAAACATATATTATAACAGGGATATAAACATATAATATAAACCCACCTGTGAGCGAAGAATATATCATATAAGACAACAGTTACAAAAATCCAACACCTATGGGCAGAAGGATCTTACCATTGATATATCCCAAATATCATGTCATGTCAAATTAATTAATGGACTAATCACATATGGGTGAACTAGCCAATAACTAACTCAAATGACACTACATGCCACATCAGAATTAATTAATGAGCAAACCACCTATGGGTATGTTAACTTATAATCAACTCAAGTGACAAAATATCCCAAACAAATTAAACAAGAAACTCCATGAATTTTGTGAGTAATCCACTGTGGTGGTGAAATTCACTTAACTAATAGAGTGCTCAATAGGGATAAATAATTGCCCAAATAATCAATTTTAATTCAATTCCAAACATTCCATAAATAACTAAATCAATACATAATTATTAAAGAATAATTACTGCATCTCTATCAATTATCAATCATAAAATAGATTATAATCAATCATAGAATATTTAAATTAAATAAAATATACAACAGTTAATTAAAATATTTTTAGCAAATATATTAATTTTCAATAACAGAATAAAACTAAATATATTTTATTTAACTAAATATCAATTTTTTTTAAAGGTGGGGCCACATGGCCCCCTTGCACTGCGAGTGTACATGGCGGCCACAAGAACAGCATTCCTCTAACAAGGAAGGCACGCAGGACCTTGCTTTTATACACAAGGAAAATCAAGAAAAAGGTACGAACGAAAAGAACCCAACGAGAAAATTGAAAAAAAGAAAGGAAAAGACAAGATAGAAAAAGTCAAAGTTCTTTTCTTTCAATTCTTTTCGTTGAAGGAACAAATTGAAAATAGCAACATAAAATAATCAACATATTCGGCACATGATTTATGGTTTAAAACATGATCGAAACAATTAAGACCGAATCGTTGAAAGGCTCTATGATTATTTTAACATTTATACACAAAATAATCAGAACTGAGAAGCAAACGTATACAAAAGTACTCAATTTTAATCAATTTCTTGGAGATTAACTCCAACAATAGGCATTTTCGTGAATGAATCCAGAAAGTAATATGGTTTATAACAGAAATTAATCCACGCAAAATAACAACATTACAAATTAATTTCTAATTGATGGTTCCAAATATAGTATAACCTACTCTGATACCACATATTAATTTTCACAGATCAAATACTAGGGATTTGGAACACTAAAATACGGAATAAAATTAATATGATAAGTCATATACCTTTAGAACTCATATTTACCGTTATGTGGAAGCATACACAGGTGTATACGTCAGGTGCAAGAGAACCCACTCCTTATCTGTCACAACGTGCCCGGAGGGCGTCGTAACGAGAATGACAACAAATTTAAAAATAATGGGAGTCGCCACCAATTTTAATTCTGGAAAAAATTGGAAAACCTTTTGATTTGTAAAACTGGTCTTGTAAGAGTTTTGAGGTTCGGGAATCTGATTACGATTAAGGAAGGGTGGAAACTTAATCCCACTGCACCCTTAATACGTCCGTATAAATATGGTTACCCTAGAGGTTATACTTGACAGCATAAGGACAATGTTATATCAAGGTGTGCTATCGATATATCTTAACTAATTGCGTGATATAAGCAACAATGAGATAACGATAATAGCTAGATTAAATCTAATTATATCTTTTATAACTAATTGGATAATTCAAATTCAAACTACCCTAACATATCTCTTAATTATCTTAATATATCACGGATATATATATATATATATATATATATATATATATATATATATATATATATATATATATATATGTTTACTCACATTACATAGTTGTTTATCCAAACAACAACAACAACAACAATAATAATAATATCAAGAACAACAACAACCACAACAACAACAATAAGAATAATAATAATAATAATTTACATGATGAACAAATTTTGCTCTCAATTCTAATAATTAATAACTTCTTAAAATATCTAATGATTCTCTATAAAAATAATATTTAACAAAATATTTTTCATAATTCATGTTAAATATAAATAATATCTAATATCTTCAATAAATATCATTATAATTCACTGACGAATAGAAAATATTTTCCAAGAAAATATATAATATATAATGCTAATACAAATATAAATATCGACGGTACTTATATACATATTATATCTAATAGATTTGATAAGATACTATTTTCAAAGTTTTGAAAATAATCGAATGTGGTATCACAAACTAAATATTAGATTTCATAAAAGAATAAATATCAAATTCAAATAATAACTGAATATAAATAGATTAATGGCCAAGATTATTATAAATTTTATATCTTATTTTCTCCTTTTCAAGAAGTCATATTTACATAAGTTAACTTTACATTTCCTTTTATAATTTAATTATTAGTTGATTAATTATTTCACATGACTTTGAAATAGAGATTTATACTTGCTTATTTTTTATTCTTTATTTTGCAATTATAACTTTTTTTAAGTGTTTCTTGTATAATGTATTGGCATACATTCATGTTATGCTATGTTGCATTCATAATATTAAGATGCATTCTAAAATTACGAGCCTTGGATAATTACCTTTAGAAACTAATAATGAATCTTATGCATGTCCATCCTTTTTATAATAAACCCAGGGTTCTTGAGGATGTAGATGATGTCACCTAGATAGGAGGATACCCTACTGAGATTCTTTTATAAGTTTCTCACTTCCTCTTTTTCCTTCCATCTTGTCTTCAGTAAAGGTTGTTGGCGATGTTTGTGGACTTTCTTGATATGCCAATGCGAAAGTTGCGCTATGGTTTGGATCAGAGGGTCGCAGCAAAAGCATGTAGATCATTTAGCTTTTTGTTAGATGCTTATCCAACCTTTGTCGGTGGATGAAATGCTACTTTATGTATATACATTTATGTGTATTTCCCTTTTGGTGTGAACGATGAAACAATTATACTAGTATTTTACGTACCTATGATGATGTGACTATGTTATGTTGATATGTACCATATTTCTATTCATGTCTATGGATGAAGTGATTTCTCTTTATTGTATGTTGTGTTCACCGCGAACGATAGGATTTATGTTAGTGCGTAGCTCACGTTTTGTTTTCAAGTTTCAAAAAGAAAAATTTATTCATATTTTTCGCTAAGTATTTTAATAAAGTAAAGTTAAAGAATGAAGCCAAAGAGTAATAACTAATAATTACCTCTAATACATGCTAGGGATGTTGGGTTAAAAATTTAGGTGTTACATCATCTAAATGAAGTTGCATGATTTATTTTTCAACAATCTTTCTTCATATTTTTCCATTTGCCTCATTTTTTGTTTCTTTTCTTTGCTTTCTATCATTTTTTTTCCTTCACCTTACTCAACTCGTTAATTTGTGTTTCTTCCATGCTATTTATGCTTTATGATTCACCATTTGTTTTTGCACTCCAACCCACCACAATTGCTTTTGAGGAATTTGAATGCCATAGAAATTTTGCCACATAAAAGGGAATTTAAACTCTTATTAATTGATCATCTTGCTGTACTTGGTTGCGATAACCATGAATCTGAGGGGATTAACATAGGAATTGAAGAAGAGAAGAATGAGCTGAAAATAGTGGAAAATCCTAAAAGCACAGAAATGATTGCATTGTTTAAGGAATTCCTTGATTTCTTTACATGATCCTATCATGCTATGCTAGGAAGAATAATCATAGACAATGCTCGTAATCTCAATGATGCTAAAGTTCAAAAGTTCTTTGAGGCTTTCAAAATTAAGCATCACAATTCATCAACTTATAGGCCTCAAATGAATGGCACGGTTGAAGCTGCAAATAAGAACATCAAGAAAATCATTGCCAAAATAGTGGTGAATTACAAAGACTGGCATGAAATGCTTCCATATGCTTTACACACATACTGTACCAATATATGGTCAAGCACAGGGACAACTCCCTTTTCATTGGTATACTAAATGAAAGCTGTATCTCCCATAGAAGTGGAAATTTCGTAATTGAGAGTTCTAATAGAGGTTAAACGGGTGAAAGCTCAATATTGCATAGCTGAACATGATAGAAGAAAAAAAACTTGCAACAATTTGTCATGACCAGTTGTATCAAAGCAGAATAGCTAAGGCTTTTAACATGAAAGTTCACCCTAGAGATTTTTATCCAGGAAATTTGGTTCTAAAGAAAATTCTCCCTAATCAAGAGGATACAAGGGGAAAATGGGCTTCGAGCTATGAAGGTTCTTACATTGTTAAGCAAGCATTCTCGAGTAGGGCATTGATTTTCAAAACATGGATGGAAAAGAATTGTCTAAGCCAATTAATATTGGTGCTGTCAAAAGGTTCTATGCTTGAAAAGATGCCAAAAAGCTTGTTAGGTCAAAAACTCAAAAGAGTGGCCTAAGCAAAAGTTTTGGTAAAATGAAAAAGGAAAGACCTGTTAGGTCAAAAAATCAAAAGAGCGACCTAAGCAAAAGTTAGGATAAAAAAAAAGAAGAGCTCGCTAGGTTGCAAACTCGAAAGAGCGGTCTAGGCAAAAGTTAAAGTAAAAAGATAAGCATTATCTCAAGCAACCTACACTGGGGCAATTTTTTATGATGAATTTGTGCATTAAATCAAACAGATCAAGACTAAAACTGGGCAATTTTTGGAAAGAAAGGGCTTGAAGACATGTCATCGGAGATTACGATTATCATGTTCAATTTGCTGTAAGAAATCGATTGATTGAGCCATAAAAAACCTAAAATGGAGCAAAATTTCATATCTTTCACAATTCTATCTTTTTCTATAATGTTGTTGCTTCTTTCTAAACATTTTGTGATCCAATACACCAAACCATATTTCCATCTTTTTCCTTCTTCTTTTGAATGCATGTTTATTTATGATGTCTCGAGTAAGCAAAAATTTAAGTTCAAATCGTACAATCTAAAAATGTTTGCTATAATACATCAATGACTAGCATCACATCAAGGGAATTCAGAAATTTCAGCTAAGCTTGTCGGAAAAGCAATCAACATTCCTAAAACAAAAAGGAGAAAAGAAGAAATGGGGAAGGAAGAGAGCGAAGCTACAGAAAAAAGAAGAAAGTTCTAATATGTACTAGAAGGTCTAGCACGTGAACTATGAGTTTGATCAGTTAAAGTCTTCCTCGAGGGGTGCTTAATCCAGGTATAAGTCATTTCACAAAAAAAAGGTTGCAAGTCTTTGGTTTCAGTTTACTTTCCAGTCAGTCCCAGATTGCCACTTTACTTTCATGTTGGCCTCAAATTGCCACTTTACTTTCATGTCGGCCCCAGATTACCAATTTAATTTTTCAGTCAGCCTCAAATTGCTATTTATATTTCTATGTCGGCTTCGAATTGCCAATTTACTTTTCAACTGGCCTCAAATTGCCATTGTTTTTATTTTTCTATTGCCTATTGACTCGTATCCAGTTGGTCGCAAGATTTTTAATTTCTCGTTGCCTGTTGACCCCTATCCAGTTAGTCACAAGCCTTTTAATTTCCAGTCAGCCTCCGTCGGCTTTTCATTTCCAATCATTTGTTGACCCATATCTAGTTGATCGCAAGATTTTTATTTTCCTATCGCCTGTTGATCGACATCCAGTTGGTCATAAGGCTTTTAATTTTTAGTCACCCCCCATCGTCTTTTAATTTTTCTGTCACTTGTTGATCTATATCCAGTTGGTCACAAGATTTTTATTTTCCTGTCATTTGTTGACCCGTATCCAATTGGTCGCAAGATTTTTAATTTCTCGTTGCTTGTTGACCCCTATCCAGTTGGTCGCAAGCCTTTTAATTTCCAGTCAGCCCTCGTCGGCTTTTCATTTCCAGTCATTTGTTGACCCGTATCTAGTTGATCACAAGATTTTTATTTTCCTGTCGCCTGTTGACCCATATCCAGTTGGTCACAAGGCTTTTAATTTTTAGTCACCCCCCATCATCTTTTAATTTTTCTGTCACTTGTTGATCTGTATCCAGTTGGTCGCAAGATTTAATTTTCCTGTCAGCCCCTGTCGGCTTTTAATTTCATGTCGCTTATTGACCTGTATCTAGTTGGTCGCAAGACTTTTAACTTCTAATCAGCCTGTGTCGCCTTTTGAATTCCTGTCAACCTCTGTCTACTTTTAAATTCCTGTCAGTTCATGTCAGTTTTTACTTCTTTGTGCTTGCTACAGGTGAATTTCACACTTCGTGTCACTCACACATCTTAGTTTCTGAATTGCATTAGTGCGTTGCATATACCTCTCATTAGCATTTATTTTCTTTTATCATTTGAATTCAGCCTTTCTTGTTATTTGCATTTCATGCATTGTTGAACAAAGTCAATGTTCATGTCTTTACTTATTCCTTATGAAGAGAATATATAAAACTTAGGTTTTTCATATTCTCTCATAAGAAATGAATAAAGAGAGGCAACTATAAACACTCGATTTTATCCAGCTCATAAAACAGAAAAACCAAAAAAAAACATTATCAGCCCACTTTATTTCGTTTTTTGGTTGTTGTAAAAAAAAAAAAGGTAGAGAGAGCCCGTTTCATTTTCAAAAAGTTTTAGCCCGTTTCATTTTGTATTTGTTATTATTATTTTTGAATAAAAGAAGAACAGAATTGTGTTGAATGAAAAAAAACAGGACAAAAAAGAAAGGGTGCAGGAGCGTGCAGAAGTCAAGCAGGATGGCCAAACAATAAGCAAGAAAATAAAAAAACAGCGGCGTAAGAATCCCAATAATCAACGTAAATCAGGGGATGAATTTCTTCAATTAGATCATAAGATCACATGCCATGTTTGAAAAACTACAACCCATGACTGTGTATGAATTCAGAGAAAACGGGGACGGTGAGGAAGAGCGGATTCAATGGCCAGATACATATTTTTGACATCACAGTCAAGAATTGAAAGAATAGCAGGTCATTCTCCATCACACGGACACCAACCATTACAACTCACCACCACAGCTAACACCATCACCACCACTGCAACCAACACCTTCAACACTAACCCACACAACCCGTTACTATCATCATCCTAAATTCATCTAAGCCACTCAAAGCCACCGTTTTCATCATCATTATCACACAACGCCACTCACAAACCACCACTACAACCAAACCCATGATCTGAAACCCATGCCACTTTATCGGCCCCTCTCTCCATGTGCGTTATTCTGTTTTGCTTTTGAAAAAAGATAAAAACAAGTTACGAGAATGTTCTCGTTTAGTTAGCTGGTCAGTTTTTTAGTTATTATTATTTTTTTGTCATTTAATTTGTAAAGAGCTTGGACTATCTTGCTAGCATGTTTGGTTCATATGCATTAAAAGCCCAAAAAATGAAAAAAAGAGGAATCTAAACAACGTCAAAACCCGGCCTCTGGTTTTTTCAGATTTAGAAGTCTTTTTTTTTTTTTTTGTTTTAACGTGTTAGCATAGGTTACTTTCATTGTGAGTTTTATTTTTTCCTTTTATTTTTAATCTGTGCTGGGGCCATTTCAGTTTTCGAAGAAAAAGGGCACCATGCTTAGTCTGCCACTATTGTTTTCTCGTTTGGATTTTATCTTTTATAAACTACTTTTCTGAATTTTGTTTAGACTGTGGGGTTTCATTTCTTCAAAGAAAAAAAAATTGGGCTGTTATTAGTTGTTAGGATTCAATGTCTTATATTTTTGAAAAAAAAAAAGTGTTTTAGTTTTAGTCTGATTTGAGTTTCCAACGTTAACAAAAACAAAAGGACTTTTTTATTTGAGAACTAGTTCTATGAAAATAGAAAAGGGTTGATATTGTTGTAGCAATTTTCTTTAAACCAATTAAATAGCCATGAAGAAATAAATTTAGGGTGTGATTTAATTGTTTATTTTACGTTGATAGAATTTTGTGTTAAAATTTTTTTAAAAAATAAAGATAAAAAGGTGAAAATGTTGAAAAGAAAAGAAAATAGTAGTTAGAACCTTCTTCGTTTTGATTACTTTACTTGTCACAGCATTTTGCACAACTTAATTGCATGTTAGTTATTTTCTTTGTTGATTCATGTTGAAATGAATATTAAAAATAAATAAAATAAATATGTTTCTTTCTTGCAAATGAATTAAAAAATAAAATAATAGTTTCTGTGCAATGATCAATGATAGTGATTGAGTAACAAATGTTATATTTATTATTATTGATGAATCATGAAGGTTTATTAAGTGGCCGGGTGCTAACTTAAATTATTTTCAAGAGCGGATTTTGTTCTTTATTGAAATGATTTTGATTAATTAAAATCAACCAACACATAAATATTTTCTATAGAATTATATGACTCTGAGTTCCTCATTGTACCAGAGGATACATAGGAGCAGGTAATCCCTGTCAAGTCAAAATTAATTTTTCTTAAGTTATTTTTTTAATTGTAAATATATTTGTTTAAATTAATTTTTCTTAATTTATTTGTTTAAATTATAAATATATTCATGTAAATTAATTTTTTAATTTATTTGTTTTGTCTGCTTTCATTGAATTGTATTTTTATGGGTTATTAATTAATTTACACAATTTACTAAGGTACCATCTAAGGACGGGTATATTAGGGGTGCTGTAGGATTAAGTTCCTACCCTTCCTTATCCATAACTGACTCCCGAACTCATATTTGATTTTTCAAAGACTGTGTTCAAAGAATAAAATAGGCTTTTTATGTTTTTTGAGTTTAAATAAATCTGGTGGCAACTCTATTTTTTAAACTAATAAATTTTTGCCGTTCTTCATAATCACAAAACACAAGAATCCAAAGCTTTCCAACTAAGAACGAAAGGGGAAGCGAGAAATTTTGGGAAATGGGCGTTGCACACCTTAAAGCAGGGAACATTAACAACTGGAACTCAGCAACTGCAAACCAAAAAATAGGGGAGGTAGCATAAGAAAAGAGAAGCAGAAATGCACATTTTTTCATTTGCATATCCTCCATCACCAATTGTGAACCAATTGTGATAGAACATTCCTATTTTCAATGATAAGTATCAAAAGCCTATGTGTGAATATCCGATTTTATCTGGCACATGAATATTAAAAATAAAAATTTTCATAGTTTATAATTTAGAATGAATACCCAAAACTTCTTTTATAACCTTTTCATTTATTCCTAGAAAAAGAGTTAAGAAAAAAGGTTAACTTTTGCTTTGAAAAATTAAAAAAATAAAAATTTGAAATTAAAAACGAAGCATGTTAACTTGTAGCCCATTTCTTGAGTCTTTTAGCATATTTTGTTTGGTGATGCTTAATTGTGGACCTTATCTTAAATCTTGACTAACCTTTTTTTTTTAATCTTTTGGTGTTCAACCCCAAATTTCTTTCAGATCATGAGTGTCAAATTTATTTTATTTTTGCTTTGTGTCCTGATTCACCTTCATAAAAATAAGCAAAAAATGTCCAACCTATTTAGCCTATGCATCCTCTTTGAATCAGTCTTCTTTTAAAAATTTTTTTGAAAGAATTGAAAAAAGGAAATTGTTAGACAGACTTCTTCCTTGGCTGTAACCATTGAGCCCTCCCCTTAGAGTAGAGAAATTAGAGGCAATGCAAGAAAAAGGAAAAGATACAGGTGAAATTTTCTTTCTTCTTAGTGTTTGCAACAGGAAGAATGATAATTCGCAGTATGAGAGAAACCTAACAGAAGCAAAAACAAAAAATGTGCTACCAAAACACGAGAATTTAAAGCTTTCCAACTAAGAATAAAAGGGAGAGGGAGAGATATTTGGAGAGGGTGTTGCACAACTAAAAACAGGGAGAATTAACAACTGGAACTCAATGATTGGGAACAAAGCATGAGAAAAGAGAAGCAGAAATACATATATTTTTTTTAATTTGCATCTCCTCCATCATCAATGATGATGGAACATTTCTATTTCAATGATAAGTATCAAAAGCCTAAGTATGAACACCCGATTTTATCCAACCCACAAATAGTAAAATAAAAAATTTGCATATTTTATAATTTAGAATGGATGCCTAAAATTTCTTTTATAGCCTTTTCATTTATTCCTTTTGAACTATAAAAAGAGAAAAGAAAAAAGGGTTAACTTTTGTTTTGAAAACTTTAAAAATACAAATATTTGAAAAACAAAAAAAAGCGTGCTAGCTGGTTGCCTATTTTTTCAGTCTTTTTAGTATATTTTGTCTAGTGGTGCTCAATCGTGGATGTTGTCTTGAATCTTGACTATTATTATTATTTTTTTTTTGTGTTCAACTCCAAATTTCTTTTGGACTATGAATGCAAAGTTTGTTCTACATGTCCATAAAAATATGCAAACAACGTCCAACCAATTTCACCTACTCCCCTTCTATGAATCAGTCTTTTTGTTTTTAATTAAAAATTGAAAGAATTGAAAAAAAGCAAATTAACATATGGACTCCTTCCTTAGCTGTAACCATCGAGCCCTTCCCTTGGAGTAGAGAAATCTGAGGCAGTGCAACAAAAAGGAAAAGATACAGATGAAACTTTTTTTCTTCTTAATGTTTGAAATAATAAGAATGACAATCCCACAGTATGAGACAAAACCCAGTATAAGCAAAAATAAAAATGCATTACCCAAAACACAGAAATCAAAAGCTTTCCAACTAAGAAGAAACGAGGAATGGAGAGATTTTTTGAAAGAGGGTTGCACACCTAGAAGCAGGGAGCATTAACAACTGGAACTCAGCAACTGTGAACCAAAAACAAGGGATAGAGCATGAGAGAAGAGAAGCAGAAATACATATTTTTTCATTTGTATATCCTCTATCACTAATGGTGATGGAACATTCTTGTTTCCAATGATAAGTATCAAATGCCTATGTGTGAACACTCAATTTTATCCAACCCATAAATAGTAAAAATAAAAATTTGTATATTTTATAATTTAGAACGAATGCCCAGAACTTCTTTTATAGCCTTTTCATTTATTTCTTTTGAACCATAAAAAGAGAAAATAAAAAAGGTTAAATTTTTCTTTGAAAAATTAAAAATTACAAAAATTTTAAATTTGAAAAAAAAAACATGCTAGATTGTAGACCATTTCTTGAGTCTTTTTAGTATATTTTGTTTGGTGGTTCTAGATCATGGACCTTGTCTTGAATCTTAATGATAACCTTTTCTTTGTTTTTTGGTGTTCAACCACAAATTTCTTTCTAACCATGAGTATTAGATTCATTTTATTTTTGTTTAACATCTTGATTCGTGTCCATAAAAATATGCAAAATGTCCAATATATTTTAGCCTATGCCTCCTCTTTGAATCAGTCTTTTTTTTCAAAATAAAAATTTGAAAGAATTAAAAAAGGAAATTAGAAAATAGACTCCTTCCTTAGTTGTAATGGTCGAGCCCTTCCCTTGTAGTAGAGAAATCAAAAGCAATCTTTCTTCTAGGTGCATGCAACAACAAGAATGACAATCACGCAGTATGAGACAAAACCCAAATGAAGATAAAAGAAAAATGCACTACCCAAACCACAGGAATCCAAAGCTTTCCAACTAAGAATAAAAAAGGATGGGAAATATTTTTGAATGGAGGGTTGCACACCTAGAAGCAGGGAGCATTAACAACTGGAACTCAGCAACTGGGAACAAAAAGCAGGCAGAAAGCGTGAGAGAGGAGAAGTACAAATACACATTTTCTCATTTGCATATGCCGAAAATTGTAACACCCTAAATCTTAACCCAAGACTACTAGTATGTCCTTAGGTTAATCTTTAGAATATTACCTCTTGGTCTCATCTTTTAGAAAATACTTAGCGGAAATATGGGTAAAATTTTTCTTTTTGGAATTTAAAATCAAAGTGAGAGCCACGCACGAAACTTTAAGGGGAATCATAGCGAAACATATAAGCAAAGCATAAGAAACACATCATGTCATGGAAACATCAACTGAATCATAGATATATATATATATAACGTGCCTACCCAAAGAGGCAGGACTGTTTGATACATCATGAAGCAAAGTACAACTGAAGTGCAATACAAGGAAATCATAAAAAGCAAATACAAGAGAAACTACACCCATACCCACGTGCACCTAAAGTAGACAACCTCATATACAAAAGAAGGTTTGTCCTCTACTATGTGGCGTGTGTGCACTAACTACTACCCCTCCTATGACTACTCCTGCTGGTCCGAATACTGTGGGGTCGAGTCGATCCACTGGCGAATCTCGGCAGGAGTGGTTGAGCGCATCATCGGGGCATGTCCACCGCGGCGAGGGCGCATAGATGGCCGTCGAGCCAACCTCGGCTAGACCACCGTCTCCTCACTCCTAGCCCTCATCGGTGGAGGAGCGGGACTGGAGCTCCAACTGTACATGTGGGATGGCGGGTCCTCGGATGGGTCCGTCTCAGAAATCTGGGACGCGGCACATACTCGGGGTACTTGCGTACAGCTGACTTCTCGGGCTCCATGCGGAGGATCTGCTCATCGCGTGGTCTCGCTCGCTCAAAAATCCCGTTATGACGGTAAGGAGCAGTCGGGGTGAAGCGGTAGCTCGGGACGGGGTGCGTGAAGGGTCGTCCCATGAACATGAATACTCTGACAGTGCAGCGACCCTCAAAATGGTATGACCCGAGTGCCGGGTCATGGTGCAGCTCCCATACCGGGGTGTCGATGAAGAGTACAAACGTCGCCATCTGAAGATATGACGGAAGAAAAGAGAGAGGGAATGAGAATCTTTCTAAAAGAATTCTCAGTAGGGTTATCCCTACCTAGGTGTCATCGTCACATCCTCAGGAACCTCGGGTTTATTTCTAAAAGGTGTGCATGCATATAATTTCCTTTTAAGTTGGTTTTCCAAAGAGGTATTTTATCCAAGGTCCGTCATATTTTATAATGCGTCTTTATAACTTAAGCAGAAATACACTAATGATATGAATGCATCATAAGGTAACCCAAACAATAGAATGACTAGGAAACATTATAACATTGGCATAAGTATAGTTTATGTGACATTGTTAACTTTAACTTTCATCTCATGGGGCCACCCTAAAACTTCTCTAGGTTATGAGCTCATACCTTAACTAGTCGTCACTAGCTCTTACTTATCCTATGATAAGCGTAACATAATCCCGACTTAAAGTACGGGCTAGGGGGCAAATTAAGGATCTCCTTTCTAGGATCATTTCCTCTTTGAAACGCTTTGCTAGCCACGTGGGCCTCGCAATTTGTCCGCTTTGGCAGGCTGCATCTACACATACCCTCACGGATTTGTCTCCTCACAGGGTGCTCGGCCGAACCGGTGTCACCCAGGAGAAGCGCGTCTCAGTGTTGTGTCACATTTATATTCTCATAAGTATTAAATCACAATTACCTCATCAATTATCATATTCATTTTTATCATGCATTCTCATATAGCTTTTTCATAACATATATATCATCACATGAAACTTTCTCATAACATTCGTCACATAAAACTTTTGCACAAACATCATCACATAGTCATATCTAACAATCATCCCCATAAGCTCATAGACATGTTATGTTATAACTCATAGTGTTTTAAACTTCGATTCTTATGAGTCTTAAACTTGCAAATTAATTATCCTTAACTTCTTTATACACCTATAGTTTGACAATTAATGAGTTATACAAATTTTATGCTCAAGAACTAATCCAAATAGCACTAAGCAGAATTTGGACAGCTTTATGTTTATGTGATTACGGAGTTCTAGAAATTACGGTTTAGATCTTTATCTCATATTCTAAGTTATTGATCATCAACACCTAGTCTCTTGGGAACCTATAAGGTTATAACTAAGTATTTCTCACCTCACCCTATGGTCAAGAACATCTCTAAACCTCAAGAGTGCAGAAATCAAAATACTAACTTTACGGGTACCTAGAAGTCACAATAATGACCCTTTCTAAGTTTGGTTTGCTCCTAAGGTTTCAAGATTAAGTCCTAAACCAATTATGAGTCATTCCTACACATATAAACTAATTTAAAACCATGATTATTGAATCTAACCCTTGCTGGACAGAATCCAGAAAAATGAATTTTTAAGGGATCTAGAACTCTCAAATTAATTCCTTTCTAGTTCCTAACTTATCCTATCTTTCACATATGAGTCTTAACATAATTATTACCCAAACATAAGCATATTAACATCATTAACACAGCTCATGCAGTGGCCAAACATAGCAAGGCAGAACCAAACAGAAACTCCATTTAAAGGCATTGAATCATAGTTTCTAAAGCACATAAAATACTAGTTTCTCTTGGAACCTTATTAAAACCTTCAAAACTCTTTTATGAACACTTTTATCATCTAAACTCATGAAAATACTTAATAGGGCAGTGGCTATGTTATTTTCATCTCAAGAGGTCCTAAATTCATAATACTTAGTTCTACACATTCCTTATACTCATATAAGTTTAGAAAAATTATAAAACATAGTTTTCAATACTTGAAAACATTAAGGCCTCATAGGGCCGAAATATAAACCATAGGAAATAAATGTTTTAGACCTTTGTTTGAGATATCCTTGGGCAAGTCTTTGAGCTCTAGAATCATTAAAGTGATGACATAAAAATAAACATGCTCATGCACTTATTTTAGTTATTGCTAGAAAGTAAAGTGAGAGCATAAAATAAATATGTGGTGCAATATATTATTATCTTTGATATTTAGGTGAGGACTTGAAATATAAATATGATAATGCAAAGCTTGAAACATAAACATGATAATGCAAGTTCATTCATTATCTTGGGATTTAGTGATAGCAAGGAAATAAACATGATATGCAAAGTTTAAAGTAAACATGATGCAAGTTTCATTTTTATGTTTAACTAGAGCTCATTTAAGACTTTAACAAGATAATAACCCCATACAATATCTCAAAGATCACGACACAAGAATCGAAAATCGTATAAAAGAGAAAGAAAGTGAAGCTACATCAAGTTCTTTATTAAGTACCCAAAACCCCTATCTAGAGACAAATCTCTAGAACGTGCCGGCCAACTTTAAGGTTGACAAGGGTAGGCTTGGGCTTTTAGAAATCCTTAGATTAATTTTTCTTAAGTTGGAAAACCATGTGAGCTAGATAACATATAGATGAAGTTGTAAGAAAAGGAAAACTCAAGCTTTAGAGGTTTCTTTGAGATGAACACAACGTCATCATCTAGAAACTCTCATCATCAAGCTATCATGCTCAAATCAAGGCCTCATGGCCGAAAATGAAAGGAAAGGAAAGACAAAGGAAAGTTCAAAAAGAATCCAAGAGAAAACTAGAGAAAAACATAGCGGAAGTAGTAATCCTAAAATTTATATATCTTATTTTAAATTGTGGAAGTAGTAATCCTAAAATTAAAAGTAGTAAATTAGAATATATTTTCTTAGTAATATTAATATGATACTTGACACACAAGCCTAATATTGCCATGAATTGGGGGCTAAGATCGTCTTTTGGCATAGCTCTGGGCAAACGGACCCCTGCACTCGTGGCAACGTTAAAATCCCCAATTGCCAAGTTACCAATACTGCTCCTCAATTTTCACTGAAATCCTAGGCGCCCTGTCACGGCCTTGGACACACTCCAACGCAACCGTGCCGGCACTTGGACTTACTCAACCTCTTGAGCTAAGCACCAAGTCAGCCTCACTCAAAATAACTAGCAACGGAAGCTTAAGAGCACAAGAGAATAAGAGAACTTTGGTGGAGAGAACTCTTTTTACACTACACAAAGGAAAGCTTACAAATGACTTGGATCACTTGGATGATTTGGCCAAGAATGGCCACCCCTTTATATAGCCTTCCACCTCCTCAATGGACGGTGGAGATTGATTCTAATGGACGGTCCGGATTTTGTATCCAGAACCTTCCTACATTCTATACATCTCCACATATATCTAGAGTCATCTACACATATCTACTAAGGACACTCTAGATAACTCCTACATGTCTCTAGAAGCTTCTAGACAGTTCTACATATCTCTACATACTTCTAGATGCTTCTACATGTTTCTACATAGTTCTAGATGATTCTACATGGTTCTACAAGATTCCACAAGATTCTAGAACATTCTAGAGTATTCTACATTATTCCATAATATTCTATATTTTTCTACGGTCTTCCGGTATCTTCTAAAATCTTCCGTTAATTAACCCGTCAAGAAAGACCGTTCGTGACAATCTCCCCCACCTATTGCGCAGACGTCCTCGTCGCGCTCTGGTCGTGGTAACGCTTTAGGTGGTCTTGGAACTGCCAGAGGTCTTCTCGTGTTTCCCAGCTTGCCTCGCTCACTGGCTGTCCCTTCCATTTGATCAAGTATTGGATAGTTGGTGGTACTCCTCTCTTTCTGATGACTCGATTAGCTAACACCTCATCTACCTCTTTGTCAAAGGACTTGATCACTATAGGTGGTGCTCGCCTTGAGTCACTTCTAGTTGGCTCCTCCATGTCTTCATGGTATGGCTTGAGCATGCTTACATGGAAGACTGGGTGGATTTTCATGGTTGGTGGGAGGTTTATCTTATAGGCCACCTCCCCTATTTGCCCAACAACTTCATACGGTCCTTCATATTTACGAATTAAGCCTTTATGTACCTTGCGAAAGGCCTTGAATTGTTGGGGAAGGAGTTTGATCATTACTTTATCCCCTATATTGTAGCTTGCATATCTCCTTTTCTTATCTGCCCACTTCTTCATCCTTTTTGCAGCTTTGTCAAGGTAAGAGCGGGTAACATCAGCTTGCTCATTCCAAGACTTAGCCATATGATATGCTCCGGGGCTTTTCCCTGCATAAGAGGATGAAAGGGTATGGGGTGTAATAGGTTGTTGTCCATTCACGACCTCAAATGGACTTTTCCCCGTAGACTCACTCCTTTGCAAGTTGTAGGAGAATTGAGCTATATCCATGAGCTTAGGCCAATCCTTCTGGTTAGCACTCACAAAGTGCCTCAAGTAGCATTCCAACAAAGCATTCACCCTCTCGGTTTGACCATCAGTTTGTGGGTGGAAGCTAGTTGAGAAGTGCAATTCTGTCCCCAAGAGTTTAAACAACTCTGTCCACAATCGACCTGTGAAGCGTGGGTCTCGATCACTGATGATTGTCTTGGGCAATCCCCAATACTTCACCACATTCTTGAAGAATAATCGCGCTGCGTCCTCAGCAGTACAATCTGTAGGGGCAGGGATGAATGTAGCATACTTGGAAAATCGATCCACCACTACCAAGATGGACCCATACCCCTCAGACTTAGGTAACGCAGAGATGAAGTCCAAGGAGACACTCTCCCATGGTCGCTCTGGAATAGGTAGCGGTTCCAGTAATCCACTAGGAGATCGGTTCTCTATCTTGTCTTGTTGGCAAACAAGACAAGTCTTCACATAACTTTCCACTTCATCTCGCATTTGCGGCCAATAATAGGTTGCTTCTACTAGCGCCAACGTACGATGTTGCCCTGGGTGACCAGCCTACTTCGTGTCGTGACACTCCTTTACCAACTTTCTCCTCAAATTGTCCCACTTGGGGACATATAGTCTTCTTCCTTTGGTGTAGAGTAGGCCATCTTCTACCCAAAATCTCTTGGTTTTTGCTTCTCTAGCCATCTCTACCAGCTTCTTTGCTAAGGGATCATGATCCAATCCCTCTTTGATTGCTTGAATAATATCTCCTTCAGCCATGGAAATGGCTGCCAATTCAGCCTTTCGACTCAATGCATCTGCCACTACGTTAGCCTTTCCTGGCTTGTACTCAAATTTGAAGTCAAACTCAGCCAAGAAGTCTTGCCATCTAGCTTGTTTAGGGCTTAACTTCTTTTGAGTTTGAAAGTAACTAGTGGCCACATTGTCAGTCTTGACAATAAAGTGTGACCCTAGTAAGTAGTGACGCCATGTCCTTAAGCAATGCACCACAGCCGTGATCTCTTTTTCTTGCACCGTGTAACGTCGCTCGGTATCATTCAACTTGCGACTTTCAAATGCAATAGGATGTCCCTCTTGCATGAGGACACCTCCTATGGCAAAGTCAGAAGCATCCGTGTGGACCTCGAACACTTTAGAGTGATCCGGTAGGGACAACACGGGTTCCTCTATTATTGCAGCCTTTAATCCATCAAAGGCCTTCTGACATTTCTCTGTCCACTCCCATGAGTGATTCTTCTTAAGGAGATCGGTCAACGGCGCAGCTTTGGCAGAATACCCTTTGATGAAGCGCCGATAATAGTTTGCTAGTCCAAGAAATGATCTTAGCTCGAACACCTTGCTTGGGGTTTCCCATTCTTTGATAGCTCTAACCTTCTCCTCATCCATTCGGAGGGTTCTATCCTTAATCACATGTCCCAAGAAATGGACCTCATCCTTGGCAAAGGAACACTTTTCCTTTTTCACATATAAGTTATTTTCCTTTAAGGTCTTGAACACGATTCGTAAGTGATCCACATGGTCCTCAAGAGTATTGCTATATATCACAATATCATCCAAGTAGACCACTACGAATTGATCAAGATAAGGGTGGAAAATCTCATTCATTAAGGTACAAAATGTCGCAGGAGCATTGGTTAAGCCAAAAGGCATTACTAACCACTCATACGAACCGTACCTTGTCACACAAGTGGTCTTTGGTTCATCTTCATCGGCAATCCTCACTTGGTGATAACCTGATCTTAAGTCTAGCTTTGAAAACCACTTGGCTTTTCCTAACTGATCAAACAAATCAGCTATCAAAGGAATAGGGTACTTGTTCTTGATAGTTACCTTGTTAAGTGCTCGATAGTCGATGCATAGCCTCAATGAGCCATCATGCTTCTTTTGGAATAAGACCGGTGCTCCATATGGTGCTTTGGACGGACGAATAAAACCAGCATCTAACAACTCTTTGAGTTGCTTCCTCAACTTTTCCAACTCTGGTGGTGCCATTCTATATGGTGCTAACGCGGGTGGCTTCGTACCTGCTTCTAAGTCGATCCTGTGATCCACCTTCCTCTTAGGAGGAAGTTGTTTCGGTAATTCGGGAGGCATGACATCCTTGTTTTCCTCAAGGACTTCTTTGATTTGTAGGGGTACATCCCCATCTTTCACTATGGTTTCTTCCTTGAGCAAAGCTAAGTAGGTCATCTCTCCCTTTTTGACCCCCTTCTTTAGTTGCATGGCAGACAACATTGGAGTTCCTCCAGGCTTAGAGAGTGTAGGGATCATACATGAAGACCCTTTCTCCATAACACACACCGCATCATAATACGGCATGGGTACCACGTTCACTTTCCTTAAGAAGTCCAATCCAGGGACAATCTTGAAATCATCCATGGGTGCGACTGAAAAATCTACAAATCCTCTCCATGAGCCAAGAGTCACCTCTACCTCTTTCACCATTCCTCTAAGAGGTTCTCCTTTGGTGTTGACGGTCTTGAGCCAACCATTCTTCTCCATGACCTTTAACCCAAGTCTCTCTGCTTCCTGGGGTGTGATGAAATTATGTGTGGCACCAGTGTCAATCATAGCTACAATAGGCCTCCCTTTTATGAGTGCTTCCACGTACATCAACCCATTCTTCTTCTCAGCAGGGCGTACCTCTTTACCCTTCAATGCATTCAAGAGTTGGACAGATCCAACATATTCAACCTCCTGTGTTTGGGACTGTCGTTCCTCAGCAATGGATGCCAACGTCCCTAGCTTGGGACAATCCTTCATTTGGTGTGGCCCCTTGCACACGAAGCATCCTCCTTTAGGCACAAAAGCCTTCTTTTTCTCCTCATACTCTCTCTTAGAAGAGTATTTGAATTCTTTCTTTGGAGGAATATTTCTCCCTTTGTCTCCCCCACCTTTAGAGGAGCTAGCCTTAGAAGATGGTTTAGACTTGGAGTCCACTCGTTGGTACTCCGTGAGTGACTCGGCCACTACAATGGCTTCATCCACATCTTGGACTCCTCGCCTTTGCAACTCTTGCTTTGCCCAAGGTTGGAGTCCATCAATGAAGAAGAATAATGCATCTTCTGAGGCTAAATTAGGGATTTGAAGCGTGAGTGTGGTGAACTCTCTTACATAGTCACCAATCGTGGTTCTATGCTTCAATTCCCTTAACTTCTTTCTTGCTTCATAAACCACGTTCTCGGGGAAGAATTGTCTCTTCAATTCCCTCTTGAAATCTTCCCACGTGGCTATGTTGCAAGTGCCTCTCTCTATGTCTGCATGCTTCCTTCTCCACCATAAGATTGCATTATCAGAAAGATAGAGAGAAGCAGTACGTACCTTCAATTGTTCTTCTGCCACCCCTTGGCATTCGAAGTACCTCTCCATTTGCCATAAGAAATTCTCTACCTCTCGAGCGTCCCTCACGCCCTTGAATTCCTTTGGCTTAGGGAGATCAACCCGTGGAGTTTCCCTTGCTCCACCTTGAGTACTAGCAGTAGTTCGTAACCTGACTTCCTCAAGGGATGCTCGAGCCTCTTCAAGTAGCTTCATGACACCTTCAAGCTTGCCTTCAACTTGGTTGAGGCGTTCATCTCTTTCTTCTCCACTCTTGAGAGCAGTCATGACATCTTCCTTCATGACATCTAACTCTCCCAACACATGAGTCTCTAAGGTTTCCTTGTCATGCTCCACCCTTTGGATATGCACATCCATATTTGTTAGAGCATTCTCCAACAAAGAAACCCTTTCCTCCAAAGCAGCAAAATCTTCGCCCCTTGGTTTGCTTGACCCACGAGTCTTCTTGGTATGAGGAGGAATAACATCCCTTCCCCTTGGAGCCTCCACATGTTCCTCAGTCATGTTTGAAGCCATTTTCTCCACACAAACCACTTGTGCTCCCACACGAACCTTGCTCTGATGCCAAACTTGTCACGGCCTTGGACACACTCCAACGCAACCGTGCCGGCACTTGGACTTACTCAACCTCTTGAGCTAAGCACCAAGTCAGCCTCACTCAAAATAACTAGCAACGGAAGCTTAAGAGCACAAGAGAATAAGAGAACTTTGGTGGAGAGAACTCTTTTTACACTACACAAAGGAAAGCTTACAAATGACTTGGATCACTTGGATGATTTGGCCAAGAATGGCCACCCCTTTATATAGCCTTCCACCTCCTCAATGGACGGTGGAGATTGATTCTAATGGACGGTCCGGATTTTGTATCCAGAACCTTCCTACATTCTATACATCTCCACATATATCTAGAGTCATCTACACATATCTACTAAGGACACTCTAGATAACTCCTACATGTCTCTAGAAGCTTCTAGACAGTTCTACATATCTCTACATACTTCTAGATGCTTCTACATGTTTCTACATAGTTCTAGATGATTCTACATGGTTCTACAAGATTCCACAAGATTCTAGAACATTCTAGAGTATTCTACATTATTCCATAATATTCTATATTTTTCTACGGTCTTCCGGTATCTTCTAAAATCTTCCGTTAATTAACCCGTCAAGAAAGACCGTTCGTGACAGCCCGCTCTCCTCTAGGCTCTCATCAAGTCCTTCGTCCTTCCTCCAACGACCGTCGCCAATCCTTTTTGCTTGCTTGCTTTCTGTGCATGTTTTGTTCGAGATGGTGGAAACTTGCCTTTGGGTGATGACTAAGCGAAATATTTTCGGCATTTCCCTCGGGAAATTGACCGAATGGGGGAAGCAGAAGGAGGTTAAGGATTGGGATAAGGTAGAGGATTGGGAATCTATACCTTCACTCCCGTTTGATTTTCATCTAAATGCTCCAGAGGTGGCGATGTTTCCCTTCGTTTTCGACTCCAAGCTCTTTTTGGCAGGTGGTTTCATAGAGAGTTTCACGATGGGGGGCACTTACAGGGTACCTCAACCTTACGGTATCTTGTCCAAGATCTACCACTTGTTCGAAGATGTCGACAAAGAGTTGCACATATCTGAGGCGCCGGCTGACTGCATCCCTCCGCCACCAACAGCTATGTGCGATTCCTTTGTTGCAAACATTGCAGGTGAAGTTTATTTGCTAGCACACGACAACATAATGCAAGAGAGAGTCCCAGGTTTCTGGGTTCTACGTTCTGGCCGGTGGCGGCGCTTGCCCGATCCTCCTTCCATGAACGCTATCGGTTTTGCGGGTTCGTGCAATTGTTTTGTTCACCTAGACAAGCTCTTCTTAGCAGTCGAACACGTGGACGAAATACAACTCTATTTGTATGTCTTTGACCCCCGGAGCGTCACCTGGACGAAAGTGGAGAACAATATCAGAGACTCTTTTGCTATTTGGTATCCCGGTGACCATTGTTTTCCAGAAATTGTGGTGTCCCTTCCAGATGTCTGCAACTGCCGTGTCACCCTTTCATGGTCGTTTGAGAAAGCTCCAGGCGCCTATCAAGTGAGAGTGAAGATAAATGCTATGCTGGTGAATAACCAAGACTATTCTGTCTTTTGCTATCAGTCACTCGATGATTGTTCCAACGCGATCAAGCCGAGCTCATTCCGTTCTTTCTCCACCAGAGTCAAGTTTCTTGACCTTGGCAATGGCATGGTATGTGCTCTGGTGAATGGAAACGTGCCTGAGCATGATAATGGCTTAAGCCCAGTCCTCTGCATATTAGTGTTTGCCCTGTCCTTGGTAGAAGAGCCCGACATTGAGGCTCTTGCCAGAAAGGAGCAAAGGTTCTTGTCTGTTGATGGTGTCCTCGTGAATCAGGTCTTTACCATGAAGGACTACGTGATGGATTACTTGAGGGAGGAGCTGCTACATGCCTTTATTTTCCCGCCCAAGGAGGAATTGCCCTCGAAACATGCCTACTCCTCCAAAGGTAATGCCTCTCTACGCTTGATTTTGTCGAACGTTTTGTGAAATTGCAGGGTTGTTTGTGCTTTTATTTTGCTCTTCTCTTTTTATCCAATCACCGGATGACCACAGCTAGTTCTTCCACAGTAATGCACCCCATTAAAGCTAGTTCTTCAAACATGTAACGAATGTGGTCAGAGCGGTAGAATCTTGCTTGATGAAGTATGTCAATAAAAACGTCAGTCGGTGCCTAATTTTTGAAAAGCGATGAAAATAATTGTAGCAGTAAAATTTGCAACGAAACATAATCAAGATATTGAAGTGAACATCGTGTTTTCTTGTTAATGAAAATGAGAGTCACAAGTTATCGTCATGCTTTTAACAAGTAAAATAATCATATTTGAACGTTGGCACATAGTTACTCTGTCTTGTTTTGGTGCAAAGAAAATTGAAGAAAAATGTTATTTGGTTGAGTGGGTCCTGCAATTGCTCATGAATCATGGGATGATGAGATAGCCAACACAGATTCTATATTGCTCCACTAAAGCAACAATAGCAAATACAAGTTAAACTTGTCATTTCTGTTTTAGGTATATCGTCCCCTCCAAGGAAACAACAGAAGCTAGCTAGTGGCACAGAACTAAGCTAATGGCTTTGAAGCAAGAATGACCTCCTGAACATGTCGTATGTGACATCCCGACTTTACTATTATGCACTCTGATTTGTTATTAGATGTTGTTTCTTTATTGCAATCAGGTTTAGCTGTTAGAAATTTCTCTGTTTGGGATTACCAAATAGAGTGCATCTGATTCACTATAAATTTGATTGTGGTTTCATCTTGCTCTGCTTCTGTTACTTGTTTTCTTTTTCTTCCCTTATTGACCTTAACTTGTAAAACCGGAGCTTGCTGAACTCTATCAGCTTGTTACTGCTTTATATTTATTAAACCTTAGTATCAAATGACCAAAATCTCTTTTAATAAGGGAACTAAGCTATGCTATTGTGTCAAAGAACAACTCCACTTGAAATCTCTAATTAAGCTAGCTTATATCCCTGTCCGGTTCAACCAATTATTGGCCTGTTTGGATTTTCCTGTCAACAAAATTGAAGTGGCAAGTAGAGCTTGATTTTCTCTCTGATCCAATCACCTGATGACAATAGCTAGTTCTTCCACAGTAATGCATCCCATTAAAGCTAGTTCTTCAAGCATGTATATAATAAATGTGGTCAGAGAGTGGTAGAATCTTGCTTGATGAAGTATGTCAATACAACTAGTGCGTGGCTAATTTATGAAAATGATGAAAATAATAGAAATAATAAACGATAATCAAGGGTACACCAAAAAAAAAAAAAAAAATTCATAATCAAGGTATTAAAGTGAACATTGTGTTTTTAATAGACACTCTTAATGAAAGTAAGAGTCACAAGTGATTGTCGTGCCTTTAGCACTGAAAATAGTCATATTTGAATGTAGGCACATAGTTACGCTGCTTTTTTTTTTTTTTGGGATACAAACAAAATAAAAGAAGAAAGTTATGTGGTTGGGTTATCCCGACATCGTTCATCAAGCACAAGATGATGGGAAAGCCAACGTAGATTCGATATTGCTCCACTGCAGCAACTTTGGCAAATACAAATTAAACTTGGGATATCTGTTATAGGTATAGCATCCCCTCCCAAGAAAAAATGGTGGCTAGCTAGTGTCACAAAACTAAACTAATGGCTTTAAAGCAAGGATGACATCCTGAGCTTGGCATATGTCTCCTCAAGCTTATTGTTGTCATATTATTGGCATTATTGTCGCTGTTTTACTATTATGCATTTTGATTTGTTATTATATGCTTTTTCTTTACAGCAGTCAGATTTAGTAGCTAGAAATTTATTTGTTTTGGATTACTAAATAGAGTGATGCCTCTATTCCACTATACATTTGCGTGTGCTTGTTTCAATTTATTTAGTGAAAAAACAACTTTTTTTAGCTAACAATATCAGTTCTAATTTTTGTAGAAATTTTTAAAAGTAATTAAAATCCCAATAATATTTTGTTTTTACCTCTTCAGCAGAAAATGAAATCAACAATTTCTCACAAAATTCTGTTTTAGTTTTCTCAGCTCTATAAAAAAATAATGAAGGATTATATATATTTTTATTCCGTCAAATGGTAGCACATGGAAATATTTTCTTTCCTCTTGCCAATGTGTTATGTCTTTGTGACAATTCTTGATCCATTTGCACTACACCCACATGGTGATGGCACAATCTTTTGGGCCTCTTTCTTGTGATTGATTGTTTTTTCCTTTTTTTTTTCCAACATCATGCCGTTTCAACTTTTCTTATATAGAGGAATGGTGAGTGGCTGTTTGTAATGGGAATTCAATCAATTCATAAGTCTAATGGCTGGTATGCTTAGAAGCAGGAGATTCCCCCCTCATAAAGGGATTGACAGGTTGAGGGGGAACATTCCTAGTGGACTGTGCCATTCACCTTGATCCCCAAGTAAAGGCTTTGTCCTCACTTGTGGGTGTTTTCAAACAGCCACTCACCATTCCTCTATTTAAGAAAGTTGAAAGGACATGATGTTGGGAAAAAAAAAATCAATCACAAAGAAGGGTCGTTTTAACATAGTCCCTCACATGTTTTGGACAATATCACAGTCCTAAATTTTAATTGCGAAGTAATCCCTTCACCTTCACCACTTGAGTGACTACGAAGTCATGTATTGCAATTGAGCCCTCCTCCAAATTCCCTTCCGAAAGATCTAAGATTGCAATTCCCCTTTTCACAAATATCTCCACACGAAGGCCTTTTACTTTTTTGTTAGAAAGGTTGGGTAGTTCGTTGCTTGTTTTCACAGATGAACTCATGAAATATATGGGAAAAGATGCAGAGATCAATAAGGATAACTTGGAGGGACGAGCATAACAACATAAGTACTTTTTGGCTGTATTTCAAACTTCCTTCAAGTTTTAGCAGGAATATCACTCTGATATTGCAGCAAGACCGCGTACAGCATACATTTCCAGTGTATTACGTTCTTTGTCACCACTTTCAAACAGCCACTCACCATTCCTCTATTTAAGAAAGTTGAAAGGACATGATGTTGGAAAAAAAAAATCAATCACAAAGAAGGGTCGTTTTAACATAGTCCCTCACATGTTTTGGACAATATCACAGTCCTAAATTTTAATTGCAAAGTAATCCCTTCACCTTCACCACTTAAGTGACTACGAAGTCATGTATTGCAACTGAGCCCTCCTCCAAATTCCCTTCCGAAAGATCTGAGATTGCAATTCCCCTTTTCACAAATATCTCCACACGAAGGCCTTTTACTTTTTTGTTAGAAAGGTTGGGTAGTTCTTTGCTTGTTTAGTTCCTTAGGTTTTTCATCGTCCTAGCACTGCACTTTTGCTTTCCCCTTATCCATGGTTGTTCCACATTGGCCATTGTTGTTCAATTCTTCTTTGTGTTGCTTGATTGCTTCCCCTTGTAGTACAAATTTCAGATCCCATCTCTGCTCACCCTTTGTCATTTTTATCTTTCTTTTAAATTTGATACAATTTTGTTCTGTTTCCATTTTTTAAGATGTTATTACATGATAAAACGTCAAAGATGACACAGTGATGAGATTACCTCTCGGGTTAAGTGTAGCAGACTTAGACCATCTTAGTGTGTGTGGTTGTGTTGTGTTTACTTTATTTTACATATCGAAGCTAATTTAATTAAATGGCACTAAATTAAGCGAGCCTTTACCAAAGAAAAGAAAAAAATTGAGCAAGCAATATGAAAAAAAGAAAACCATTGGAAACCCATTGTTCCTAGAGCTAGGTATATGAGTCGCGGTCCGCAGACTAACTCGTTTAACTCGCAACCCGCATGAAAATGGACCAGAAAATTTTTAGTTCGCCAACCCATGGACTTTTCTGGTCTTCTTCGTCTAGCTCGCGGGCTAAACGGGTTTGGCCCGCGGGGTACACGGACCAACCTGCCTAACCTGCATAAAAAAAAAAAAAAAAACTGTTTTAGTCCAATTGTTTAGGCCAGACCCTAAACCAGCACTAATAGTCTAAAACGTCCAAGCCCAACCCAAAAGGGACATTTACTCGTTTAGTATATTAGTGGCCCAAAAGTGGAAGACACTTTGTTCCCTCTGTGCCCACCCATGTTGTTGACTTAGAATGTGCAGCTGTAACTTAGGTATAATATTACAGTTGTTGGTTATGAAACATCTAGCAAGTTGAAATTGTTGAACAAGTGGATTTGTATTACCACCGTTGACTATTCAAAGCAACTCTCATGAACCTTCCATCGCCTGTGATAATGGATAACTAAGAAAGTAATTTTTGGAGGTTTTTGATTTCAAATTGGCATTGTCAATACACACCCCCAACTTAGACCAACTGCCAAAGGCTACCCACCACCATTGAAAATGGACCCAAAAACTCTTAAGTGGAGGGTGGTTCTCTTTCTACATCTCCGGCACCTCCCTTTCTCTCTGCCAAAACTGACCTCAACTCCTCCATTGTCATCCTTTCCGGGGCCGCCACTCCACCCTCACTTCTTACTCCCAACTTTCTTGAGCAGCTTTCTCCAGTGCGCCCAATGAAAAGGCGTCGTCTTGCTCGGTGTTTGCTACGGCCTCCAGCTCCTGGTCGTTTTTGGAGGGTGTCAAAATAATTTTTTTGAAAATAGAATTGCATCTTGCAATTACATAAAATGGTGGAGCGGGGTTTACTTTGTCATTTTGGGTTGAACTTGTTACACCCTACGATCACACTTGAGCGTCATCCAACGGTGCTAAATGCTGGATCATGACATGGTCCAGAAGATGGGGTGGACTATGTTAAAATGACCCCACAAAGAAAGAGGTTTAAAAGATTGTGCCATCATCATGTGGGTGTAGTACTAACGTCACAAGGATTGTCACAAAGGAATAACGCATTGGCAAGAGGAAAGAAAATATTTCCCTGTGCTACAATTTGATGGAATAAAAATATATAATCCTTCATTATTTTTTTAAAGAGCTGAGAAAACTAAAACAAATTTTTCTGAGAAATTGTTCATTGTAGTTTTTGCTAAAGAGCTGAAATCAAAATTTTTTGGGATTATGATTACTTTTAAAAATTTATACAAAAATTAGAACTGATATTGTTAGCTAAAAAAAGGTGTTTTTTCACTAAATAAATTGAAGCAAGCACACACAAGTGTATAGTAAAATAGAGGCATCATTCTATTTAGTAATCCAAAATAAAGAAATTTCTAACTGCTAAATCTGATTGTTGTAAAGAAACAACATCTAATAACAAATCATAGTGCATAATAGTAAAGCAGCAATAATAATGCCAACAACATGGCACCAATAAGCTAGAGGAGACATATATACCAAGTTCAGGGTGTCATTCTTGCTTCAAAGTTATTAGCTTAGTTTTGCGCCACTAGTTAGCTTCTGTTGTTTCCTTGGAGAGGATGCTATACCTGTAACAGAAATGCCAAGTTTAATTTGTATTTGCCAAAGTTGCTTTAGTTTAGCAATATAGAATCTATGTTGGCTTTCCCATCATCCCATGATTCATAAGCGATGTCGGGATCACTCAACCAAATAATATTCTTCTTCTATTTTCTCTTACCAAAACAAGACAAAGTAACTATGTGCCTAAGATCAAATATGACTATTTTACCTAAAGAGTATGACGATAACTTGTGACTTTTATTTTCATTAACAATGTTCATTGAAAACACAATATTCACTTTAATACCTTGATAATGTTTCGTTGCATATTTTACTACTACTATTATTTTCATCACTTTTCATAAATTAGCCACCGACTAATCGACTTCATTGACATACTTCATCAAGCAAGATTCTACCACTCTGTGACCACATTCATTACATGTTTGAAGAGCTAGGGTGCATTACTATGGAAGAACTAGCTATTGTCATCCGGTGATTGGATCAAAAAGAAGAAGAGCAAAATAAAAGCCCAAATAACCCTGCAATTTCACAAAATGTTCGACAAAATCAAGTGTAGAGAGGCATTACCTTTGGAGGAGCAGGCATGTTTCGGGGGCAATTCCTCCTTGGGTGGGAAAATAAAGGCATGTAGCAGCTCCTTCCTCTTGTAATCCTTCACGTAGTCCTTCATGGTGAAGACCTGATTCACGAGGACACCATCAACAGACAAGAACCTTTGCTCCTTTCTGGCAAGAGCCTCAATGTCGGGCTCTTCTGCCAAGGACAGGGCAAATACTAATACGCAAAGGACTGGGCTTAAGCCATTATCATGCTCAGGTACGTTTCCATTCACTAGAGCACATACCATGTCGTGGCCGAGGTCAAGAAACTTGACTTTGGTGGAGAAAGAATCGAAGACTGATAGCAAAAGACAGAATGGTCTTGGTTATTCACCAGCATAGCATTTATCTTCACTCTCACTTGATAGTCGCCTGGAGCTTTCTCAAATGACCACAAAAGTGTGACGCGGCAGTTGTCGACATCTGGAAGGGACACCACAATCTCTGGAAAACAATAGTCATTGCTGTCCCAAATAGCAAAAGAGTTTCTGATATTGTTCTCCACTTTCGTCCAAGTGACGGTTCGGGGGTCAAAGACATACAAACAGAGTTGTGCTTCGTCCAAGCATTCGGCTTGTAAGAAGAGCTTGTCTAGGTGGACAAAACACTCGCACGAATCCGCAAAATCGAAAGCGTTCAAGGAAGGAGGATCAGGCAAGCGCTGCCACAGCCCAGAACATAGAACCCAAAAACCATAGACCCTCGGTTTCATTATAATGTCGTATGCTAGCAAATAAAATTCACCTGCAATGTTTGCAACAAAAGAATCGCACACGGATGTTGGTGGCAGAGGGATGCAGTCAGCCAGCACCTCAGATATGTGCAACGCTTTGTCAACATGTTCGAACAAGTGGTAGATCTTGGGCGAGAGACCGTAAGGTTGAGGTTCCCTGTACATGCCTCTAATCGTGTAACTCTCTATGTAACCACTTGCCAAAAAGAGATTGGAGTCGAAAACGAAGGGAAACATCACCATCTCTAGAAGATTTAGATGAAAATCAAACGGGAGTAAAGGTATAGATTCCCAATCCTCTACCTCATCCCAATCCTTAACCTTCCTCTGCTTCCCCCATTCAGTCAATTTCCCGAGGGAGATGCCGGAAATATTTCACCGAGTCATCACCCAAAGGCAAGTTTCCACCATCTCGAACAAAATATGCACAGAAAATTAAGGAGGAGGATTGGTACCTTAGCAAGTGGGGATTTTAACGTTGCAACGAGTGTAGAGGTCCGTTTGCCCAGAGCTATGGAAAAAGATGAGATTAGCCCCAAATTCGTGGCAGTATTAAGCTTGTGTGTCAAGGAAGCGAAATAGTAATACTAGGAAAATAGGGTTGTGCTATTTAAGCACCCAAAAAGTGGGTGTCTATTGGGACACCCACTTAACAACCATTGGATGTGATGTGATTGATAGAGTGTGTGGGATCCACCATCACATCCAATGGTTATTAAGTGGGTGTCCCAATAGACACCCACTTTTTAAGTGTCAAAATAGCATTTTTGAGGAAAATATATTCTAATTTACTACTTTTAATTTTAGGATTACTACTACCGTCACCCGTAATATATAATATAAAATAAAGAATATAAATTTTAAGCACCATATAAGAAAAATAATAAGTTGAGTAATATCCAATTTGAAAAGTAGAATAATAGAAATAAGGATTCATTTATTTAGTGTCCTAAGAGCACTAGTTAAAAAACTCAAAATAGAATTTTATATATTGGGCAGATCAATTTTGATATTTTCCATGTATGAGAATGAGACTCACTTAAAAACTTTGAAATTTACTTTTTATAATTTCCTTTATCATTATCCTGATGGTACTGGCTAGCAAAATCATACAATAATAATTAAAAATTAAAGAGTAAATTACACTAACATCTCCTTGATATTTGGCGA
The DNA here is from genome assembly GCA_031216105.1 of Dalbergia cultrata. Taxonomy (NCBI): domain Eukaryota; kingdom Viridiplantae; phylum Streptophyta; class Magnoliopsida; order Fabales; family Fabaceae; genus Dalbergia; species Dalbergia cultrata. The sequence goes on along the minus strand of CM062351.1, from coordinate 12,034,991 downwards.
AATGCAATCCACATCCACTATATTTATCCATCTAACATTTACCTAGCCCAGACTAGACAAAAATACAGTGTTAGTAAGTTGGTAATGGAGAAAATAAAATTACTGATAGGTCTCCATTCATTCTTACTCTCTTTCACTTTCCTCCTTTGATATTCTCTTCCACACTCTTTGAATCTTCGTTTCACCTACCACTAAAGTTACATTGGCCACACCCCCTCCATTATTCACCATCAGTCACCTATCCAACCTTTGTTGATCATTCCTTCACTCATTGTTCATCGTCCCTCCACTTGTCATTCATCATTGTGAGGAGACGCAACTCCATGGGGACCTCGCTAGAGAAGAAACCTAAAAGCAACGATGAAGATGGGTCTCGGAGATGGATGAATGGAATCAATCAATAAGTACCATCGAAAGGCTAAAATTGTTGTCGGAGTAAGAACAGAGCAACAAAATGGAGAGAGACGGAGTAAGAACAGAGCAACAAAATGGAGAGAGAGAGAGAGAGAGAGAGAGAGAGAGAGAGAGAGAGAGAGAGACAGGGGGAATTGACAAACCAAATTTGACTATTGCTCCACCACCTCCAATGAGCACTAGCACAAGACAGAAAGAAAACCTGACAATGCTGTTGCAAAACTAATTAAGGAGAAGCATATCAAAGTTTGAAAGAACCGGTCTAGAAATGAAAGTTGCAATGAAGTATATCTACAAATTGTTTTGGGGGTAAATGAAAAGGTAGGGCATATCCAAAAATGAATGAAAATTTGTTTGGGGTAATGGAAATGTTATGGGAAAATAGATAAAAAAAAGTATTTCAAGAAAGTTAGGTGAGTGGTGGCAATGGTTTGAGGGGTGAGGTTGTAAGCTCCAAAACTCTTGAGAAAGCTTGTTTATAGCTTGGTTTTGAGTGACAACAAATCAAAGTTTGAAAGAATTATTCAAGAAATATGACTAATTGTACTATTGAGTGTCTTTTGTTAAGATAAAGAAGAAATTGATAACTCCATTTTGTGGAGTTATCTACCTTCTAATTTGTTTAAATTGCATGCTTTGTCCTTAGTTTTTTTTTCTAAGTGGAACACTTTAAAATGTAGGGATTTGGCTTGCTATTGTTTTGGAGCTTTTGTTGAAAATTCAATGTCATGAAGCATGACTTATTGAGGTGAATTCCAAATTTCAAATTAAAATCTCATTTGGTGAATTTTGACATTGGTATTTGTAGGTTTGGAGCTTAGGAAGCATATCTATTGGAAATCAAGAAATGTGGAAATAATGAATGAGAAAAATGAAGTTTTTGTTGTTGAGTCGTAACTTGACATGTGCTAGGTTGCAAATAATTGGGCGTACAAGAGTCTTAGCAATTTTTAAAAGCCAAGTCGTATCCTGATGTTTTTCTAGGTCACAACATAATGCTACTCAAGCCCATTTTTAGTATAGTTTTAAATCAAATTTTTGGGCCAGCAAAAAGAGAGTTTGATTCTTCAACTTTTTTCAGCATATTTTCGGATATAAAATCGAGGTTTTGGGGAGAAACTAACACTAAAGAGAGATTCATCTTGTAGATTGAAGATTAAAGGCTTCTAGGAGGATTGAAGCATCATTTATTCATATCTTCTTTTCTCTTTTTGTTCTTTAATGTTCATTATGGTTTTTGAACTAGTGGTTTGCTTATTTATCATATGGATAGCTAAACTTGTTGCTAGGGAGTCCTTTGAACCCTTCTATGGATCTTGGATATTTTTAGATGTACTTATTTAAAGATAAATAATATTGGTTTTGGTTACCCATTTCTTATTTTAATGCTCTTATATGTTTAGCCACCATTTAAGTTGATGTGGAGGATTCCCTTAAACTCAATGTATTGAAAACCGGACCGGACCGGCCGGTCCGACCGGTTCGACCGGGAACCGGTCACCTGGCCGGTCCGGTTAGCCCCCCAAAACCGGAGGAGGTCAAAACCGGTCAAAACCGGTCAAGAACCGGTCAAAACCGGGGAAAGCAGAGGAAATTGAACCGGACCGGTCAGACCGGTTCGGACCTTTAAAATTTTTTTTTTTTTTTTTTAGTTTCAAGCTTAAATACTGATATCTTGTGGCAGTCATATACCAAAAATGAAAAAAATGGATTATGTTTATTTTATATATGAAAAAATACTGATATCCGTAAGCTGCTTACCATAAAACTCGTTAGTTACCAATAAATATTGTCTTAAAATGCTTTTATAACTGTGTTGTGAGGCTGAGACTAGAGAAATTTTATATGGATTATGTTTATTTTTATAAACCTATGAATATATATATATATATATATATATATATATATATTTTGTATTGATTATATTAATGTTAATAATTTAATATATTTTTTATATTATAATTAATCATATGTATATATTTATATATATATATTTTATTATATTCCGGTTCGACCCCGGTTGAACCGGTTGGACCTCTAAACCTCTGAACCAGTAGCTTGACCGGTTCGATGCCCGGTCCGGTTTTCTCTTCCTTGCTTAAACTAGACATAAGAATAGGGATATTGAATCTTGGTTATGGGTAATATTTGTTCTTTTACACTTAATTGGCTTAGGTCTAAAGCTTAGTCTATGGAATAGAAACAAATTAGCCTTGCATCATAATGCTCAATGTTAGTTCTCAATAATGGGTTAAACTCACTAATTCACAAAGACACTAAGTGTTTTAGGTGAAGGAGACGCGATTAATTAACCTAGACATAGGCTTTTAATTGTAATTGGTATGTTAACAAAACTAACTTGTTGATGTTTATTTAAGTAATTTGCATATCCAAGTGAAGTAAAGGGTGAAAAAGGTCCTCTAGCATTTTAACCTTGATTGTCTCTCTCATTTTTAGTTGTGTAAGTGTTTTCTAGTTACTTGTTCATTTCCTTGTTTCCATTAATTTCTCATTAAATCGATATTGTTTAAGCCTGAACATGATATTTTAGTTGATTGTTAGTATACTTCTATACAATTACTGTGGATACAATACTCTTTTACTCATTACTATATTACTTGAGTAGCTCGTGCACTTGCGGTGTTATACACACTTTTGTAGGCGGCTATCAAAAAACATATACCTTGCACACAAACTCTTTCATAAACTTAATGAAAATGTTGTAATTCAACTTAGTTTTCATATAAACTTCATGAAAAACATGTTGTTCTCATGAGTCTTGGATGAGTTTAATGCATAAAGTATCTAAAAAGTAACTAAAACTATCAAAAAGAAAAAAAAAATTGAGCTTCAGAAATTATAATGACATCACCAGCAAGAACCTTCAAAAATGAGAAATTTTCTGAGATAGTAAAGTTGCTGATCAAGACTGAAAACTCTATGCTTCAAGAAAGTTTCTTAAACATCAAGAACTTGAATCAAACTCAGTCTTCTTTTTCAAGAACTATAGCCAATGCAAATATGTGTGAAGTTAAGTTCTTGAATCAATGCAGGAAGAACTTGATGTCTTGTATGGCAAAATGCTCTTTTTTCCATACTATTTCTGTGCTTTTTTATTATATTTTGAGATAAACATAAGAACTACTGTATTAACACTATCAATTCATGACACACTTCATGAAATCTCAACCTTGTTTTTCTTCTTTTTCAGCCCTCAAAACCATCCATTTTACATGCATTCCTTTTTTCTTTTTCATCCATGGTGGATTCTTGAAAGAGATCACTACACTAGAACATATCCACATCAAAGAAAATGTACCTTAAAAAACTAAAGTGATTCATGCATGTATTAGTATTGGCACCAGCACATGCCATGCTATTCTCTTATGCTTAGATAGGCACTGATAATTACAACTTCATGGGTGAGATGCATCATTTTGAGAATACCAAATGTGATATATGAGTGATATATAAGGAGAAAGTCTATTAAAAGAAACTAAAATGAACTTTTCACCAACTTTTGATTAGCAGCCAACATGTGATACTATGCATGCTTTCTTACCATTAATTCCATGGAAACAATTATGGCCTATTAACCTTTATTACCATATACTAATATCATATAACCAAATACTTATTTTATAAATTACTTATACAAATTTATCTTAAGTAAATGCGGGTTAAGGTTAGTTGCACATTTTGCTTCTACATAGTAGCAGCTCACTCAATAATGGTTTAGTGTGATCAATAGTTGAAATCTTTCATAAGTTTAGGGTTTCAAAAGCCTCGTCAAATTCTTGTAAGTTTTTTCATGTATTGATCCATTGAGGATCATGTAATGTTGCTTTCTTTTAATTTTCTAACATAGACCTCAACTTATGTTCATACATAAACTATTTTGTTTTATTCTTTTAGACTCATTATAACTACAATTTAGTGTCCACAATATGTAAAATCAATTTAAGTTGGTTTGAAAGTAGCTATTATTGACACTAAAACTTGAACTACAATTTATTTATATAAAATTGCTTTAGTGTGAGCAGTTTTCTATATAAGACTTAATTTTTGAACTTAATATTTGTTCACCAGTTTCAAGCTTTTATAAGCTTCATCAATTTATGAAAGAATGGTTATGGTTAGGAATGTTCTTTTTTTAAGGGAATTAAAACTTATTTGTCTTTGAATATATATATAGAGTAAAATTCACTGCATTTGCATTCACTGCTCACACTACTTTCAATTATTATATTATTTACTATATTTTATAATTAATATTCATTTTAATTTATAACTATAATTTGTAGTGAAAATTTATTCTAATTTCTAATAATTTACAACTATATGAGTATTCATTAATATTTACGTTTGAAACAATTAGACCAAAAATTACAATAATTACATTGAATTTTAACTCATGGAAATGCAATTTTTGTAATTTTAATTTTAAGAATTAATCTACTTAAAATTTTAAAATTTAATTTGATTTTGTTCTTAAATCATTTTTTTAAATGGCCAAGTTTAAAGGAACTGACTATAACATCTTAAAAAAAATTCATGCAATTTTTTATTTAGTTTCATATATTGATTTTAAAAGTTAAAGTATTTGTATATATAGTAAAATTCATTTTAATTTATAACTATCATAAACAATAATATAATCTGTAATGAAAATTTATTCTAATTTCTAATAATTTACAAGTATCTAAGTATTCATTAATATTTACTTTTAGAATAGTTCGATAAAAACTTCAATAATTATATTGAATTTTAAAAATTAAGGATTGCCATCAAGCGTACTCCACTAAACATAAGATAAAAATTGAATTTATACTAATAGCCAATACTATCGATCATTATACTATGTATCAAATGAAGCCTAAATGTATTATGAGTTTCTTTCTATTTTTGTGAGGGTATGTATGAAACATTTAGTGTGGAATGTATTAATTTTATTTACTCATTAACTTCTCTCTAGGTTTTGTTTACTTTAAATGTATTGTGATTTTCTTCCTTTTTTGTGCAAGAAACACTATGTACCGTGTTTGATATATACTATAAGAATTGATAGTATTAGCTAATACTGTAAATTCAATTTTTATCATATGTTTGGTGGAGTGCATGGGGGTACGCTAGATGACAATTCTTGATTATTTTTATAGCATTTTTTTTATATTCTATGTCCTTTTTATGGCTCCTTGTAGCACTAATGTGTCATTATCCTTTGACACATTTTGGTGTTATATATGATAGTATAATGTTATATGGTTATTTCTATCCTATAACTATTGGATTAGTGAGCATATGTATGTGGTTAATTTTTCTTTTTGCTAGGTCGAGTTCATAGTAGTTTGATTTTATTTTATTATGCAACATTTTATTTTATTCTTTTTTAATTCTCTTACTCACAATCTTGTTTTGTTGTTATTGACTAAGGTATCTGAAATACTGTGAATATAAGTATTGAATCAAAGATAGCATTAAAACTCCCTATAGGATAGACTCCCTGGCAAATAATGGGAGTTAAAATTAAGGAAAATGATCCTCTAAGCATTGATTCTAAATGAAAGGCAACAAAAATTATCAATAGCTAGATCACAGAGTTGTTTGGATTCAAGATTTTCTGCTTGAATGAGTCATATTCGTTAAGAAGCATTGCATAGTAGGGAAGAATTTGTTTAGTGGCGGAAAGAAGAATATAGGTTGTTTCTGTTATGAAAACTATCATCATAATCTATATAATTTAAACAAACTAGTCATAATGATATGACACTCAAACACGTCATTCGAGACTTAATTAGGAACTTCAATAATTAGATTGAATTTTAACAATCAGGAATTGTCATCAAGCGTACTCCTGCATATTCCACCAAACATACCATAAAAATTGAATTTATGGTATTAGCTAATACTATCAATCATTATACTATATATCAAATGGGGTCTAAATATATTATGATTTTCATTCTTCCTTATGTAGGTATGTATGAAATATTTGATGCGAAATATATTAATTTTATCCACCTATTAACTTCTCTCTCTATTTTTGTTACTTTAAATGTATTGTGATTTTCTTCCTTTTTTGTGTAAGAAACACAATGTATCATGTTCAAAAATAGAGAGAAGTTAATGGGAAGATAAAATTAATATATTTCACACTAAATATTATGTACTTACCCACATAGAAAAGAAAGAAAATCATATTACATTTAGGCCCTATTTGATATATACTACAAGGATTAATAGTATTAGTTAATACTATAAATTCAATTTTTATCATATGTTTAGTGGAGTGCACAAGAGTATGCTAGATGACAACTCTTGATTGTTTTTGAAACATGTTATTTTTTCTTTTCTGTGTCATCTTTGTTCTTTCTGTTTTTGGTGTTTCCTGTGAGTGCCTTGATTTATCTTTATGGCTCCTTGTTGTGTTAGTGTACCATTATCCTTTGACTCATGTTGGTGTCATAAATAATAGTATAATTCAATATGGTCATATTTATCATATGACTATTGGATTAGTGAGCATGTGTATATGGTTATTTTTTTTCTTTTTTCTAGGTCGAGTGCATTCTAGTTTGATTTTAGTTTATCATGCAACATTTCTTTTCCTTTTTTAATTTTGGAAAATCCTTTCTTACAATCATGTTTTGTTGTAGTTGTTGTTGGCTAGGGTAACTAAAATATTGTGGATTTGAATGTTGAATCCAAGATGACACTAAAACTACCTAAAGGTTAGAGTCCCTCGCAAATAGTGGGAGTTATGATTAAGGACAACGACCCTCTTGGCATTGATATTTTGGATGCCTAGATTGAATATGAGAGTGGCATACCTTCTAAATGTAAGGCAACAAAAATTATCAAGAGCTGAAATATAGAGTTGTTTGAATTCAAGATTTTCTATTTGAATGAGTCATATTCGTTAGATAAGAAGCATTGCATAGCAGGGAAGAATTTGTTTCTCAGCGAGAAGAAGAATATAGGCTATTTCTATTACGAAAACTATCATCATAATCTATATAATTTAAACAGACTGTTCATAATGATATGACACTCAAACACGTCATTCGAGACTTAATTAGGAACTTCAATAATTAGATTGAATTTTAACAATAAGGGATTGTCATCAAGCATACTCCTGCATATTCCACTAAACATACCATAAAAATTGAATTTATGGTATTAGCTAATACTATCAATCATTATACTATATATCAAATGGGGTCTAAATATATTATGATTTTCATTCTTCCTTATGTACATATTATGTATGAAACATTTGCTGTGAAATATATTAATTTTATCCACCTATTAACTTCTCTCTCTATTTTTGTTTACTTTAAATGTATTGTGATTTTCTTCCTTTTTTCGTGTAAGAAACACAATGTATCATGTTCGAAAATAGAGAGAAGTTAATGGGTAGATAAAATTAATATATTTCACACTAAATGTTTTGTGCATACCCGCATAGAAAAGAAAGAAAATCATATTACATTTAGGCCCTATTTGATATATACTACAAGGATGAGTAGTATTAGTTAATACTATAAATTCAATTTTTATCATATGTTTAGTGGAGTGCGCAAGAGTACGCTAGATGGCAATTCTTGATTGTTTTTGAAACATATTATTTTTTCTTTTGTGTCATCTTTGTTCTTTCTGTTTTTGGTGTTTCCTGTGGGTGCCTTGATTTATCTTTATGGCTCCCTGTTGTGTAAGTGTACCATTATCCTTTGACTCATGTTGGTGTCATAAATAATAGTATAATGTAATACGATGATGTTTATCATACGACTATTAGATTAGTGAGCATGTGTATATGGTTATTTTTTTCATTTTTCGCGGTCGAGTTCATTGTAGTGTGATTTTATTTTATCATGCAACATTTCTTTTTCTTTTTCATTTTGGGAAAATTCTTTCTTACAATAATGTTTTGTTTGTTGTACTATTGGTTAAGGTAACTGAAATATTGTGGATTTGAATATTGAATCCAAGTTGACACTAAAACTGCCTAAAGGTTAGATTCCCGGACAAATAGTGGGAATTAAGATTAAGGACAATGACCCTCTTGGCATTGATATTTTGGATGCCTAGATTGAATATGAGAGTGGCATGCCTTCTAAATGTAAGGCAACAAAAATTATCAAGAGCTGAAATATAGAGTTGTTTGGATTCAAGATTTACTATTTGAATGAGTCATATTCGTTAGATAAGAAGCATTGCATAGTAGGGAAGAATTTATTTCTCGGCGAGAAGAAGAATATAGGTTGTTTCTGTTATGAAAACTATCATCATAATCTATATAATTTAAACATACTGGTCATAATTATATGACACTCAAACACGTTATTCGAGACTTAATTAGGAACTTCAATAATTAGATTGACTTTTAACAATCAGGGATTGTCATCAAGAAGGATTGTCATCAAGCGTACTCCTGCACATTCCACCAAACATACCATAAAAATTGAATTTATGGTATTGGCTAATACTATCAATCATTATACTATATATCAAATGGGGTCTAAATATATTATGATTTTCATTCTTCCTTATGTATGTATGTATTAAACATTTGATGTTAATATTATCCACCTATTAACTTCTTTCTTTATTTTTGTTTACTTTAAATGTACTGTGATTTTCCTCCTTTTTTCGTGTAAGAAATACAATGTATCATGTTCGAAAATAGAGAGAAGTTAATGGGCGGATAAAATTAATATATTTCACACTAAATGTTTTGTGCATATCCGCATAGAAAAGAAAGAAAATCATATTACATTTAGGCCCTATTTGATATATACTACAAGGATTAGTAGTATTAGTTAATGCTATAAATTCAATTTTTATCATATGTTTAGTGGAGTGTGCAAGAGTATGCTAGATGGCAATTCTCGATTGTTTTTTAAATATGTTATTTTTTCTTATCTGTGTCATATTTGTTCTTTCTGTTTTTGGTGTTTCCTGTGACTGCCTTGATTTATCTTTATGGCTCCCTATTGTGTTAGTGTACCGTTATCCTTTGACTCATGTTGGTGTCATAAATAATAGTATAATGTAATACGGTGATGTTTATGATACGACCATTGGATTCGTGAGCATGTGTATATGGTTATTTTTTTCTTTTTTCTCGGTCGAGTTCATTGTAGTTTGATTTTATTTTATCATGAAACATTTTTTTTTTCTTTTTCATTTTTGGAAAATTCTTTCTTACAATCTTGTTTTGTTGTTGTGCTATTAGTTAGGGTAACTGAAATATTGTGGATTTGAATATTGAATCCAAGATGACACTACAATTGCCTAAAGGTTAGATTCCATGGCAAATAGTGGGAGTTATGATTAAGGACAATGACCCTCTTGGCATTGATATTTTGGATGCTTAGATTGAATATGAGAGTGGCATGCCTTCTAAATGTAAGGCAACAAAAATTATCAAGAGCTGAAATATAGAGTTGTTTGGATTCAAGATTTTCTATTTGAATGATTCATATTCGTTAGATAATAAGCATTGCATAGTAGGGAAGAATTTGTTTCTCGGCGAGAAGAAGAATATAGGTTGTTTTTGTTATGAAAACTATCATCATAATCTATATAATTTAAACAGACTGGTCATAATTATATGACACTCAAACACGTCATTCGAGACTTAATTAGGAACTTCAATAATTAGATTGAATTTTAACAATCAGGAATTGTCATCAAGCGTACTCCTGCATATTCCACCAAACATACCATAAAAATTGAATTTATGGTATTAGCTAATATTATCAATCATTATACTATATATCAAATGGGGTCTAAATATATTATGATTTTCATTCTTCCTTATGTACATATGTATGAAATATTTGATGCGAAATATATTAATTTTATCCGCCTATTAACTTCTCTCTCTATTTTTGTTTACTTTAAATGTATTGTGATTTTCTTCCTTTTTTTTTTATAAGAAACACAATGTATCATGTTCGAAAATATAGAGAAGTTAATGGGTAGGTAACATTAATATATTTCACACTAAATGTTTTGTGCATATCTGCATAGAAAAGAAAGAAAATCATATTACATTTAGGCCCTATTTGATATATACTATAAGGATTAGTAGTATTAGTTAATACTGTAAATTCAATTTTTATCATATGTTTAGTGAAGTGCGCAAGAGTATGCTAGATGGCAATTCTTGATTGTTTTTGAAACATGTTATTTTTTCTTTTCTGTGTCATCTTTGTTCTTTCTATTTTTGGTGTTTCCTGTGAGTGCCTTAATTTATCTTTATGGCTCCCTATTGTGTTAGTGTACCATTATCCTTTGACTCATGTTGGTGTCATAAATAATAGTATAATGTAATATGGTCATGCTTATCATACGACTATTGGATTAGTGAGCTTGTGTATATGGTTATTTCTTTCTTTTTTCTCGGTCGAGTTCATTGTAGTTTGATTTTATTTTATCATGCATCATTTCTTTTTCTTTTTCATTTTTCAAAAATTCTTTCATACAATCTTGTTTTGTTGTTGGTGCTATTTGTTAGGGTAATCGAGATATTGTGGATTTGAATATTGAATCCAAGACGACACTAAAACTGCCTAAAGCTTAGATTCCCTGGCAAATAGTGGGAGTTAAGATTAAGGACAATGACCCTCTTAGCATTGATATTTTGGATGCCTAGATTGAATATGAGAGTGGCATGCCTTCTAAATGTAAGGCAACAAAAATTATCAAGAGCTGAAATATAGAGTTGTTTGGATTCAAGATTTTCTATTTGAATGAGTCATATTCGTTAGATAAGAAGCATTGCATAGTAGGGAAGAATTTGTTTCTCGGCGAGAAGAAGAATATAGGTTGTTTCTGTTATGAAAACTATCATCATAATCTATATAATTTAAACAGACTGGTCATAATGATATGACACTCAAACATGTCATTCGAGACTTAATTAGGAACTTCAATAATTAGATTGAATTTTAACAATAAGGGATTGTCATCAAGCGTACTCCTGCATATTCCACCAAACATACCATAAAAATTGAATTTATGGTATTAGCTAATACTATTAATCATTATACTATATATCAAATGGGGCCTAAATATATTATGATTTTCATTATTCTTTATGTTGGTATGTATGAAACATTTGATGCGAATAATATATTAATTTTATCCACCTATTAACTTCTCTCTCTATTTTTGTTTACTTTAAATGTATTGTGATTTTCTTCCTTTTTTTGTATAAGAAACACAATGTATCATGTTCGAAAATATAGAGAAGTTAATGGGTAGATAACATTAATATATTTCACACTAAATGTTTTGTGCATACCCACATAGAAAAGAAAGAAAATCATATTACATTTATGCCCTATTTGATATATACTACAAGGATTAGTAGTATTAGTTAATACTATAAATTCAATTTTTATCATATGTTTTGTGGAGTGTGCAAGAGTTCGCTAGATGACAATTCTCGATTGTTTTTGAAACATGTTTTTTTTTCTTTTGTGTGTCATATTTGTTCTTTCTGTTTTTGGTGTTTCTTGTGAGTGCCTTGATTTATCTTTATGGCTCCCTGTTGTGTTAGTGTACCAACCCTTTGACTCATATTGGTGTCATAAATAATTGTATAATGTAATACGGACATATTTATCATACGACTATTGGATTAGTGAGCTTGTGTATATGGTTTTTTTTTTCTTTTTTCTAAGTCGAGTTCATTCTAGTTTGATTTTATTTTATCATGCAACATTTCTTTTTCTTTTTCGTTTTTGGAAAATTCTTTCTTACAATCTTGTTTTGTTGTTGTTGCTATTGGTTAGGATAACCGAAATATTATGGATTTGAATATTGAATCCAAGATGACACTAAAACTGCCTAAAGGTTAGATTCCCTGGCACATAGTGGGAGTTAAGATTAAGGACAATGACCCTCTTGGCATTGATATTTTAGATGCCTAGGTTGAATATGAGAGTGGCATGCCTACTAAATGTAAGGCAACAAAAATTATCAAGAGCTGAAATATAGAGTTGTTTGGATTCAAGATTTTCTATTTGAATGAGTCATATTTGTTAGATAAGAAGCATTGTATAGTAGGGAAGAAGTTGTTTCTCAGCGAGATGAAGAATATAGGTTGTTTCTGTTATGAAAACTATCATCATAATCTATATAATTTAAACAGACTAGTCATAATGATATGACACTCAAACACGTCATTCGATACTTAATTAGGAACTTCAATAATTAGATTGAATTTTAACAATTAGGGATTGTCATCTAGCGTACTCGTGCATATTCCACCAAACATACCATAAAAATTGAATTTATGGTATTAGCTAATACTATCAATCATTATACTATATATCAAATGGGGCCTAAATATATTATGATTTTCATTCTTCTTTATGTAGGTATGTATGAAACATTTGATGCAAAATATATTAATTTTATCTACCTATTAACTTCTCTCTCTATTTTTGTTTACTTTAAAGGCAACAAAAATTATTAAGAGCTGAAATATAGAGTTATTTGGATTTGAGGTTCTCGCTTGAACGAGTCACGTTCGATGAAAAGGAGGATATATGTTGTTTTTGTTACGAAGACTATCATTATAATCTGTATAATGTTAACAAACCGCTCATAATGGTGTGACACTCAAACATGTCACTCGAGACTCCATTAAAAAAACAACAATAATTGCTTTGAATTTTAACAATCAGGGATTGTTATCTAGCGTACTCGTGTGTACTCCAGCAAACATATGATAAAAATTGAATTTATAGTATTAGCTGATACTATCAATCATTATACTATATTATAAATAGGGCCTAAATGTATGATGATTTTCTTCTTTTCTACATGGGTATGTATGAAACATTTATTGCGGAATATATGAAACATTTTCTGCGTGGAATGTGCAAGAGTATGCTAGTTGGCAACTGCTGATTGTTTGTGTAGCATTTTTTTTCTTTTCTGTGTCCTCTTTGTTCTTTCTATTGTTATGTTTCCTATAAGTGTCTTGATCTATTTTTGTGACTCTCTACTGCATTAGTATGCCACTTTCCTTTGACTCATCTTGGTGTTATAAATAATAGTATAATGTTATAAAGTTATTTTTAATTTATCCTATGAGTATTGGATTAGTGAGCATGTGTATGTGGTTAAATTTTCTTTTTTCTAGGTCATGTTTATTGTAGTTTGATTTTATTTTATCATGCAACATTTTTTTTTAATTCTCTTTCTTACAATCTTGTTTTGTTGTTGTTGTTATTATTGGTTAGAGTATATAAAATATGATGAATATGAGTATTGAATCCAAGATGGTACTAAGACTACCTACAGGTAGATTTCTTGGCAAATAGTGGGAGTTAAGATTAAGGACAATGATCCTCTTGGCATTAGTATTTTGGATGCCCAGATTGAATATGAGAGTGGTATGCCTTCTAAATATAAGGCAACAAAAATTATCAAGAGCTAGAACATAGATTTTTTTGGATTCAACGTTTTTCATTTGCACGAGTCACATTCATTAGATAAGAAGCATTGCAACCAGGGAATAATTTGGTTATCACCGAAAAGGAGAACATAGGCTATTTTTGTTATGAAAACTATCATCATATAATTTGTATAACTTACACTGACCGATCATAATGATACGACACTTAAACGTGTCATTCAAATTGTCGAATAAGTGTTATGACAATATTACATCCTTTAACATGGTCTAATTGGTGGAATTGAATTACCAATAGCTCATAATTATGCAGTCTACTTTAACACAAAAGAGGTTATATGAGTCACAAACAATTATGCACATGATGCTATTTGCTTTGCCATTACAATTTAGTTTTGCTATGGAATGAGCAAGTAGTCTAAAGAGCTCAACTCCTTAATTCATTTCCTCCAAACACAGAATAATGTAAGATAATTTTTATTTTTTTTAAGTTTATTTTCATTTTTTAATGTTATTTATTTTCATAGGAATTGTTACAACCAGACTTGAGAATGTGATCAGCCCATGAGAAATTCCTACATAAGTCTCATGATCATTGAGTCATCCTATATGCTTAATTCATACATAAAATCATTTTTAAAATATAATTTCATCTCTAAATACAAATCAACTCTTTCTTTTCAAACCAAGATAATCATAAACAACAATTGCAAAATCTAGCTTTGAATTTATGGTCGTAATACAAAATATGTTAAGTTGCTCTCTGTACAAAATAAAATAATGAACACTATATTCATGTAAATAAAATAAAAATCTAAATTATGGTGCAAAACGCAACAATCCTCTATATGATCCGAGACCTTGTCCACACTATCAATGGAGTGCTCTAAAGCAAAGAACAAAATATATATTTCCTTCTAAGTGAAGCTCACCAACTAAGAACTCTAATGCTATTGGGGAGGAAGAGGTGGCTGAAAAGGATCTACAGTAGCTACTGCATCTATAATAGGGGAAAAGCGGAGGGGTGAGTTTCATCTAAAACTCAGTAAGTGAATTCTCACTCGTAACAGCATTTATGTGACAACATAAGGATGCAAAAAACAAAATATATACCTCACTTCAAGGGAAGCTCACTAACTAAGAACTTTAATGCTATTGGGGAGGAGGAGATGGATGAAAAGGGCCTTGTAATGTCCCAAGTAAAAAAAAAAATTCAGGAGACCACCCAGGCAGTCATCAGAAAAGTTAGTCGGTGCAGAAACTTCACTGGAAACTGCCTAAGCGATCATCAGGGCACTTAAAATACCCCATTTCGGGTCCAGAACCTTCCCACATGCCATTTTCACCCTCAAACTCGAGCTCTCACTCCCTAACTTGGTTCCTCCACCATTTTGACACCTTCCAAGCTCCATTTTCAGCCGTCTAACTTCAATCTTTCGTTCCTAAGGCCTTAAGGTACGTTATTCTCCTAGTCTTGCTCTCCTTTCTCCCTTTTCTCTGGGTTATTAAAGTGATTTTCTAAGCTTCTTAGGGGAAAAGGCTTTCTACCTTGTCAGAGATGGATTCTTGAATATTTAGAGGTCTTAGACGGTGATTTAGAGTTCTATGGCTTCTGTATCAGATTCTGCTGTTAGTTCTGCTTCCTAGGGTTCTATTGGTGTTAGTTCCTCACTGTTCACCCCTCCAGGTGAGTGAGTTCACACTTGTCACCTCTATATTTTGCATTAGAGTTACTTTCATGAAAAATACAATTTACTGTTTAATTTTTGAGATTACAGTACATGATTGGAAGTTACTGTTGGAATATATGTTTTGAACTGTGGATTTTGGAGCATGAAACTTAGTTTTGATGAAAACTCATGGGACCATTATTGTTGAACTGGTTTTAGATAGAAGGGATGATATATATGTATTGTTAAAGGCTTTTATGATTGTTTGGATTGATTCTGGAATTAGTTTATGTATATGATATAGTTATAAACCTAGAAGAGATATTTAGAGAAGAAGATGGAATTGTGATTGTAAACTTGGTTGTTCGAAATGTGATAGTGAGATTTCTAGAGTATGAAAAGGTTAGAGATTGAGATATATTTAGAGAATTAAACAAAAATAGTTTCAGAGCTTGAATCTTCATGAGATTCATAACAATTAACGGATACACATTCTGAGGATATATGAAATCATGAATGTCTGCAGAAAGGATAACCTCTTAGGCATGATTTTATAGCCATGATTATGCTAAAGTCAGATTGTTAGAGTTGCATACTCATAACAACTGCCAGCTACATATTCTATGGCTTGAAATCATAGTGCCTTTAAGTTGGTGATCCCTTAGACATGATTTCATAGCTGCAGTTATGCTAAGGTCAGATTGTTAGAATCAGACAGATTTAGAGCTCACAGAAAAATTAAAAAGGTTTAAAGGTTTTAGCTAGAAAGGTATTTATTTGGTTACTTTAGAAGGTAGCTATAGAGAAACAGGTTGTGCATTAACGGTAGTAAATCCATTAACCTTGGTACTACGTTGCCTGGGCCAGAGATAATAGAGACTGTATTGTCACACTAGGAACGGCGATACGTAACGTCTAGATGTGACCAGAGATATTTAGAGAATTATTGTCACACTGGGATGGCGAAATGTAACGCCCAAATGTGATTAGACATTTGTATTCAGAGATTTAGTATCATATTGGGAATGGCGATATGTAACGCCCAGATATGACTAGACATTTATATTCAAAGATTACTGTTTCTCTAGAAGCTACTATGTTGTGTGCTTGTGTGATTTCAGGTATAAAAGTAAATTGAGAAAATTGTTTTTAAGTTGTAACATGATGATCATAAAGGACCTTTAGAAGTATATGTAAGCTTAGTTATGTGAGATTTCTTAAAATTATTAATGTTATTATAATTTCATGCATTATTTTCTTGGTGTCCCATGATAGGGGGTTTCAGGTGAGTGCTCACTCACTGAGTTTTGGTTACAAAACTCACCCCTATATTCTTCTCATATTTTTACAGATACCATAGTTGTTGAGGGTGTCTCCCGATTGTCAATCTCCAAGGTGAGCATGATGTTTATGGATTTAGGGTGCTCCAGTGTAGATGCAGGTAGGATCCCGGACCTAAATCATGTTTTAATTTGGATTTGGCATATTATAGTTACATTTTTTTTGTATATAAGGACTTGGACAATCAAATAAGTATATGTTGATTTATATAGAAAAAATGATTTGAGGTTGAAAGATTTCAGAGATATTTATTACGATATTAGAGAATATGTGATTGATTTGCAGAAAATATAATAATTTAAATAGACTTTATGAACATAGCATGCATTTAGAGACGATCAGTAAGTCCCAAGACTTACATGGGAATAAAACTTCTGACATGCCGGTCACGTGCCCAGGTCGGGTCGTGACAGACCTATAGTGACTTCTGTATCTGTAATGGTGAAAAAGAATAGGGATAAACTTCATATAAACTCAGTAAGTGAATTCTAACTCATAACCCCTTTCATGGAACAACAGAATGATGCATGAAATGTAATAATAATAATAATAATAATAACGAAACAAGCTCTAAAACCTTTTCATATTTACATATATATTAACTCAAATCCATAAATTTCTCTTAATCATAAATAACAGTACTTTAATAGAGAAACAAAGATCTTTGGTTATGCATAATAAACATGGCATAACAATAAAATTCTCTAAACTCTATGGATTCCTCAAAGGATCCAAATTTTGGACAGTTAACTAGGTTTCATTCCCTGCGTCCTTTAAAGACAATTTGGTATCAAGGTTAACAATTGCTCATAGTCATTAATTCACTGTGTGTTGCTCTGTAACTACCATTTAACCCAACATCATAAAACTAATTATTTTTCTCTAAAACTCTATACTGGTCTCTATTCTTAATTTAGCTAGGAGTTTATAACGTGATGTCAATTACACCAAATAAAAAAAAGTGGGGTGATGATTTTGAGCACACAGTCATTGTGTTGAGTTTTTAAATTAAAGAGATAGTTATGAAAGGGTTACTAATCAGTCATTGTGTTTAATTTTAAAGTTAAATTTTTTGCTAATTTTAATTTGACAACAAAATCTACGAAGCTCTGTATCTTGAATAAGATCCATGCGACTTATTTGCCTAAATATTTTTAGAAGCTATAAGACATAAAGTTGATCTAGGGTGTTTATACTTTAGATAGAGTATAGTGTCATAGTGCCAATAAAAAATAAACATCACATAAATAACTTTTTAATGATCAAAGCATATACATGATCATGACATAGAGCTTATTACAGTCATTTGAAGTTGGTAATCTTGGGTTTGTCATTCAAATTACATTCAAATGCCTATTTCACTTGGACGCATTCATTTTTGTTCGAGGAAAATGGTGGTGCTGGAACTTTTTTGTTTAGTCCCAAGGGAGTTGTTCTTACCTAAAAGTAGAGGTAAAAATGCAAGTAGCTCCGATGTCCATGGAAACGGGGGATGGGGTACCTGCAAAGACACTCCGATGCTTAAGTCAGTAAAAGCATTGGGAGTGAAAGGTGTTTATGTGAGAGAGAGATGATCATACCTGGGGGTGTTGAGCCCCTTATATGGTGTGAGGTGACCCCGTAATTGATTTGTTATGATCTTCCTTAAATGTGGGAGATATTCCTGTGATTTATTTAGTTATTAAAGATAATTATAAGATATAGAGGAAGATTATGTACGAGATATAGTGAGATTTCCTCGACTAAATTCATAGTGTGATCTTTAAGGGATATTTCTGCTTTGTAAAACATCTGCAGGTCCCATTGAAGGGATCTCCTTGACTGGGTCGAGGTTTGGGTCCCTTATCCGAGGTCTTGTGTTTTGGGCTGAGGTACAGGCCCATATTTTCTAGTCCAGTACATAGCCCCCGAGCTTGGTTGAAGTCCAAGGACTTTATACCGAGCTCGAAAGAAGTTGAGTCCTTTCGTTTGCATTGGTGGTTGTTGTGGGAGAACGTGCATTACACGCGTAATCTTTCTATTGGGCGAACAATCATTTCTCATAAATGTGGGATCGTGGGTTTGCTATATCACCGTTAGATTAAAGTGATAAGCCCCCTGCCATTGGATATGACGAACGCTTCAGATATGTTATTGATTGTAGGGAAACGCTTTTGATCATTGGATGAGTTCAGTTTCTTAGTAAATAGGCGAAGGCTTTTCAAATTTTCATTTCTGGATAACTCCTCTCTTTCTCGTTCTTCTCTGCTTTCGCTTTCTGTGGTAAACCTTGCTGTGACTTTTCAAGTTGCGTACCCAAGTTTTAACCGCTTCAAATCAGTTTGTTGATTTCTTTCTTTACTTTCTTCATTTTTAATCAGTTTGCATTGTTGTATCTAGAACCCTAGGATAGGAGATTGCTGTTTTTTCTACCTGGTTCGTGCTAAAGTTGTTTTTCTTCTTCCTGAGTTTGTCTGTATTACCTTTTGATTTTTAGGTATTTATTGATGGCTAAAGGAAAAGATATTTCCGTTACTGGAAAGGGGAAAGAGATAGTGGGTGAGGATGAGGTTGAAGTCGATCCTTACAGTTGGGTTAGTGACGAGGTCAAGGAGGTGGCCTTAATTTTTTATGATAGAGAGTCAGTTCGTAGGTTTAGGAGGGCTTGCTTAGTGTAGTGCTACGGGAAGAGTAAGATAGAGTATGTCCCTTGTGGTGCCGACGATAAGGTTTGCAAATATAGAGAAGACGATAGTGAGACCAACTTTATTTACATGTGCATAGATTTTTTTGAAAAGTTAGATGTTAGGGTTCCTTTTACCCATTTTGAGGAGGGGTGCTTGAATAAAGTTAATGTTGCTCCTTCTCAACTTCATCCGAACAGTTGGGCTTTTGTCCGAGCATTTGATAATTTGTTCAATATACTCGGTCACGAGCCTAGTGTGGATGTATTCTTTTATTTTTTTCCAGGTTAAAGGGGTTGATAAAGGTACCTGAATTTCTTTCAGTAGTGTACCCCAAAAAAAGCTACTGAGTTTGCTAACTTATTAAGGTGAGGTCCATCGAGTCTGAGTCTGAGTCTGAGTTTCCTTTTTTCTGGGTTCTGATGGTCTTGACAGATTTCCTTTGTATTGGCAACATAATCCTCGCCAAATTTTGAGAGTAGAGTATAGTTCTCTTTCCCCCTTGGACCTGATGGTGGTTGATTTCCTGGAGGAGTGTGTGAGTCCCAGCTCTCCACTCTCTTGTGGGATTTTATTGGAGTGGGATTTCATAATAAGAGGGTTCTCGAACACATAGGTAGTATTTCCTAGCTATTGCCCTTTATTTTTGCCGATATTCTTTTATACTTGGTAGTTATCTTATGTTGGTATTCCCTTTTTCAGGTGAGATGGCTCTGAAGTTAGGTCCTAAAGAGTTGGCCGCTCTGAAGCACCAACGGAAGGTGGTAGTGGAGGAAGGGCGGGTTCCTCCTATTTCCCCCGGTGTTGGATCGAGCTCGGGGACCCCCACTGATCCGAACCCTTTAAGGGACCAAAAAAGGGCGAGGATTACTGTTGGCCCTCAAGAAAGGGAGCAAATGCCTGCACTTTCACCTCCTGCTCTTGTTGGGGCTGCCGAGGTGAAAGATTTTCTTCAATCTATCAACTCCTGCAGCCTTTGGAGTCTCTAGTTCCCGACTCCAGAATTCATAGATCAGCAGTTTGTCCATGCCGAGGACCGAGCTCTGATGGAGATGGCAAGGATTCCTGGTCTCTGTCAACATTTAGAGATCCAGGGTCTTCACCAGGCTGCCATTTGTCGATTCTTGGAGAGGCAATATGGCAGTTCTATACTTGAGCTGGAGATGTCGAGGATTATCTCAGTCAATTTTTAGGTTGAGAAGGAGAAGGCTGAATCAAAGCTGGCCACAGAGAGAAGGGGTTGGCTTGAGGCCAAAAAGAGGTTTGAAGACAAAATCGACAGCCTCACTGCTCGGCTCAAGACTGAGGTTGACGCAGCCAAGCTAAAGATCCAGGAGTCTGACGCCGGGAAGATAGTATTGGAGGTGGAGAATAAAAGGTTGACCGTAGAAAATAAGGGCCTACAAGAGGAGATCGGCCTATTGAAGGATGATGTGGTCGGTCAATATACCGCTGGCTTTGACCGAGCCCTTGACCAAGCCCAATTCTTTCATGGAGATTTGGGCTTGAGTCAATGCGGTCCATTCAAAGAGGTCATCGATGGTGTATTGGTCGACTAACTTGCTGATGAAGGGGTTGAGGGAGTTGAGGTCTCTCAAGCTGTGGAGCCAGTTCCAACTGTTCTTCCTGATGGTGGAGCTCCTATAGATTTCTAGGTCTCTTATTTTGTAATAGTTATGTTCGGATGTTGACGTTTATTTTCATGTGTGGAAAAGACTTTTATTTAGTCAATTAGTGATTTTTGAATTAGTACAAAGATATGATCGGAAACCATGATATGATCGGTATAATTAAGGTGAATCAATCATGATATAGTTAGAATGAACTAACCATGAATTAACCATGATATGATCGATATAATTAAGATGAATCAATCATGATATAGTTAGAATGAACTAACCATGAATTAACCATGATATAGTTAAAATGAAGGTGTGGTCAATATAATGTATGCTCGAATCATATAATCAGGATGATATAATCGGATGCCACAATGTATACTCAGATTATGTAGTTGGGGATAATTATATGATCGGATAATATTTAGGCAATGAAAATGACTGATACTCGATTGGCAATAGTATGAAGGGTTGTGGAAACGCTTCTTCTTCCTTTGGCAAGTGTCTATGGTTAACATGGGGGTAACGGCTTTGACCCTGTACTGCTCGGGACTGAAGCCGAGGCTGATGTGTAGGTGCGCCTTCACCACTTGGCGAGGGCCAAGGTTGACGTGATTATGGCGGCTTTGTCCCTCCACTGCTCGGGACCGGAGCCGAGGCTGATGTGGAGGTCCGCCTTCACCACTTGGCGGGGGCCAAGGTTGACGTGAGTATGGCGGCTTTGTCCCTCCACTGCTCGGGAATGGAGCCAAGGCTGATGTGGGGGTGCGCCTTCACCACTTGGCAAAGGCCAAGGTTGACGTGAGTATGGCGGTTTTGTCCCTCCACTACTCGGGACCGGAGCCGAGGCTGATGTGGATGTGCGCCTTCACCACTTGGCAGGGGCCAAGGTTGACGTGAGTATGGCGGCTTTGTCCCTCCACTGCTCGGGACTGGAGCCGAGGCTGATGTGAAGGTGTGCTTTCACCACTTGGCGAGGGCCAAAGTTGACGTGAGTATTTTGTCCCTCCATTGTGCGAGACTGGAGCCAAGGCTGATGTGGACGTGTTTCACCACTTGGCGGGGGCCAAGGTTGACGAGAGTATGGCGGCTTTGTCTTTATGTCAATCTGCGGAAGAATGGTGAGATGAATAATATGTTTAATAGAAGTGAAATTACATCATCTGCCACCGAAGTGTTCGGCTCAGATCCGATCATGCCTCGTTAAAACCTTTGATGGTAAAACCCAGTGGGATAAAACCCATCAGAGGAAAAAGAGTGCACCCATCGGATATGATTTAAGGCATTACAATTCTAACTGTAGCATTTCCATAGGGATACAACATTCCATGTCCTCGGAAGTTCTTGCCCAGAGAGCTTGGCTATTTTGTAGGCTCCTCGACCTATTGCTCGTATTACTCGGAACAGTCCTTCCCAGTTAGGGGCTAGTTTCCCATCTCCTGGAGGCTTCCTTTGTAGTTCAACTTTCCGTAATACCAAGTCCAAAATCTCAAAGGATCTTGGGTCGAGCTTTTTATTGTAAAGTCGAGCTACCCTCTATTTGGATGCTTGTTATTTGATGTGGGCTAGTTCTCTGTCTTCTTCGATGAGATCAAGCTCGGCCCTTCAATTTTCTTCATTTGTCACTTCTGTGATTGTCATTCGTCAGACAATGGGTTGAGCAACTTCAACTGGAAGCATGGCTTCACTACCAAAAACAAGTTTGTATGGTGTTTCCTGTGTTGAGGATTGGGCAGTAGTATGGTACCCCCATAGGACTTCGAGCAAGTCTTCGCCCCATAAACCTTTTGCCTTATCGAGCTTCTTCTTGAGCGCGGTGAGGATGACTTTATTTGCGGCTTCTGCGAGGCCGTTGGTTTATGGATGTTCTACGGAAGCAAATATGTGCTTGATTTGGAAGTTGTCACAGAGCTCTTTCAGTCTTCGATCAGTGAATTGTGTGCCGTTGTCGGTGATTAACTCTTTCGGGAGTCCGAACCTGCATATAATTCTTTTCTAGATAAACTTCCTCACCTTTTCTGCAGTGATTCTTGCGAGAGGTTCTGCTTCAATCCATTTGGTGAAGTAGTCGATAGCTACTACCAAGTATTTGAGTTGCCCCGGTGATAGGGAAAATGGACCGAACAGATCAATTCCCCATATGTGGAAAGGCAAGCTGGCTTCCGAGAAGTGTAGTGGTTCTGCATGTCTTTGGGAGACGTCAGAAAAACCTTTGGCATTTGTCACATCTTCTCACAAATTCTGAGCAGTCAGTCTTCATAGTATTCCAGAAATACCATGCTCGGAGTATCTTGGCAGCAAGAGCTCGACTTCCTATGTGGTTTCCGCATACTCCTTCATGGACCTCGGCCATAACATCGTTGACTTCTTGGGGGCCAAGGCATTTCAAGAGTGGCAATGAGTACCCTCTTCTAAAAAGTTGGTCGCCACATAATGTGTAGAAGCTAGCTTGCCATTTCAACTTTTTCTCGTCGGACAGCGAGGTTGGGATTTCTCTAGATGTTAGCTATTTGAGAAATGGAGTTCGCCAATCTTGGCCTCTGATCTCAATATTACAACTTTCGGATTGAAGGCAGCTCGGATTCTGAAGCTTTACCTGGATCACGGACTTGTTGTTCTGTGGTTTGCTTGTGCTGGCGAGTTTGGAGAGAATATCTGCCCTGATATTGTGCTCTCTTGGTATATGAGTTACCTTGCAAGAGTCGAAGTGTTGCATTAAGTTTTTCACCAGTGCTAGATATTTTTCCAGTAGAGGATCTCTAGCTGTGAAAGAGCCATTCACCTGACCGATGACTAGCTGAGAATCTGCTTTTACATCTAGCTTTTGGACCCCAACTTCTTGGGCAAGCTTAAGACCTGCAATTAGGGCTTCATATTCGGCCTAGTTATTACTGGCTTGGAATTGAAATTGGAGAGATTATTCTATTAGAATTCCTTCTCCGTTTTCTAGTGTGATTTCGGCCCCACTTCCTTTGCCATTAGCGGCTCCATCGACATGTAGTGTCCAGGAGCCAAGTACCTCTTGGGGAACTTGTGATAGCTCGGCGACAAAGTCGGCGAGGGTTTGTGCTTTTATTGGGCCTCTGGGCTGGTATTCCAAGCTGTACTCTGATAGTTCTACGGACCATGAGATCATTCTTCCAGCCAATTCCGGCTTGATCAATATTTGTCAGAGAGGTTGTTCCGTGCGGACAACAATGTGATGGCTCTAGAAATATGGCCTTAGCTTTCTGGCCGACACCACGACTACATATGCTAGCTTTTCGATTTTTTGGTACCTTTGCTCAGGACCTTGGAGTGTTTTACAGACGAAATACACAGGTTGCTGCATCTTGTCTCTTTCTGTGACGAGGACCGAACTTACGGCGTGCTCGGTCACCGAAAGGTAAAGAAAAAGAGTTTCTCCAAGTTGAGGCTTTGTGAGCACAGAAGGGGTTGAGAGTAGTACCTTTAGCTTAGTGAAAGCCTTTTCGCAATCCTCGGACCACTCGAAAGACGTCTGCTTTCTTAGCTTTTTAAAGAATGGGGCTGCCCTCTCAGCTGATCTTGATAGAAAGCGGGACAGTGCTGCTAGGCGACCTGTCAATTGTTGTACTTCTTTCACCGAGCTTGGACTTCTCATTTCAACTATTGCTCGGCATTTGTCTGGGTTGGTTTCTATCCCTCAGTTGGTGAGCATGAAACCTAGAAACTTTCCTCCATGAACTCCGAAAGCACATTTTTCTGGATTTAGTCTCATGTTGTATGTTCAGAGCTGCTGGAATATTTCTTCGAGATCTCTAATGTGATTTCCAGCTGGGGGTGTTTTAGCCACCATATCATCAACATAGACTTCGACGTTTATGCCGATCTGCTCCTCAAAAACTTTATTCATAAGTCTCTGGTACGTGGCCCCCACATTTTTCAGGCCAAAAGGCATGACTTTGTAGCAGAAATTGGCATGCTCTGTGAGGAAGGCTGTCTTGTCCTCGTCTTCTGGGTGCATTCTTATCTGATTATAACCCGAGTATGCATCCATAAAACTCAGAGATTGTTATCCAGAGGAGTTATCGACTAGCTTGTCGATGCATGGGAGTGGGTAGGAATCCTTTGGGCAGGCTTTGTTAAGATCGGTAAAGTCTACACACATGCGCCATTTGCCCGAGCTTTTCTTTACCATTACTACGTTTGCTAGCCACGTAGTATATTGTATTTCTCTAATGAACCCCACTTTAAGGAGCTTTTTGGTCTCCTCCAAAGTTGCTTTCTGACGCTCGGCCCCCAAAGTCCTTTTCTTCTGCGTTATGGGTCGAGCTTTCGGATTGACCATTAACTTATGACTGATCACGTCCGGGTTTATTCCTGGCATATCGGCGGGGGTCCAAGCAAGAAGGTCGGCGTTTCTTTGAAGTAAGATGGAGAGTTTTGAAGACAAGCTCGGAGGAAGGTCGGCTCCAATGAATGTCACCTTTTCAGCCGTATCGCCAATTTGGACAGGTTGCAAGTCATCGGCGGGTTATGGTCGATTCTGAATTTCTCCTCTAGGATCCAACTCTGAGATCAGAGGGGTTTGATCGGTGTGGAAGACATTGTGTATTTGCTCAGGTTTCTGCTTTTCTGTGGATCTGACCTTCAAGCATTCGTTGTAGCAAGTCCTAGCCGCTTTTTGGTCGGTGTGTACTACGCCGACTTTGGATTCGAACACTGGGAATTTTATGGCCAAATGTGGTGTTGAGACCACAGCTCCTAGGGCGTTAAGTGAAGGTCGCCCTAGAATTATGTGGTAGGGAATGTTTGCGTCAATGACGAGGTATTGGAGGTCGATTGTTTTTGTCAATGGTTCTGTGCCGAATGTTGTCCTGAGCCATAGATAACCGAGCACTTTTACTCTATTTCCAGTAAATCCGACCAGTTCACCATTATAAGGGAGGAGGGAGGCTTCAGATAATTGCATCCGCTTGAAGGTGGAGTAGAATAGTATTTTAGCTTAACTCCCTTGATCCACGAGGACTTTCCTGACCAAGAAATTACTAGCAAGAATGGAAATTACAACAGAATTGTGTAGATTTTCATCAATTCCTTTGAAGTCAGAATCTGAGAAAGATATTACCGGGTTTTTGGTTTTTGATTTCGAGGAAGGTGATGTTCCTTCGAGTGACATGATAGCCCGGAGTGATCTTTTTCTTGCTGAGTTACTCTCGCCTCCTTCAGCGAATCCCCCAGCAATGTGGTCGATGACACCATGAATTCTTGGTTCTTCATGGGAGGGTGACCTCTTTTTTCGTTTGGATTTTCTGCATCTTGGTGGGGACTCACTGTCCAAGGATGTCAAGGAATCTCGGCGTTTTCTTTGTTCCTGGCTTCGGCCTCTTTTCTTTTCTTTTTTCTTATTGCTGACGAATTGTTTCAGGTGTCCATCTCGGATGAGATGTTCAATTCTATTCTTCAAGATCTTATATTCGTCTGTTGTGTGCCCTCTGGAGTTATGGTATTCACAGATTTTGTTTTGGTCTGTGCCTTTTGGTCCTGGCCTAGGATCGCCTTTAGTTGGCTTTAGGAGCCGAGCACTGAATATCTCGGTCAGGATTGTACTTGCCTAGCGTTGAGTAGGGTGTAAGTAGTAAATCCCAGTTCCGAGTATCCAAAATTCTTCTTGTGTTTATGCTTGCCCTCTCGGTGGTTCTGGTCTAAGTTCTCCTTATTTTGTTTCTGATTTTGCTTCTCGGTGGACCGGAGCTCCTCGGCATTAATGTATCCGAGGGCTCTCTCTCGGAGTTCATGTATGGTTCTCGGCCTGGTGATTGCTAGGCTTTCTTTGAATGGTCTAAGTCGTAGACCTATTCTGATTTGGTGAAGTTTTACCCCTGGGTTTAGGTCAGGTATTTGGGATGCCTCCTCTTGGATTCAGGTCAGATAAGCTCTCTGGACTTATCGGATCCTTGCCTGACATGTTCCAAAGAATCTGATGTCTTGGTATAGATTTTGGATGAAACGAACCTGTTGATGAAGGCTCGTATGAGGTCTTCAAACCTATGGATGGAGTTTGGAGGCAAGGTTGAGAACCATAAGAGTGCCGACTTTTCCAGAAAAGAGGGAAAAGTTCGGCAAAGGATTCTGTCTATGGCTCCATTTATGAGCATCATGGAGCTGAACATTGTGATGAATGATTGGGGGTCCCCTGTTCCGTCATAGGGGCGAAGTGTTGTTGGGAGTTTAAAATTGGTCGGGAGATTAGCGGCCATTAACTTTGCTGAGAATGGTCCGCAATCTATGGGTTCAGACTCATCATCATATTCGGCTTAGTGGGTAAGATAATGGGAATATGTGGGTTTGTTGTTGCCATATCCATGACTAGCCAACTATGTGTGCTCGTGATGGGTTGCTCCTTGTCTGGGGTTTCTTGAACTTTCAAACTTCAGTGATTGATTTTCCTCTTGAAGCCTGCGGAGCTGTTCCATTAAACGGTGGTTTTCTTCCTGTAGCTGGTCAAGATTAGGAGGAGAGTATGGTGGGTGGCTATTTGGGGGTGTATTTTGGCTGAAGGCATCAGCCATAGTTGTTGGATTGTTAGGTTTGTGAGGTAGGCTTGTTTACCGGTCCCACGGTGGGTGCCAATGTTCTTACCTAAAAGTAGAGGTAAGGATGCAAGTAGCTCCGACTTCCATGGAAATGGGGGATGGAGTACCTGCAAAGACACTCCGATGCTTAAGTCAGTAAAAGTGTTGGGAGTGAAAGGTGTTTATGTAAGAGAGATGATCATACTTGGGGGCGTTGAGCCCCTTATATGGTGTGAAGTGACCCCGTAATTGATCTATTATGATCTTCCTTAAATGTGGGAGATATTCCTGTGATTTATTCAGTTATTAAAGATAATTATCAGATATAAAGGAAGATTATGTGTGGGATATAGTGAGATATCCTCGACTAAATTCATGGTGTGATCTTTAAGGGATATTTCTGCCTTGTAAAACATCTGCGGGTCCCATTGAAGGGAACTCCTTGACTAGGCCGAGGTTTGTGTCCCTTATCCGAGGTCTTGTGTTTTGGGCCGAGGTACAGGCCCATATTTTCTAGTCCAGTACAGGAGTAACTCGGATAACACTTCTCATAAAGACAAATATTTAAAATTAATACATTCCCCACTAAATGTTTCTTACACAGAAAAGGAAGAAAATCACAATACATTTAAAGTAAACTAAAACAGAGAGAAGTTAATAGGTAGATAAAATTAATACATTCCTCACTAAATGTTTCATGCATACACACACAGAATATAAAGAAAATCATAATGTATTTAGGCCCTATTTGATGTATAGTATAATGATTTATAGTAATTCAATTTTTATCATATGTTTGGTGGAGTACATAGGAGCACGCTACATGGCAATCCCTGTTTGTTTTTTAGCATGTTGATTTTTCTTTTATGTGTCCTCTTTGTTCTTTCTGCTTTTGGTGCTTCCTGTGTCTTCATGTATCTTCGTGGCTATCCTTTGACTCATCTTGATGTCATATATGATAGTATAATATTATGTGGTCATTTCTATCCTATGACTATTGGATTAGTGAGCATGTGTATTTGGTTCATTTTTTCTCTTTTCTAGACAAGTTCTTAGTAGTTTGATTTTATTTTACCATGCAACATTTTTTTTAATTTTTGAAAATTCTTTCTTACAATCTTGTTTTATGTTGTTGTTATTGTTATTGTTGGTTAGGGTATCTAAAATATTGTGGAGAGTTAATTAAGGATGATGATCCTCTTGACATTGATATCTTGGATGCCCAAATTGAACATGAGAGGGGCATGTCTTCTAATTGTAAGGCAACAAAGATTATCAAAAGCCAGAACACAAAATTGTTTGTATTCGAGGTTTTCCGCTTAAATGAGTCATATTTGTTGGATAAGAAGTATTGTATACTAATGAAGAATTTGTTTCTCAGCGAAAAGGTGAATATAGGCTATTTCTGTTATAAAGGCTATCATCATACTCTATTTATATTTAAACAAACCAGTCATGATGATATGGCACTCAAACGTGTCATTCGAGACTTTGTTCAAGCTTTGACTCAGTTACACCGTAAGAACAAATGTCATGGCAATATTACATTCTTTATCTTGATCTATTCGGTGGAATTAGATTACCAATAGCTCATAATTATACAGTCAACTTTGACACAAAAGAGGTAGTCTGAGTCACGGACAATTATGTACATGATGCTATTTGTTTTGCCATAGCAATTGAGTTTTTATATTGATAGAGCGAGCGATCTGAAGAGCTCAACTCTTTAATTCTTCCTCCAAACACATATAACAATGAAACATAATTTTTATTTGTATTTTTTAATTTTATTTTCATTTTTTAATGTTATTTATTTTCATAGGAATTGTCACTACTCGATTTGGGAACATGATGGCATGTGAGAAATCGCATCCCTATGTAAGTCTCTTGATCATTGAGTCATGTTATATGCTTAATTCATACACAAAATCATTTTTAAAATACAATTTCATCTCTAAATACAAACCAAGATAATCATAATACAAAATATGCTGAGTTGCTCTCTATACAAAATAAAACCATGAAGACTATATTCATGTAAATACAATATAAATTTGAATCATGATGAAAGATGCAAAAATCCTTTACGTGATTTGGGGTCTTGCTGGTATTGTCACTGGAGTACTCTACATCAAGTAAAGCTCATCAATTGAGAATTCTAATGTTGTTGGGAAGGAGGAGGTGACTAAGAAGGACCTATAGCAACTACTGTATCTATAATGGAAAAAAAGGAGAGGGGTGAGTTTTATCTAAAGCTCTGTGAGTAAATTCTCACCCACCCCTTTATGGGACAACAAATGGATGCATGAAATTGTAATAGTAGTAGTAGTAGTAGTAGTAATAATAATAATAATAACAACAATAACAACAACAATAATAATGAAACAAGCTCTAAAACCTTTTCATATTTATATACATATTAACTCAAATCCATAAATTTCTCTTAATCATAAATAACAGTACTTTAATAAAGAAACAAAGGTATTAGTTATGCATAGAATATGTGGCATAACAAATTCTCTGATTATGCATAATAAATGTGACGTAACAATATATTCTGTGGTCATACTTGATAAACATGGCATAAAAATAAAATTCTCTGAGGACCCGAAATAATCACATAGCCCTAACATATATGTGTAGTCCAGAGTGTTTTGCAAGTCCCATTCATGAGTTGAGTTCACAGGCAGTATCAGCGGCGGTTTCCCAAACCGCCAGAAAATCCTTTCCAGGCGGTTTGAAACCGCTGCAAAGCCCATTTTTTCTTGTAGTGAGACAAAGACAAGTAGTCCCTACCATTTTACAGTGACTCATTTATCTAATTGTTCTTGTAAATTTAAACATCTATTTCATGCTCTGTTGAAAAACATAATTTTCATAAATATTATGAAAATCCTCTATAATTCATACTAATCTTGACTGGAAATATTTATCTAATTTGTGTTAATTGTATTATGATGATAACAGGATGATATGCTCACAAATTGTGATGCTCTTCAATAGCTATTGGATGAAGTTTGGTCAGGGTTCACATGTATGGTGCATGAATTGTTAGATGTTCAACATCATTATATAAAGGCAATATTTATATAGTTCTTTCTAATTGTTTTTTAGTGTACTTGGTTTTTTTTTTAATACCATATTTGGATTTCTTTTTATTATAGTTCATTACTAGGAATCCTAAGCATATTGGTGAAAGTATACAAGTGATTTTATAATTGTTACGGAAATCCATTTCTATATACAAGTTGGATAATTCTCTTAGATTATGTCATGTGCCACTTATTTAATATCAAATTTCCCTCCAAAAATTGTACTCTATTCTAACTGTGTTTGATAAATGTCGTCTCTTAACTTGGACAAATAATTAATATTAATTTTACTTAAATTCGTGATAAACAATCTCATAAACTACAAAATTTAATTTTTAAATCTTCTTTTCTACATTTCTTTTTTTTTTTTAAATAGACTTCACCAATCATTATTTTTATTTTTAATGTACTTTTTCCGTCACATACATATCTTTACTCAATAAGTGTAACACCCTAATATTCAACCCAATACTACTCGTATGTATTTAAGCCAAATATTAGTCATTACCTCTTGTCATAGTTCTATTACTTTGAAATTAACTTAAGGAAAATACGAGCCAATTTTTTTGTTTGAATACTTTTTAAGATATGAGCCGTGCGTAGCATGCGTATAAATGATATAATAAAGTGCGGAAATATAAACATAGAAGTGGCTCCAAAATAATCATGACATCATCATATTTGAAATAACTCATGCATATAATATGCCCACCCTAAGGGGCGGGACTCTTCAAGTACATAGGAGATGTGAATACAACGGAAACATAAAGTACATGGAAAAGACATGAAAGAAATACCTCTATCCAAGTGCAACCTAAGGTGGACAACCTCAACACAAAAGAAGATTATCCTAGTTACGTGTCATGTGTGCACTAAGGACTACCCTCCAAGCTACACGGTGAAGATCACGGGTATGGGGGAACGTAGCCAATCCAAGGGCAGAGCTCGGCGGGGGCAGGCATGCCAACGAATCGAGGTCGTGGACCGGGCGCTCGAGCCCTCCGAGGCTGGGTAACTGTCTCCTCGCTACCCATGGGCATCTACGGCGGAGTGGGGGCAGAGTCCTCTCCATACATGTGGGCGGGTGGATCCTCCGAGGGGTCCTCCTCTAAATGCTGGGAACGAGGTACGTAGTCGGGTACAGTGCCCGAGCCGACAGAGTAGGTCCGTAGAATCCTCTCATTGCGTGTGCGAGCACGCTCAAAAACCATGTCATCTCCATATGGTGAAGTCGGGGAAAAGAGGTAGCTATCTACGGGGTGTGCGAACGACAGTCCAAGGTACATAAAAACACAAACTGTGCAGCGGCCATCAAAATGAAACGACCCATGCTCGGGTTCGTGGTGCACCTCCCAAGTAGGTGTATCAACGAAGAGTACGAATGTCGCCATCCTGATCTAAAGACGTAAAGGAAAGGAAGAGATAGAGGGAATGAGATTTCTTACTAAAGAAACTCAGTAGGGATTTTTCTTCTACCTAGGTGTCATCTTCTACGTTTCCAGGGACCTTGGTTTCTTACCAAAAGCATGGGCATATAAGGGTTCAATTATGAAGTTCGAAAATGTTAACTTCCGAGACCCGTTCCTTTTAAATTCTAAACTTCTTAGCTACATAGTCTATAAATTATGAAACTTGAATCATAAATCATGGTTCCTAACCTCATG
Source organism: Dalbergia cultrata (assembly GCA_031216105.1). Lineage (NCBI taxonomy): Eukaryota > Viridiplantae > Streptophyta > Magnoliopsida > Fabales > Fabaceae > Dalbergia > Dalbergia cultrata. The sequence continues at coordinate 12,002,554 of CM062351.1, read as the reverse complement.
GATCATGGCACATAAATTAATAGTTCATGGTACATAAAATCATAGTTCATAAAACACAGAACATGGTGCATGGTAACTTAACTTGGTTACTTAAGTGACATTAAAACATCATTACATTCTTCCTGGGGCCACCCTAACTGGTCTCCCTTGGGAGGTATCACTAGGTTATGAGCTCATACCATGCTAATCGTCACTAGCATCTGGGCTTATCCTTTTGGATAAGTTTAAAGTCCCGACTTAAAGTACAGGTCTAGGGGGCATAGAATCACCTCATCCCCACCCTTTCTTTGGCAGTTCAAAGGGTCATTTTCTCATGGTTTAAGTCACCTTAAGTTTTTGCATGTTTAATGAAATGCCACTCAAAACATACATGTCACATATCTCATGTTACAACATAGGCATTTCTAAGTTCTTAAAGAACAACCACATGCAATAATAGAACTAGCATTTAGAAATAATAGTTCACGTAGCATCATACCAGTCATGGGATAACACAATAATTCAACCTTGGCCAAGAGCTTATAAATCACTCCCTTAAAGTAAAATCCCTAAATCGGGTGACCTCAAACTAGCATATTATGTTCTCATGGGTTTAAGGGATTGATTAACCTCTTCTCCATAATTTATTAAGTCCTAAAACCTAATTAATTATGGCTGGACAATTTAGGTAGTGTGCTAATTTAGATGAATTACGGTGTTCTAGAATGTGCGTTTTAGGTCCTTTCTCACTTCCGACTTTTTCTATGATGTAATAATTAATACCTAAACCAATTATGAGTCACTCCCACTCATCTAGGCATCATATAATGTGAATCTAACTACTTTAACAAGGCTGGATAGAATCTAAAATTTTCTGTTCCTATGTAGTTCTAGAATTCACATATCAAGCAAATAAAGTTACTAAGTGTACTTTAAAATGTCTAGAATGATTATCACATACTTGGCAAGGTATTTAAGCATATTTAGACCACCCAAAACAGAATTTAAGGTGCTGTAAACTATCAAGGCAGAACCGAAAACATGTGTCATTAAATCATAGGAAAAACTTCACTTTAATGCATATGGGTTGCTAGTTTCTCTTGGAACACCTTTGGAGCTTCTAAAACTCTTTGGAAATCATTTTATTTCATTAAAGACCATCACAAAACACATAGGGCAGTAACTATGTAATGTTCTTTGGAAAAGGTTTAAACCTTGAAAACATATTTAAAACATTGACCAAGTCCACATGAGCTTAGGAATAACCTAAGACATAAGTTATAGGCCTTAGTAACTAAATGAACTCCTTCTAGGGCCATTTTCATCACTTGGCCGAATACATATTCAAGGAGATGCCTCCTTGATTAATCTTTTCTCAAGATGAAATGGGCAAGTCTTTGAGCTCTAGTAGTTTAGAGTGATGACATAAAGTAAACATGCTATGCATTCCATTTTTATAGCTCATTAGAAGGTAAAGTGATAGCTGAAAATAAATATTAAATGCACATTCTTTTTAATCTTTGAGTTTAGTGATGACTTGAAAATAAAACATGAAATGCAAGTTCATTTCTTTATCTTGGGGATTTAGTGGTAGCATAAAATAAACATGGATGCAATTTCTTTTACATCTTGTCTAGAGCTCTTGCAAGACTTTAGAAAGAACCAAGGTTCCAACCCAAAACTCATCCTCACAAGAAAAGAAAACTAATAGTGCTAAAGTACCAAAAAGAAATCATGATCCTCAAGGAACCATGGAGATGGCCGAAAAATGTTTGAAAGGAAAAGAAAAGCTAAACAAGTGTTCATGAGAAACATAAGCTCATTCTTAACTAATGTTTAAAAAAGGTCAAGCTTTTCTTTCAAAAACTCAAGCTTTAGAGTTTATCCATGTGACCAACATCAACATGAAACCCTCATCATTAAGCTCTCATTTTCCTACTCATCAAGGCACTCATGGCCGATCTTGAGAGGAAGAAAAAGGAAGTTTCAAATAGTTTCAAGAGAAACCTAACTCATTCTTGGATAAAATCTTGAAAGATGAAACCTTTCTTTAAGAACTCAAGCTCTAGAGTGTGTTCATGTGACAAATGCCAACATGAAGCTCTCATCATCAAAGCTATCATTTTTCCAAATCTCCTAGGCACTCATGGCCGAAATACACAAGAAAAAAAAAAAGAGATGAAGTTCCAAGAGATTCAAAAGAAATATAACTCTTACTTGGTCAAAACTTGAAAAGATGAAATCTTTCTTTAAGAACTCAAGCTCTAGAGTTTGTTCATGTGACAAATGCCAACATGAAGCTCTCATCATCAAGCCATCATTTTGTTGGCCTTGAGGCCGAAACCAAAAGAAAAGAAAAACAAAGAGAAGAAAAACATCAACCTACCATCAAGGAAACTTATTCCAACCAAGCTTTTCCAACAAGATCAAAACATAAAGAGTAAAGAAAGCATTCTTAAACAAGTTCCCTACCAAGTGTTGATGTCTAGAGATGGAGGAAAGGTTGGTTCTTGGAGAGGAAGGAAAAGAAATTTGCTTGAATCCTTGGGGGTGGATTCGGCCAAGAGAAGAAAAGGAGGAAGGAGATGTGTTTGCCTTGGTTTGAACTTGGGGAAGTGTTTAAATGAGAAGGAAGATGGGGATTGAAGGTGGAGGAGTGGTGGTCTTGGCTTGAACAAAGAGAGAAAGATAGAGTTTTTGAGAGAACTCTTGAAACACAAAGTTTTGCAAGTGTTGTAAAGTGTTCAAATGCTCCTCAAGGCAAGCTATTTATAGACAAATGAATCAAGGATGAGTGGAGGGGAGGGCTGGCCGAATTTACATCACAAGGAGGAGAGAAGAAAAATCTCCTTGGGTTGTCATACATTGAGTGATTGAAAACTTGTCATAGGGTGGCTTGTAAAGAAAGCTTGATTGACAACATAAAGAAATCATTCTTTTGAATTCTTTTGAATTCTTGGGGGGAAAAGTGGCACCACTTTTGGGCAGCCATGGGGAGGAAAAATCTCTTCTCTAATAATGGTTTAGGGGTGTACTTAGGTGTAACATTGGTTAGGCTCATGATTAGGAATTGCTAAGTAAGGGTTTTAGGTGAACAATTAGGAAATTAAGCCATGATTCACTTAAATTTAGGAGAAACATTTTTTTGGATTGATGGGGTCACTTGTTGTGACAAGAGTTTATAGGAAATGACAACTTTTTCTTGGTTTGAGAAAAAGCGAATAGTGAAATCACTATTCATGGATTCTCCTTGTTGAAAAAGGTGCTAGAAATTGGTTTTTAAACAATTTTAGATTCAAAACATCATCAAATAAATATTTTTACTCTAAATTATTTATAGAGATTAATTATCCTTTAATTAGAACCTTTTATTGCTTAGGTTTTATTTTAAAACGTAATTTAGCCCTTAGTGTACTTAGGCAGGGGCAAAATTGTAATTTTTCTCAAAAACTGCCCGGGACCACCTGGACTTAAATGAACATAGGTCACGCCTTGAAAACATTGTTTTGAACCTCCATGACAATTCCGGGTTAAAACAGAACTTAAAACTGCCTTAAATTTGTCATAGGGGCATTTTGGTCATTTGTGCTCAGAAATCTCAGAAATGAGGTTTTTCTGCTCTATTAAGCATCCATGTACATACAGTCCCCTTCATATATCATATAAACCCTATAGGGATGGCCGAGGTCGGCCGTCCTCATGTTTCAGGCAAAATGACCTTAGGGTATTTTGATCATTTAAAAGTTTAGTGAAAATCGGGGCATTACAATAAGGATAAGAAAAGAAAGAGTATGGGGATGGGTTATTTTTTGAATTATATTTGTTTTCGTTCATTAATTTTGAACAAAACCTTTTTAACAAATCTAACAAATGAACTTGTTATATGAATACATATATTGTTTTTACCAAGTTAAAAAACAGAGGAGGAAAAAATGAGGAGTGGTGATGGTTTTCTTTTTTATTTCTTAATAATTTTTTACTCAAGAATGTCTCACTCGAGTCAATTATTTTATTATATTTATATCGTGGAGTTTTGAAATTTTTTTTATCTTATAGCGTATTAATTATTGACATACAAATATAAAAATCATTACAAAAATAAATACATGAAGTTAAAATATAATCTATCTATATACAAAAGTTGATAGTTTCACTCTCAGATCATGCTATGTGTCACTCATCTAACACTAAATTTCCCTCCAAAACTTGCACCCTCTTAGGTACTACTAGGGTAGTAACTGGTGCAATGCACGAGAAAGTTAATTAGATTGGATGCAAAGTGAATGATATAATTGGGGTGATCATCATATATACATGCTAAATAAGATATTAACCATTCTCCATGTTCCATGGAATATACCAATCAAAATAAAATAAAATAAATGTATATAAGTTTAATAGTTCACAAAAATGATTTATAATTTAAAATAAAAAATTATTTAAATTTTTATTAACATTTAAAGAAAAAAGTCAATAAAAGATAATAATTATATAGTTGAGTATCTTTATTTAGGAAAATTTTAATTTGATTGTTGATGGAATGGACTTAGTTATTCTCCCTAACATCAAAATTGGAAATCATGAAAACCTTTCCTTCATTGAGATGATGCTCAAAATACCAATACATTCATATTCCTAATAGTACATTGGATTCTTTCACACTAGTTAGACAGTAAACACGAATCAAGTGTAATCGTTTTTGTCGTGAAAGTTAACATTAAAACATATAGATTTATCAATTTCAAAAAATAATAAGAATTGTACTACCAATTAACTCTTACAACATTAACCCCTTCATGCATCATTATCATTCATAGGCTTTTGACGCGTATCATTGAAAATGGGAATGTTCCATCATCCTTGCTTTAGGTCTCGAGATCTTATGATCATTACCTATATTCACATCCTTCACTAAGTCATACCTTGTTCACATACACAACAAACAAATGGAAAGACAAAATATGATATCACTAAATGGTTTAACTTCAAGCTTAATCAGATTGCGGTCAACAACGGATGAAGTTAAAAATATATATACACTCTATTTGAACTTTAGATTTAACTTGTAATCTACTATAATAATTTAAGCATGCATGCTTAGATTTTTTTTTTTATTGAATGACTTCTAGATTAAATGAACATGGACAAATAAAGCATAGCCTCAAAATAGGCTACATAAGCATGTTTGCCAGAAGAATCGAACACCATCTCGTCACGTCCACTTAAAATCATTTGTGCATTCTTTCTATACGTTTTGCCATTAACTTGACAACACCTTTACTTGTAATTTCGAGCAATGCAATAGATAAACTTCCATACTGTACAAAGTCGAAATAACAATTGTGATCAATAATTTAAAAGAACATAGAACAAAAGTATGCTTTTTTACTTTTATCATCATCAAAATAATAAACTCACAAATAGCATTGCGCCCAAAAGTATTGTGTTCTGCCATCAAAAGTAAAGAGAAATACTTAAGTGCACCAAGAGCAATATATAATGCTTGTTCTAATCCTTTTATTAATTAACATATAAGTTTTGTGGGCTTTTATTGTCTCCCACCTCTTCTACATTTTTAATGCAATAACTGATTTATTAATCTAGAGCAAATATTTTGTATTACTCTAAAAGCATCTAAAAATTGGCCAAAAGTAAAATAGTTCGGATTATTTTCATATTTATAATGACCACAAATTCATTATTGAAAACACCAATCCAACCAAGCACAAATCCAAAATCCGAATAAATTAATATTGAAATTATTATAATATTTTATTTAATTCAAATTCTATTTTATATCCTCATATAATTAAGTATATATACACACAATAACTATATAAACAATAATTATATTATTCAATCTAGATTAGAATCAAGAGAATTTTAAAATTACTGGAAGCAATTTATTCAACCTAGATTATAAAATATTGGATGGAATTAGGGCTTTCAATTTACTATATGATATCAAAAAATTAAAATAGAAATATGTAAATATGGAAAAAACATAAATGGAAAGAATTAAAATATTGAAGGATTATTAGTCCAATTTGAATAAAAAATAAGAATAGAAATAAGCTATATGACTTGAATAAAAAAAAAAGAAGAATAGAAATAATCTCATCAGTTGACATGAATACCCATATAAATGGAAAAGATGGGAATAATTGGTTTCATGTTTCTAAGAAAAATGGAGGATAATGAAATGAAGGAGCAATTGACACCTACCTAACCGTTAAATTGCTCCAAAAACAACAAAAGTGAAAGTATGGTTTCCTTTAACTCCAAAAACTTGGATTAGGACGATCCAGTTTGTTAGTATGTTTTCGTAAACTCCAAGAAAAGTGGATTAGGATGATCGAATCCGAAAAGTAGCCGACTCAAATCAAGTTTCGTCTTTTTTTTTTTTTTTTTTTAAGTTTAGGTGTAAAAATAAGAGTTGGAAATTGATGGATAATTTTTAAATTTATTATGATATAAAATATTGAATATATAATTTATTTGACTCTTATTTAATAAAAAAAATATTTAGCCTATTTATCAATATTCTTTTTATAAATAAATAATTGATCTCTTTATTTAACATTATATTATATTTATCTTATATATTTTTTAAGTTATGATGTGTGATAGATGATCTTTTTTTGGTACAGGTTTGATAGATGATCTATCATCCATTCAATAAATAAATTAAATTTAGCAAATACAATTCATTAAAAATTAATATACTATTAAATGAGTTAAAATGAATTTATATCTAATTTAACTAGGTGAGCAATGGTTTTATTAATTATTTTCTCACCCTTATCTTATTTTAGAATGTTAAAATAAGTGAAGTTTTAATCCATCTAAATGGTCCATAAAAATGATTTTCGTTTATCAATACAAATTATAAATTACACATTTGTTCACAAGAGTTCTTTTAATCAAATTAGTCAAACTTGCATTCTCATCTTAAATTACACATCTTTTCTAGATTACTTATCACTTCAATGTTCATGAGTGGCGTGGTATAAGTTTTTTTACGAAAAAAACTACATGGTATATGTTTATTTATTTATTTATTGATTTTTTTTTTCTGGTATTTGTTTGAATATTAAGCAAGAAGAGTAAAAATTAAGGGGGAGGGGGGGAATGACAATACAGACCTGAGTTTACGGCAAGCTCTACATATACCATGATATCACCCAATAATTTTATAATATTTATATATTTATAATTTTAAATTATATTTTAAATAATTCGTATATTACCAGATATAACATTAATATAATATTATTGCACAAAATGAGTTCTTTTTTTATTTTTTCATTTCGGTCGGGCACAAAATTAGTCTTACCCAGTTACCAGCGCAAGGAGGAAAAGATAAAATCACAAGCCCAACTAGTAAAAGCCTTTGTTCAGCAAGACCTATAAGACGGTTGAATTAACTCGTAGCCCATTTAAATTGACTTTAACATGACCAACAGTAAGAAGAATCACACTCTGACAAAAAAACATAACCCAAAAACAAAGAAAGAAGACATAGAATGAAAAAATAAAAATAAAAAGTAAATCACATTGAAATCTGAGAAGGCGTGTACATGTGTCGGACACATGTTGGTGTCTCATACCTACACGATATGCGTCAGTATCCATCCAATTAAAAAATAATTTTTTTGAGCTCAAAAACGTATTGAACAAGGTTAGATACTGCTCTAATTTAACATGAGCCCAAAATCAATTCTAGTTATTTGATTGAACCTATATTGTTGGGTCATTTTATTTTGAAAATTCTTCAATTGAACACAAAAGACAAAGAAATCACACACAAAAAATAAAAAATTATATATATATATATATATATATATGTGTCATGTCCGTATCCTGTAATTTTTGAATTTGGTGTATCTCGATATCGTATCCCGTATCCGTGTAAAATCGAAACTCAATTACTATAAGAGTTCTAACTTGCTTTGTACTTTCGTGTGACGTTTTGCGAAGATAGTGTCGTACCATTAAGCGTTTTTCTTGCTGCAATTAGATCGACAAAGCTCACACGTCTGATCTGCAAATCTCAGGGCCTAGATTTTACGGATATAGACTTCCGGATGAAGAAAAGAAAAAAAACGACAATTGATGATTAAATCAGTGAAAATTATTTAGAAAATTCATGTTTCTAAAAATGGAATTTGAATCAATAGACCAACAAGAAGAAAAATATATTTATATATATTTGAATTGGGCAGAAGCACAAGGATATATATGATCGGTTTTACAACTTAACAGATACATATATTATTTTTTATTGTTATAAATTTATAATGAGTTTAAGGTTGATGCATTGATAGGGTAAAAGAATTTACATAGATATCAATCAAATCTACGTTTATTTTTCAAGTAATTAGGTAAAAATTAACCATATTTACTCGCATAGATTACAATAAAAAAGTTGATACTTTTAAACTGAAAAACAACTTATAATTATAAGAAACTTTTTAAAACTTGTATTTATAAACAAAAATTAATTATTCTTGAATTCTCAAATTTTTACCAAATTAACCCCCAATATCAAACATTATACAATAAAATAAATTATTTCATACCCGTTTCAATAATTTGTCATAAAAAATAAATTTTTCATACCATATAAACAAAATATATTATTTTAAAATTATCTTTTAGCTAAAGTATCGAAATATAAATTAATTTTCACAAAATCAATTATATAAAAAGCTAGTTATCAAAATAATTTTAATCTTGTTGTTTTTTCAAATAGGCCCTTAATGTCCATTTGATGCCGGTAGAAACGAGAAACTTAGAATGAAACTTTTCTTTTCATGAGGAAATGAGTGGCCCAATTTTAAAACCATCAAATCTTTTTCCTTACCAAAAAAAAAAACCATTAAATCTTTTTAATGACTTGTCCAACTTTCTATCGTCTTTCTGAAAAAATTATGATAATTTTTTTGTTTGGGAAAAATTGTGACTTTTAAAAAATAATTTTAACCCAATATGTTGCAGAAACACATGGCTAACAATTAAGATTTCAGCAATTTTTTTTACTATTTATAAATTTTAATTTTAATTTTATGAGTCACTATTATTTTTACTTTTTCTATATTTTAATATAATAATTAATAAATGATACAAATAAACTTTTTCTTTCTTTTCATACAAGATAAATTAATATGTAGGGCCTTTAACTTTTTGAAAAGAAAATAAGTTCTTATATTTTAAAAATTTATAATTATATTCCTAAAGTTACAAAACGATTGGAACTAGATCTTCGATATTATAGAATAAAATATTCTATCTACCAAAATAGAATAGAATATTGTAAAATATTATTTTAAATGTCATATAATAATTGAATTGAAGGGTAATATTAAGATATTATTAACAAATCATTAATCTCAGTAAATAATAAAACAATGCCATAGACCTAGCATAGTTAGTAATTAGTTGGGCTCCTTAAACATTTAGTCAATAGTTCGATTCCTGGTAGTTTGTATAAAAAAAGTTTCATGACTAGAAGCAAAATCCACATATGTGTACTTCCGGTAATAGATACCCTTGATTCATTCAAAATAAAACAATGCCAAATAAAAAATATTGAGGGATCCAATTACAAATATTTTATAAGTTCAAGAATCGACTTATAGTTTTTTCAAGTATTAAAGCTTACTTAAATTTTTCCAAAAACTTTGAACAGAATTTAACTAGAACTTGAAAATGTTTTTACATTTTAACACCAACTGTTGTTCAATATTCTCTCTATTTCACAATAATTATAGCTTTTAATTTTTTAATATTTTAAAATATCTATCTATTTAAATTATATAGATAGTATTAATTTTTGTTTTATTTTTATTCTTAGTGTAATTGTATTAATTAAATAATCAATATATTTATCATAATAAAAAATAATAACTATACAAAAATAATTTTACCAATTTATGTAATTTTTTATTTTTATATTTATCCACATGTTTATTTTTTTTTATTAATTTGTGTATTGTTCGGTTTTTTGTAGATACTAGCATTGTGAAACGGACGTAGTACTATACAATCGACCACATGAAATCCAACATGATGCCTGCAACATCAACAGTCCAACCTAGTCTTTGGTCAAAACAAATGTAAAAACAAATTAATCACACCATGCCACGTAAGCGCGAATACCTTAAATCTAGTACACCCCAAAGCACATTATACCAACCCCATCATCGAAACATTTGGTTACTCTTAAAAACTTTATCACCACACCATCGAGTAGTCTCTTGCCTTTCTTTTCTCTTCTCCTATCACTACTCCCTATCTTCTTCAATGGCTTCCCTTCTTCTCAACACGGTCTTAGTCTCACCAAGAACACTCTCAAGAAGAAGAAAAAGGACCCCTTCTGTTCAATCTCCACCTTTTCTATCACCAATTCCTGTTTCATTCACTAGTAGGTTGACTCAGCATTGAACTTTTTTTGTTTTATTTGGTTGTTCGGAGAGTGAAATATTTGATCTTTAAACTACCCTTTTTGGTTCCCTTTAGTGTTCTTGTGTTTCAATGTGCTAACATTGCTTCTGCTTAGTTTTTCATCAACAAAAGCTACTGAATTTTTGGTTTTTTAATGCTTTTTTGTTTTTGGTGCTTGTTGCTTCATTGGGGGTTGAGGATGGTTTTGGTGTTTTTATGAAAATTGATTGCAGGGCGGAGATTGACAATTAGAGCAACAGAAACTGATACAAATAAGGGTATTTTTCTGCTTTCATGAGTTTCTTTTATTTTGTTGTTCGTTTCAGTTGTTTAGTATTTTTTTTTTGGTAGAATGAGCAAAGAAATTGTCTACTATTTTTCTTAGCAATTTTTTCCTTTTTTCTTTTTTGGTTGGTTAAGCAGTTGAATCTCAGGCACCTGATAAGGCTCCTTCAAAAGATGGTTCGAGCATCAATCAGCTTCTTGGTATTAAAGGAGCTGCACAAGAGTCAGTGAGTCAACCAATTTTGTGTCTTCTTGTAGAACTGTTACAGTTAGAAATTTTGGTTTCAATTTTTTTTATGTACTCAAAAAAGTGCTCTCAATTAGATTTAGATGGCAATACAAAGAGTTGAATAGCCTCACAGACTATTTGTATAAATAAGAGCAAATTTATTTGCTTTTGATTTCTTCACTCATTTAAATTTGAGAAGTAGGGGCTCAAGAATGGATTAAAAGCAACTATAGTTATTTTATACAATTTCTTAGCCTTTGGGCTGTTATTGGTGAACTCTTCCAATTCTTGCCACTAGGCTAAGTATATGTTAGTTAAGGTATTTGTTTTTCACAATCTGCCCAAGGTATTTGAATCTACATTTATTTTCGTATGCATTCTTGAAAATGTATTTTAATCTGTTGAAACAAAAAAAATTTGACTCTTCAAATTACTATCATAAGAATTGAATATCACTGCAAATTTATTGTTCTATCACATGGCAATGTTGTGAATGATCAGACAACTTTATGTGCTATAAATGCATTTGTACTTATTTCTTTCTGTTTATGTTGAGCAGAATAAATGGAAGATTCGTCTTCAACTTACGAAGCCTGTCACCTGGCCTCCACTAGTTTGGGGTGTAGTTTGTGGTGCTGCTGCTTCCGGTACTCCATTTTAGTTGAATCTCAAGAAGTGATATTCATGGTCTAACTATTAACATTTCCACAAGAGTGAATAAAGTTTTGCAGTTTCTGTGCTATAAACTAACTATTAACATTTATTTACTTTCCAAATCTCTTTTTTACTACATATTTTTTCCTACATGTTTTTTTCCCACTTTGTGCTACACTTATTTGTCACATTTTCATATCCTTAACAATACGTTATGATAATGACCTCTTATGGTGCGTAAAATAATAATAATAATAATAATGACCTGTTATAAATTTTTAGCTCTTTACAAACATTAATTTTCAAATTTCAAAGTTCTCTATTTTGTGCTTCAGTCTCATGGTTGATTCACGCATCTGATCCACTCCTTTCTGCATCAATCTTCTCTCTGAGCAGGAAATTTCCACTGGACTTTTGAGGATGTTGCTAAATCAATTGTGTGCATGATTTTGTCTGGCCCGTTTCTAACAGGATATACTCAGGTAATATCTTTGTTATCAAGTTTTACTAGCCGTGGTTGGATGAATGGAAGTGTCAACCTGATATAACCTTGAATTTTACTGCTGTTTTACTTATTAGACTCTAAACGATTGGTATGACCGAGAAATTGATGCAATAAATGAACCTTATCGACCAATTCCCTCAGGGGCAATATCTGAGAATGAGGTGTGTAGTAAATCTGAGACTGATGTTTATTTTCCTGTTGCTGCCTTGCTTCTTGTTTAACCTCTTCCATTTTTAACTTCTGCAGGTTATCACTCAAATATGGGTGCTGCTACTAGGAGGTCTTGCCTTGGCCGGTATATTGGACGTATGGGTGGGTACTGCTTAGTCCCGTGTTCCATCTCTTGAGTGTAAATTACCTGTAGGGTAGTTGCTAAAATATTTCTGTTATAGGCAGGGCATGACTTCCCTATAGTTTTTTACCTTGCTGTGGGTGGATCTCTTCTGTCATATATATATTCTGCTCCTCCTTTGAAGGTAAATTTTTAAATTCTCATAGCTACTTTTACCTAACGCATTCCATTCCTTTTGCCTTTTATGATCATTTGACTAAGTTCCACATTGCAGCTAAAACAAAATGGATGGATTGGAAACTTTGCACTCGGAGCAAGTTACATCAGTTTGCCATGGTGCAGTATCTTGCTTTTATAATATAAAATTTAACTGATAGCCAGATTGTGAACATGCAGTGTTTGTTATTTCATTTGCCTTGTTTTTATCTATCCATTGGTCTTGAGTTATTGAATATCATTGATGTTTAGCTTTTATTTGTCAGATGAACATGGACAGATAAATAAATGGTATTTTCTTTTAAATGAGAGAGACATTTCTTTTAAATATTATGAAATTCATTCCTTCCAGATATCATTTGATTTAGGAATGTTATAAACCGAGGGTAACATTGGGGCCTTTTATCATCAATAAATCACGATTAAGCTGATTGTGTTTGATTTACTTCTGAAGTATACTTTCTAAAATTGTGTTGTGTTCAATAAATTGATCAATTTCTTACTGACAGGTGGGCCGGTCAGGCTTTGTTTGGGACTCTTACTCCTGACATAATTGTTCTCACAATCCTGTACAGCATTGCTGGAGTATGTAGTATATCCTACTTGGCATTGTGTTAGATGTGATGTTATTTTGCATAGTGTTGTGATGCAATGTCATGCTGCATGGTGCCTTGGACTAGTTGCTAATATTGTCTGCTGTATCACATTGTAGTTGGGCATTGCCATTGTCAATGACTTCAAAAGTATTGAAGGGGATAGAGCTCTAGGACTTCAGGTATATTCTACTATCCTTTGCCTTTCATAATTGTAATTAGAGCTTTATAATATTTCAGAAGTTTTAGTCATGCTCAAACACTGAAGTTGCTGCTTTGACCTTTCCTATCGACAATCTTTGTACAGTCTCTTCCGGTTGCGTTTGGTGCTGAAACTGCAAAATGGATATGTGTTGGCGCAATTGACATTACACAACTATCTGTTGCTGGTACGTTTTGATCCCTGAAATTCATACATAGGTGACTCTACTTTCAAACTTGCTTTCTTTGTTTTTATGCACGGGATACTATAACTGGAAATTTGGAAACTAGTCATCGTATTAACTTAACATTCATGATTATGTTTCTTTATTATGGATCAGTGTTGTTTAACTTTTGAGGTTATCTGTGTACTGGAGGGTATTTGGTGTTCACAATGACAACAGTTAAGGATGTGTTTCTTTCAGATTATTTTCACAGAAAGATTTTCAGCTAGAAAAACAATCATTTTTCATAGAAGCTATAGTGGATTCTATGAAAAGTATTCTTTTTTTCCGTCAAAATAATCTCAAACAAACACACCCTAAATGTTGTCTTTGTCAAAGTTCCTTGGTCAAATTCTTTCTAGATTAGGTCTCAAAAAATTCAAGAACTGGTGATAATAAACTCTGACTTTAGTATTGAAAAAGATTAATAGTGAAAGGAAATTACAATGATGGTATCAGCATGAGTGATGATGCCAAACATGACAAGTAGAAGCAGTGCTAAATACTAATAATAGACATGGAATTCATATTGAGATTAGGAGAGGTTTCCTTTTATTTATTTATTTCTGTTATATACTTATATGTATTTAATGAAAGAAGTAGCAAGGGAAAACATAGAGATCTTGGTTGTTCTAATGTTCATAAGAGGATGTTAATATTGTAATAGATGTAAGTTATATTCATAGTTTATTTCAACAGTGGTAATAGAAAATACCAACAGGGATTGAAAGCCATGAACACTGTCCTTTGTCCTTGCCTTCAGACAGTTCATCTTTCATGCTGACATTTATAATTGCAGGATATCTGCTAGCATCTGGTAAACCGTATTATGCTTTGGCTTTACTTGGTTTAATAGTTCCGCAAGTCATATTCCAGGTAAAGCACACAATTGCATCTTTCCCCTTGTTAATTGTTTTATTAATTATCTTCCACAAAATGTTACAATAATTGTCTGAAATAATGTGTCGGCTAATATTAATTGTGCTCAGCTGTTCTGTTCTTTCCATCTAAAATTCATGGTAGCACCTTAATGGTTCATATCATCCTATGCCTTGCAGTTCCAATACTTCCTCAAGGACCCTGTGAAGTATGATGTTAAATATCAGGTATGAATTCGTAACATAAGCATAATCAATGTGTGGCTGGAGGTTAGCTGGGGCAACATCATCATTTGATGTCTGAGTTATCACGAGGGGAACATGGCTGTTTCTCTCTCTCTTTTCTCTCTCTCTCTTTTTTTTTTTTTTTGGTTAAACAGGGCATGTTTTCTAGAAAAAATCACTTCTCCAACAGTTTGTATTTTTCATCTTCTCTTAAAGATACCCTCTATTTTGAAATGATGAAATTCTACAAAAAACTCCCTTGACAAAACAGTTTTCAGTTTTGAAGTTATTTCTAGTTTTTAGGATTTTATAAAGGAAATAGTAAAAATTGGAAATAAAAACTGAAAAATGAGATTTTGTAGTTTTTATTGTTTCCTTCACAAAATCCCGAAAAGCATAAACTAGCTGAAAAATGGACATGAAAAGTGAAAACTGTTTTCTAAAACCATGCATTTTTTTTTTTTTCAAGAAATTGTAGTACCAAACATTTTTTAAGTAGGTTTGTATTGTCTTTCCAGAATTCTGATTATGTGGGATTTCAATATAAATGAGTAGTTTGCCATAAAAAAAATGGACTAATTTGCTCTCTTTTAACAGCAGATTTGGTAAAATAAAAATTTGAAAAATTTCCATTCAATGATACAAGTAAATCAATTTTTCAGCTCTGGATAAATAGATATATAATAAGTGAATTGTCTCAATGTGTCTTCTTACTTCTTTTAACCTTCCTTGGTAGTGCCATGTTTGTAGATATAAGGCTAAATTACAATTTTGTTAACAGTTTGTTTCTTCCATTTCCATAATTTACTTATATATCTTCTTTCATTTACTCACTGAGATAAGAAAAACAACACTAAAGTATCTCATTTGTTTCCTGGCTCTTGATTTCTAAAATTATATAATGTTTACAATGTTTTAGGCAAGTGCACAGCCATTTCTTGTTCTTGGTCTGCTGGTTACTGCCCTTGCAACAAGCCACTGATCTTTAATGTGCAATAGTTACTCAAAAAGACACCGATGGATAGAATAAAGATGAAAGGAAGTGGTCACTATTGTGAAGTAATTCACAAATATTAGAATTGCTTTTGTTAGGTACCTACAAAAATTTTAGATACTTCTCATTGTTTCTGCCTTTGGCACCCTGTATGGGTTGAGTTATGATCAAGGCTAGTCCGAAGTTGTGCTTATTTCTATTCTATTTGTTACTACCTTTATTTGTTAATTGGTTTCTCTTTTCTAATCCACTCATTCAGGTTTTGATGATTTCTTGGAGTTTAGGTTGAGAATAAACTTATTATTGTACAAAATGTTGTTTGATATAATGTTAATTTCAGACTTGACAACGAATTAGTGAGACTTTTGGTTAAAGTTCAATTGGTTCTGTTGTTTAAATCAATTGGTTGAACCAGGTGATGTGTACGTGTGTGCGTGTGTACTATATATGTGTATATATATAGAAAATAAGAAATTTAATGATGGGCTAAACTTGTTTAACTGGTTCAAGTTCTAACAGGGAATAAATTTTTATTATTATTATTATTTTACTTTTTCTTATGTTGTCTTATTCTTTTTAGAAAATGAGAGTTTGCTTCAACTTTAGGCAGAGATGGCTAGTGAAAATTATGTCTTGGCGTTGAAGGATGCAATATTTAACGAGGTCAAAGCCGTAGTTATGTGTATGAGCTCCTTGACAACCTTGGCTCTAATGTTCTTCAATTTCTTCATTTTTGAAGCGTTATTGAGAATTAGTTGGTGATGATATATGGAGAGCGATGACAACAGCTTTCTAGGGAGGGACAACATCTCTTGTAGTCATGGAGGCTCTTTCTTTTTCTTGTCTCCAAAACTAAATAGCTGATCTACATAAAGAATTATCGCGCCATTGGTCTTTCTATCATGGTCTTGAAAGTGATTACAAGATATTTGTGACATATAATGGCCTAGAATGTCTAAACTTGGAGTAGCTAGATGCTCCTTCCCTTAATTAGTGATTTCGGGTTCAAGTTCTTAGTAAGAAAAATCAGTGTTGGGAGGATTATTCCCCCTATATAATCTCAAATGCTCGAACAGGACCCTATTAAGTGGGAGGATACTTATGGAAAATAATAAAAGGTAACGTGAACAAGGGAATGGTTGCTTTCAAAATACCTTTGGATAAAGCCTATGATCTATGAGCCGGGGCTACCTGCCATAGAACATTAGCTAACTTTAGATTCATACGTAGGTGCATTAATTTCATTTTTAGTTTGGATCCCTTTGTAAGTGCAGTACTTTGATTCTTAGTTATGTCCAGGGGCGGTCCCTCTTGGAGCCTCCCTAAAAATTTATTTTCTTTACATATATGTATATAATTTTATTTAATTTTTTGGCCGCACTTAAATTTTTTACTTGATTAATTTTCAGATATTTAATTACTACAAATAGACACTATATTATTATTATTATTATTATTATTATTATTATTATATATATATATGTGTGTGTATGTTTTTTTTCTAAAGTTTTGATAGTAAAATATTTATTTTTCTTATATATTATGATTTTTTATTGAATTTTTAGGTTAATATAAAAAATTAAAAATAAAATATTAGTTTTTATATTGAATTGGCCCCTCGCTCTAGCTCTGCCCTGGTTATGTCCAATTATTCCCCTGGAGCAATCCACTTTTTCGCAGGGCCTTCAGAAGGGGCCGCAAGTCGCCATACCTTCTTGTCCCTCTGACAGAGAAGTTGGCCATGGCCATTCAGCTTGTCTTTGACTAACATCGGCTTCCTATTTGTATAATTGTATATCTACTTTTCAGTTTGGAGTAAACTTGGGAAGGAGTTCTCTATGGATGAGATCAATGTAAATGAAAAATTTCCTTCCATTTTCACTTTCTGACCGAGCACATCCTAAAACTAAAAAACTTCCATACAAGACTCATCGTTCAAAGCAACTCCGGTGCAAGTAGTGAACCGTCTCCTGTTGCATAGAAAAGAGTGATGGGACTATCCCTTCCCCAACTATGCGTTGGACACTAGCGAAGCCAAGGGACTAGTTCCTTCACCATCGAACATCCTAAATGATAAGAAAATAATATTTTTATGTTAATTGTTGAATAATAGTGTAAATTTTAAAAATGATTATTTTATTTATATTCTACTCTATAAATAATTAAATATCAATCTTCTCTCAAATTTTTTTTCACATTTTATTTTTGTCATTTTCAATACCATTCTACTCCTTCAACCACACAAATTCCACGTTTCCATTATACAAATTCTACTAATTTTTTTTATTTAAATAGGCCCACTTCAGTTTTGATTTAAGTTTTTTTTTCCAATTATTTATAAAATTTTAACTGTCCTCAAAATTTAAAATAACCAAAATTCATAATCTTCAAATCCTCAAAATCTGAATGCAAATATTAATTATTAATTTCTAAATTTTTTCCTAAATCCAAACATTCAACATTCCCCATTAAATAATATTTCAATTATGTATATTTCAGTATGTATTTCAATTATAAATGTTTTGAATGTGTATTGTTTTAATTATACATATTTCAGTTATGTAATGTTTATGTATGTTTTAGTTATGTAATATATTAATATGTAGTACTTCTAAAAAAAATTAATTTTTTTAATATATTAACTTTCAATTAAAAATTTTTTATTTTGAATTTAATTTTCAAAAATAAAAAAATAATATTATTAAAAAATTAAACTTAACATTTTTTATCTAATCTAAAATTAAATTGCATATTTATAATAAAATAATTAATAAACAGGTTAATATATATTTTAAACTTTTAAAAAATATTTGGGACTAAAAGTGGGATCAAAATTGAGACATTCCATTGAAGCAAAAGATCTTAACACAATCCTATTATTTTTATGATGACTTATAAATATGGTAAATAGTGGGACCAAAATTAAAATCCTACTTGAGGCCCAACATTGGAGTTCCTCAACAAAGGTGTAAACCAGCGGTGTCTCATCTATTTACGCCATGCAATGTCTCCGGCCCCCCATTGAAATTCGCAACTGGATTGATCACATATGGTTAGTATTTTCGCCACTAATCCACTACATAAAACAAGTATACATCATTGAAAATTGATGAATAATAATTGTCGCATGATAACTATGGTCAGATGTAACTCAAAAAATTCACATGATCTGTAAAACTCAATAGTCAAGATTTATTCCACACACCTTTCACAATAATCAACCTCTCTCGCATGAGTCACTTACTAAAGTATCTCATTTGTTTCCTGACTCTTGATTTCTAAAATTATATATTTTAATGTTTACAATGTTTCAGGCAAGTGCACAGCCATTTCTTGTTCTTGGTCTGCTGGTCACTGCTCTTGCAACAAGCCACTGATCTTTAATGTGCAATAGTTACTCAAAAAGACACCGATGGATAGAATAAAGATGAAAGGAAGTGGTCACTATTGTGAAGTAATTCACAAATATTAGAATTGCTTTTGTTAGGTACCTACAAAATTTTAGATACTTCTCATTGTTTCTGCCTTTGGCACCCTGTATGGGTTGAGTTATGATCAAGGCTAGTCCGATGTTGTGCTTATTTCTATCTTATTTTTTACTACCTTTATTTTTTAATTGGTTTCTCTTTTATAATCCACTCATTCAGGTTTTGATGATTTCTTGGAGTTTAGGTTGAGAATAAACTTATTATTGCACAAAATGTTGTTTGATATAATGTTAATTTCAAACTTGACAACGAATTAGTGAGAGTTTTGGTTAAAGTTCAATTGGTTCTGTTGTCTAAATCAACTGGTTGAACCAGATGATGTGTGCGTGTGTACTGTATATGTGTATATATATATAAGAAATAAGAAATTCAATGATGGGCTAAATTTGTTTAACTGGTTCAAGTTCTAACAGGGAATAATTTGTTTTTTGTTATTATTTTACTTTTTCTTATGTCGTCTTATTCTTTTTAGAAAATGAGAGTTTGCTTCAACTTTAGACAGAGATGGCTAGTGAAAATTATGTCTTGGCGTTGAAGGATGCAGTATTTGAAGAGGTCAAAGCCGTAGTTATGTGTATGAGCTGCTTGACAACCTTGGCTCTAATGATCTTCAATTTTTTCATTTTTTAAGCGTTATTGAGAATTAGTTGGTGATGATATATGGAGAGTGATGACAGCAGCTTTCTAGGGAGGGACAACATCTCTTGTAGTCATGGAGGCTCTTTCTTTTTCCTGTCTCCAAAACTAAATAGCTGATCCACATAAAGAATTATCGCCCCATTGGTCTTTGTATTATGGTCTTGAAACTAATTACAAGATATCTGTGATACACAGTGGCCTAAAAAGTCTAAACTTGGAGTATCTAGATGCTCCTTCCCTTAATTAGTGATTTCGGATTCAAGTCCTTGGTAAGAAAAATCGTTGTTGGGAGAGTCATTCCTCCTATGTAATCTTAAATGCTCGAACATAACTCTTTTCAATGGGAGGATACTTATGAAAAACCAAAAAAAATTAACATGAACAAGGGAATGGTTGCTTTCAAAATACCCTTGGATAAAGCCTATGGTCTATGATCCGGGGCTACCTGCCATAGAACATTAGCTAACTTTAGATTCATACGTAGGTGCATTAATTTCATTTTTAGTTTGGATCCGTTTGTAAGTGCAGTACTTTGATCCTTAGTTATGTCTAGGGGCGGTTCCTCTTGGAGCCTTAGGGGGCAATGGCCAACCCTAAAAATTTTATTTTCTTTACATATATGTATATAATTTTTTTAATTTTTGGCCCCACTTAAATTTTTTACTTGATTAATTTTCAGATATTTAATTACTACAAATAGACACCATATATGTGTGTGTGTTTAAGTTTTGATAGTAAAATATTTATTTTTTCTTATAAATTATGATTTTTTATTGAATTTTTAGGTTAATACAAAAATTTAAAATAAAATATTAGTTTTTGTATTGAATTGGCCCCTCGCTCTAGCTCTGCCCTGGTTATGTCTAATTTTTCCCCTGGAGCAATCCACTTTTTCGCAACGCCTTCAGAAGGGGCCGCATGTTGCCATGCCTTTTTGTCCCTCTGGCAGAGAAGTTGGCCATGGCCATTCAACTTGTCTTTGACTAACATCGGCTTCCTCTTTGTATATCTATTTTTCAGTTTGGAGTAAACTTGGGAAGGAGTTCTCTATGGATGAGATCAATGTACATGAAAAATTTCCTTCCATTTTCACTTTCTAATCGAAACATCCTAAAACTAAAAAACTTCTATATAAGACTCATCGTTCAAAGCAACTCCAGTGCAAGTGCTGCACCGTCTCTTGTTGCATACAAAAGAGTGATGGGACTATTCCTCCCCTAAGTATGCGTTGGACACTAGTGAAGTCAAAGGGACCAGTTCTTTCACCAAGGAACGTCCTAAATGGCAAGAAAATAATATTTTTATGTTAATCGTTGAATAATAGTGTAAATTTTGAAAATATTATTTTATTTATATTCTACTTTATAAATATCAACCTTCTCTCAAAATTTTTTTTTCACATTTTATTTCTATCCTTTTCAATACCATTCTACTCCTTCAATTACACAAATTTTACTTCTCTGTTATACAAATTCTACTAATTTTTTTTTAATTAAAATGGACCCAAACTAGTTTGATTTAAGTTTTTTTTAATTACTTGCAAAATTTTAAATGCCCTGAAAATCCAAATAACCAAAATTTATAATATTCAAATCCTCAAAATTCAAATCCAAATATTAATTATCAATTTCCAAACGCCTTTCTAAATTCAAACATTCAACATTCCCCATTAAATAATATTTCAATTATGTGTGTTTCAGTATGTAATATTTCAATTATGAATGTTTTGAATGTGTATTGTTTTAATTATGCATATTTTAGTTTTGTAATGTTTATGTATCTTTTAATTATATAATATATTAATATGTAGTACTTTTAAAAAATAATTTAATTTTTTTAATATATTTACTTTCAATTTAAATATTTTTATTTTTAATACAATTTTAAAAATAACAAAAAAAGAGTATTATTAAAAAATAAAACTTAACATTTTTTATCTAATCTAAAATTAAATTGCATATTTATAATAAAATGATTAGTAAACGGTTAATATATATTTTAAAATTTTAAAATACATTTGAAACTAAAAGCAGGATCAAAGTTGAGACCTACCATTGGAGCAAAAGATCTTAAGCACATTCCTATGATGCGTTACAAATGTGATAAATCTTAGAGACCAAAATTGGGATTCTACTTGAGGCCAAACATTGAAGTTGCTCTCAGACTCATCCCAAAATTGTTTCAATGACGTCGCCTACAACTCAAAGCTTTGCAATTGCCTTCACCAAAAGGTTAGAGTTAAAGAAAGCAATCTGCAACCCCCCTTCATTGAGAGGATTAGACTCGCATATTACCGCTCAACGAAGCTGTAAACCAGCGGTGTCTCATCTATTTATGCCATGCAATGTCTCCGGCCCCCCATTGAAATTTGCAACTAGATTGATCACATATGGTTAGTATTTTTGCCACTAATCCACTACATAAAACAAGTATACATCATTGAAAAGTAATGAATAATAATTGTCGCATGATAACTGTGGTCACATGTTACATAATTTTATATTTTAACCTTAATCATCCATATAAAATTCAATAGTCAAGATTCATTTCTTACACTCTAACAATAATCAACCTCTGTTCTGTTTTAATTTTAATCATTTATGTAAAATTCGATGATCAAGATTTATTTCTCATACTCTCACAATAATCAACCTCTGTCGCATGAGTCACTCACTATGAAATTAGAATAGTACACTCGTCCTCTCAATAGCAACCCGCAAAGTTCCGAATGTGTGTTCTTGTCCGCAAATGAGTTCAAAATTTGCAGGTTAGTTTGTGATCAGCGAGATACTATATTCCAATTCGTCAAACTTCTAATTTTTCAATTGAGGACAAATTATTCTACACATCTTTATCTTCAAAATTTTTCATTAACGTATGGAATTATCGTTTGATTTAAGACTCACATAAATTCAATTATTAACTAATTTAGCTTCAAGCCGTCCTTTGTTTTCCTTTTGCGAAGAATCGGTAAGATCAGGACCCAGGAGAATTTAATTGCACAAACGAATTTCGAGTTACAACTGTTATTTATTTATCTAGCATACCATCTGTACGACAGGATCTTGAGTTAGAATTTTTAGGACAGAATTTCTCAAAGAATGAGAATTGCTAGCAAACGAATTAATAGGAGCTAACATTTCTCAAATTAAAAAGTTCAGGAATGGTATCTACCCCCCTTGATAGCTTGAGATACTAGACATTGTCATTAGATCGTTGCACATATATTACATGGAAATGGAGGCACAACCTCTCCACAAAGATCCCTCAGCTAAAGCCATGCCTCATGATCACTCCCATTAGTACACAAAACCCAAAACACTAACCCTAGACACTAAACATAAACATATGCTAGCTAATTATTGAACACCACAAGCATACAAACATCTTGGGATTCCTACTTTCCTAAAACATTAAACACAATAACACACGTTATAGCTAGCACAGGAACATTAACACACCAGAGGTAAAACAAGGTCGTATGTATATATGATCACTTGTTTTGGTTCCTAGCACTGAACTTGGATTCATCAATGTCAATGCCTTCCTCCTCAGCACGCTCTCCTCCTGACTTGTCCATAGTGCTGAGGCCACCTTTGCGCCCCATCTGCTGGTACCCTTCTGTCCCCAGCTGCTCCTTCCTTGTTTGCCCTCCCCTGCTCCTTCCTTCATTCACAGTCACCAATATGCAAAAAGCCAATGTCAAATTTGTTGGCAAACTACGCCAACAAACACAAAAGGAAAAAAGAGGGGAAAAAAAATGCTAAATAGACTATTTTCTTAGAGATGTTTCTTGTATACATGCTTGCATAAACTAATCCTCAAATCATGTGTCGTTTCCCATTCCACCAATTAGTTATTTGAAAAAAAAAAAAGAACAAGCTAAATACACTATTTTCTTAGAGATGTTTCTTTTATACATGCTTATATGAAATAATCCTCAAATCATATCACTTTTCTTGTCCCAACAATCAATTTTTTTTTATTGAGATGTAACTTTATTTTATATGTAAGGGTAGATGATTTGAAACCGACATGATTTGTTTGGAAATAAGTGATTTTCGTTTCCGTACGGAGAACATGAAAAAAGAATTTAACGTCAATTAAAAATTTATGATAAAAACTAATAAATGTACGTGTTGTAAAAATGTGGCACATGAGCTACCATTTATTAAATTTTGAAAAATGTTATGAGTGTACGATTATGAAAAGAAAATTACAAAAACCTGCAAAAAAATGTGAAATATGATATGATTGTTCTGGTTCCATGTGGAGCATTATTGAGTGTGGAAAATTTCAGCATCAATAACATGAAATAGTGAGAGAGAATTAATTTATTGGTAACCTTCAGCAAGATGCTGCTGAGCCTCAAGGCTCTTGCCACCAGTTCCACCAGGGACCACAGTCTCTCCTTGCCTTGCCTTCTCATCAAGCTCTTGTCGGTTTTGCTTCTGAGATGCCATGTTCCTCACACTTTGTTGTTACTTTGGACGTTTAAGCAATCAGGTTTGACCCTTTAAGATTATTGTATAGTACTTGATCTTTTGCTCACAGCTATGTGACAAGAACAACGGCTTGAGGCTTTATATAGAGATGAAAAAAATATGGTACATGGTTAATGCTGCTTGATCCATTATAGTAATAGAGAAAAAACCAGAAGTTGACAACAGGTTATTAAGGAACAGTGAGTGCAACCATGCATGGACACGTGCGACATAGACGCGGCTAAAGAAGAGAGAAGACACGCAGGGTGATGCAACTCTGAATGTGACACGTAACCAGTTCAAGATCATAGTGAACTATATAGTTACGTTCTTTAGCGCTAGTTGCTGCTTGCTCTCGGTTGTGGTTGTCTTCTGGAGTTTCTAATTCACTCACAGCCAGTTTCTGCGTTATGTTTGCCATTAATTAGTTTTCCTTTGGTTGGTTTCTATTGTGTGCATCGAACAAGAGCTGTGTTGTTTTCAGTTTCACACACTAAATTAGTGTTCCGCTGAGACTTTCAAAAAGGGAAGATCTCTTATTATTAGTGTTATTTAAACTCTTCAAAAATTAGGTATTCCAATGGAGTCTTGCTTTAGAACAATTGGATGTATTGTGATAGATTAGATGTGTGGAAATCGTGGTTATATTCAATGATTTTAAAGTGAGTGTTTTCATTTATATCCACTTTTTTTTGTATTTAAATAATTTTTTTTTATTTCCTATTGATATGAATGAAAAATCATGTTAATTTTAGTTCATAATATTATTATCAGTTTAATTTTTATGCATTGTCATCCAATTATATATTAACACATTAATAGAAGTGGTTAAGTTTTTTTATTTATTATTTAAAAACTTATATAAATAAAATAATTTAATTAAATAATAGTATAAAATTCTTTTACCGGGTAAAAGTTAAAGTTTTTTTTTATTTTTTGATGGACAACATGGGCTAAAAGCGAAGCAACTAAAGAAAACTACGTACCAACAAAATGGGTAAAACTAGTCCTAGCAGAGTCAACAACAAAATCTTAAAAGAGACAAATTAGAGCGACGAATAGGGAAAAGAACATCACTTCCCTTCAGGTGATACCATGACCATAATTAACAAGGCAATCGGCACAAGCTTTGGCTTCTCGAAAGACATGAACGAAGTGAACATACCTATCTTGGGGAATGACGCTTTAATAGCGTTGATTAACGGAGCACAAGGTGGCTAGCCTGGACACCATCCCGGATAAGAGCCACTGCCACCTTAGAATCCATTTCTACAAAAATACGACTGCATTTCTACCATTATAATTATTAATCCAAATCCAGTGTTAAAGAGAGAGAGAGAGAAAACAACAATAATCTCAACTTGATCAATTCTCCACGCATAAACGTAAAATTCGCAGAGTTTACATGTGATGTATATAAATATCATTATTTATCCACTCCCCTATACAGATACTAATCCCTTCCCTAACTAGATATTTAAGAAATGCAACTAGCTACCACTTGTATTGAGTCTTGTGGTCTGTAGACTAGATTAGGTGGCTTGACTTTCATGTCATAGCCACCAAAGTCTTTTTCAATGGAACGCAAGCAAATGGAATAGCAACAAAGCATTTATTACATTGACAATTTAGTCAACAAAAGTCCAAAAGCATTAAATGCATGTGGAAGCATGAAAGCAACATCATTGACTCTAAGGGTAGTACAAGCATTAAATGCTGAAAGAAAAGCATTAAATTTTTTCACACAGAAGCTGTGTAGTGAGACTACGTATGCAAGGAGTGCATGGAGTTTATTCAGTACAACGATTAATCCAACTTCAGTCTAATAAAGTATAATTACTTATTCTTTATAAGTTAGTCTCTTTTGTGAGTTGAAAGTATACACCGATAAGAAAAATACTATGAGGTATTCTGGGTGTATTTGAGATTTGGGTTAAGTGGAGTGTGTCCACCTTTTGTATCTTCATCATATTTCCATAATGAAATATTTGGTTTTTGCATTTACTTGTGGATGTAGGCTTTAAGTCGAACCACATAAATTCCTATTATCATTTATTTTATGCTTCTTCTGCATATTTATTTTGCATCACTCTGTTTATGCCTTTTGGATCTGCCATTTCACAACAACCTGGTATCTGAGCTCTTATAGAGGTCTGGGCTAATTTGTTAAAAAATTTCTACTATAAGATTTGATATTTAACAATTTGATGGGCGCATTAATTTTGGCGTGTGAAAGGTCCATATGATGATTTTTCTTGTATAACAAGATGTAAAAGTAGTACTTCCTGACAAGAAAAATAAGCCCGAGACAACGAACAAATATAAATGAGAAGATACCGATCAAAAGGCTCTTTCTATTATTCAGTTATGCATTACAAACAATGTGCTATAGGAGGTCCATAAGGGACACCAATCTGGTTTCATATAGTTGAGTTCATATCACTTATCACAGATTTGAAAAATATGGACGAGACGTTTTCAAGTGAGCAATAGGCTATGATGTTGTTTTGTTCCTTACCTCATTCATACAAACTTTTGTGAAATGCTCATATATGGCCGCGAAAGCCTTAAAATTGATAAGGTTAAATCTACACTTTTAAGTTGTGACAAAATGAAGCATGATATTGACAGTCATGATAATACTGTATCTAGCTTGGTTTCCAGAAGAAGGTCAAAGGAGGTTGGATCGAGTAGTAGTAGAGAAAATTCTATATCTAAGTCTAGACATCGTAAAGGCATATGCCGATATTATAAGAAGGAAGGGCACTGGAGAACAGAATGTCCGAGACTCAAAGATAAAAAGGACAAATATTCAAGTGATACAGTAAGTGTTTCTAAGAGTACTGATAATGTTCTCGTTGTATCAACCAGTTATATTGGTGATATTTGGATGCTTGATTCCGGTTGCTCCTACCACATATGTCGAAATCGAGATTGGTTAACAACTTACCAGTCAATAGATGGTGCTGTTGTCCTTATAGGGAACGATATTGCCTGTAAGATTATTGGTATTGGAACAGTACAAATCAAGATGTATGATAGAGTTATGAGAATACTAACTAATGTTTGGTACATACTAGACTTGAAGAAAAATCTTATATCATTGGGTGTCTTTGATTCTCAAGGTTATAAGTATTCTAATGAAGGTGGAGTTTTATTAATCTCAAAATGTGCTCTTATTGTGATTAAAGGCAAGTTAGTCAACGATCTTTATTTATTTGAAGGAAGTACAGTTATTGGTACTGTCTTAGTATCATCCTCATCTAATTCTGATTCAGATATTACTCACTTGTGACATATGTGTCTAGGGCATATGAATGAAATAGGAATGTCTATTTTGAGCAAGCGCGGCTTGCTAGGTGATCACCAAATTGAGAAGCTTAGCTTTTATGAGCACTGTGTCTATGAAAAGCAGACCAGAGTCAAGTTTAGCACTGCTATCCATAGGACTAAGGGCATAATGGATTACAACCACTCTGACTTATGGGGCCTTGCACTTATTCCATCAAAAGGTGGTGTTAGATACCTATTAATATTCATTGATGATTTCTCAAGGAAGATATGAGTTTATTTTCTGAAACACAAGAATGGTGTATTCTATACTTTCAAGAAATGGAAAACCCTTATTGCAAACCAAACTGCCAAGAAAATCAAGTGCCTCTGAACAAATAATAGTTTGGAGTTTTGTGAAGGTCAGTTCAACGAGTTATGCGAAAATGAAGGCACAGTAAGACATCATACTGCGTGAAAGACTCCGCAACAAAATGGAGTAGCAGAACACATGAATAGAACTATTTTGGAGAAATCTCGTTGTATGCTTTCTAATGTTGGTTTTTATCTAAAGAATTTTGCGCTCAAGCTGTCAATATGGCTTGCTATTTGGTAAATTGATCTCCGTCAACTGTGATCGATTTGAAGACTCCTATTGAGGTATGGTCCGGTGCTCCTACTAATTATTCAAAATTAAGAATTTTTGGTTGTCCTGCATATGCTCGTATTGATGATGGAAAACTTGAGTGAAGGGTAATAAAATGCATATTTTTTGGATATGCAACTAGAGTGAAAAGTCATAGATTATGGTGTACAGAACCTAAGTCATCCAAATTCATAATCAGTAGAGATATCAAATTCAATAAATCATACATGCTTCATCCTAAAAAGGAGGTTGGCAATGCAGAAAAAGACCTAGATGCTAGCAACCAGGTGGAGCTTAGCCGAACCACCCAAGCATATGGAAAAAGATGCCTTTGATCAGCCCATTCAATAAGAAGAACAAGATATTGTGATGCTGTAGATGCATGACAACAATTACAGAGATGAAGAAAAGAGGCAAATAAAACCGCCACAAAGATATGATCATGTAAATATAATCTCTTTTGCATTATCAATGGCAGATTATATAGAATCAGAAGATCCTACCACATATTATGAGGCTATCTCGAGTGAAGAGTCTGCACAATGGATTGTTGCGAGAGTGAAATGGAGTCTCTTCATGAGAACCAGACATGGGAGTTGGTGAAACCGCCTAAAGGACATAAAATTGTTGGCTGCAAATGGATTTTTAAGAAAAAGGACGGATCCCCTGGATTAAACCGGTTCGGTACAAAGTACGCTTAGTTGCAAAAGATTTTAGCCAAAAGGAAGGAATAGACTTTAATGAAGTATTCTCTTGTGTTGTGAGACATAACGCCATTCGTATGTTGCTTACTATAGTTGTATTGTTTGACTTAGAGGTTGAACAACTCAATGTCAAGATAGCTTTTCTTCATGGTGAGCTTGTAGAACAGATCTACATGCACTAGCCAGAAGTTTCATTGTTCAAGGTAAGAAGGATTATGTATGCCTCCTAAAGAAGTCATTATATGGCTTAAAATAATCTCCTTGCTAGTAGTATAAAAGATTTGACACTTTCATGTTAAGTAGCAGTTACTCAAGGAGTGACTATAACTATTATATTTACCACAAAAAGCTCTTAGATGGTTCATTTGTCTATTTGTTTTTCTATGTTGGTGACATGCTCATTACTACTAAAAGCATGTCTGAGATCAAGAAGTTGAAAGAGCAACTCAGTGGTGAATTTGAAATGAAAGACTTGGGTGCAGCTAATAAGATTTTGGGTATGGAAATTCGCAGGGATCGATGTGCTGGTGAATTATATTTGTCTTAGAAAAAGTATATTGAGAAAGTACTTGAGCACTTTGGAATGCAAGATACAAAGCCAGCAAGCACTCCATTGGCAGCCCATTTCACATTATCAGCCACACATTCACACGGTCCGCTAAAAAGGAGGAACAAATATCACACACACCTTATGCTAGTGCAGTTGAAAGTATCATGTATGCTATGGTAAACACTCGACTAGATATTTCACATGCCGTTAGTGTTGTTAGCAAATATATAAGGTATCCTGGCAAGATGCATTGGCAGGCAGTGAAATGGATACTTCAATATTTTCAAGGCACTACAGATGTTGGCTTAGTATATGATAGAAGTTCTAACACTGGTGATACTATTATTGGACATGTTGACTCAGATTATGATGGAGATGTTGACAAAAGAAGATTTCTAATGGAATATATCTTCATGCTCTCAGGTAGCACAATTAGTTGGAAAGTAACTTTACAGTCCACTATTACACTATCCACCACAGAAGCTGAATACATGGCAGCAGCAGAAGCAGTAAAGGAAGCCATTTGGCTCAAAAGTTTGGTAAGCAATTTGGATTTGTAACAAGATGTTACTAATTATTTATTGTGATAGCCAAAGTGCAATATATTTGACAAAAAATCAAATGTATCATGAGAAAATCAAATATATTGACGTCAAAAATCATTTTATTCGAGATTATTTCTCAAGATACCATTATAATGAAGAAGATTGGCACTTGAGATAATCCAGCTAATATGTTGACAAAGTCAATCACTATAATCCTTGAATTTAGTTGACATTCACAATATGTGAATCTACCCTTATGGGCACACTAGAGAAGCTGACTTTAGAAATTTAAAGTTGGATGAAAATTAAGCCAATGTAGATATTTGTAGACTAGACTAGATGGCTTGACTTTCATGTCATAGCCACCAAAGTCTTCTTCAGTGGAACAAAACCAAATAGAATAGTAGCAGAGCATTTATTACATTGGCAATTTAGTTAATAAAAGTCCAAAAGCATTAAATGCATATGGAAGCATGAAAGCAACACCATTTACTCTGGTTGTAGTACAGGCATTAAATACTGAAAGAAAAGCAATAAATGCTTTCACATAGAAGCTGTGTAGCGGGACTATATATACAAGGAGTGCATGGAGTTTATTCAGTACAATGATCAATCCAACTTCAGTCTAATAGAGTAGAATTATTTGTTCTCTATGAGTTCTTCTCTTTTGTGAGTTAAGGTATACACAAGTGAGAAAAATGCTATGAGGTATTCTTGGTCTATTTGGGATTTGGGTTGAATGGAGTGTGTTCACATTTTGTATCTCCATCATATTTTCATAGTAAAATATTTGGTTGTCACCTTTGCTCGTGGACGCAGGTTTTAAGCCAAATCACGTAAATTCCTAGTGTCATTTAGTTTACGCTTCCATATATTTATTTTGCGTCACTCTGTTTCTGCCTTTTGGGCCACCATTTCACAACATGGTCATTACTTCTCAAAAGTTTAGTTTTGATACATTGATGACGTAAAAAAATTTTATATTATCATCTAGTCACATTAGTAAATATAATTAATTTTGTCTCCCATAACTTCAAAAGCCATGCAAATGATATAATTTAATTAAATAATAATATAAAATAATTTTACACTCTCAATGTATACAAATCAAATTATTTTTTAATGTTAATTTGCTTTCATTTTATTACAATGTTTTTTTTACTAGAAAAATAAAAGACAAACTTGCGTTAAATTATCTTTTTTTTTCCTCTTTTCCTTTCTTGCATGGACGAGATATTGTGGTCTTGGGGGCATTAACCTTTTCTTTTTTCCTTTTTACCAAAAGGAGCATTAACTTCATGGTTTTTTTGTCTTGGAATGGAGCATTAAGTCGATCAAGCAACCCCCGTTCCTTTTTATTTTTCGTGTCAACTCAATCACCTGCATTTTTAAATAATAATTAAAAAAGGGAATAGGCCCAAGAAAATACAATCCACAAAACCCAATAAATCACAACTCATAAAACTTGTGTGACATTAAACCTAAAAAAAAAAGTGACAAAAACAAAAACAAAACAGGAAGAAGCAAAACAAAAACAAAAGAGGGACAAATTTTAATTTAATTCATAAGATTAAATTTTTTCACATAATTATCTAATTATGTATAGTTAAATTAATAAAAATGTTTAAGTCTCATATCTACTAAATAAAAAGTTAATACAAATAAGAAGTTTTAATTTAATAATAGTGTATCAAAATTAAGCTTAGAAAAAAGGAATAGAAGAGTGCCCCCATGGTCAAAAATGTTTGGATTTGTGGTGAGTAGTGGAGCGGAATGGAATAGAACAAAGCAGAGAGAAGCAAAGTGGAGTGGCATAATTATTCTCCTCTATTGTTTGGATACCTTAGTAATGGAATGAAGTAAAATAATTATAATTTTATGAGTACAAAATATAAAAAAGAGAATTTCATCCTATTCTACCTAAAGTGGAAGGGAAGAAGGATAATAAGAAATGATGGAATTGGATCCATCCACCTCTATTCCATTCCATCCACTTTTTAAATATTCAAATAATGGAGTTTTTATTCAAATAATAGAGTTTTAATATATTTTATCCCATTTTGTTTTGCTCAATCCATTTTTATCAATCTAAACATACCCAAAGTGCTGCTTCGTTGGCATCCCTGGTTTGGTGCAAGCAAGGGTGTATCTACGTTATCAATAGTGGGGGCATAAGTCCCCACAAAAATTGTAACATTTTATTAATAATTATAAGTCTCACCCAGGTAGCATGCGTCCATATTTTGTGACACCAAGGGTTTATTTTGTCACACCCTAAATGGTTGTGTATTTATTAGGAAAATTAGTGATACTGTTGATCTCTTTTGTTTTGCTTACGACATTCTGCTTCTAAGTGCATTTTGTTGAATTCTCAGAATTGATCTGCACTTATCACGACTGTTGTCTCTAGCATGGGAGAAGAAGACATTGATGTTAAACTTTTATGTCAATCATATTTTGTTTTTATTATGCTTTTTGGTTTTGATCCCTCCTAAATTTTTGCTTCACTCTTGATTCCATTTTTGTAAAACATGATGAGGGCTTTTCATCTTTACCATTAACTGAATTCTGTTGAATGACAATGTGTTGGACAAAAGTCCAAATCACTAGTGACTTGCTTGTCTCATCATGTTTATGTGGCGATTCAAAATCACTATTAGGTAGCATTTGGTTAATGATGTAATAACAGAAATATAAAGACATTTGAGATAGATATCTGTTTAGTGGTGGAGACAGGAATAGATGACAGAAAAGTTTTCCGTCCCCGAGATAGAAAAACATAAAATTTCTTTGTACTTTGAAAATCTAGGGATAGTGGGGACATGATACGGAGATAGAAATTTAATATTTTTTCTCTTAATAATATCCCTATACAATTTTAATATTTATGTCTCTGTCTCCACTATATCCATTATCTCTATATTTCTGTCCTTGTCCTCCTACTAAACACCACCTCAGGTGTATTATACTGTGCATGATATTTTTTTTTATAAGGGATGGTGAATTATGAACATGACGCTGCCAAATAAAGCTACGTGGCATGGTTTGAAGACCTTGTGCATGAGATGGTGCTTCTTCACTTTAGTATTGAAATTTTAATCATGACCATTAGCTTTGCTATTTTACAAAGATGAAAAGGGTAGAAAAGGAATTGTATTGGTGACTTTAGCTTTTAACTTTGAGTCCATCACAAAACCCCCTTAATTTTGACTTCTTTTTGCCAAACTCTTAATATTTGTGCCTTCCCCCTGTCAAACCTTTAAATTTGAAATTGTAGGCAATAAGTTGTCTTTTATTTTTTCGGTTCACTTCCTTTCTTCTATTTACACACTAGGCCACCACCTAGCAGCTCTAATGTTGGGGTATCTTAACCAAAGTAACATTAATCTAAGAATTCAAGAGACTATGGCGCCTTCAAACAGGGAGAGAGTAGACTTACGAACCATGATCATTTGGGTAACGTTTTGGCTATTGTGTAAAGTTGTGAGGGTTTTTGGGAATTTAGGGAAGAGAACTTTCACTTATTTAGTTCTAATTAGAGTAATTTTTCCTGTTTCTAACTATAAATATTACATGATTTACAAAGTAATTGTAAGGGAATTAATTAGGAACATTAAAATATTGTTTTCATTTTAAAATACGTTTAATTTCTATATATTATTAGTATAAAATTATTTTATATTGACATTCAATAAGATATTTAGGCATTGCCACATAAATAAATGTTATTTCTTTTTCATATATTGTGTGACTTTTAATCAAGAGGCAGCAATTAGATGTTAGTGTAAAACTATTTTACACCGATAGAGCATACAAATTAAACTCTTTTAAAATAAAAAAAGGCATGATTGTTTTCCCATCAAATTTGCATAACTAATACAATGTAATTTTTTAAAATAATTTTTTTAAAAAAAATTAGTATCAATATAAAATGAAAAAGACACCCTTGTACATAACTATAAAAAAATATTTTTATTTTATTATAATTTTGCTTTTCAATTGAGCATTTACTTAGAACTCAATTATTTGTAATATAATAATGTCTAATAAGATAAGCACTGATAGTATATATAAAGTCGTATAATATAGCTCAATTAACATTTTAATATTATAAAATGTTTCTTATAACAATGTATAACATGTTCCATTATATGATATACTGTTATCCTCTCATTATTGCAAATAATTCTAATCTTAAATAAATATCTAACGAAAATATAAAAAAATTATTTATAAATTTTAAAATTAATATTATTATTTAAATATTTATCATGTGTAGTTATATATATTATATAAAAATGAAAACTATAGTAAAATAATAACTTTTATTTCTCATTCAAATTTAAATTTAAATTAGGATGAGTGTATAATGCTTGATTGAAAAACATACACGTCAAACACACATTCAGATAGTTACAGCAAGTGGAATGAATTGCAATTTAACTAAATCCGAATTATAGTTCTCTACTTAGTAGGAGTATTTTCTTTTAGTCAAAACTTCGTGTTATTTAATCCAAAACAATTGAATACAAATTGGGGGTATAAGTAGTAACTTTCTTTATTCGGTTCCAAAATATTAATAATAAGCCATGTCTAAGGTGCACGCACAAAAAATCCCATATATCTGAGCCAATAACCACATCCATTGTAAGGGGGGAAAAAGATTAAATACCCAAAATAGTCTCTTAAAAATATATTGAAGGATAAAAAAGTTCCTTAATATGATCCACACAATTCAAAAAAAGGAAAAATTGATCCCTCCTTCTAATGTGTTTTTTGTGAGTGACTGATATAGAAGTTTGAAATCTTGAGAAACTATTAGGAGCTATTTGATTTCAGTTTTTCAAAATTTGTTAAGAAAAATCCAAAAAAATTGTAGTTTTCAGAATTTTCAGTTTTTTCTTCACAAACTCTAAAAAACTGAAAATGAAAACTGAAAACTAGAAACTAAAAGTAAACAACCCCTAATTTGTTCCCCCAATATAAGGAATAAGTATTTGTTCAAAAAACTCTCTAACTGATATCACAATTATTAATATCAATTACCATTTTATTAAAGAGATTAGTTGATACGCATTGACAATGTAAATCCATATTACATGACATATCATACTGATTCACAACTCATTTATCATTGAATAAAGTGTAAATCTCATTCAAGTAGAGCATGCATCTCATTCAATAAGGAATACGATGTGAGCAACTTGATGTCTCATGTATTATGAAGACTAATAATCTTTTTCTTAATTTGAATGAGACTGTTGCGGTTCTGCATGGCAGGGGTGATTGGCATCGACACCCAAGTTCTTCCCCAGGACTTCTGTGATATTATCCTTGTCCGGACCTCTTGTACTGAACTTAATTGGTGATGTTGTCATAACCTGGCTCCATTCTAAGGAAGGATGCTTCTCTAATAAAACGGCTTATGAGATGTTAGCCAGTAAGGGTCAAAGGGGTATTAGCATCTTCGCAAATGATGCCTCATTAACTAACCATAATAGAGCCCGAAAGCATATGTCCCGAGATGAAAGACGTGTCTTGGGTAGTGTTGGTATATGTTTCAAGACAGTGGAGATAGAGATATTAAAGATAGTAGAGATGGAGATATAAAAAACATTATTTATATTATATTTGGTTATAGAATATAATATATGATAACTGTCTCCGTATCTTATTTGAAAATATAATAACAGAGCAATAAATACATAATAAAAAACATTACGTACCTCTGTGGGATCGCCACCACCGAACCGTTGGACCACCACTGCGTTACCCATGGTTGTGAGGAGATATAGGAAAATGTTAAATATGTATCGAGATATTATTGAAAAAAAATTAAATTGTCTCTATATCCTGTCATCATTGTCCCTACTTTATGGAAGTATAGAAATTTTCTATATTTCCATCTCTTAATCCTATCTCCATCATCAAATAAATTTGTCTACAATATCTTCGTATTTCTGTCTTGGAAATAGCAACCAAACACTATCTTTGTGACTGTCGTTGGGTCTACTTGCTTGTAGCTGTATTTCTGGCAGCCATTTCTCTGGCAAGAATTAATTCTTCAATGAAATGAAGGCTGAAACTAATTTAAATCCAGCGCAACCTTAAAGAGACTGTGGAGAGAGCTAGTTGATTGCATGTAGATCTTTGCATAAGGTCAATATATATGATGTGACCCATTGTTAGATTTCAGGCAGAATATGAAGTTGAGAGGAAAATCTGAGAATTTCATTGATGCTGATCTAAATGCTTTTACATTGAGGATGGGTTTATAAACCCAAAGGAAAGTGGTTACAGGTATAACAATCCTAACCAAAACTAGGGCAACATGGAAGACACGAGAATATAGTTATGATTAATAAATAATAAAAAAGACGAGCCCAGGACATGTACTTTCATCGAAAGCAATGATTTATCACGATAAAGATTTTACCTTTACCAACATGATGGTCATCATATCCAACACCAATGATCAAACTCCTATTTTGATCAATATATTTAACATCTTGAAAACTTAATTAAATTTACTTCTTCTATAAAGACTTTTTATTTTTAAATTTCTTTCTTAATGATTTAGGATATTGATTAACAAAATTCAATAAATCTGGACAAGTGAATAAAAAATTATATAGTTTTAATGACTAATTGAGAAGCGAATTACATAAGTATGAAAGAAATTTTAAAGAAATACATACAAAATAAAAAAAAATTATTTAACCTGAGAAAAAAACACTTAAAAGATATCTCATAGTTCTGTATATTATAAAATATGGATTTATGTATTAAATTTATATGTATATAAAGCTTTTCAGATGTGTATCAAAAGAACAGCTCTTCAGACTAGTACAATATTATGTAATTAATAATGGATAAAACTTACATCACATCAAGTTCTTTACTTTTATTTTATCTATTTTATCAATTAAGTCATGATAAATATATATTTTCATTTAAATAAATAGCTTAAAATTTAAAAGTATATACTCATATTTTAAAAAAAAAGTTATCACTTTATTCCTGAAAAGTTATGTCATTAAGAAATTATATTTACTTGTAGCTTTCAAAAGTTCAATATCATTTAATAAGTTCACTCAAAGATTAATTGGCCATCATTTTTATTTACAGAAGTGATTATGCTTTATATTTTATGTTAAGTTTGTGATGTATAACCACTACTTTAGTCTTAAGGCATTATATTTTTGGAAAAAAAAAAAAGCTGATTTTACAATAAGTTGATGTTGTAAAACAATCACTATTTTAGCCCTTAAAAGAACATATTTTTCACAACATAACCCCTAAAAGAATTACTTTTATTAGTAAAAATAAAAATCAATTGCCATTTGAGTGAATTTTTCAAATGAGATGAATTTTTAAAGAGCCGTGAATGAATATAGTTTTTTTGGTAGGAGCTATTTTGTTAGCGATATGATCTTTTGAGGGTAAATTGATAGTTCTCTCAAAATATTGCCACAAATGATGATTTGTTTTATGAATGGATGAAATACAAACAAAGAAAGAGTAAATAGTTCATGTAGTCCCTTAAGAAAATTTCACAAGATAATTTAACCCCTCAAAAATTGAAACTAAATCTATTACCTCTTAAGATTTTAATAATAGGACACATACATTAGTTCCTCTATGTGTATTTAATCTTTTAAACACTAACAAAATTTCACATTAGTCCTCTAAAATATGCCAAACGAAATTGCGCATTGACATGTTAAAAGGTGCTAAGTGATGAGTGTGTCGTATGAAGTAGAATAAAATTTAAAATGACTCATTTTGGTAGTTAAAATTCAAGAAATGAGTCATTTAAATCTCCATTATAAGTTTTAAAATAATTCATTTTATATAATTTTAGATACTAAAATAAGTGTAATATATTTTAAAATAATATTATTTTATCTAATATTTTAATGGTTCTTTATTATTTTACTGTGTTATATGTGTAAGTTTGCTGATAAAAAATTAATGTGCCTTTTATTTTTTATCTCAAGAGAATATGAGATTAATTTTTTTAAGAGATAAAATAGTCCACTGCATAAATTTTGAGGGATCAAACAGATGTTCACTCGAGAATGATGTAAATTTTATTCATTCATAATTACTGATGCTTTGGAAAATTGATTTTGATTGCTAAAACGAAATGTGAATAAGATGTTGATGTGACACTTGAAGGACAAAGTTGGAAGCTAGTAAGCAACTCAACGATACGTTACATTGATGCCTTAATTAGTGGGAGAATTTCTATTTTTACCTTTAAAAGATTACGCGACTGACCAAGTAATTCTAAAAAAAAAAATTATATTTACCTATATATAGTTCTATAAAGATTCATTCAATTTCACAAGTTTGCCCAAATTCAATTGAAACCCGTTTCAATTATTAGAAGCGGTTTTCTCTGGAGCTATTTTATCGATAATATAATATTTTATGAGTCAAGGATTAAAGTAGTAGTTTTATAGCTTCAACTTAATCCAAGACATGACATATAATTATTAATATAAATAGAGGTCAATTGACACGTGGATAAGTTTATCAAGGAAAATAAATTTTTGAGTACATAAATAAATATTGTTTCTTTTAAAATTACTTTGACAGCGATACAATCTTTAGTTAAGTGATACTTGTCGTATAGTTAATGCACAGAGAACTCTGGCGGTTAAGGAAAGCGCGTTTTGACTTCGCTTTCCATTTGAGGGCTGGCTGCTGATTCTTCTCTCTCGCAACACCTGCATTGATCAAATCATCAAAATTTAGAAATGTGGATTTTATAGAGCATAATGACACATTGCAAGGAAGGTGCATACAAATCATCAAAATTAGAAAAAAGGTGGATTCTACAGTGCATAACATCTCCATGATCAAGTCATCAAAATTTGATAGTGCATAATGCCCATTGCAAGGAAGGTGCATACAAATCATCAAAATTAGGAGGAGGTGGATTATATAGTGCATAACACCTCCATGGATCAAATCATCAAAATTAGAAAGAGGATACAAAATTAATTAACTTTTAACTTTAGAAGTTATATTCAAACCTTTCTTCTTATAATAAAATGAACCAACCATTTTACCAAATATCCTAAGCCCCTCCCGTGTTAACCCATCTTCCTTGCTTCCCATATTAACACCCCTTCTAATCGGTGTGGAGACATCCATAGAGTTCTCAAGTAAACCGCAAAGTTGAACCTGCACACGTCAACCCTGTCATGGTCTAGATATCTGAATCTGCCCTATTCCGAGTATCCCTTTTAAGAAGGAGCCATGAATTGCAAAACATCCAGGGATTGCCCTTCAAGACCCTCTTCATGTCTTCTTCCTTCTTAATTAATTAACGAAGAACTGGTAAGTTTTCTGTTTAATATCCAGTTTTGATCCAACATTTTTTTTTTTCAAGTATTTGGTTTTGATCTTTGTTATGTTAGTTCAATTATTAAGTGATGGTATTTGCAATAACCAAAAGAATATAATTAAAATAGTTATAAGAACCAAGTCCAAAGTTTTCAATATTTATAATAAGTACTAAATACATATTCTTAAATATTCATATGGACCAAAATTAATTTTTTTTAACAAGATTTGAGTCAAAACAAAAATTAAATGTAGGGACTAAAATCAAAATTAAGTATATGTTAAAAAATAAAAATTAAATATGTTAAGTATTTTTAAAATACTTTAAAAAAGTAAATTTACTTTTTTTTATAAATAAAATTAACTTATATTTAGATATAATATTAAAATATTTTTTATCCATAAACATATATTTTGGTGGTATTAATTTTTTTTTCTTCTAAAAGATGAAATTTAGGGAAATAGCACTTTGCACCCCTAAACTTTATGTTATATATACTTTACTCCAAAATTTTGAAAACATACAAACCAATTAATTACTAACATATCCTAACTGTGCAAATGGATGATGTATTCAAATTAAACTTTTATTTCATTTCTATGACTAATAATATAAAATAATTTTACATTAACAATCAATATATTCTCAGCAAAGTAACAAAGGATAGAAAATAATTTCCTTCTATGACAACTATCAGCCATAATTTATCACTTAGGTTAAATTTTAATATTTATTAATACGTAGAAATTAAATTTAAACTATGTTGACTCGCAATTTTTTCATAAAAAGATCATACTAAGAGTTTATTTTTTTTTATCTTTATTTCATATTTTTAAGCATTTTTATACAAAACAGAAAAAAAAATGAGAAAATCATTTTAATTGTTTAAATTTCTAAGTTTTATCCGGTAATCATTTCACCAATGAAAATTTCTTGGGTGAATATAAATCTACCTCCTCATTCTTGCACAATCACATTAAAGTAGATGGACTTATGAATAAATAGATAAATTATATAAAATTAGTGAGACTCATTTTTAATGAAGGAGAGTATCTCTTCTATGACTAACAATATGGTGAAATAGTTTACATTCTCAACTAATATCAAAGTAACACACATGATAGATAATAATTATCCTCTATCACACCTCATGAATGCTCCAAAAAGGACAAATTAGATACTTCAACATTTTTTCACCCAAAAAAATACACCTCAACACTTTGCAAGAGACTGTCATGCATTAAAGATTTGAGACTCGTGACGTTCCTTGAAGAGAAAACAATTATATGGCATGTACAGCACATCAAGAGCATATATATCAGACTTGATAGGGTTATTTGATCAAAATGGAGCGCAACACGTTTAGAGGAAATCTAAATTAACTAGTTGATTTCATTTTGATTGTAGTGCAACAAATTACAAGTTAATATAAAGTAATTGTTAGATATAGTTTACATTTAAATTGATTATGTTTATTTTAATTTAAATCAAATCCGACCCAAATCTTATATGGTTAAAATTTGATTTAAATTGATTAGGATTAAGTGTCTTAGTTTATGATTAAATCTTTTATGGGACGTTTGTTTCAGGGTATATTTAATTATTTCTAGAATAGATAGTTGGAAATAATGTGTTCCTACATTTGTTACAAGTTTTTAAAAAAATTTCTTGGGCATTAATTATTTTATGGAAAAAGATTTTTCTGTGATTTAATAAAATCTCATTTTCTAGTTGAAGAGTAGGAAAAAAATTCCCATAAATTGAGAATCAAAATTATTAAGTATAAGTACTGAACCATTTCTCAATTATTTGATTTTTTTTTCCCTAAGATGGCTTTTTTTTTTTCTTTTTTTCTATGGGGTTAAACCCACCCCTTCTTGCTCTAATGTCTCTACTACCTATGACGAAAAAAGAAGTTCAAGCAACAAATCCATATTTAATTATTTGATTGGGATGAGATAAATAAATTTAAAAATGTTGAATTTTAATTTCACATTGATCGATAACATTTTTTAATTTATATTTTTTTTCTGGAAGTTAATGTGTTAAGGGTATTTTGAAAATTATGACATATATTTTTAGAAATATAGATTATAAAATAAACTAGTTTTAAATTTATTTTCATAAATTTTAATAAATAATCTCGTGAATATATAATGCTAAACAAATATTTTTTTAAAGATACTTGAAAATAATAT
This sequence comes from Dalbergia cultrata, assembly GCA_031216105.1. NCBI lineage: Eukaryota > Viridiplantae > Streptophyta > Magnoliopsida > Fabales > Fabaceae > Dalbergia > Dalbergia cultrata. The sequence continues at coordinate 11,960,951 of CM062351.1, read as the reverse complement.
TCCCAAAAATAAAATTCCTGAAAATATAATTTCAAACCTTAAAATAATCGTCCCTTAGTTTAAGATTAAATTTTTTTTAGCATCAAATCCTTAAGAAGATAGGATTAACCTTTTTAGTTTCTATTTTTATTTATTTTGTTCTACTTGCGTATAAACAGGCATATTTGTCTAAAGAGATGGAAAACATTTATTTATTGCTTCTTTAAGAAATGCCAATCTGTGCAAATCAGGCTGTCAGGGACGTATTTTTTGAAGGTCTAGTAGGAGAAAACTTTTTCCAGTGACCTAGGCAAGTTTTTTAGAGGTTTAGTAGAAGCAACTGTCTTTATTATCCACTGAATCTATTTTATTTCCGTTGTGTTAATTTTTACGTTCATGGGTCGTTTTTGCTTATCAACAACTACCATCAAGATTTGTCACTTGAACAAAATTTTATTGTACGTCAATGCATAAAAATTAATCTTAAATTATCTTGATTCATATTTTTTATCTTAAAAAAAATGCTAAAATTTTTATTTTTATATTTATTTCATAGTTTAAATATTTTTTACACAAACAGTTAAAAATGAGAAAATCATTTTTTATTGTTTTCATTTCTAATTTTTATCCTGTAATCTTTTACTAAGGAAAATTTTTTGGGTGAGCACAAATCTATCACTTATTCTTTCACATACTTACATTGAAGTAGATGAGACTTATGAATAAATAAATATATGTTGAATAAAGTTAGTATACTCATCTTTATTATGAACATGTGTGTAGAATGATCTAGGTAGTGCTTGTTTGGATACACTTTAAAAAATACTTTTGTTCAAATGAAAATGAAAAGTACAAAATTAAGAGATGTTTGGTTTGCACATGTACACATTACAACTCATTTTTAGGCGAAAAAAAATATTTTTGTGGTGTGTTTGGTTGGCAAGTAAAAATGGGATAAAATTATCTAAATAAATTTCATATGTAATTTTATATATAAATCTTATTTAGTTAATTTTTATCCCCAATTTTACTCCATATAAAAGTAGATAAATGATAATTTCCATTTTGGGAAAAGGAAATTTGAGGTAAAATCTTACTATTACTTTCATATTAATAACCAAAAATCATTTTACTTTATCCTATTCAAATAAAAATAACTCTTTTGAACTTTTTTTTGATACACCCAAACTAAATACAAATCAATTATTTTAAAAATAATTTATTTAAAAGCAATTATTTTAAACTTAATTATTTCAAAAATAATTCTCCTAGCAAATAAACTAGATGCCCATAGCAGATATGTACAGGTTTACTAATTTTTCAAATCTCAATAGATAAACCTTCAATTCAACAGTAGCCCTACGACCTATTTGAATAAACAAATTATTTAATACTTATATAAAAATAATTTATAAATAAGTTATTTTATATTTGAATATATAATATAAAAATGCTTATTTTTAGTGTTGTAAAAAATATTTCTTAAAGATTTAAATATTTTAATTTCTCAAAAAGTGTTAAAAGTAATTTTTTGAGAAATAATAAGTTGTGCATCCAAACAAAATAAAAAGTTAGAATATGACTTTTAACTTCTAAAAAATTGAAAAAAGTTATAAGCTCTTTTGTCCAAATGGGTCTTTAGGCTATGACTAGAAGATTAAAAATAGAGATAATGACAAAGAAAGAAAGGGATAAATCCAAAATATGTATGTTTTGGAGTGTTAAATAGAGAGAAAGAGGCATGAATGAGGAGGAACAACAAAGTCACTTCAAGCCTTCTTCTATATCGTTTTTATTGACCCTCCAAATTAAGGGGTTATGATGACACATGAATTTTATTCAATAATTTTACTATTTTGACATTTTATAATCCCTCACATATAAAAAATATGCTCATAAAGTAAAAGGAAAAATTTGACAAGAAAATTTATACACCATTTTATTTTATTTTCTTATATTATAAACTCGAAATAGCAGATTGACTCTCACCATCCACTCAATTCAATTCCGCACATTTCTTCTCTATTTCATTGATGACATTTGCCTTCCGTCCTTTATAAGACTCCTGATCATAGCGTTAATTCCTAACAAGACTCAGCGTGTTTGGTTAAGAGACTAATCAGCAATCGGTTTGACCAACCCGTTGTCTCTTTGCTGCTTCTTCCTCGTCTTGCTTCTTCTGCCTGTGCTCAGTAAATTTGCATCTTTATCACTCTTTCGTCCTTTTTATTTTTTGTGTCTGGATGACTCTTCCTTTGTATTTCTTTTTTCCTTTTTTTAGTGCATAGGCAAACAACAATGAAATAGTGTAGCGCTTCATGTTCCTTATTTTTTTTTCTCATTGTTATCATTGTTAGGACATAGTTTAATTTTTATATACTGACTATATAAATCTTTTTGTGATATTATCTAATCAAATTATATATTTACATAATTCAAATAATGAATATAAAATTTAATTACTTGTACTAATATAATGATATATAATTAGATAATAATATATGTACATAAAAATTAAAATATGACCAAAAAAATAGGTGTTTCTTTTTTTTTCTTCATTTTTACTCATGAATTTTCGTGGCCACTACTCACAATTCGTGTCATTTAGGTAGCATTGTTATGATATCATCAGAGTCGGGTACACCCCAAGTGTAATAAACACTTTCCGGATGTGAGCGGAAGCGCGCCCAAATTGAAGAGACGGAAAAATGGAGTACGGTGAATAGTAATTTGCAGTGGGGCCACGTCACTATTCACGTGAATAGTACTATGTAGTGGGACCCGCTTCACTATTTATGAATAGTACTCGTTACTATTCACACCAACAAAATAGATCAAGATAACTGCACACCAATATTTTTAACGTGGAAAACCCTCCTGTAATTTTGAGGGAAAAACCACGGGCCAAACTCCGAAAAATACTCCACTATATTTAAAGAGTAATTACAATATAGTGTATCCCCAATGAGACTCTCTTCTACTACAATTAGTAGTATTACAGAGATCTAGAGAATATATCAAAAACCCCCAGTGTATACTCACACTACACTCTTGGAATTTTCTTACACACACTCTCTATTTTTCTCTCACTACAAGAAGCCTACACTGCTTCTTTCTTTACAACTGAGGAAATGCTTCTCAGTTCAGGATTGCAAAAATCGTCTGCTTCAAGGCTCTATTTATAGATGATTTTTGAAGATTATTGTGCATGTTACTGTGCATATTTCGGTGATACAACTGTATTTCACATTACTGTGCATGTGCACAGTAATTTCTTTTTGATTTTTCAACGGTCGGTGGCTGCAAAATGCACAGCCACCGCCACTTTTTCTACAAGCATTTGGTAGGGGGACAGAGACAGAAATACAGAGACAATAAAAATAATGGAGATCAAGACATAAATAATAAATATGTATAGGGATATTATTGGAAAAAAAATATTAGATTTCTGTTTCTTTATCATTTCTCCATTGTTCCAACATTTTGGAGGTACAAAAATTGTGTTTTAATGCCCTGGGGATAGAAAAATTTTCTATCTATTGTTTCTGTCTCACTTTCCAAACACATTTCTATCTCCATTATCCTTGTGTTTTGTGTCCTGTCTCATAAACTAAACGTTACCTTCCATAGTATTTGGTAAGGGGGATAGGGACACAAATAGAGGGACAGCTATATGTTGTTTGGTAAGAGGACAGAAAAATTTTCTATCCTCAAGATAAAAAATTCCTATATTTCTATCCCTGCAAAAAGTGGGGATAGAACACGGAGACACAAATTTCCAGTGATGGTCAGGCCACCGGTTAACGCCGATCAACGGTCTTCGGCTGTGGCCAACCGCCGGCCGGCGATGGTCAATGCTGGTCAACAGAAAGTCAATCTCTATTCCCGTCTCTATAACCAAACATGATATATTAGAGACAATATTTTTTATATCTCTGTCTCTATTATCTCTATATCTCTATCCGTGTCTCCTGCATGGTTCTTTGTAATGCTTCTGATGGATGTAATCTCGGTTTTCCGGTTTTTTCCCCTCTTTTATGATTCTTTAAATACATGTTTGTCAATCACAACTCATGACATTATAATTAAAATTTAACCTAATTTCCTACTCTATTTTTTGTTTTTCCGTCATCTCTATTATCTGTTTCTTTCTTATGCAAAGGCGGTTTGTGTTCTAGGTAGATTGAGTGACTCGGTGTTAAAAGTATTTGTTACGTCATCAGGGAAGAGCTGCGACAATAAATACAAGGGTAAACGTGGTGTCATTTTTTATTCCTTTATAAGAAAAATCAAATTGTATTTATAGGCTTATAAAGTTTTTTACAATGTTTTGTCATTAGGAAAGCACAATTGTAATACACACTTTGTTTGGAGAATGCAAAGCAATCAACACACACAGTTTAATATGGTTTGATAATAAGCGTATTCTGTTTCCTCACATAAAATTTCTATCATATGGGATTTGTTTTATATAAGATGTGGTAATTAAGTAATTTTTATACATTTAGGGTTTTATATAAGATGTGCTATTATATTTCAAATGTAGTATTTATACATTTATCCAATTTAATAGTATCATAGCAGTAAATATAATTAATGTTTAGTCTCACTATTTGAAAAGGTACACTTAATCTCTTATATTTATATCTTAATCTTTCTTTCTATAATACCTCAAGTCAACATATCCCTAAAGAAGCCTAGTATGGCAGAAAATCTCATAGCCCACCCATGTTGTTCGGAAGGCCCCACATGCACAAAATTTTATAAACAAATTTTCTTGGACAGCGGTGCAACACTAAAATAAGCATTGCATCGGTCACCAATATCACCTCATTAATAATCATCACATGGATTGAAGAATTCAATTTAAACTTTACTTTTTTAAAGATTTTTGGATGAAGTAGAATTCAAATCGAATTTGTATTTGTCTAACCACCATATTTGAATAGTCAAACAAAAAAGAATTCAAGTCGAATTTGTATATATCTAGCCACCATATTTAACTAATTAAACGAAGAAGAATTTTGATTGAACTTTACCACCATTTTCTTTGTAGATTAAGTAAGGTTTAATTATTATTTCATTGTAACAATATGCCTATATAAAGCCCACGAAACCCCCTTCCTCCCTCATTCTCTTAGTCCAACTCCAATCTTTCTCCTCCAAAGCTCAAAGGGTTAGATTAGAGTTATCTAGAGATTAATCCAAAATTTTGTTACTTCAACTATAGATATTGGTGCTATTTTTGCCCAAAGGAGCCTAGTTGGTATTGATCCTTCACCTCCCACCCCTCCACCCCTCTAGGTGAGTCTATTTGAACTTGTGATCTCTATGTTGATCATTAAATTTATTTTCATCAATATGTGATATAATGCATGATTTTAGAGATATTTTGAAAACATTAGAGATTTCTTATTGTTTATCAAGTTATGAAATTTTAGTTTTAAAAGCATGAACTGTATTTTTGAGAAAACTCATGAGACTATTGTTGTTGAATTGATTTTTATGTAAAAATATTTATCATTGTGATGATTAAAGATTTTCTACGATAGTTAGAATGATTTATGAAAAGATGTTAATTTGAGATATGAGCATAGAAATTATATTTTCATGATACTCAGAAATATGGAATGCAGTATGACTCATAGCAACTACCAGCTACATATTCTATAGGCTTTTGAGATCACGATATCTATAAACTGGTGATCCTTTAGGCATGATTTCATAGCCACAGTCATGCTAAGGTCAGATTGTTAAAGTTGCATGAATCTAGAGTTTTAGAGTTTTCCAGAGCTTTAAAAGATTTTAAGAGTTTTCCGAATATTTGAATAAAGTACAAACTAGTTAGTTTACACAGTAGTTATATATAGAGAAACTGACAGTGAGTTAATGACTGTAAAAACAATCGTTAGCCTTGGTACAAAGTTGCTTTATAGGCAATTTCACAGAGCAGAGAATAGAACCTATTTAGGTGTCCGATTTAGATCCTTGATGGATCATAGAGCAGAGAATTTGTTACCAATTTAGATCCTTGATGGGTCACAGAGAAGAGAATAGAACTAATGAAGGTGTCCGATTGAGATTCTCGATGGATTACAGAGCAAAGAATTTGTTATCAATTTAGATCCTCGATGATCATAAAGCAGAGAATTTTATTAGAAAAATATAAAAATAAAAATATCTCCTAAAAAAATAAATAAATAAAAAGAAAAATTTTATTATAAAAATTATTTACAAGTAAAACAAAAATTATGAAAATTTAATTTTGACTTGATAGGTACTATCAGACCTATCATATAAATGAATCATTTTGGTTGGATAATATTATAAAATTCTTTTACACTATTAAAATATCAAAATTAAACCTTTTAAATAAAATGTTACACAATTGAATCAATACTAATTAATTTAATTGAATTTATATTTGGTTCAAATTTAGTTCAAACTAATCCGATTACAATTTTTTAAACTCATCAAAACAATTCTATCGAGTAAACCTCCACATCACATAGCTTCAAAGTTTGAACTTTAAAATTTAAACAAATTTAGAAGTGGCTTTATCTTTTCATTTTCGGCCCACAATTCAAAAGCTTCCAAGCTTGAGGATAGAAAAGCACGGGCAAAAACGAAAATGCAATAAAAATAGGTCGATAGGGACAATTTTTTATATTTTCTTCTTGTGAAATAGCACTTTCAAATAATGTTTTACGATCAATCAAGGACACGGGTCAGTTCCTGATAGCACACTTCATTTAACCGACGTTGCCCTGGCCATATTAACCTCCAGTTGCAGGCAACCCAACACGCTCGCATATTCCCCACAAAAGCACCGCGTATTGTCCAAAGCGGTTCCAATCCCCTGCACCCGACGCCACAGTAACTCATTCGTTCAAAGGCAAGTAAAGGAATGGCTTGGTTGCAAACACAGAGAGAGAGAGAGAGAGAGAGAGAGAGAGAGAGAGAGGCGGCCAAGGTGAGGTCCATGCAGGGAGGGAGGAGGAGCCGCGGTGCAGAGGAAGAACACGACGGCGGGGAGGGCGGCGTTTGGGAGCTGGGTTGCGGTGGCTGGCTGTAGGGGAAGCTGACCGATCTCATGGCAGGAGGAAAGGGATGCAGCGGCCTTCCTCCCCTTTACTTGCTTCTGGATTGTTATTTCGTTGCTATGAGAAGCTGAAATCTACATTTGGTTTTGATTTATTGGGACTGTTTGGATTCCTTTTGCTGAGTTAGACCATGAATGATATATTGGGACTTTGAAACTGATTTTCTGATTTGGTCTATAATTTATGGGTCCTGCATGGTTGATTTTTTCTTTTTGGTTTTGGATGATGGTTTGAGTATAGTTCTAAGGATCGTTTCTCCTTTGGCTGGGGTTTGATATTTTTGATTGTGGACTAGGAATGGAATGTATTTTGGTTTGTGTTTATTCATAGTTCAGGGGACAGTATATTTGCTGGGATGAAGAATGGATACTGAATCAAGTTGGCTTCAAGGAAAAAAAAAAAAAAAAAGGGCAAATGGAACACCAGAAATATAGGATGAATTGAATTTTTGATTGCTTACCAATCTACCTCTCTTTTGTTTTGATCTCCCCAATCTCTAAATCTCTTATGATTTTTATTTTTTTTTAAACCCCTCTCAAAGTCTCAAAACAAACAGCTCTCTTTTTTTTTTTTTTTTGTTGTGAAGATGGCAATAGGAAAATGAAGTCTTGATGATGGTGATCGCTCCTCCCCTTTGTTCTGCTACTGATTGATCTATATATAGCAATTCCATTGTTCCAAATCATTGCTCATCTTACCTTTACAGGTTGTTGGTAGGGATCCCCAGCTTATCACCAACGAACATCCATCATTTTGCAAGTAGTGGCGAGGAACACCATCATGGTGTCCGCTATTTCTTTTTATTATTATTTTTTTATACTTCCTATCATCCCTATTTTAATATTGCTTCTCGCGTATATCATGGCAGGGAATGGATACCAGAGTGACACAACCATCATTCTTCTGTCGTCTTTCTCTTTTTTTTTTTTTTAACAGGGAATGGCCTGAACTGGATCGTGCCTCTCGCTTTTTTTTAATGGGAAGTGGGCTGAAGGTTTTTTTTTACAAGAAATAAATGAAAGAAAACTATAAAGAAAATTCATTTAAAATTATGAAATATACAAATTTTTGAGTTTTTTTTTTTGAATAAAATCAGGTCTTCATAATATATATATATATATATATATATATATTTGTGATATGATTATAGATTTTAGAGTTAAATTATGAACTTTCATTTACAATCATATTAACTCTAAAGAATAGGTGATTTGTATGTAGAAAATTCGAAGGGATGAGGTTTCTCAAGTTACGATCATGTTTCCATCGAGTCGTGACACTTTCAAAGTCCTGGTATGATTTATTTTCAATGATTGTGATTAAATTTTTATTTTTTTATATTTTAATAAATTAAGTTGGTGAAACTAGAACGTATGCCTTATTCTTTGTTGTAAATATTTAAAAGGTATCCTTACATTGTAATTTCAAAGTCCTGGTATGATTTATTTTCAATGATTGTGATTAAATTTTTATTTTTTATATTTTAATAAATTAAGTCGGTGAAACTAGAACGTATGCCTTATTCTTTGTTGTAAATATTAAAAAGGTATCCTTACATTTAAACTTTACAATGATGCGTGAGAACTCTAGGGTTAAATGAATTTAACCTGCATTGAACTCTTTAAATTTTAGGGTACGTGTAATTTACACATTGATTTTTTATAATGTACCTTATGACACATTTAACTTTTCAAATTTAACAAGAAAAATCTCACTTTTCAAACAATGTAAAATTTTAAGTCATAACAGAGTGTTGAGGTGTACACTATAAGAAAATTAGGGGAGCTAATTGTATATAATATCTATAGATAAGATGTTGAGTTGTACAAATTAGAAATATGGGGTTAAGTATTAATAAATCTTACTTTCATTAGTTGTTAAAATTATATGCTAAAATTATATTGAGGAGTATTTTATATAGTTTGAACAGTTCCTGATATCGCGATGTACATTTTGAAAAATCAGAGTATAAATTATACATAATCTAATATTCAAAAGGAAAAATACATTTTTTTTTTTTCTAGATAGTTTTGTACAAAAACAAATGAAAAAAGAGAAAATCATTTTTTACTGTCCCGATTTCCTAATTTGATTTCCTGATTTAATCCCGTAATCTTTTCACCAAGACTACACTCTTTTTCCATATTTGAATTTATAGACCTTTCAGCTTGAACTGTAGCCTCTATCCCTAAGAAGGCGCTAGTCTGCACATAGTCTCAGCAGAAACAAAATAGTAAGCAAATAAATAATAAAAAACTCAAACAAATAAATAGTTACCAACTCGCTGTCTCTTTGGTTTCGTCTTGCTGGCCGTTCCTGCTTCCTCTTTGCTCAGTAAGTCTGCATCTTTATGACTCTTCCTTTGTATAGTGTATCACTACACGTTCCTTGTTTTTCTTTCTTCTTCTTCTTTTTTATTTTTTTAGTATCATCGTTTTTGTTATACGTGACTATAAAATGTTCTTTTTTTCTTTCTCTCTAAATGAGTGTTTCATTTCATGGTTCTTTGAAATGCTTACTATGAATGTAATATTTGTTTTCAGTTTTTTTTTTCTTCTTCTTTTTATATGAAAATGCATGCTTGTCAACCACAAATCATGTCATTGTAAGTGAAACTTGATTATTACTAAGAAGGTACAAGTAACACCGTTGATTTCTTTTTATTTTTTATTTTAATTTTTTTTCTCTAATTTCTGGTTCTTTTTTATGCAAAGAATGTTTCTGTGTTCAACCTACCAAAAAAAAAAAAAAAGACTGTTTGTGTTCTAGATTAGTTCTGGTATCTTCTTGTTTTTTTTAGTTCTTTTTTTTTTTTTTGACAAATTCTTGTTTCTCTAACTTCAGCATTTATGTAGCTTCTTTCTTTTTGAAGACTATTCACATTCCAGTCTTGGTAGAAAAGTAATTTTTTTCCTCTTTGATTTAACACTCACTACCTTATTCTTCTTATAAGGTTCAACTTGCATATGCACTCTTTTGTGTTTCTCCTTCATTGATTCTTCAAATGCTTGCCATGTATTATGTACAAAAATCTCTGGTTTGTTTCCAGAGTGTTTGCAAGTGTTTCTTTCCTTTCAAATGCTTCTGTCTTCATGATTTTTACCGTGTGTCATAAGTCTGCAATTTTTTTTTTTATCCATTTCACTGATTTTTCGTGAAATTTCATGAACATTCCTTGCTTTTCATTTGAATACTTCTCCAAATCACTATTTTCATTTTTTCTTTTTTTATATCATTTTGAATATCCTATTGGGATTCTTGTTTTTCCTAGACTAAATTTTCTTCCTTTAAAAACCCTTTATTTTCAAGATTTAGTTTTTATTCACTTACAGAAGAAAAAAAAGTAAAACTTTATAATATCAGTTGATAGAATTTGAGGAAAAAGCCAAATGATGATGGTGAGTAATTATCCACTATGATAACCACCCACCATAATTTTTCATTTTCTTCAACATCCAACGTTTGTGTGTGTGTGTGTTTTTTTTTTCTCCTTCCCATTATTCTTCAAATGCTTGCTATGTATGGTTGAAACGATGAAATCTCTATTTTTCGTTTTGGAGTCTTTTCAAGTTTGTTTCACTTTTCCACTTCTTCATTGTAATCTCTATGTAATCTTTATGGATTTCACTTAAGTATTTTACTTGTTAATATTTCCCACTGTATTTTCAGCACATTCCAGGGTTCTGTGCTGTTGTACTCTTTTATGGGCACTGTTGATAACATTCTCCAATTGTAATCTGGGTGCTTAGGAATGAAGGCTTCAAAATCACTTGGAAGAATTGAAGAAGAATGGTATATCGAACCCCTATCCATTACTTCTGATGAATCGAGTTCATCACCTGCTGCCAAGAAAATGGATGAATTCTTTGTCAAGCGCAACAAGGTGAATCAAGCATTGGTAATATTTAGGAACATGTTCGCAGAATTTCTGATTGAACATGAAGCAGACCAAATTGGTCATATGAAAGCAACACACAAAGCTTTGATGGAAGCTGCAATGTTGATGCAGAAAAAGCATCTATTGGTGAACAGCAAAAAGCGGGTGGGACATGTCCCGGGAATTGAAGTTGGTGACCTATTTCAGTACAGGAATGAGCTCTATGTCGTCGGCCTCCATCGCCAGTTTACAAGCGGTATTGATTACATGTGGAAGGGTGACTACACTTTGGCCACAAGCATTGTGGTAACTGATCGCTATGCCAATGCTAGAGAATCGAGTGGTGCATTGGTTTATATTGGTCATGGAGGGAATCCCAATGTAAGAAATAACACAGTGCCTCATGATCAAAAATTGGAAGGAGGAAATCTTGCTTTGAAGAATAGTATGGATGCAAAGAGTCCTGTGAGGGTTATATTGAAGGTTTTCGGAAAATCAGGGAATAAAAACACTAACCATTTCTCATTTATATATGATGGATTGTACTTAGTTGAGAAGATGACCCAGGAAAGAGGGAAATTTGGAAAACTGGTGTTCAAGTTTGTACTGAAGAGAATCTTAGAGCAACCCTCAACCTGTGTTACCCCCAAGGATGAGGTTATGGGGAATGCCAATAATTCTGGGCAATGTGCTAATTTTACTCTTAGGAAAAGGCTCAAATCTAAAGGTTGTGGAGCTAAAAGGGATATTGTCATCATGAATGATATTTCAGAGGGACAAGAAAAGTTTCCTATTCGGGTGGTGGCTTCAACTCATGTTGATCAGATGCCTCAATCCTTTAATTACACAGTCAATATCATTTATGCCGATGGTTTCAAGCTGCCAATGGTATATGGCTGTGATTGCGTAGATGGATGTGTGGACTGTGAGAAATGTGCCTGCATTATTAAGAATGGTGGAAAATTTCCCTATGACAATAACAAAAGACTTGTTTCTGGATTGGGATCATCCCTTATATATGAGTGCGGCCCTTCTTGCAAGTGCTCCTCATCTTGCATCAACCGAGTAAGTCAGCATGGCATTCAGTTCCAACTTGAAATCTTCAAAACTGAGTCGAAGGGTTGGGGTGTCAGAACACGCTCTTTCATTCCCTCCGGCAGCTTTGTTTGTGAATACATTGGAGAAGTTCTTCACAATAGAGAAGCTGGATCAAGGCAAAATGTTGAAAACTATATAGTTAATATGGGTATGTTCCCGGCATATATATCTTGTCTAGTTTGTACTTTGGCTTTACTTGACGATTACATTCTTTTTTTTTTTTTGCAGGTGTTGGCAAGGTCTTCATTGATGCAACAAGACAAGGAAACATAGGAAGATTTATAAACCACAGTTGTTCTCCCAATCTCCATGTCAAAGATGTTTTGTATGATCATAATGATATGAACCTTCCCCATAAAATGCTGTTTGCTGCAAGGGATATACCTGCTGGGAGAGAGCTGAGTTATGATTATAATTGCTGCAAGTCAAGAGTTATCTGCATTGGTGGTAATCTTTGCCACTGTGGTTCCCCTAAATGCACCGGGCAAATCTACATTTAACTCTAAGGGTCTATTTGGTTGGAGGGTAAAAATGGAGTGTAAATTTTAATGGTTGAACTCCGTATTTAAAATTACATAAAGTTCATTCATTCATGCAAATTTTCTTTTTGTGTGTAATGATAGTTTTGCTTAGGACAGTTTAATCTAGTATTGATCGTTTTACACTTTAACTAATAGTATTGTAAAAAAATGTAGTGATAACTCTTATAGTGTGAAAAGCTGTTCTTGGCTCTTGAACAGTCATAGTCATGACTTTGTTAGCTTGTAGAGCTTATGTTAAGTATATTTCGTTGTGACCAGCTGACTGAGGAACCTGATATCTGGAAATTGGACTCTTGCAAACTAGATTTCTGCAGTATATTGTTCTTCTAATTTTTGTTATCCTAGTTATATTTTGTAGGGGAAGTAAGTTCAATAACTCACATTATGATGGTCATGGGCTGAATATTTTTGCTTTCACTATCATAGAAATTAAGGTGGGGTGAAAATCACTTTTAATCATCTCAATTTTTTTCTGTATATTTGGATAATTTTTTAAAAATAATTAAAATCTTAAAAATTAATTTTCAGTTGTTATTGAAAAAGTCATTTCTGAAAAAAAAAATCAGCTTTTTTTGTTATGTATAAATTTTAAATTACTTAATGACCTTTTTAATAATATGAAAGAAGCACGCTCTTAGCCTATATGAGTTTAACAATAGCATTGTCAATTTGTGTAGTGAGGCAAACCTTAAATGTCAAATTTTGAACCAAACGAAAATCGAAAAAACAGATTGCAAACAATGTAAATTAACAATAATATATAACATTGTTCTCTTCTTTCCCATATTTGAAAATATTAGTGTTCTCTTATTCATCATTCAACGTCATTCTATTTTAGCTTGTAGTAATGGCTTCAAAAATAGAAGTTAAACTACTGTCTCTTCTTTGTGAAGGGAGTCTCTATGTTATATCAAACTTCATGTTGAGATTCAACAATTTAAACATCAAAACAACTCAACATAAATATAAGTTAAATTTTATCCACACCACTTTTCTAAAAGAAATAGAAGGTCCCAATTTTTTTAATGAACATGTTTGTTATTGAGCTTTTTATTTTTGAATTGTTAAACTCAGAAGAAATTGATTCGCATCTATTATTTAGTGAATTATTTGTTGGATCTTTTTTCACTAATCATTGTATATTACAAATTATATGTGTGCTCATTTCGCTACAAATTTTGTGGGAGAGATCATTGGAAAATGTGATCCATAAATGCAAGATATCATTATCAATGGTATGCTAAGTAAATATATTATTAAATTGGCACGGGAGGATATCGAGCAAGAAGAAAAATATTTCTTATGTGTACTAAATAAGTTCAAGTTGGTCCATTTCGATTTGAAGTTGTAGAGCAATTGTAGACATAATATTGACTTTGCACGATTGATTTTTTTTCTTTTTTTTTTAATATAATGATATCATAATTTTAGAATGATGTTGGTATGATATTATTAATTGTATTTGATGTCAATTTTATGATAGTATTTGATGGATTGTATTTATACACTCATATTTCCTCTATAACTCTAAGTATATTATATCATTTTGTGTGCTAGAATAATTAATATTTGGTTAATTTGTATTTGTAATATCCATTTATACAGAAACTAATTATGTAGTTTTATACATGAAGCATAACGAGTTACATTAAGTAAAAAAATTACAAACATAAAGTTCTAGCATAACAACTTAATGTCATTAGGTACAAACTAAAAATTACAACATAAAATCACACATTAATTAAACATAAATCCATAAACTTATAGCAGCTGCCGTCCATTCGATGCTACTTGGCTAATCTGAAACCATCAGAAATAAAATAAAGAAAAATGAGAATTTAAGAAAATTCTCAGTAGAAATGAATAGTTTTAAAATAGTTGAACTATGGTTGGTTTCAGCTGTGTCTGCAAGGAAAATACACATGTTTACAATAACATTATATGAACATAATCAATTAAAATATGCCATGTAGAACATGTCATACATATCTTATCAAATTTGTGATTTCTTTACTTTAATTTTCTCTTTCGTTAGTTTGCTTATCTCACACATACTTGAAGGCCTTATCTTAGGAAATTCTCATTCTTTCGTATTCTCTTTCATCGTGACGACAAAGCAAAACTTTTAGCCATTCTAACCAAGGCAGGTAACATAAAAGGATCTCATGTGTATCCCTCTGCCTTATCTATGGTTAGCGGCAAATCATTTTCTTTTTAAATTAATTTAATAGTTATTGTTCATAATTTCATAATAAGGAAATCATACAATTAATCTATAATAAGAGCTCATAAATTATTTAAATAGTGAAACATCAATGTGTAACATTTCTATATTCATGCATAAATTGAACCAAATGAATAAATTAATGCCTTAATAAAATTTATTAACCCATATAGTTGTCAATTTAAATATTGACAACTAAAATTAATATATTATTATATAAATAATATGGTAAATTCTAAAATGAAAAAAATGATGAATTAATGTACCACATATAGCAATATAAATAAAAGGGAATATTTAATTAACTTGAATTAAATAATAAATCACATAAATGTAAAGAAACATTAAAATAAATAAAGAAATCGGAGCGGTGGTACTCCGCACTGGACCGATGGGGAGAGAAGAGAATATGTATAATTTAGTGATAAAAAGAAACCGGAGCGCGGTGAACCGACAAGACCGGTAAAGAGAGAAGGGAATCTTTATAATTAATAAGAAACAGGGGCGCAGTAAACCGACGGGACCGATAGAGAGAGAAGGGAATTTTATTAATATTATTTTAACCAATATTCAAATCCATAATTAGAAAAGAATAACAATAATAAGTAACAATGAGTATCTATAATGTAAAATGACAGTATATAAAATGAGTAATAGTAATAATAATTGTAACCATGGTTTTATTTTGCATAAATAAATTCATTCCTACCTCAAATTTAACTGACAAATAAAAATTATGTAAACTAATTGAGTTTTATCTCCACTATATTTTTTTTTCTCTTTCTTCTCTCTCCTCTCTCCTCTCTTTTCTTTCCTTCTCTTTATTCTCACGTGCTCTCTCTCTCTCTCTCTCTCTCTCTCTTACTTTCCCTTCTTTCTTTTCTTTCTCTTATTCACAAACTCATATATAAATATATATATATATATATATATATATATATTTAATATATTATTACTTATTACTCTTAGTAAATTTTATTCTTAACTTAGTGCAATATATTTTGAGTTGATTACTAACAATTCATGGTCTCATTTTATACAGTTAATATATGTATTTTAAAATTTTAATCTAGTATTTAAAATAAATATTGATGTAAAATTATTAAGTAAGACCAATAAAATATTTAAATTTGATACATGACTTAAAAGTATTACACACAAAATATTTTATTTTATTATTATTATTGTTTTAAAAAAAAGGGATATTACAGTATTTAGTCCTTACTGTGTGTCATTGAATAAAATTATGGCTAATTGCACTATTTTGATGAATACATATATTTTGAAGTTTCTTGTTCTTTTTTAATAATCTTTTATGAGTGTTATTTACTTGCAAGACTTCCCATGATGATGAAGACTATAAAGGTGCATGGAGCTTTTAGCAATGTTCAATTTAGGAGAATTAATTTGAGGAGCTAAATAGAATATTTTTATAGCTTATGTGAGCACATTTGCAGAAGTATTGTAATGAAAAATTGTATCTATCTCTACAAAAATTAGATTGAGACAAATAAAGATACTTTGGAGAGTTGAAGAAGTCCTATATAGTAGTTGATCAATTATATTTTTGAGACTTAACTTTGGTTATATGTGTATTTGCAATTGTGAATATCATGCATGATCATGGTTCCAATTAGGTATAATTTAAATGAGGCATAATTTAAATTATTGTTTTACCTTTGCGTCAATATAAGAGGTTATTCGAACTATAAATCAAATATAGAGTAACAAAAAAATAAAATTAATTGATATGCACTAATGATATAAATTTATTTTACATTGTCAACTAATTAAAATTTGACATATCAATATTGGGGTTTTTCTTTTGAAATCCATGGTACCTTTTGTAGTTAACAATTGTAATTTAATCTTTAATTTGATTGATTTTAAAAATTTGGACTAGTAAAATACATGAATAATTTTTAACTATAAATAATTAAAAGATACCTGTACCTTTAAATTTTACGGGGGATCAGACAAACCCTTGGCTATTGAGAAGAATCAGGAGAATGTAATGAAATTACTATCATTATATATCGTAATGTGCCAAATTTTAATCGGTTATACGTGTAAAATATTTTCATCTATCAATGCATATCAACAAGATTTTTAAAGAAATATTCTTTTATGAACATGCGTACGAGGCCACAATCACAAAAAAGAGTATGGAATCCATAGAGAAGTACAGTTGGTGGGACTCACCTGTAAACGTGCCTAAATATAATGCGATACATTTAAGTCTGTACGATAACTTGTCCTTTAAGTCTATCCAATGCCTTGTCCTTTAGAAGTTAATGGAAATTGATATGTTCCTAGCAATTTCGTTACTTCCGCTGTCCTTCGCGTGCATTTCCTCCAAACCAACCATACTGCAAGAACTTACTCTTTCTTCCAAATTTGATCAGACAAACCTTTAATTTCAACGATAGCCTTTGTCCCTTAACAAGCAACAAGACTACTACTAGTCATCACACATAGAGTCTCCACCAGAAACAACGAAAAACAAAATCCAACTAAACAAACGTTGACCAACCCGTTGTCTCTTCAGTTTCTTCTTGCTCGTCGTTTCTTCTTCCTCTTTGCTCAGTAAGTTTGCATCTTTATGACTCTTTCCTTGTACAGTGTAACCCTGCATGTTCCTCCTTTTTGTTTCATTCTTTTTATTGTCATCTTTTTTGTTGAACACTTGAACTGACTAAAAGATGCTTCTTTTTGTCTTTCTTCATTTTTTTTTTCTCTCTCTCTCTCTCTCTAAAATGATTGTTTCATGGTTCTTGGAAATGCTTACTATGAGTGTTATCTTTGTTTTCAGTTTTTTTTTTTTTTAATGATTCTTTAAATGCATGTTTCTGTTTGTCAATCACAAGTCATGCCTTTGTAAGTGAAATTTAACTTGACTACCAAGGTTCAACGTGCATGCACACTTTTTTCCTTCCCTGATTCTTCAAATGCATGCCATGTGTTATGTACAAAATCACTGGCTTTCTTTCAGATTGTTTGCACTTTGCAAGTGTTTGCTTCCTTTCAAATGCTCTCTCTTCATGATTCTTACCGTGTGTCATAAGTAAGTCTGCATTTTTTTTTTCTTTTTCCTTTCACTGAATTTTTTTTCCTTCATTTTTGTTTTTGTGAAATTTCATGGGGCATTCCTTACTCTTCGTTTGAATACTTCTCCAAATCATTGTTTCATGATTTCTTTTTTTCATTTCATTTTGAATACCCTAGTCGGATTCTTGTTTTTTCTAGACTAAATTTTCTTCCTTTTAACAACCCTTTATTTTCAAGATTTAATTTTTATTCACTTACAGAGAAAAAAGGTAAAACTTTCTACTATCAGTTGATAGAATTTGAGGAAAATGCCAAATGATGATGAGTAATTATACACTATTAACTACCCACCATAATTTTCTCATTTTTCATTTTCTTATGTCTATTTTCAGTGCATAGTAATTGATCTATCATTCTCTTTTAATAGTTTTGTTCCTCCTTGATTCTTCAAATGCCCACTATGAATGAAATCCCTGTTTTCACAATGTTTATTTCATGATTCTTTGAATTCATGTCTAGTTGTTTTTTCCAATATTAGTTCCTTTCCTACGAAAAGACTTTTTGAGACTTTGAGTTCCAGTTTAGTGGAAGTAATTTCTCTTTATTTGAAAGTCACTACCTTATAGTTACTTCTCTATCCTTCAACATGTATGTATTTTTTTTTCCCTTCCATAATTCTTCAAATGCTTGCTATTTATGAATTGAAATCTCCATCTTTCGTTTTGGAGCCTTTGCGCGTTTGCTTCATTTTCCACTTTTTCCTGGTAATCTCTATGGATTTCACTTCTCACTTGAAGGAATTTCCTTATTCATGATTTCTGCATTATGAACCATTCATGTTTTCCTATGTTGTTGTACCTTTTCTAGGCATTGTCCATAACATTCTCTATTTGTAATCAGGGTGCTTAGGAATGGAGGCTTCAAAATCTCTTGCGAGAAAGCAAGAAGAATGGTATTCCAAACCCCTTTCCATTACCCCTGAAGATTCCAATTCCTCACCTGCTTCCCAGGAAAGGGATGAATTTTCTGTCAAACGCGACAAGGTGAATCAAACATTGGTGGTATTTAGGAACTTGTGTGCGGAACTTCTGAGTGAAGGTGTTTCAGACAAAATTGGTCATAGGAAAGCAACATACAGAGCTTTGATGGAAGCTGCAATGAGGATGCAGATGATGCATCAATGGGTGAACAGCGAAAAGCTGGTGGGAGATGTCCCGGGAATTCAAGTTGGCGGCCGATTTCGGTATAGGAATGAGCTCAATGTTGTTGGCCTCCATCGCCAGTTTACAAGCGGTATTGATTACATGTGGAAGGGCCAGGACTGTTTGGCCACAAGCATTGTGGTAACTGATCGCTATGCCAATGCTAGAGAAGCGAGTGGTGCATTGGTTTATAGTGGTCATGGAGGGAATCCCAATGCAAGAAATAATGCAGTTCCCTGTGATCAAAAGTTGGAAGGAGGAAATCTTGGTTTGAAGAATAGTATGGATGCTAAGAGTCCTGTGAGAGTTACATTGAAGATTTTTTGAAAATCAGGGAATAAAAGCAGCCACAATTTCTCCTTTATATATGATGGGCTGTATTTGGTTGAGAAGATGACCCAGGAAAGAGGGAAATTTGGAACACTGGTGTTCAAGTTTGTACTGAATCGAATCTTAGAGCAACCCTCAACTTGTGTTACCCCTAAGGATGAGGTTATGGGGAATGCCAATAATTCAGGGAAATGTGCTAATTTTTCTTCTAGGAAAAGGCTCAAATCTAAAGGTCGTACAGCTAAAAAACATGTTGTCATCTTGAATGATATTTCAGAGGGACAAGAAAAGTTCCCTATTCGGGTGGTGGCTTCAACTCATGTTGATCAGATGCCTCAATCCTTTGATTACACAGTCAATATCATTTATGCGGATTGTTTCAAGCAGCCAATGGTATTTGGCTGTGATTGTGTAGATGGATGTGTGGACAGTAAGAAATGTGCCTGCATTGTTAAGAATGGTGGAAAAATGCCCTATGACAATAACAAAAGACTTGTTTCTGGATTGGGATCATCCCTTATATATGAGTGCGGCCCTTCTTGCAAGTGCTCCTCATCTTGCATCAACCGAGTAAGTCAGCATGGCATTCAATTCCAACTCGAAATCTTCAAAACTGGATTGAAGGGTTGGGGTGTTAGGACGCGATCTTTCATTCCCTCCGGAAGCTTTGTTTGCGAGTACATCGGAGAAGTTCTTCACAATAGAGAAGCTGGATCAAGGCAAAGTGGTGATAACTATATAGTTAATATGGGTATGTTGACGGCGGATATCTTCTCTAGTTTGTGCTTGCTGCTTGGACTTCACTTGACAATTGCTGCCCTTTTTTTTTTTTTTTTTGCAGGTGTTAGCAAGGACTTCATTGATGCAACAAGACGTGGAAACATCGGAAGATTTATAAATCACTGTTGTTCTCCTAATCTTCATGTCAAAGATGTTCTGTATGATCACAATGATAAGAACCTGCCCCATAAAATGCTGTTTGCTGCACGCAACATACCTGCTGGGAGAGAGCTGAGTTATGGTTATAATAGCTGCAAGGCAAGAGGTATTAGCATTGGTAGTAATCTTTGCCACTGTGGTTCACCTGAATGCGTTGGACAAATTTACATTTAACAGTAAGGGCATATTTGGTTAGGAGGATAAAAATGAGGGTAAGTTTTCATTAATTGAGTTCTATGTATAAACTCATGGAAGCTTAATCACGGAAAGTTTACCCCTCCAATTTTACTCTGTAACCAAATATATCCTAAGTGGTAAAAATCGACAGCTCCTCTTTGTGAATGATGATAGTTTTACTAACATAATTGTAAAAATGTAGTGATAATTCCTCTAGTGTGAAAGCTGTTATTGGCTCTTTAAACCGACATAGTCATGACTTTGTTAGCTTGTAGTGATAATTCCTATGTTGTCTAGTATATTTCATTCTGAGCTGCTGAGGAACCTGAGATATCTGGAAATTTGAACTCTTGCAAACTAGATTTCTGCAGTATTTTGAAGGGGAAGTAAGTCAAGGGCTGAATATTTTTGCTTTCACTATCATACAATACGCGGTGACTGTCCTCATTTTGTAAAGTTTGTTGTTGACTCTCGGCTGGTTTGGCCTGTAACAGTTTTATCAATAGCATTGTTGATTTCTGTAGTTTATTGTTCCTTGACTTTTATAGCAATAGTCTTATTTTGAAGGGGGATGTAGGTTAATGGTGTGTTTGTTTCATATTTTTAATAAAAATATTTTGAAACTTTATATATAATTAAAAAAGTTTAAAACTGATTCTTCTCATAAGTTAATCTTTTTAATTTTTTTTACCAAAAAGATGAAATTGATCTTTTTTTAATTCTGATTATTTTTAAAAAATCATTTAAATATATGAAAAGGAATTGTTTGGAATTTAACAAAAAAGTTATTTTCATTTAAAAAAAAGAGAAAAAAACAAACAAACAAATAATTCCCCCTAAATACATATAAGGCATTACGAGTGGTGAAGGATTGTCTACTTTGCATAATGCATGCACTATCATTAAAAAAAAAAAAAAAGAAGAAGAAGTGAAAATCCCCATCACAATTTTTTTTTTTATTGCAGCCTATATGTTGTCTAAGCTCTAATATATTTAATTGTGATTAATTACAAACTTGTTTGGTTTTAGTTTTTATTTTTTATTTTTAGTTTTTCAGTTGTTAGGATTTTATAGAAGAAATGTTGAAAACTAGAATTTATAGTTTTTAGAATTTTCAATATTTTTTTCATAAAATTTGAAAAATTAAAAATAAAAACTAGAAACTCAAATCAAACATGCCCTAATTTGATAATTTTTTTTTTATTTTTCAGAAAAGCCTATGTCCCTTCATATGGGCTTGGCAGCAAGGAAGAGAAAATCGGACCGGATATTGAACCAGTCAAGGTACTGATTCAAAGGTTTAGAAGTCCAATCGGTTCAATCGAAATATAATAAAATATATATATAAATATATACGTATGATTAACTAGAAATTAGAATATAAAAAAATATTAAATCATTAACATTAACATAATCAACAAAAAATATATATATTTATAGGTCTATAAAAATAAACATAATCTATATAAAATTTCTCTAGTCTCAATCTCATAACAAGATCACAAAAGTATTTGAAAACAATATTTGTTGGTGATCAGCAAGGTTTATAGTGAGCAGCTTGCGAATGACAGAGAAAGAAGAATGATAACTTAATAATCTTTGTTAGTGCCCTTCTTTAGTTCCATTTTTTTTTTTCATTTTTTTGCTATGTGACTGTCATAAGATATCAGTATTTAAACTTTGAAATAAAACAAATAAAAAAAAAGAAGCTTCGAACTGGTTTTAATCAATTTTTTACCAGTTTTTGACTTTTATGATTTTTTGAGATTAACTAGACTGGTCAATTTCTAGTTAAATAGTTCAGATTGGTTGGTGCGGTCTGATTTTCTCTTCTATGCTTGGCAGAGGTTCCTCCTAATAAGGCCTCTAAGAAGCCTTTCTCAAACTATGCATAACCCTTCGACCGTAAAAGAAAAAAAATAAGAAAAAAAAAATCTATGCATTACCCCATTATTAAGGGCTGGGCATTTTATACCCGAGACCCAGGTTTATAGTTTATAGGGATTGATTTAAGGATTTAATTTTGATGCAATTGTATAAAATTTTTTCACATTGTTATTTAATTAAATGTCTTTTTTATATAACTTTTTAAGCAATAGGAAAAAAAAGTAACTATATTAATAATATATTATTATATAATTGAATAAATATGTAAAACTATATTACACTATTAGTGTATTTCAATTAAATCCTTGATTTAAACCCGATACTAGAAATTACTGCAAAAAATTATATGCATATTACGTCATATGCAATGACTATTTATGTTCGATTATCTTCTGGATATAACCACGTAGTCAAGAATAATTTGGATTATCAAGTGATTTTAGTATTAACAGACTCTTTCCACCAATTTTTTTGTTTTTTTCAATAGACTCCTTCTTTGATAAAGAAGATATGTGATCTATTTGATTTCTGTTTTTATTTTCAATTTTTCAATTTTCAAGATTTTGTGAGATAAATATCAGAAATTAAAAATGAAAATTGAAAACTGAATTTTATCATTTTTACAGTTATTATTATTTTTTTCATAAAATCTGAACAACTAAGAAACTGAAAATATAAACAAAATTAAACCAAAAAAGCCCCGTCTTTTGTCATCTGCCATTACGAGGCCCTCGCCTCTCAGTAATAGATGACCTAATTCAAAGGTTGCACTCTTGGCAACGAATCTAAAGTAAGATTTAATGATTAAGGGATATTAATGAGCTATATGATCACGCTAACAATATAAATCAAAACGATAAGATGAGTGTAGTTTAAATTTAGCCGACCAAGGAGAGGGTTGGGTTGGCTTCCTCTTGAGCAAAGATAAGGAAAGGTGCTGCCAATTTGAATTGAGAAAAGAGAAGAGGTCATGAGGGAGAGGGCAATAACTAGGTTTTTTGAGAAATTATATTCGATCAATCAAGTTTGTTCTTGATACGAGTTAGCTTTAATAAAGAGGCTCAAGTGACATGTTTCAATGTGAATTGGAAAATTATTGAGTGGTTATGAAACATAGAGTAAGATTATGCTCTAATAATTTGTAAAATGACATTTCAGTTTTATTTTTTTGACATGAATGACAATTTAGTTTTTGATGATACTTAATGGTAGGTTCTCTTATTACATAAAATTGAAATATCACTTTGCAAATAGTGGAATAATCTTATTCTACACTTTAGAAGCCCTTGAGAGGATATGAGCTTTGGCAGAAGTTGGACATCCCTCCTTCAAAGCCATTTTTTTTTTTCACTATTAGCCAGTTTAGTAGGCACAATATCTGTTAGGTTTTAGCTTGTTTTTTTTTTTTTTGGCATGCCTTTTCCCCAATTTCGATATATGTATAATAAAATAATTTTAATAATATAATAGTACACAATTAGAAAGATATAAATATGATTATTTAATTTTTCTTAGAAGACGTATAAAAAAATTACATACATTTTAACAAAATTTACATTTTTTAAAATTTCCTATAAAAGAAATAGCTACCTCACGGTCTTGTAGTATATGACCATTCAATCAATTTATTTGGATTCTACCATTTTTTTTTAAAGTAAGTGAGAAAATGACATGTGAGATGAAAAAATAAAAAGTTAATCACTTTTAAATTAATAATTTTTATTATGTATATATCCTATTAAATAATTGGACAAATTATATTAACTTTTTTCAAGATTCAATGAAATTTATTTTGTTTATAAAATTTGCTTTAGAGATTCTTGAGAGACAGGCCTCTCCTTATTTTGTAAAGTTATTACACCACACACTCTTCTTTGTTACATATTGAACAGTACATCGAAGAAACAAATGGGAGCCAAAATAATTTTTAAATGGGAGCCAAAATAATTTTTAGGGTAAAATGCATTTTATCTTTCTGAGTTTTAAGTCATGTGCAGTTTACACCATGGTTTTTAAAACGTGCACTGCAACACGTCGGACTTTCCAAATAGTGTAAAACATTCCTTTCAGTTAAGTTGATATTCATTTCCACCATTAAGTATTTATGTGCATGTCATGTGCACAATTAAATGGATAAAATACCATTTCTTAATCAAATTTCCTAATCATGAACCCTCCCTCACTCAGAAATAGCTGAAAATACCCTTGAGATGCTAGAGTTCAGTTGTAACAAAAATAGTATTTTTGTCCATTTTTAAGTAGAGAAGGAGGGTTTAGGGTTGAAAAATTTAATTAAAAATAATGATATTTTTATCTGTTTAATTGTGCATATTATATGCACGTGACTAGTTAATGATAGAAATAAATATCAACTTAGTTGAAGTGAGTGTTTTGCCCTGTTAAAAAAGTCCAAGTATTGCTATGCATGCCTTGAAAATTTAGTATATAACCTAAAATTCAGGGATAAAATACATTTATCTAAATTTTGTTGAATCTCATAAAAACATCTTTATAATTTGTCCTATTTAAAGAGTGATTAACTTTTTTTTATTATTTTGCAAATTCCTTGTTTCTAGAGGAGCGCGATGCTATTTAATCCATTTCCAGCTGGGGTCTTGCAGGCAAACAAAAATAAACAAAATCAAAGAGAGAAGGGGTTGGGACTTGGGAGACCAAAAACCCTAACACCACCAACGTTTTCATTGTCCACGGTAATGAAAGTAGTAACAATCGGAATCCTATCCATATATATATAAAGCAAACGCTAACCCTAATTGCTTGCAACACTGCCACACACTCACACTGAGCCACCCGACTATAGCCCTTTTGTTAACACCGCTTCTATTACAGCTATCTCCTTAACTCCTTTTTCATTCCGTCACTGATTCCTCTATCAAAATCCCTACACGGTGAGTCAAACCTGAACCACTTTCAGCTTCACAATTCTTCATCTAGGTCTTCCTTATTTTCCTCTTTTTGTTTTGTTCTGTTTTTTTCCCTTCTTTTTAAAGGATATGTTTGGCTACCCCATTTGGATAAAGTTTCGATTTTTACCTTTTGTTTTATTCATTGGGTGGTGATTGGTTTCAGAAGCTAAGCCGGGATTTAATCAGCTTGAAAAGCTACCATGTCGGATGATGAGAGGGAGGAGAAGGAGTTGGATCTTACCTCTTCTGATGTTGTCACAAAGTACAAGAATGCAGCGGAGATAGTTAACAGTGTGTTCCCACTTTCCTTGTCATTATTCTATAATGAATTATTGTTTTTTGATGCATTGAATTCATATATTTGATGGGTTTTGCTTAAAGTTCACTGCTTTACTTGATCTATGTGTTTTTTTTTTTCAAGCTGATAAAAATGGGGGGTTTTTGTTATTTATTTATTTATTATTTTGTGTGCAGAGGCTTTGCAGTTGGTTATTTCAGAATGTAAACCAAAGGCTAAGATTGTAGACATCTGTGAGAAAGGGGACTCTTATATTAGAGAGTATGTTTTGTGTGTTTTTTAATGCCTCATTTTATGTTGTTATCTCTTTATTAAGGTTTTTATTTTTTATTTTTTTTATTATTTTGGCATTGGTTGTAGATATATGTATTTTTTTTTCTTTTTTTGTGGTTTTAGCTTATGGGGTGTGCTGTGTTTTTTAATGAAGGCAAACCGGTAACATGTACAAGAATGTGAAGAGGAAGATTGAGAGAGGTGTTGCCTTCCCAACATGCTTGTCTGTGAACAACACTGTGTGTCATTTTTCTCCTCTTGCTAGTGATGAAACTCTGTTGGAAGAAGGTGATATATTGAAAATGTAAGACTTTTTCGAGGCATGATTTTGTGATAGATAGTGTGAGAACGGACGCTACTTTTGGCTCTTGCTGGGAACTGGATTGTGATGGTTTTCTTTGGTTGGCTGCAGTGATATGGCTTGCCATATAGATGGGTTTATCGCAGCTGTGGCTCACACTCATGTTCTGCAGGAAGGGCCAGTCACAGGTCGGGCAGCTGATGTTATTGCAGCTGCGAACACTGCAGCTGAAGTGGCCTTGAGGCTTGTGAGGCCAGGAAGGAAGGTAATCATATGTAAGAGATTTTTTCCGCTTTTTATAATATGAGATGAAGTGAGGATTTAAGATATTTTACTTGTTATATCTTTATACTTATACATTTGGGTTGATTCTGTTGTATAGCTCATATGTTTGGTTTGTTTTGTGTGGTTGCCATAGCAAATTGCTTTACAGGTTTCCCTAGGTAACTAATTGTTTGATTGAATTTACTTGTTGCTTACTTGCTTACATTTCCCTAATGAATTGTTTCCCGCATACAGTTGCAGGCTTGCCTTTGTTTGGTCTTTACTTTTTCTGGGAATTGTATTGGTTTCTTCATGTGGTCTGTCTGAAGGAATTCCATCCTTTTCCTAATCTCTGCCAAATTGCATTAGGTTGCTTCTTGTGTACTGTTTGGAGAGACTCCCTCCTCTAGTGCTTTTTTGATCTCTAAATGATGAAAACTGTCATCAGCTATGGATAAAATCCAATGAAGCTTTAATGTCATAGTTACACTGATAGAGATCATTTGTGGTTTTTTTCAGTTGAAAATGCGATGTTTCTGATCCTAGTCTTTCTGTTTTCCATGTTTTAGTTACTCCATTGTCAGCTGAGGCCTATTCGATTTTGTTTTCCCTGCATAATGAATGCAATTATGCACTGGCGTTGAATCAATGACTTTTTTTTGATATTTTCTGAAATTGTAGAAAAATTTATTGTGTTTGTCTGATGCTTGTTTCCACTGTCCACCACTTCATCTTGTAAGTTAACAATCTTGCTTTTGAGTATATAACAATTTTAAACAGATCTCTACATGATGAAGATATTATAGGCTATGGATAAACACCGATGAAGCCTATTCTAGTCATAGTTACACTGATAGAGAATCATTTATCCGGTTTTCCCTTTTACCTGGACTCCTTTACTGGGAAAGAAAAATTGACAGAATCAATTTGGTCTTTGTTTAATGTGTATTTGCCGACCCCCATTGGGTTGTGTCTATACCTCCCTTGGAGAGCCCTGCTATTCTGCAGGGCAAGTCAAATTCTTCAGTGATGGACTTTCCCGATAAATTATTAGCGTTAAATATAGTTTTATCCAGTTTTAGTTGCCAAGTGCACTAAGTGCTTGAAGAAGGAATCAGTACTATTCTCACAATTTTTTTTTCGCCCTATATGATTAACACGTACCAAAAAAGCTATGGACTATTGACCAACTGAGGCTTATGTCTCATAGTTACTTTGATAGGGCATTTTCTTGCCAAGTGCTATCTAGAATTTAGATTGATAATTTGTTAGTAATTTTACACTAGTTACAGGAACTTATTTTTTCTTTGATCGTCAGTTCTTGAATGTTGTGTCTTGCCATCTTTAATTAAAGGAGAAGTGGTGCAATCTTTTTGTTGATTTGTACATAGAATTCATATGAAAGTACAAGAATTCCTGGTGTCACTATATTATATATCTGGAATCTAATAATCATTGCATGTTCATGCTTTTGTAATGGCAACTTTGCCGAGGATATTGATATAATATTGGTTTCCTCCTTTCCCTGTTGCCTAAAGTCACCTGGCTGAAAGATAGTTAATGGTTGTACTGATTTTTTAGTCAGTACGCTTGTCTATTGAAGCCAATATTGTGCAATATTTAAATCAATTCCTGTAATTGTGTATGTGGACAAGCTGTAGTAATGGCAACTTTGCCGAGGATATTAATTCCATATTGGTCTCCTCCTTTCCCTGTTGCCTAAACTAAAAATTGGCTGGAAAAATAGTTTCATGGATGTGCTGATTTTTTAGTCAGTTCACTGGTCTATTGCAGCTAACATAGTGGAATATTCAAATCAATGTGTTTAAATTTCTGCGTAGAGAGGAGTATGAATTAGTTATATTACTCTATATTGGAATTTTAGAAAGCATTTAATGATGGCTAATCGGCAGAGGTGATATATTCAATATTGGAAATGGCTGGAGAATTATTTTTATTGGTTATGCTGATTTATATATTGTTAGTTTGGATGTGCTACACTGTTCAAATTAATATCTGAAATTGAATCTTTTTCCCCTTTGCTGCATGGTACCTATACCCATAGAAGGGGTATAGTGTGTAATATACTGTTCAAATTAATATCTGAAAACGACCTTTTTCCCTTTGCTGCATGGCACCATCTCAACAATTTGCATGCTATTTTGATGGACTTAGTTTTTGTAGAGAAGTTAGGTTTTATGTAGTAATATATATTCTTATGAATATTTTTGTTTTTCCCAACAGAACAAGGATGTAACTGATGCAATTCAGAAGGTTGCTGCTGCCTATGATTGTAAAATTGTTGAGGGTGTTCTTAGTCATCAAATGAAGCAATTTGTGATTGATGGAAACAAGGTTGTGCTGAGTGTATCTAATCCAGATACCAGAGTTGATGATGCAGAGTTTGAGGAGAATGAAGTATATGCAGTAGATATAGTAGCAAGCACTGGAGAAGGCAAGGTAGTACAGTTAGAATGTGTACATTTACTAGTATGATGCAGCTTCTTCAGTTACTAATTAAATTTTCAATCACTTGCAGCCTAAGCTTTTGGATGAGAAGCAGACAACTATTTATAAGAGGGCTGTTGACAAGAGCTATCACTTGAAGATGAAAGCATCTAGGTTCATTTTCAGTGAAATTAGCCAAAAATTTCCGATCATGCCATTTTCTGCTAGGTAACTTGATGACCAGCATTTTCATAATACTATCTACAATCTGAAGGGTTTGAAGTTTGATTCTCTTTGTTCTACTTAAAATGTCAGTTCTTTTAAACCAGGGCTTTGGAAGAGAAGAGAGCTCGATTGGGTTTAGTGGAATGCGTGAATCACGAACTCTTGCAACCGTATCCGGTTCTGCTTGAAAAGCCTGGTAATGCTACATTTGGCCAATGACATCATTAGATCCATGTTTATGTTTGTGTAAGCACTTTTTTGCCTCATAGTAATGGTTTTTTTTTCAGGTGATTATGTTGCACACATCAAATTCACAGTCTTGCTAATGCCGAATGGATCAGACCGCATCACATCTCATCCACTCCAAGAATTGCAGCCTATGAAGACAATTGATGATCCTGAAATTAAGGCATGGCTAGCATTGGGGACAAGGACAAAGAAGAAAGGTGGTGGAAAGAAGAAGAAAGGTAGACTCTGAATCTCTAACATGCTCTATTCATGTTGTCTCAAACTCATGCATATATTGGAACTTTTTCTTGTTAACTTGCATAATGCATGTTACTCATGTTGACCATAGTATCTAGAAAAAAGTTGCTAAACGGGGGCTCAAGACATGCTTGGTTGTTTTGCAGGTAAGAAGGGTACTGAAGGTGAGCCCTTTGAAGAAGAGGCAGCAAATGGTGCCACACCCCAAGAATGAGTGTCCTAAAAAATTCCTTTGATATCACTTATTTTGATCCCTTTCAATTTAGGTACATTGTTCATCACCAAGCTGTATCTGCTTGAATGTGAAGTTAGTAGAGTGTTCAGGCATCCTAAATTTAACATGGAGTTTTTCAAGTGCATATTTCATTAGCACTTTGTTTTGACCTGAATGCTGTACTTACTGAGGAAAGCATAAACGCCTGTTTGCTTGGGGTTTTACCTGAACAAAAAAAAAAGAGAAATATCAATTTTAAAAAACCGGAGTTTATGTTTGAAAAAATGCTGTTTACATTTGAAAATTGGTTAAGCTATTTACATAGTAGATGCTTAATATGGCCTAACTGTTCATGGATAGATAAGAGTGATGTAAGGAAAATAGGGGAGTGTCTATTTGTGAGTAGCTAATTTAAAACTAGACAATTTTCTCTAATTAAGCGTATATGATTTTGTGATTTTGATAATAAATTTTCACTCGATTCCCCCACTCCAAAGAAAAAGAAAATATTTAAATTGTGCCAAAACCTGGCTCAGTGAATGTGTTTGGTATGAGGAAAAAGGATAGAAATGATCCGATTAATAAATTAAATTATTTGTTTGGAATTGAAAAAAATTGAGAAATGAATTAAGTTGTAGTTTCATTAAATTTTTATTTTTATTTTTTATTTTTTATAACATTGGGATGGAAATGAAATGATTTAAAAATTTTTATGGATTAAATAAATTCATTCTTTATTTTAATCATCCTAAATATAATTTGTTGTCTTTTAGACATAAAAATAGATTTTTAAATCAATTTATTTTGTATTTTATTTAATCATTCTAAGTATAAGATTTACTTAAAATTCAAATCTAATTCAGATTATTTTAAATTAAATCAGTTTATTTTCTAATTTTAGTGTTTTACGGCGGAAAGACCAGAAGTTTTTAGTTGTATTTCGTCTTTTTCAAATTTTGTTAGAGTTGTGTTTGGTTTGTGCTGGGTTAGTTGCTGATTCAGTTGGTCAATCATTATCAAGTGAAAATGCACTTCCACTTGGCCATTGAGGCCTTCTGGCCAACTTGAAGCTTTCAACATCACTTTTTATGTTAATTAACATCAAATGTCAAATTATAGTGTAACTTTGAATAGAATACTTTGCAATCTTCAGCCTGCTCTAAATGAGCTTAAATTTATTGTCATTGTGATGATTGAACTCCTATAATAATTTAATGATCATGAATAAATTAAATAATAGCATAAAAACGTTTAAAATTAATAACAAAACAAAATGAAGTTCATTCTAAATAAGAAATTAAACTAGAAAATAGAAGTGAACTCAAAATTCTTAAAGAGTCATGAAAAGTACATACATAAACTGGGGTGGCTAATGGCATCAACAGTCAAAGGCAGTGCTCTTTGCTAATGATGCACTATTTATTGTGCTGATTCGCCAAAGGCTAGTTTTGCCATGTCTTCAATTAGTATTTTCATGTTAAGATAAGAAGACCCTCTTGGTTCCATAGATTTCTTCGCCAACTCTGCAAGCTTTCTGATTCTCTCTCTCATTTCTTCCTTCTCACTTCCTTCACCAATTACCTTGTATATTGCCTCTACAATTTGCTCTCTTTTAACCTTAGTTCCATACTGGTCTTGTTTACCAATAGGGACAGTAACCTCACTCCCCAGTGCTTCACCTATGCCCAAAATTTGCACAACTAACTTCTCATTGAAAAACTGGTCACCAAACATAGGCCAAGTTACCATTGGCACACCAGCACAAATGGCCTCAAGTGTTGAGTTCCAACCACAATGTGTCAGAAATACTCCCATAGCTTGGTGTGAGAACATTAGAACTTGTGGTGCCCAACCATGGATTATGAGGCCCCTTCCCTTTGTCCTCTCCTCAAATCCATCCTCCAACAACCACTTCTTTGCCTCTCCTGTGCCATCATCCTCTCTCATCACCAAAATGAATGGAAAATTGCATTCTTCCAATGCCAAAGCAAGTTCTTGAAACTGTGCCAGCGCTAGCCGAAGGATTGAGCCAAGACAAACATAAACAACTGATCTTGGTGGCCATGAATCAAGCCATTTCATGCAAAAATCTTGGTCAACTTTGGCCTTGTTACCTCTCTGAACGACATCTTGTGCTCCCTTGTAGGATAGTGATACAGGACCTATGCACCAGACTTTGGTCTTACTTTCTCTAGCCTTGCTATATGCTTTGACATAGTCTAACTCCAATTCCTCAAAACTGTTGACCACCACCCCATATGCTGATTCTGCGGAAGCTCTCATCTTTACCTGCAAATCTTTTAAATCCTGCTTATCTGGATTCAAGTCAAGTGGAAGCTTTGCTTTGGTCAATTCAATTCTGTGAGGCATGTCAGGCACCACAAAGGGTTGAGATTCTGGTACAGTCTCATGAACCTTGGACTTGAGCAAATTGTGGAGCATTAGAAGGTTAATGCAGCCTGTCCCATCAAAGATAAGTCTTGGTATTTGGAACTTCGTTGCAACATCTTCCATCCAAGAGAGGAATTTGTCCACTAGAAGGCAAGTAGGGGTGGGTTTAAGCTCCTCAATTAACTCCTCAATTGGTTCTTGCAACTTACTGAGAGCAATATTGAAGTTTCTTATCAAGCCACGTGAAGGGACCAACTCCAAGCTTTCACACCCTTCTGGCAAGCCAAATTCAAGCACTGGAATTTGGAGTTGGACAAGGCTAATTTGGGAATTGGATGATGATTCATTATTGGCAAGATCAATCATTGGTGTGATGCGTGTGGCATTGATTGGTGTGGTTACAATTGTGACAACGGCATCATGTTGTGCTAGTAGCCTTGCTATGTCTACCATGGGAATAAGGTGACCAAGGCTCAGGAATGGTACTAAAAGGAAGTGAACCTTATTGTGATTATGGGATGCTGAAGCCATTTTTGCTGTGCGGTACTGTTTGAGAAAGGGAATGGTAATGCAGTTGTTCTAATTTGGACTGATTTTAAGCTTGGTCTAACCTTTGACTCGCGGAGTTAATTATTCAAAGAATTAAAGCGTATGGTATCATTATCTTCGAGTAAAACTTTAAGACGCCATTTATGGGCTATGTGGTCCTTCACAGAAGTGGTTAATATTAATGCCGTGAATATGCAGAGATACATTATTAAACTCGTTAACTCTAAAACTCCTATGAGGTTATGATTTTACCATACCAAAATGAGTTTATTCTGAAATTTGTTAATCTTGTAAGGCTACATGGCTATTACACTCTCAAATTAATTCTTAAACTTTTACGAATTTACAACCGTACTATACAAAAATAAATTTATTTAAACTTTCAAATTTGGGAAATTTTTTTTTTGGATGAACTAAGGGTATCCACCACCGGAAGCAATGACTAATCTCCTTAAGGTGTAGATCTCACATATGTTGGTTTTGCCTCTGACTATGAAATCTTCTTCATATATATCACCAAGATCGAACCCCTGACTAAATGCTTGAGGAGCACTGATAACTACCAACTGTACTAGACCTAATCATTAAATTTGGGAACCATTCATGTACGGTCCAAATAATTTTAGAATTCTTCATTAACATGTGTGCCAAAAGTCTTCCTAGTCGGCTCACTCGACACTAAAGATACTATGCATTGATAAGATGCATAAAGGTTTACGGAAAATGTTATTTTAACGTTTTAGAGAGGATATTGATATCTAATTTGTCATCTTGAATTTCATATAATTCCTTTTTAAAAATACATACTTTGATTTTTCATCTATAGATTTAATTAGGTGTCCATAAATATTCACTTTTTAGATGGTGAAATAACACCACCCATGATTTACTTTAAAGAAAACTAAACTATTACAACTTAATGATTAAGTTACATAAAGAATTAGAATGAACACAAAATTTGTGCCTGTGTATATAATAAGCTAGGAAGTGCGAACACATCACTTGGATACCATGTCTACATATCATATATGTATTTTTATCAAATCTTACATGACACACTGATAATACATCTTTATATATATTTAATTTAAAATTTAATTTTTTTATACTTTAATATAGAAAATTACAATATAAACAAGGTTATAAAAAAGAAACAATACATAACATTTTAAGTCTATAAGAAAATAAATTATAATTGAAGATTATATAAATAATATTTTAAATAATCTATTTTTTTTAAAATTTTTAATTATATATACCATGTATGAGTTCTTTAATTTTTAAATTTTAGTATATCCTTCGTATTTATATTGTGTCTTGTATCCATGCCGGTACTTGCTTGTTTTATAGATAACAATGCTTGTTGTCATAAACTATTAATCTTAGCATCCTATGATGTAGTAGTATATATAAATAGATTGATATTATTTATACTTATAAAATATGAGATATTATATAGACTTATATCTTATTTATTATTAAATAAAAAATAAATCTAATTTAATTAAGATTTACATCTTATTTAATAATAAATGAACTAATCAACAGTACCTCATAATTTAGGGATATAAATATATGAAAAGTAGAAAGCGACTAGCTAATGGAAACAGCATACTTGTGAGACACTCCATTTTGTCTCGGCATAGAAATTTCCTAGGAAACTTCACGACAAAGTCAAGCCAGCACTCTAAGCAATCAATGTGTCGATAGCTTTAGAATCTGAACACTGACAACGAAGCCCCACCCCAACTGATTTACATTGACTTGTATGAGAGACTCAATTATTTTTGGGGAATACTTGAACGCAAAGCTAACAGCAAATGATGATTACGGTGGCTCCTTAGATGGGGGAATGAAGGTAAATGGGTTTTTGAGCTACCGCATTTTTGATGTTATATACACTCAACCTGTCATCTTTAAATCTTTAAATTTTATATGATCTGAATTTTAATTTGTCATTTTTAGATTTAATTAAATATAAATAAATATTCAATTTTTAGATATTAAAATAACACAATCAAATGATGAATATAATTTATTATCACATGGTGACTAGTAAAGAGCAAATCACAATTTTACCCTTACTCTTTTAATTTATTTCCTCTTTCCACCCTTTCTTCCTCCTTGTCATACACAGCATAAGACCAAGCATTTTTTCACTGTTGTGTTTTACATCATTTTCCATGAATTATCTTATTTTGCTATTGACTTACTTAAAATTTTCAAAAACCTCAGGTCAACAAATCAATGTCAAATCTTCAAATAAAAGAGAGCAAAAATCTCAGTGCACAACCACCCAACCACGTCAATGCTAACACAGCAACCACCCTCAACCCTATATTCATTCCTATGGCGTCCCAAACCCCTCTCTTATAAGCTTACATTCTTAAGTTCTTGTGGCCAGTTTCCTCGTCTGACTCCAAGTCTTTTTCCAGTCTGCGAGTTCGAAAAGTAATTTGATTTCAAATACTATTTTTAATCAACTGATTCCCCCGCTAGCTAAACCAAAAGTCGAGTTTAAATCAAGCACGTGAATTATAGATTCATCAGAATAAATTGGGATTCACGAACACAAATGCGAACAATGGCATCTTATCCAAACAGCTCTATTAATCCATCCCTGAGGTCCCTTAAGAAC
This sequence comes from Dalbergia cultrata, assembly GCA_031216105.1. Classification (NCBI taxonomy): domain Eukaryota; kingdom Viridiplantae; phylum Streptophyta; class Magnoliopsida; order Fabales; family Fabaceae; genus Dalbergia; species Dalbergia cultrata. The sequence continues at coordinate 11,925,531 of CM062351.1, read as the reverse complement.
AAGCACTCACTGACTGCCCACTCTCTGAAAAACAAAAAGTTAATGTATATTTAATTCGGCTTTTTTACCAAAGAAAAACAAAAAAAATTATTATTTACGGATGTACGCTACTGTACATATTATTGACAAATATATACTTATTTTGGTATAAAAATAATCACGAATTTTTAAAATCAATACGTTATAACTGCTCACGTATTATGTGCAATTGCATTGAGACAGTCAGTGGATATTAGCCTAATACATGACAATCAGTCACGTTTTATGAGCATTCCAATTTCTAAGATGATTAAAGAACACGTGACTGTCTTTCATGTACTGTGTTTGGAATACGGGATCATCTTTCACGTATTATGGTTGGCAAGTTTGAGCATAATACGTGAGGCTATCTCTTGTGTCCGCGCCACACTCTTGTATGTGAGAAAAAAGTTCATTCTTCCCAGCTAGTTTTCTTGCTTTACAACTTCATGTAAACTTTTGTTTTCTCTTTTTGGTTTCAAGCTATCACCTCAAGTGAATTAATTAATTTATGATACTTTTCATTGTAATGTTTTTCACTAATTAGCAATATTAATTAATATATAAATTATCATCAACGGCGTGAACATTAATACAATTATTAAAATTTGAAAAATATTCCAAGTGCTATACGTAAAAACCTCCTAAAGAAAAACATATAGGATTTGTTTGATTTATAATTGGCAAATCATGGTTTGATCCAACGGAGTTGAACTTCTTTTTTTTTCCTTTTTAGCGTTTACTAAACTATAAGACTAAAAATCAACTTAAAATATAACTCAAATTTGTCAACTATAATAAAACGAGCTAGAAGCACAGTTTACATTGTTCAAACCAGATTAATTTGAACTCTAGTGGAGCTTCATAGAGTGCACTTCCTAAGAACTAATTTTCTCTTTCTCGCAGTTCCTTCATCTTTGTATCTGACTGTTTATCGGGCTATATAATTTTGCTTTATCTTGATAATCTCAAAACTATGATGCAGAAATAGGAAGATGAGAAAGATGGGAGAGAACACTAAGTTATCTTGCGTTGAAAGTAAATTGTTGAAAGAATACAATCTGTTACATATTGATGAGTATCTGTTCCTATTTATATATAATGAAGAATGATTACTAATAGAAAGTAGTTACAGGTAGTTATAACTGACTTTATAATTATAGTTTAATTAACTTAACTATGTGACCTCCAATACCACCCCACAAGTTGAGGAATGGATGTTAAGCATTCCCAGCTTGGAATGGTGATGCTGAAAGAGGGTGAGAGGAAGGGGTTTGGTGAAGATATCTGTTGTTTGATTGGAGCTAGTGACTGGTAAACGGTGGATTATGCCAGAGTGGAGTTTTTCTCTAACAATATGATAATCAATTTCGATATGTTTGGTTTGTTCATGGAAAATGGGGTTATTTGCTATGTGAATGGCAGAAATGTTATGATAATATAGGGATATAGGAGTAGGAAGAGTAATTTGTAGGTCCTTAAGTAAGTAGATGAGCCATTGAACTTCACATGTGAGAGATGCTAAGGCTCTATATTCAGCTTCAGATGATGATCTTGCTACTGTGTTTTGTTTCTTACACTTCCATGATACTAATGCTGATCCAAGAAAGGTGCAATATCCAGTGATGGATTTTTGTGAATCTCTGCAACCTGCCCAGTCAGAATAAGAGAATCCAGTCAGTACAAGGGAATTCTAAGCTGGGAAGAATAATCCTTTTCCTGGAGCAGTCTTGTGGTATCTAAGCACTCTCATGGCAGCTTGGTAGTGAGTATCCATTGGTTTGGCTACAAACTGACTTAGTTGTTGAACTGAATAGGTGAGATCAGGTTTGGAAGTATTTAGATAGAGAAGTCTTCCTATTAATCTCCTATATGTAGCAGCATCATGAAAAGAGTTCCTTGATCTTGTTGTAGTTTGCAATTGCTGTCCATAGGTGTAGACTGAGGCTTGCAAGCAAGCATACCTGCATCAGAAAGAATTTCTAGAGCATATTTTCTTTGGCATAAGTGGATGCCTTTAGAGGATCGAGCAATTTCTAAACCAAGAAAAAATTTTAGTGGTCCAAGATCTTTAATTTTAAAACTTTCATCCAAGGATTTTTTAGTCTTGTTGATTTTTGTGATATCATTACCTGCTAAAATTACATCATCAACATATACTAGTAGTGCTGTAACAGAGGTTTCGGTTTTCTTGATAAACAATGAATGATCAGATTGTGGTTGTGTATATCCATAAAAGAGAAGAGATTATGTTAATTTTGCATTCCATTGTCTACTGGCTTGTTTTAAGCCGTAGAGAGATTTTTTTAATTTACAAACTTGGTTAGGATGGCTAGAAGTGAGGCCTTGAGATAAGGTCATATATACTTTTTCATGTAGATCTCCATGTAGGAAGGCATTATTTACATCTAATTGATGTAAATGCCAATTATAGGAGGCTGCTATGGCTATAAGAATTCTCACAGTAGTCATTTTTGCTACTTGAGAAAATGTGTCAAGGTAGTCTACTCTTTCTTGTTGCATATATCCTTTTGCTACAAGTCTAGCCTTGTATCTTTCTATGGATCCATCAACTTTGTGTTTAATTTTGTAAACCCATTTGCATCCTATAGGAATTTTTCCAACAGGAAGAGTTGTAATGGTCCATGTTTTTGTGTTTTCAAGGGTTTGTAATTCATTGTTCATAACTTCTCTCCAACATTGATATTTGACAGCTTCTTCATAATTCTTAGGTTCAACTTGTGAAGAGATAGATACACTATATGCTCTATGTGAATATGACATATTAGAATAACAAAGAACATCAGATAAAGGGTACCTAACAGAGGAGGAAAGAGGATTAACTGTGATGGAGAGGTTGCAATGGTAGTATTCTAAGTAAGATGGTCTCTGTCTCTGCCTATTAGATTTTCTTGCTGCTGGTTGTTCTTCAACAACAGTGTGTATTGGAAGTTCAACATCAGGTGTGTTTTCTTTTGGCAATTGTGTAGTTGTATTGTTATGTGTGTAATCAAAATCATTATTAATTAGATATGATAGGAATAACACTATTATTAGGAATAGAGAATTGTATTTGTTGTGTTTGAAAAGGAAAAATGGATTCATGGAATATAACATTCCTAGACCAAAATAATTCTATGTTATTAATATCATATAATTGGTATCCTTTTGTCCCTGAGCTGAATCCTAGGAAAATAGCTTTTCTGGCTCTAGGATCAAATTTGTGTCTATTAGCAATAATAGTGGAGGCAAAACAAAGACACCCGAATACTTTTAGATTATTGAAATTAGGTGCTTTATTATATAGCTTTTCAAAAGGTGAACAATTGCCTAAAACAGGTGTAGGTAACCTGTTAATGATGTAAACAGCATGTCCAATAGCAAAAGAGCAAAAGGTTTTTGGTAGTTTAGCTTGAAACATGAGAGATCTAGCAACATTCAAAAGATGTTGATGTTTTTTCTCAACGACACCATTTTGTTGTGGTGTTTCAACACATGTAGTTTGGTTTATAATACCCTTTTTAGCATAAAAATTTGACATTTTAAATTTCACACCATTATCAGATCTCAAGGTTTTAATTTTGCAGTTAAATTGTGTGTAAATTAATTGGTAGAAGTTGACTAAATGTTGTTGTGTTTCACTTTTGTTTTTCATGAATAAAATCCAAGTGTTTCTAGTAAAATCATCTACAATAGAAAGGAAATATTTATAACCAAGTAAAGAGGGAGTTCAAAAGGGTCCCCAAATGTCAACATGTATTAGTTGAAAAGGGAAATCTGATTTAGAAATGCTAACTGGGAAAGGTAATTTTCTTTGTTTAGCAAAATGACAATTCTCACAAACATCTAGTTTATTGAAAGAGACGTCAGGGTTACAAGTGTGGATCATGTTATGAACATCACTGGACAAGTGTCCTAGTCTAAAATGCCAAAGATCAAAATTATTAGCTTGAGTAGAATTGCAGCAGACCACTTTTCTTTCTGTAGGAGTTGCAGGTTCTGTCAAAAAATATAATCCTCCCCATAAATTAGCTAATCCAATCCTCATCTTGGTATGAGCATCCTGTATAATGCAATAATTGTTAGTGTCCAAGATGAGTTTGCATTCTAAATCTTTGATCAATTTGCTTACAAATATTAAATTGCATGTAAATTTAGGTATATATAATACATCTGATAAGTAAAGGTATTCTGAAAAATGTATTGTTCCAGAAAACTCAGCAGTTATTTATTTTCCATTAGGTAATCAGACTTGAACTGGCTTAATTCTTTTATAGACAGAAAATATATGTGATTGGAAGCAAATATGATCAGTGGCACCTGAGTCCATGATCCAATGATTTATATGTGTTATATTGTTCATATATGATAGAGTATTAATCATGATACCTGGAACAAGAGGATCAAAAGTATTTATACATTCAGACCTGTAGAAGGGTTTAAGGTTGCTGCACTAGAAACATGGTTTGAAGAATGACATTTTGTGTTTTGGAGTAAGGTGATGAGTTCTTGATACTGTTCTTGTTTGATCACATTGTCTTGTTTCATCATCTCTGTAGATTGGATTTGACCAAGTTGTTCTTGTAACTCCTGAAGATTAATGCAATGTGCTGCCCTCCTAGGATTCTTGAATTGGAAACCTGGTGGGAATCCACGTTTCCTGTAGCAAGTATCAATTGTGTTGCCTCTTTTTCCACAATGAGTACAAAGTTTGGTAGAGAAGGTGGATTGTCCCCTTCAATCAGAATTTTTCTTATCATAAAATCCACTTGAACCTTTGTTAAAATTCAGGTTCTTATCAGCAACATTAGCAATAACTTTCGAATCAATCTTGGTAGATAACTGTCTTTCTTGTTGTATGATTAGTGAAAACACTTTGTTGATTGTAGGAATGGGATCCATCAAGAATATTTGTGATTTGATGTTGGAAAATTGATCCCCTAATCATTTCAAGAAACTGAGTACCTTATCCTCTTGCTGTTGCCTTTTAATGGTTGAATGACAAATGCAATTGTTTCCATAATTGCAAGGTGGGAGAGGTCTGAATCTGTCTAGTTCATCCCAAAACATTTTCAATTCAGTAAAATAACCTCTTGCTGTCTTATCTCCTTACTTGATGGAAGTCATTTCTTCTTGCACTTGTAAAACCCTTAGGACATCCGCCTTTGCATACCTTTCCTTCAAATCATTCCAAATGTCCATCAACAAGGACGCACTCAGCAATATTAGAAGAAACTGATCTCAAGATCCAAGAAATTAGGATCGAATTGCATTTTCTACAAGCAGCATAATTGGGATCATTCTCTGATGGAATTGATAAGGAACCATCAAAGAATTGTAGTTTATTCTTTGACATGAATGCAACTGTCATGGCCCTGCTCCATGAATGATAGTTGGTCTCAGTCAATGCTGCTGAAACCAGAGACAGACCAGTATTTTCACTGGGATGTACATAATAGACACTAGAAGAGTCATTACTTGGATCCGCCATTTCCAAGAACTAAGAAGGAATGTGGAACCAGAAAATAAAAGTAGAAAGGAACAATGGGTGATGCGCAGCAGAGCTCTCTAAGAGAGCTTTGATACCATCTTGATAATCTTAGAACTATGATGCAGAAATAGGAAGATGAGAAAGATGGGAGAGAACACTTAGAGTGAAGTTATCTTGCATTGAAAGTAAATTGTTGAAAGAATATAATCTGTTACATATTGATGAGTATCAGTTCCTATTTATATATAATGAAGAATGATTACTAACAAAAAGTAGTTACAGGTAGTTATAACTGACTTTATAATTATAGTTTAATTAACTTAACTATGTGACCTCCAATACTTTATGTATATTTAGTTATATATCTTAACAGTTTAATTTGGTAAGAGGGACAAAAAAAATAGAGACGAAACGTTATTTTTGTCTGAATTGTTTTAATTTAATATTAGTTTGGTCCCAATAAAATTTTCAATATCAATTTAATTCGAATATTTTTAAGTACTAATATAATTTTATGTGTTATCAATTTAGTCATTTATATAAATTTGAAATCTAATACAATAAATAAATTGATAATAAAATTAAAAACTTTAGAATTATATTAATGTAAAATTTTTTATTACGATCAAATTAATATCAAACCAAAAATGGATGAGAAAAGGGCTTGTGTACCCAAGAATAGATGAACAACTCCTCCATCCTCAAGCGCCCTCCTTCTTTGATAAAAGTTAACACACTAATTTTAGAGAAAAAAAATTATATTGGTCTCAATCAAATAATGCTGTATCCCATGTGCAATAAACATTACTCCAATCATTTATAAGAGAATCAAGAAATTAATGTGATTATTGCATATGGCATACAACCTTGTTTGACTAGAAATAATAATTTGCCAATTACAAATCAAACAAATCCTATATATTTTTCTTTAGGAGGGTTTTACGTATAGCCCTTGGAATATTTTTCAAATTTCAATAAATGTATTAATGTTCACGCCATTGATGATAATTTATATATTAATTAATATTGCTAATTAGTGAAAAACAATACAATGAAAGATATCATAAATTAATTGATTCATCACATGAGGTGATAGCTTGAAACCAAAAAGAGAAAACGTAAGTTTACATGATGTTGTAAAGCAAGAAAACTAGCTGGGAAGAATGAACTATTTTCTCACATGCAAGAGTGTGGCGCGGACACAATATGTGAGGTAGCCTCACGTATTATGCTCAAACTTGCCAACCACAATACGTGAAAGATGATCCCGTATTCCAAAATATAGTCACGTATTCTTCAATTATCTTGGAAATTGGAATGCTCATAAAATGTGACTGATTGTCATGTATTAAGCTGATATTCGCTGACTGTCTCAGTGCAATTGCACATAATACGTGAGCAGTTCTAACGTATTGGTTTTAAAAATGTGCTACTGTATCATATATTACTTTTATATCAAAATGAGTGTATATTTATCAATAATATGTAAAGTAGCATGCATCCATAAATAATAATTTTTTTTTGTTTTTCTTTGGTAAAAAAAGCCTATTTAATTTCCTATTTTTTTTTGTTATAAGTCATTTTAGTCTTTGACTATTAAAATGAATCAAATTAGTCTCTAATATTATAAAATACGAGTCATGTTAATCCCCCAATTCATTCTTGCTTAGTATTATATCAATTAAATGATGATAGGTAAACATTAAGTAATATCTTTGACATACCATATGTCATCTAAGGTAATATAGTGTAAAAGGACTCACCATTTTTAGGAACGAAAATTTCATCTCCTACAGGCTACAGTGGATCTGATGCGCTTGGCTAAACGTTGAAATAAGAATGACAAATAATCTTATCCTATGAAACCAATGGAGAAAGCCAAGGAAAGAGCATCAAACAATCACAAAAGAAAAACTGAACCCGTGAGCCAGTTCTACTTAGATCAGTTTGTTAGCGCGGGGTGGGAAATTTGCGGACAGGTGTTTCGACAATTCCTTTCTTAATTTGTGAATGATGTGAGTGGCATGGTATATTCTAGCGGTGTGACTTTGATTCATATCCAGCATTGTGTATGTGCCAGGGGCAGTCACTTTAATTCTCAGCTAGGTGGCAACTTGCTTTTGGTGTATTATGTTATTGGTTGTAATTTTCCTTTTTCCTTTTGTTTTGTTTCTCTCCTCACTCCCATGTACTCTGCTCCATCTTTGATCTGGTGTTGAGCCTTCTCTGTTATTATGAAAAATACAAACTTAAAAAAGTTAAAAAAGGCAATCTTTGAAACTGCAATTAACCTTAGGTGCTTCAATTCCTCTCATATGTGATTTCACGGTTAGTTTAGGCATGGATTCTTTGTGAAAATTTTGAACCTGTAATTGGAATTGGTTGGAGACTTGAGAATTTCGCTGGTTCAATGGTGGTTTTCTGCTTTCCTTTTAAATTATGCAGATGCAATGATGTTGCTTATGGATGTAGATAATTCAAGTTTTACAGTGTAACAGTGCCCTGTTGTGCTTTTTGGGTTTCTTAATGTTTGTTGGCTTGCAATGGTATTGTCTGTGCATTTGTTTTACCCACTTGATGGATTCATAAAGGCATGCTTGGCAATAGTTTACATGTAAAATCACTACAAATACTCTTTGTTGATTTATATTGTCAAGAGAATCCTCAAAAATAAAAATAATAATAAAAAAATCAATAGAATACTTGGATATTTTTTCCATGAAGCTTTTCTAGTAGCTCCTCTAAAGTGAGGAGATTTGTAAAGTGAGAAAGTAAGGAGTTAATCCCAATTAGACTATTTAGTCAAATCCACACAGTATAAGTTATTTATTCAAAAGTGGTTAACTCCTCGTCTTCTCATTTTAGAGGAGCCAATCCCTTTAAATTTACATTTATTTATTTGTTGATTCTTATTATCTGTCTAGTTTGGATTTCGATTTTACTCATGGGGTTGTCTTATCTGGTATCTAAAAAGTATGATCTAAAATTTGTTGACATACGTATTTTTGTGAACCTTCTGGTTTATGAGCAAATATATAGTGGGAAGAGGCTTGGCTGTTGCAGGGGGCAGTATGCCCTCATCGCAAAAATTGAATATTTCAGCAATCAGTATATGATTGAGGATCCTGTGATTTTGCATTGTTTTTAAACAGGATTTTGATGAATACATGAATTTGGTTCTGGATAATGCTGAAGAAGTGAACATCAAGAAGAGTAGAAAGACATTAGGAATGCTTAAAAGTTTCTCAAATTTTGTAACTGTCTTTGCTGCTTGCTCATGCATTTTCTGAAAGCTTATTGTTTTAATTAGGGAGGATCCTTCTTGAAGGAGACAACATAACCTTAATGATGAACACGTAAGTGACATTAAACTTCTACTTTTATCTTTCTCAAGGTTGTCTTTTCTAAATATAAGTGAATTAATTATTTAGTTTTCACTTAAAAATGTCCGTTTTAAATTTCAAGGGCAAATGATGAAACACTGAGGGCCAGTTGTAAACCGTATGTTAATATCCAACAAGGAGGAGGCAGATTCATCTTGCATTTCAGTTTAATTACTTTTTCTCATGACAGTTTGAGTATGCTGTGTCAGAGATTTTTAAACTAAGCTACACATTAAATGCACCTTGTTTTTATGGGTGCCCATTGTTGAGTATTTGATTGAAATTGGGTTGGGAAAAAAGTCCCACATTGCTTAGAATTGGGATGAGAGGAGGTTGTCAAGGCTATATATATGAGCCTATGTTTTCATTTCAATTTGCACCAGTCGGAAACACTTAAAGCATGTGTCTGACTTTCTTTTCTCTGTACTCTTGTCTTAGAGTGTTGTGAGATATAGTTTAAATATTTGCTTTGGAGAGTGTGGGTGTACTGGGGGCCAATGGGGTGTTTGAGAGTGAAGTTTATGTGTTGTAATAATTTTCACATAGTGTTATTTTCTGGTTGTCTTTTTGACAGCGGCTGTGGTTTTTCTCCGATTTTGGAGTTTTCCACGTTAAATTCTTGTGTTGTGGTTGTGTTCCTGTTTTATTTCTCTGTTTAGGGTGATTTTCAAGGAAGGGAAGTGGTGTATTTTCCCAACACCCATCATCCCAAAAGTCTACAAAAGAGATTCAAATCACCAGTTGCATTTAATTCTTAGAGCAAGCATCTACATGTAGCTTATGTTCTTGTGGTATCTAATCATTAATGGTTTGTTTACTTTATAATAAAGTAGTTTGTTTTTTTGTTGCATATGTGTGCCTAGGCCATATCCTACGTGCACGTATTGAAGAAAAAGAAAAACATGCTATGGTTGAAAACTAGCCACCTATGTGTTTGGGGTATTTAATAACAATAAATGCTTGTGATGGTAGCATTTAATGGTCATCAATTTGTGTTTGGTATTTTCTCAAGTCCGTGGCCTATAAAAGGCTTGTAACCCACATTGTTGTAATCAGATCAGTTAGTGTGTGAGATGTTAAGAGAGTTGAATAAAAATATATTTCAATGTTTAAGAAAACACCTTCTCTTAGTTAATGCAGTTTTAGTTTTATTTTGAAAGAGAAATTATTGAGTAATTATGTGGATTTAATATCATATTGGTATTAAAGCTGGTTAAATCCAGTGCCAATTTTTTAGAGAGTTTGTGAGAAATAAAAGTGGTCTCATACAGTTAATTTTTTTTTTCTTGAGATAGTATGGCAAACAATTACAATATTGTTTGATCCGGTCCCAAATTAGATGGGAAACTTGATTATTATTATTGGGAAACTTTAATGTCCACCCATTTGAAAGCTCACAATATTTGGAGCTTTGTTGAACCAGGCATTCAAGAAGGAGCAAATCAAGCAACTCAAAGGAGAGACCAATTGGCGCTGTCATAAATCCATCAAGGAGTGAATTATTCGGTGTTTGGCAAAATTGCAAATGCCAAAACTGCTAAGGAAGCATGAGATATTCTAAAGCTATCTTACAAAGGTGTAGAGAAGGCGCAAAAATCTAAACTACAGTCTTTGCACAGAGAATACAAAAGGTATGAAATGTCAAGCTCAAAAACTATTGAACAATATTTTTCTTATGTCACTAACCTTGTTAATAAGATGAGAGTATATGGAGAAAATATTGAAGATAGTAAGGTGGTTGAGAAAATCCTTCGCACTATGCCAATCAAATTTGATCATGTGGGGACTATAATAATTGAGTCACACGACACAGATAGAATGACAATTGCAGAATTACAGGGAAGCATAGAAAGTCATGTTAACAGGATCTTGAAAAAGACAGAAAAATCATCATAAGAAGCCTTGAAAAGTCAGGTGAATTTGAACAGATTTGCTAAATCAAACCATGGAGGAGAAGAAAGAAGTTATGGCTAAGGCAGAGGAAACTTTAGAGGCAGAGGCAGAGGAAATTTCAGAGGAAGAGGTCGTGGCACTAATTACAATCAAGGAAGAGGTAATAATTTTAGACCACACAATCAAGGAAGGGGAGGAAATAATTTTTGGGCTCGCTAATCGAGCAATGGGAAGAGGTAATTTTTATCAAGAAAGAACAAATTTTAATTGTTTTCAGTGTGGAAAGTTTGGGCACAAAGTTGCAGATTGCAGATTTAAACTAATGAATCAAAGCAGTAGAACTCAAGCAAATGTTGTCAAAAACCAGTGTCAAGATATTGGTAAGAATTCTAATCCACAAAGTCTATTTTTAGCAATCAGTTCTTTTGATGTGGAAGAAAACATATGGTATTTATATACTGATTGTAGCAATCACATGTGTGGGAAAAAGGAGTTATTTTCTTCATTATATAAAACTGTAAAATTATTTGTGGAATTTGGCAACAAATCAGATATTCTGATTTTGGGAAAAGGTTGGATAAAATTAAAATTGAAAGATGGTTCTTATAATTTTATTTCTGATATGTTTTATGCTCCTGGTCTTCATCACAATTTGTTGAGTCTAGGACAGTTGTCGGAGAAAGGTTATAATATTCAAGTTTATCAAGGATATTGCACAATCTTTGACAAGAATGGAAGACTTATAACCAAGGTAAAAAAAGCTTGGAACAGACTTTTCCCATTGAAAATTCAACATGAAAAATTTTCTTGCTTGAGTTTAGTGATATCTGATGATAACTGGTTGTGGTACATGCATTTTGGACATCATCATTTTTCTGGATTAAATTATCTGCCAAGAAAAAAACTTGTTTCTGGTTTGCCAGTTGTTCAAATTCCTAATTGAATTTGTAAGACTTGTCAATTGGGAAAGAAACACAAAATCATTTCCTATTGGAAAATCTTGGAGAGCAAAACGGTTATTGGAGATTATGCATTCAGATTTATGCACCATTGATGTTCCATCACATACTGGAAGCAGGTATTTCATTACTTTTATTGACGACTTTAGCGCAAAGACTTGGGTGTATTTTTTGAAGCAGAAATCAGAAGCATGTGATGTTTTCAAGTCATTCAAGGCATTTGTGGAGAATCAAAGTGGCTACAAAATCAAGATTCTAAGAACAGATAGAGGACAGGAATATCTTGCATGTGCAAATTTTTTTGAGCAGCATGAGATTCAACACCAACTGACAACCATATACACTCCCCAGCAGAATGGAGTCACTGAAAGAAAGAATAGGACAATCATAGATATGGTGAGATGCATGTTGTGGTTCAAACAATTGCCAAAAGAATTTTGGGCAGAAGCTATTGCTACTGTTGTGTATATTTTGAACAGATGCTCAACAAGTAGTGTTCATAATAAAACTCCTAAAGAAGTTTGGAGTGGAAGGAGGCCTTCAATTCATCATCTCAGAGTTTTTGGGTGTATTGCATATGCCCATGTACCAGATCAATTAAGGAAGAAATTGGATGATAAAGGTGAGAAATGTATTTTCATTGGTTACAGCATGAATTCTAAGGCATATAAATTGTATAATCCAGATACAAAGAAAGTGATCATCAGTTGAGATGTGACTTTTGATGAAGAAGCAATGTGGGATTAGTCTTTTAAAACTCAGAAGGAGCCGGTGGTGATTTCTGACGTTTTTGAAGAAAAAAAGAAGAAGATGGATAGGCAGGCACATTAGCTCAACTAGAATCATCAAGTCAACCTCAAAGGAATCGTCAATTACCAGCAAGACTTGGAGATTATGTTGTGAGAAATGATAATGATCCATCTGATGAGGAGATTATCAATTTTTACTTTATTTGTAGATTGTGAACCAGTAAATTTTAAAGAAGCTTCCGCTGACAAGAATTGGAGAAAAGTTATGGATGAAGAGATTTTTGCAATTGAGAAAACTGATACCAGCGTACTAACAGATTTGCCTGCAGATAAGAAGCCAATGGGAGTGAAAAGGGTATACAAGACAAAGTATAAGCCCAATGGTAAGATTGTTCGAGTCAAAGCAAGATTAGTCGCAAAGGGATACAAGCAAAAGCCAGGTATTGATTACTTTTAGGTATTTTCCCCTGGTGCTAGACATGATACAATTCAGATGATTATTTTACTTTCTGCTCAAAATAACTGGAAAATATATCAAATGGATGTTAAGTCTGCTTTTCTGAATGGTACTTTGGAGGAAGAAGTATATGTTGAGCAACCTGCAGGTTATGTGATCTCTGGAGAAGAAGACAAAGTATACAGGTTAAAGAAAGCATTGTATGGTTTGAAACAGGCACCAAGAGCATGGTACAAGAAGATTGATTCTTATTTCATTGAGAATGATTTTCAAAGATGTGAATTTGAACATACTTTGTATATCAAATTTGTTGAATCTGGTGATATGCTCATTGTATGCCTTTATGTTGATGATTTGATTTTCATTGGAAATAATTTGAAGATGATTGCAGAATTCAGGGAGGCCATGGTGAAACATTTTTAAATGACAGATCTGGGCCTAATGTCTTACTTTCTAGGCATTGAAGTTGTTCAGTAAGATCATGACATTTTTATTTCTCAAAAGAAATATGCTAATTATATTTTGAAGAAATTTCAGATGGAAAATTTAAAGTCAATCTCCACTCCAGTTGAAGAGAAGCTGAAATTGATGAGAGAAGATCAAGGAAAAACTGTGGATCCTACCTACTACAAGAGTTTGATTGGAAGCTTGAGATATTTGACTGCAACCAGACCACACATAGTTTTTGGAGTTGGATTACTGAGCAGGTTCATGGAGTGCCGCGCACCTGTCATTTGCAAGTAGCTAAAAGAATCCTTCGCTATGTCAAAGGTACCATGACTGATGGAATTTTTTATGGTGATACTAATGATATGAGGCTTGTTGGATATACAAATAGTGACTAGGCAGGTGATATAGAAACAAGAAAAAGTACTTCGGGATATATTTTTCATCTTGGGTCTGGTGCAGTATGTTTCTCTTCAAACAAACAACCCATTGTTGCACTCTCTATAGCTGAAGTAGAATACATTGCAGCAACCAGCTGTGCTACACAGGCAGTATGGCTAAGAAGAATTCCTGAAGCATTGAAGCACAAGCAAAATACTCCCACAACAATATTCTGTGACAACAAGTCTACTATTACACTTTTAAAAATCCAGTGTTTCATGGAAGATCCAAGCATATTGATATTCGATTCCACAAGATTTGAGAATTGGTTGCTGAAAAAGAAGTGTTGATTGATTACTGTCATTCTGAAGAACAAATTCCAGATATTTTCACAAAGCCGTTGAAATGATTAACTTTTCGTACTTAGTTTAAGGGAGGCAATGTCAGAGATTTTTAAGCTAAGCTACACATTAAATGCACCTTGTCTTTATGGGTGCCCATCATACCGAAAGTCTACAAAAGAGATTCAGATCACCAGTTGCACTTAATTCTTAGAGCAAGCATCTATATGTAGCTTATGTTCGTGTGGTATCTAATCATTAATGGTTTGTTTACTTTATAATAAAGTAGTTTGTTTTTTTTGTTGCATGCGTGTGCTTAGGCCATGTCCTACGTGCACGTATTGAAGAAAAAGAAAAACATGCTATGGTTGAAATCTAGCCACCTATGTGTGTGGATATTTAATAACAATAAATGCTTGTGATGGTAGCATTTAATGGTCATCAATTTGTGTTTTGTTTTTTCTCAAGTCCGTGGCCTATAAAAGGCTTGTAACCCACATTGTTGTAATCAGATCAGTTAGTGTGTGAGATGTTAAGAGAGTTGAATAAAAATATATTTCAATGTTTAAGAAAACACCTTCTCTTAGTTAATGCAGTTTTAGTTTTATTTTAAAAGAGAAATTATTGAGTGATTGTGTGGATTTGATATCATGCTACATGAGAAATCTTGTTATATATTACTGTATGAATTTTTCTGACACTAGATAAATTCTCAGTTGAGCGATTCATTATCACGGCTTGTTGGTCCACCTGATTCTGCTGTCTTTCTGCTTGTGTCAATATCTTGACTCTAGCTTGGAAGCTAACTATATTATGATTGAGAAAATATGAATGCCAGTATGTATAATCTTTCTTCTGTTCATTGGTTTTCCCCTTTTGTCATGTTTATATCAGAGCTTGTTCAATCATCTAGGGGAGTTTATAAGTTTGATTTCTTTTGGGAGGACATCTGTTTGTTTTTTCATTCCAAGTTGTACAAGGCAAAATGCACATTATGCAGAATATGATGCAGTGCATTTTGCTGCTTTCCTTATCGTTGACTAATTAACAGGTAGGGATATGTTGATTTGGTTCTAAAAGTATTGTGGAAATTACTATTATTCTGTGAATAGCATTTTTACGGAGGAAACTGCAAAATTAACGTGAACTTAATTTTGATTTGGATGTATTGAGAGTGTTAAAAAAGTTATACATAGTAATTCAATTATTAATAATGGTGTTTGGAAACTTTCTGGAGTTGAATTCACTTAAAAATTAGAATTTAATCCCTTGATTTAAAACTTAATCTAAAAATTGAAATCTTAGAGGGAATTCATTTCCATCAAATCCTCCAAAAGCAAATCACATTTAAATAGGTTTAATTTGGTGTTGGAATTAAATTCTAATAAATAAAATTATTAAAGTAACCTTATTTGAACATAATATTTTATTTTTAACCTATTAATAAATAACAAAATAGTAAAAATAAAAAAAATTAGTTCATTTTTAGTCACATTTCAAATCATTGAATTAAATTGAATTCAATGTTATCTCAATGAATATTCCAAATTATTTCAGCTCCACTACTTAAAGAAGTCATTCAAAATTCAAATGAATAGATTTAATAGGGTTACTGTATAAATCTCAAACTGTTATAAATAATAACATTAGAGAATAGAAATTAAACGAATAATATTGGTGTAGCGCCACAAGATAAAGGGAGTATCTTGAGATGATCGCCTTGAAAGTGGATTGTGGGAACACTAGACATTGAAATCTCTTCTACTCTGGAAAATGCAGAATGTGTATATGTAGGATCTTCAATGTTAGCGAGAGTTTTGGGGTATGCAAGAAGACTATTAGTTGTTTGCATTTTCCATGATACACTCACAGAAGTGTCCATCTCCGAATTTGTATGGATCAGGTTGGACAGTGAAAGAGGGGAGACTCTTCAACTCAGGCCCTACTGCATGGAGACTAATTATGTTCCATGTTGGTAACAATTGGCATATATTATAGCAGTAGAAATGAAATTAAATTTTTTTATGTATAACACTAAATTAAAATTAAAATTATGTATAAAATCTAAAAATATATTTCAGTTAGTTATAAATACATCTTATACATTATAAATTACATAATTATCATGCATTTCCATATTTCTCTAAAATATTAACAAACAGATATAAATGGTCATAATTTTTTCATTAAAAAAAATTATTTTTTAAACCAAATAATCTATCTAAAATATAATTTTTTTTGTTGGAAAAAATTTAGGATGAGGGTATGACACCTCAATCCAAGACAGAGAAAATGTTTGGAGTCATGGAGCATCAATGACCTATCAGACATGAGATTCTATCTTATTCTACATTGTCAATCTCCAAAGTAAAAATAAATTATTTATAGATATGAAATAGGTTTACTTATGTTTTTGTCCTCAAAATATACAGGGTAAATAGTATAGACTATCATTGAGATTTGATTTAATTCTACTTTCCCAAAAATTGCACTCCACCCCATTAAATTTTAATAATTAATAAACATTATTATTTTAATTTAATTTTTTTTAACATATATGTTATGATGAAAAATATAAGTTAAAAATATTGAAAAAGAATAAAAAGTAATAAAATATAAGAATAAAATTTAGTTTAAAAATCTACTTTTGCTGATGTGTCAATAGATGATTGAATTATAGTTTAAAATTTTTTTACACTATTGATTGATAGAAATAAAACTAAACTAAAATTACAAAATCTGGACACTGTAAACAAAGTTAGATAATTAAATTCATAAAGGAAAATGATTTATCATTTATGTAACCAGTTTCCTAACCCCAGGGACACTTAACGAAAAAAAAAATGAAAATGATTACTCTAACGCACAAATGCGTCACATACGTGGACGCATACGGTACTGTGCAGGGTGTCTATTATCGTAGATACGCGAATTGGGAGGCACACTATGGAGAAGGTGAAAGAAAAATTAAAAAAAAAAAAAGCTCCCCGCTCGCCAGCCTCCCCAAACCCCACCCCTGGTAAAGCACTGTCTTCTTCTTCCCTCCCTCAAACAAGGCAAACTTTCTCCCCCTAACTCTCCCCCAACTCTACCAATCTCACTCAGCTGCAATATTGTATTGATTTTGTAGTTAATATGCTTGTCTATTGAAGCCAATATTGTGCAATTGTTACCACCAGATTAAAAGTGGAAGAAGATTAATGGGTCAAAGCTAAAATGGGCCTATGACTGATACGAAGAAGTTGGGCCGGATATTACTTTGAGTCTCAAATCGCTACGGTTATCTTATTTGGATCATCTCGGCTGACTAGTTTAAAAGAGCCGTGGCAAGAGGGAAGGGATAGTTAACAATATGATATGGAAGTTATTAGCCGTAGCGTACATATGACAACAGTTAAGTTAATGAAGCCACGGTGGATGTGAGTTGGAGCTTAGAGCGAATGCGATTCGCTGGGCCAGCGATACTACAGGATGATCGTGGAGCCGTGTTAACTGATTAAAGGAGTTTGAATTTGGTAACGGCTACTTTAGCCGTAAAGGATTAAGAAAGGGGACAGTTATTGTTCCTTATAGCTGGACTTAGTCACAATAAGCCGTGGTAACCACCTCTGTTATGAGAATCGATTAGAAGTTTCAATAATCATTATAAAAAGGTGGAAAAAGAAGAGAAAGAAACAGGAAGTGAAGCATACACAAATCTTTACAACTTTTTCTTTTAAAACTTTTGTTCTAGGTGTAGTTTAGATTATCAACCTTGTAATTTCAGTTTCCATGTTTCTTTCGTGTTGTTGTTGATGTTGTACTTCTTTTATTCATCAATAAAATACAGTTCCATTATCAATCCTAGTCCGAAGCTTGTATTTAGTTAAAGTATTTGGAGAACTCATAATCAAGGAGTTGATTCCCCTCCTTGGTGCAATTGCCTGATATTTGGGATCAAGGTACTTTTGCTTCTTGGCTTAGTATATTGTTTTAACTTAGCCGAAAAAATTTACCGTAAACAGCAATATTTAAATCAATGGCTGTAATTGTGTATGTGGACAAGCCGTAGTAATGGCAACTTTGCCGAGGATATCAATTCCATATTGGTTTCCTCCTTTCCCTGTTGCCTAAACTAGAAATTGGCTGGAAAAATAGTTTCATGGTTGTGCTGATTTTTTAGTCAGTTCACTGGTCTATTGCAGCTAACACAGTGGAATATTCAAATCAACGTGTTTAAATTTCTGTGTAGAGGAGTATGAATTAGTTATATGACTCTATATTGGAATTTTAGAAAGCATTTAATGATGGCTAATCTGCAGAGGTGATATAGTCAATATTAGAAATGGCTGGAGAATTATTTTATTGGTTATGCTGATTTATATATTGTTAGTTTGTACATGCCACAACGTTCAAATTAATATCTGAAATTGACCCTTTTTCCCCTTTGCTGCATGGTACCTATACCCCTAGAAGGGGCAGTGGATGTAATATACTGTTCAAATTAATATCTGAAAACAACCTTTTTCCCTTTGCTGCATAGCACCTGTACCCATAGAAGGGGCAATGTATGTAATATTTAACTGGATTATGATCTTATGTTTGAGCTAAAATTTTATTTCAACAATTTTCATGCTATTTTGATGGACTTAGTTTTTGCAGAGAAGCTAGGTTTTATTTGGTAATATATATTCTTATGAATATTTTTGGTTTTCCCTACAGAACAAGGATGTAACTGATGCAATTCAGAAGGTTGCTGCTGCTTATAATTGTAAAATTGTTGAGGGTGTTCTTAGTCATCAAATGAAGCAATTTGTGATTGATGGAAACAAGGTTGTGCTGAGTGTATCTAATCCAGATACCAGAGTTGATGATGCAGAGTTTGAGGAGAATGAAGTATATGCGGTAGATAGAGTAGCAACCACTGGAGAAGGCAAGGTAGTACAGTTATATTGTGTACATTTACCAGTATGATGCAGCTGCTTCGGTTACTAATTAAATTTTCAATCACTTGCAGCCTAAGCTTTTGGATGAGAAGCAGACAACTATTTATAAGAGGGCTGTTGACAAGAGCTATCACTTGAAGATGAAAGCATCTAGGTTCATTTTCAGTGAAATTAGCCAAAAATTTCCGATCATGCCATTTTCTGCTAGGTAACTTGATGACCAGCATTTTAATAATACTATCTATAATCTGAAGGGTTTGAAGTTATCTCTTTGTTCTACTTAGAATGTCAGTTCTTTTATACCAGGGCTTTGGAAGAGAAGAGGGCTCGATTGGGTTTAGTGGAATGCGTGAATCACGAACTCTTGCAACCATATCCGGCTCTGCATGAAAAGCCTGGTAATGCTACATTTGGCCAATGACATCATTAGATCCATGTTTATGTTTGTGTAAGCACTTTTTTGCCTCACGGTAGTGGTTTTTTTTTTTTTTTTTTTTCAGGTGATTATGTTGCACACATCAAATTCACAGTCTTGCTAATGCCGAATGGATCAGACCGCATCACATCTCATCCACTCCAAGAATTGCAGCCTACGAAGACAATCGATGATCCTGAAATTAAGGCATGGCTAGCATTGGGGACAAAGACAAAGAAGAAAGGTGGTGGAAAGAAGAAGAAAGGTAGACTGTGAATCTCTAACATGCTCTATTCATGTTGTCTCAAACTCATGCATATATTGGAACTTTTTCTTGTTAACTTGCATAATGCATGTTACTCATGTTGACCATAGTATCTAGAAAAAAGTTGCTAAACGGGGGCTCAAGACATGCTTGGTTGTTTTGCAGGTAAGAAGGGTACTGAAGGTGAGCCCATTGAAGAAGAGGCAACAAATGGTGCCACACCCCAAGAATGAGTGTCCTAAGAAAAATTCCTTTGATATCACTTATTTTGATCCCTTTCAATTTAGGTACATTGTTCATCACCAAGCTGTATCTGCTTGAATGTGAAGTTAGTAGAGTGTTCAGGCATCCTAAATTTAACAGGGAGTTTTTCAAGTGCATATTTCATTAGCACTTTGTTTTTACCTGAATGCTGTACTTACTGAGGAAAGCATAAACGCCTGTTTGGTTGGGGTTTTACTTGAACCAAAAAAAAAAAAAAGAAATATCAATTTTAAAAAACTTAAGTTTATGTTTGAAAAAAATGCTGTTTACATTTGAAAATTGGTTAAGCTATTTACATAGTAGATACTTAATATGGCCTAACTGTTCACGGATAGATAAGAGTGATGTAAGGGAAATAGGGGAGTGTCTATTTGTGAGTAACTAATTTAAAACTAGACAGTTTTCTCTAATTAAGCGTATATGATTTTGTGATTTTGATAATAAATTTACACTCGATTCCCCAAGTCCAAAGAAAAAGAAAGTATTTAAATTGTGCCAAGACCTGGCTCAATGAATGTGTTTGGTATAAGGAAAAAAGATAGAAATGATTCGATTAATAAATTAAATTATTTGTTTGGAATTGAAAAAAATTGAGAAATGAATTAAGTTGTAGTTTCATTAAATTTTTATTTTTTTATTTTTATTTTTTATAACATTGGGATGGAAATGAACTGATTTAAAAATTTATATGGATTAAATAAATATATTCTTTATTTTAATCATCCTAAATATAATTTGTTGTATTTTAAACATAAAAATGGATTTTTAAATCAATTTATTTTATATTTTATTTAATCATTCTAAGTATAAAATTTACTTAAAATTCAAATCTAATTCAGATTATTTTAAATTAAATCAGTTTATTTTCTAATTTTAGTGTTTTACGGCAGAAAGACCAAAAGTTTTTAGTTGTATTTCGTCTTTTTTAAATTTTGTCAGATTTGTGTTTGTTTTGTGCTGGGTTAGTTGTGGATTCAGTCGGTCAATCATTATCAAGTGAAAATGCACTTCCACTTGGCCATTGAGGCCTTCTGGCCAACTTGAATTTTTCAACGTCACTTTTCTTATGTTAATTAACATCGAATGTCAAATTATAGTGTAACTATTTTTTTTTTTTTTTGGGTCTGAATTGACGTGTAACTTTGAATAGAATACTTGGCAATCTTCAGCCTGTTCTTAATGAGCTTAAATTTATTGTCATTGTGATGATTGAACACCTATAATAATTTAATGATCATGAATAAATTAAATAATAGCATAAAAACGTTTAAAATTAATAACAAAACAAAATGAAGTTCATTCTAAATAAGAAATTAAACTAGAAAATAGAAGTGAACTCAAAATTCTTAAAGAGTCATGAAAAGTACATACATAAACTGGGGTGGCTAATGGCATCAACAGTCAAAGGCAGTGCTCTTTGCTAATGATGCACTATTTATTGTGCTGATTCGCCAAAGGCAAGTTTTGCCATGTCTTCAATTAGTATTTTCATGTTAAGATAAGAAGACCCTCTTGGTTCCATAGATTTCTTCGCCAACTCTGCAAGCTTTCTGATTCTCTCTCTCATTTCTTCCTTCTCACTTCCTTCACCAATTACCTTGTATATTGCCTCTACAATTTGCTCTCTTTTAACCTTAGTTCCATACTGGTCTTGTTTACCAATAGGGACAGTAACCTCACTCCCCAGTGCTTCACCTATGCCCAAAATTTGCACAACTAACTTCTCATTGAAAAACTGGTCACCAAACATAGGCCAAGTTACCATTGGCACACCAGCACAAATGGCCTCAAGTGTTGAGTTCCAACCACAATGTGTCAGAAACACTCCCATAGCTTGGTGTGAGAACATTAGAACTTGTGGTGCCCAACCATGGATTATGAGGCCCCTTCCCTTTGTCCTCTCCTCAAATCCATCCTCCAACAACCACTTCTTTGCCTCTGCTGTGCCATCATCCTCTCTCATCACCAAAATGAATGGACAATTGCATTCTTCCAATGCCAAAGCAAGTTCTTGAAACTGTGCCAGCGCTAGCCAAAGGATTGAGCCAAGACAAACATAAACAACTGATCTTGGTGGCCATGAATCAAGCCATTTCATGCAAAAATCTTGGTCAACTTTGGCCTTGTTACCCCTCTGAACAACATCTTGTGCTCCCTTGTAGGATAGTGATACAGGACCGATGCACCAAACTTTGGTCTTACCTTCTTTAGCCTTGCTATATGCTTTGACATAGTCTAACTCCAATTCCTCAAAACTGTTGACCACCACCCCATATGCTGATTCTGCGGAAGCTCTCATCTTTACCTGCAAATCTTTTAAATCCTGCGTATCTGGATTCAAGTCAACTGGAAGCTTTGCTTTGGTCAATTCAATTCTGTGAGGCATGTCAGGCACCACAAAGGGTTGAGATTCTGGTACAGTCTCATGAACCTTGGACTTGAGCAAATTGTGGAGCATTAGAAGGTTAATGCAGCCTGTCCCATCAAAGATAAGTCTTGGTATTTGGAACTTTGTTGCAACATCTTCCATCCAAGAGAGGAATTTGTCCACTAGAAGGCAAGTAGGGGTGGGTTTAAGCTCCTCAATTAACTCCTCAATTGGTTCTTGCAACTTACTAAGAGCAATATTGAAGTTTCTTATCAAGCCACGTGAAGGGACCAACTCCAAGCTTTCACACCCTTCTGGCAAGCCAAATTCAAGCACTGGAATTCGGAGTTGGACAAGGCTAATTGGGGAATTGGATGATGATTCATTATTGGCAAGATCAATCATTGGTGTGATGCGTGTGGCATTGACTGGTGTGGTTACAATTGTGACAACGGCACCATGTTGTGCTAGTAGCCTTGCTATGTCTACCATGGGAATAAGGTGACCAAGGCTCAGGAATGGTACTAAAAGAAAGTGAAGCTTATTGTGATTATGGGATTCTGAAGCCATTTTTGCTGTGTGGTGCTGTTTGAGAAAGGGAATGGTAATGCACTTGTTCCAATTTGGACTGATTTTAAGCTTGATCTAACCTTTGACCGCGGAGCATGTTTTTCATATATTTGTATTAAAGAATTAAAGCTTATAGTATGTGGTCATTGTCTTCGAGAAAAACTTGAAGACTAAACCTGCCAAATGAAAACGCCATTTATGGACACTATGTGGTCCTTCATAGAAGTTGTCAATATTAATGCCGTGAATATGTAAACAGATATATTATTAAACTCTCGAGTTAACTCTTAAATCCTTATGAGTTTATGATTTTATCATATAAAAACGAGTTTGATAAACTTATAAGACTGTAAGGTTACTAAACTCTCAAGCTAACTCTTAAACTCTAATGAATTTACAATCATACCACATAAAAATGGGTTTATCTAAACTTCTCAAATTTGACACCCAATCTATTATCCTTAAATTTTATATGATCCATGCTTAAAAATACAAAATTTGATTTTCTACCTTTAGATTTGATTGGGTGTCCATGGATATCCACTTTTTGGGTATTGAAATAACACCATCCATGATTTACTTTAAAGAAAACTAAACTATAACAACTTATTGATTAAGTCACATAATTAATTAGTGTATGGTCTCACAGTTGGTGTATAAGTTACCTAATTAATTAGAATCAATACAAATTTTGGGCCGGTGTAAATATAATAAGCTAGGAAGCACAAACACATTAGTTGAATGTCGTGTCTACGTGTCAAATACGTGTTCCCATCAGATCTTACATGACATACCGATGATACATATTTCTATATATTTAATTTGAAATTTACTTTTTTTTCATACTCCAGCATAGAAAAATACAATATAAACAAGGTTATAAAAATGAAATAATATATAATATTTTGAGTTTATAAGAGAATAAATAATAGTTGAAGCTTATATAAATAATATTTTGAATAATATAATTTTTTCTTTAAATCTTTAGATATATTTGCCTAGTTTATATCCTTTAATTTTTTTAATTTTGGTGTATCCCTTGTATCTGTATTATGTCCTGTATCCATTTCAGTGTCCGTGTTTTATAAATAATAAGGCTTATTGTCATAAACAATTAATCTTAGCATCGTATACCATAGTGGTATATATAAATAGAGTGATATTATTTATACTTATAGAATATGAGACATTGTGCTGACTCATATATCATTCATAATAAGATGAGGATTAAATCTCATTTAAATAGAATTCACGCCTTATTTAATTATGAATGGAATGTGAATTGATATCATGTTCTATAATTTATGAATATAATTAATATTTCCCGTATAAAGATATAAAAAGTAGAAAGTGACTAGCTAATAGAAACAACATACATGTGGACACTCCATTTTGTCTTGGTATAGAAATGTCCTAACAAACTTTCACGACAAAGTCAAGTCAACTCTCTAGGCAATGAGTGTGTTGATAGCTTTAGAATGTGAAATTGTGAACACGGACAACGAAGCGCCACCCCAGCTGATTTTCATATACTTCCGTTAGAGACCCGGGTCCGGATTACTTGGTGTTAAGGACCAATGTTGGTCTCATTCAAAATATAACAAGAAGAGTCCCTCCGCATGTTTTGAAAAAAGGGCAGAAAGTCCATCAACTTGTAAATAGTCCCTTTTGCTACACACTTGGTCCTCCCATTCCCAGTCACATTCTGAGTAGTCACCAAGTTTAAATCTAGACTGCACTGCTCTCTTGCGGTATGCTTAGCCCTGCTCCGGTCGACAAAGGCATGGGGATTCAATTGCAAAGCCAGTTATTTTAGATACTCATAATTAATTTTGACCAAGTGTTGGCACCAAATTTCACTAAGTATTAGACTGTCAAATTGACGTTTAACTTTGACAGCCTGAAAGTTAGTCAAAAGCTTGTGGGAAGAATTGACAAAGCATCTAGTTTGTCAGACAATATGATGACATATAGAAAAATCCGGCTGTGATAAAGCTTGGATATCTAATTCGATAACTCTGTATTGTCAAAATTCTTCTATTCGACATTGTCAAAGTTCTTCTATTCAACTTTTGATAAGTCAAAGTCAAAGTTTGTTATTTGGGACTTAATGTTTCAAGGCTAATTAGAGGCTAAAAATGACCAATCTTCATTGTAGAGGTTCGACAAGTCGAAATGGGGGTTTGTCACTAGAAGACTTAGAGAAATTTTGAAGATGTTGAAGATCAGATAATTGCTTCACATGTGTTCGTCAAATGTCGGTTATCGACGGTTACGAGCGGTTATTGATAGAAGCGTGACAAGAACTTGACAAAGTAGTGGCAGAGGACAAATGACAAAGAAAATAACTGTCAAAACCACGTGGACAACATCCAAGGGCAGCCAGAAGACAAGTGTCAATATACTAGTTCTGTACACATTGTAAGGGGTTGGAATTTTCACTCACACACTCGCTCTAAAAACGTCTCCAATGACTATACAGAGTCTAGAGTTCACTGAGTATTGTTCTCAACCCTCTCTTTCGTTTTTCTAGGATTAGATTTCCTTTTAAGTTCTTTGTATTTCTTTACATTTTATGTACTTTACTTCCAGTTTGTCAATCAATTTCCAATTTGCATTCTTCTTCTTTTTCTTTTTTAATTCATCAAATCACTACACACACACTCGTACACAACACAAATCACACACGATCATTCAACATCCCATTCATAAAAAAACAAGTTTGACACTCGATTCTTCTTTTGGTGAAGAACCCAAGAGGAGTAGCTTTTCGCTCCCCGAATCGAGATCTTAAAAAGCAAAGGCTGTCATCCAAACTCCTGAAATTAGTCGATATACGCCTGGTTTAGCGCAATTTGGCCTTCTGCACAAGGAAATTGTCAATTATTTGTTGTTGAACACCAAGAATATTGTGGTTAAAATATCAACTGTTGGATTACAAATAATCACATCAGACTGCTCAAAAGAAGAGGAGTAATGTTGGTCCCCAAGAAGGGGTAGTCCAATGAATCTTTAGTCTAGAGACTCAATTGTTTTGGGAACATTAATGTCATGGGAACAATAAATATAACCTTATTATCATGATAAATAATCCCTACTTATTTTACTTACCTTTCACATTTACTAATAATAAGGTATGTGATTGTATTTGTTATGCAATTTTATTATTTTTACAACATTTTTGTTTGAAAATACTTGAACTAAAAGCTAATAGCAAATGAAGATTACGGTTGCTCCGTAGGTGGGGGATGAATGTGACTTTATCAGCATACGGTAACTGATAAGGAAAAAACCACCATTCTACCCATACTTTTATAATTTATTTCCTCTTTCCACCCTTCTTTCTTCTTGCCATACACAGCATAAGACTCCGCATTTTTCGCTGTTTGTGCTTTACATCATTTGCCATGAATTATCTTATTATGCTAGTGGCGTACTTAAAATTTTCAAAATACAACAACCTCAGATCAACAAATCAATGTCAAGTCTTCAAATAAAAGAGAGAAAAAAAGAAAAAAATCTCAGTGCACAACCACCCACCCCCACCAATGCTAACACAGCAACCACCCTCAACCCTATATTCCTTCCTATGGCGTCCCAAACCCGTCTCTTTTAAGCTTCCATTCTTAAGCTATATGATCGTCTTCTTGTAGCCAGTTTCCTTGTCTGACTCCAAGTCTTTTTCCAGTCTCTGCAAGTTTGAAAAGCAATTTGATTTCAAATACAACTTTTAATCAACTGATTCCCCTGCAAGCTAAACCAAAAGTCGAGTTTAAATCAAGCACGTGAATTGTAGATTCATCAGAATAAATTGGGATTGACGCACACAAATGCGAACAATGGCATCTTACCCAAACAGCTCTATTAATCCATCCCTGAGGTCCCTTAAGAACAAGCACTCACCGACTGCCCAGTCTCTGAAAAAAAAAGAAAAAAGAAGTTAATGTTAATTTTATTCTCTCACCTTTTTTATTTGTGAGTCATTTTAGTTTTTAATTTTTAAAACGAGTCAAATTAGTCCATAACATTATAAAATGTGAGCTATATTAGACTTTTAATTCACTTTTACTTAATATTTTATCAATTAAATGATAATAGATAATATTAAATAATAACTTGACATATCATATATCATCTAAAGTAATATAAAATTTAAAATAACTCATTTTAATATTTAGAATTATATAAAATGTGCCATTTTTAGAAAGAAAATTTCATCTCCTACGGGCTACAGTGGATCTGATGCGCTTGGCTAAACGTTGAAATAAGAATGAGAAATAATCTTATCATATGAAACAAATGGGGAAAGCCAAGGAAAGAGCATCAAACAATCACAAAAGACAAACCGAATCCGTGAGCCCGTTCTACTTGGATCAGTTTGCAAGCAGGGTGGGAAATATGCGGACAGGTGTTTTGACAATTCCTTTCTTAATTTGTGAATGATGTGAGTGGCATGGTATATTCTAGCGGTGTGACTTTGATTCATATCCAGCATTGTATATGTGCCAGGGGCAGTCACTTTAATTCTCAGCTAGGTGGTAACTTGCTTTTGGTGTATTACTAGTGTAGTGCCCGTGACTTGCATGGTGGAGTATAGTTAACATTCAATATATACTGTTTGATGTATTTACATTAATCACAATCTAATTATATTGCATTAGTATCAACCTTACAAATTATGATTAAAACAATTTCAATTAAATAATGGGATCATTAATTGGAAAACAAGAAACAACTTATCTAACACTGTTCTATTACCTAGACTACCCAAAATAAAATGGCATACTTACATTAATTTGAAGAAGCATATGGAATGGCAGATGTTACTTTGATTGTGCTTGATATATAGAAGCTCAACTACAATGGCAAACCTCTATTTGTATGTAGGAAATCTCAAGCATCGTTTGCTATGAGAGTGATGCAGCATAACATAAATAATTCTCTTTTTGAATTATACGACTTGTTTTTCTTTGATTGTACATGAAACAAATTGTTTCGACCAGGTTTTTATTATCCCGAGTAATCCCAACTTGCTGTAAAACTTTTCTGTATTTGAATTGCTTCATACGTGCCTTAGTAAGATTTAGCAAGATCAAATAGTATTTCTTATTAATTATAAAACATAAATCTACAATGGACTTCTATATGATCAAAAAGTATATTTAGGGTAAATTTAAAATATTGATATTTTCATATCCAAGTAAAAGAAAATTGTAAAATAATATAAATATATAAATCTATGGATGTCATTTATTAATTTCATTTTAATTTATTATAAATTGATGATCATAGTCACTTCATTTAAAATCATGACTACAATCACCTCCTCCTTCCTCGGGTGTTTCCATGTGCATATGATTAGAAAATTGAAGTCTATTGTAATTTGTTTTTTAGTTAATGTTACATTATGAAATGTATTTTGTTCAACACAATTATTTCAATACTTCATGGCTCTACTATCAATGGCTGATTGAAGTCTTTTTTAACATTCTTGTTGGCATATATAACAATGCTTTCATTCCTATGACTATTTACATTTGGATGGTTAAGTATAGATAATGATAGGCTTTATAATTTAGGTTTCAACTTATCTGGTATTTCGTAAACATTCATTTTTTTAAAAAAATTATACAATAATCTCATCCAACCAAAGCGCGGAAGGAGAGAGCTTACAATGAAGTATAAGTTAGAAGCAAGCATAGTCCAAAGTCCAAGCACAAATGACTTCAAAATTCTCACAACCTGATATAATTCAACCTAGATCTAAGAAAATTGTTTTGCAAATATAAATAGACTCCTATTCAAGTACTGATGAATTGCTGGTGTGGATTGGAGCCTCAGTCGTCCCCCATTTTCTTGATGGATTACCACTTGGTCCATAATGACACTTATGCTAAGAATGGACTTTGATAGAGACATTAGACAAATTAGTCCTGGTGGCAAATCCCTTGGATCTATTACACCGACCGATCACTGGAACAAATGTTTCCAAACTCTGATCTGTAGCGCCAAGATATATCGATTGGCACAGCCATCATTATGCACTGACAACACCACAAAGGAATGTTGCATAAATTTGGTTACATAAATTATAGTGTTGCAGAAATCTAAACCAATCACCCAAATTATAATCTCTAAACAACAAGACAAACACAATAGATTAGGCAGCACAATTTACCAATAACAAAACCCAAACATCCCTAAAAGGAACAGTATTTGATGCATCTCATCGCTAAGGCATTCACATCCATGAACCCATGATGATCATAAATTAGTCCACATTGATATAGACTTGTACTATCACCGCACTGCACATATTCACTTAGAATCATCATTTTCCATCTATAGAAATGCTAAATCAAATCCTTAATGCAATGATTCTCCTTTAAAATTGGTCTCATTGAAATGGAAAAAAGAAAATCACCCTCGAAAGAAGTACCCAAAAAACCGATATTAAAGAATATGCACACAAAATGAGAGAGCTAAGAGATTTTGGAGAGAAGGCAACTTTAAAATGCAGAACGTTAAAAACTCGAGAAGACAAATCTATAGGTAAGATATTTCAAGCAATGTATTTGAAGGGTACTTGCTGTGACTGTGAGCCTAAATCAGAAAAAAAAAAATTCAATCTGAAAAACAAATTAACAATCAAGTTGAAACTAAAGCGGAACTTCATCGATACATGAGATTCAAGGATGCGCAAGTTGAATGAATGAATGACCATAAATTATCATTACAATGTGCATAATGGTACCTATATTCACTCCACAACCAAAGCCATCAAACCACAGCCACCTCACAACCCAATGTTACACATTTGATAAAACCACATTAAACACCCCTTGCGATAATGACCACCAGCAACTAAAAGGCATAACCTCCACCATAACAGCTCCACTCCATATCACCCTTCACCGTTCCTTCATCAAACCTCTCTTTGTTTGCACAAACCCAGCCACTACCAAAGTAGTATGGTCTAGTGCAAGAACTTATATCACAACTCTCGTATATTACTGCAATGGCTTATACCCGGTGGAGTAAAATTAATCAGGCAAGACTGTAGTGCAAAATATGAGCATGAAAATAGAATCTTAGTTGATATGGTTTTAGATATAATTCCCTTTATGCTCTCAACACTATCAAGAATTATAAAATAAAACACAATTAAGAACATAAAAGCATTGAAAATGATAAAAACCAAAACTGAAAATGCAGTAAAAATTAATATGTAACCAATGAAAGAAGTAAAAAAAAAAAAAAAGAAACACCAAAGCCCTAAAACTGAAAAATATCAAAACCGAACATGCAAAACTACAAAATCAACACCATTGCATATTAAGAAAAAGGCACATCAAGATAAAGGGATATACATCATAAAGAAGCTTAAAACAAAACTGTCCCCCAAAAGTGGCAATTGAAGATGCTTGATTTGTACTTTTTTTTAAATTTTGAATAATCCTTAATTCCTTAATCATTCCAACTGTAATAAATTGAACTGCAAAACAAAACCGAAATAATAGATTGTCTAAAAATGAAGAGTTGAAAACCCAAATAGAAGAATCTTAAATAACCGTAAATCACCCATAAAAAAATAGCATTTCATGGATAGAAATATGAATGAAGAAGGGGACAAAGAGATACTTACAAAAATGAATGCAATTACAAAAATGATGAACAACACTGTGAAAATACAAATAAATGCTGCACAAAAAAAGATAAATCAAATAAAAAAGAATCACATCAATGAGAAGCAAAAATGGTGGAAGAATGCTCACCTTGCAATAGCGTTCTACATGAAACCGCCAGAGGGTTGCAGCTACACATCCACCATGGTCATGAGCAGCACCATCGCCTACTCACTGCCACCACCCGATCCCAATTCTATCCCGTCACTGAACTGCCGCACCTCACCATAAACTGCATGAAGCCCCTCGACTTAAAGATGTTTGTGATTCTGGGATTGGGAGGTGGGTTGCGAGGGATGCGGGGTGAGGGGCAGAAAAGATGGAATGGGAAGAGTGATGAGAATGAAGAGAATGGGAGAAATCAAAGATTTGGGAGGTTTAGCTTGAATGTAGAGAAGAAGATTCAGAATTTAAAAATGGGGGAAAAAAAGGAATGGGAAAGAGAAAGGCATAAGTCAAAATTTATTTGAGAAGCTGTATTTTCACTTGCGTGGTGAAGGAAGCTGGAAAGCTTAGGGATATTAGTTGGCCCAATTGTCAAGGAAGCTGAATGATATTATGCTTTCAATGCTTTGCAGCCCACCCGAGATATATGGTTGCATGTGCTTGGAATGATGAGTTGGAAATATGCGCGAAGGAACTGAAGAGGCTTTTTTTCAGTTTCGAAAAACTTTTATATCGACTATTAAGGAGGAAAGAAACTTGTTGAACACATACTTCTTGAACATTGGTGCTCAATGCATTGGAACAAAGCAATATATACAAAAGAACAATTACTTTTACCTGCAGGTACTAATAACAATAATAATAATAATAATATATAATATATTAATATAATAATAAAATCACACAAAGATAATGCCATCCACTAATATGCCAACACTTGGCAGAATTATTTAAGTGGAAAAACTGAATCGCTAAGTGGTAATTATTGGTGCTTGCTATTACCCCTCTTTCACAGAAATGAATAGATAGATAACAATAATGAGGAATTTAGGAAACAAAATGACTATTTAGTTCTCACGTTTGATTGCTTTTCTATTATTAAGTATTTGAAATATAATATAATAATAGTATAATATAATAATAATAATGCAATGAACACTCTAGCAAAGAAAATGACCATTTAGTTCTTATATTTAGAGAAGTTCTATAATTATGTGTTGGAAAATACAGTAAATTAAATGCAAGAGTTGTATTTCTACACATCATTAAATAAATAATTCTCCCACCTATATAATTGATGGTTAACATCGTATTGGAACAAAGCAATACACATAATGGAGTAATTAATAATAATAATAATGAAACCTCTATTAGCATATATGTCATCCAATAAGATGCAATCAGTTGGCAAAATTATTTAGGCGGGAAAACTGAATTGCCAAATGGCGATTAATAATGCATGCTATTACCTCTCTTTTTACAGAAATAGATAGATGTTACTGGTTGTAATTTTCATTTTCCTTTTTCTTGTTTGTCTCCTCATTCCCATGTATTCAGCTCCATCTTTGATTTGGTGTTGAGCCTTCTCTATTCTTATAAAAAATACAAACTTAAAAAATTAAAAAAAAAAAAAGCAATCTTTGAAACTGCAGTTAACTTTTTGAACCTGTAATTGGAATTGGTTGGAGACTTGGAGACTTGAAAATTTCGCTAGTTCAATGGTGGTGTTCTGTTGTCCTTTTAAATTATGCACATGCAATGATGTCGCTTATGGATGTAGATAATTCAAGTTTCTGATTATGTGATGACTGTTGTGCTACAGGTTTCTTGATGCTTGTTCGCTTGCAATGATACTGTCTGTGGGTTGGTTCTACCCGCTTGGTGGATTCATGAAGGCATGCTTTGTAATTGTTTACATGTAAAATCACTACAAATACTCTTTGTTGATTTATATTGTCAAGAGAATCCTCAAAAAAATAATAATAAAAATAAAAAATCATAGTTAAGAATAGAATATTTTGATATTTTTTCCATGGAACTTTCCTAGTAGCTCCTCTAAATAAGGAGATTTGTAAAGTGAGAAAGTAAGGAGTAAATCACTATTGGATTATTTAGTGAAACCCACATAAAGAAGTTATTTATTCAAAAGTGGTTAACTCCCCATCTCCTGATTTTAAAAGATCCAAATCCCTTTAAATTACCTGACACTTATATATTTCTTGATTCTTATTATCTATCTAGTTTGGATTTTGATTTTACTCATGCGGTTGTGTTATTTGATATGTAAACAGTATGATCTAAAATTTGATGAAATAAGTATTTTTGTGAACCTTTTGGTTTATGAGCTCATATCTAGTGGGAAGAGGCTTGGTTGTTGCACGAGACAGTATGTCTTCATTGCAAAAATTGAATATTTCAGCAGTCAGTATGTGATTGAGGATCCTGTGATTTTACATTTTTTTAAAACAGGGTTTTCATGAATACATGAATTTGGTTCTGGATGATGCTGAAGAAGCGAACATCAAGAAGAAGAGTAGAAAGACATTAGGTATGCTTAAAAGTTTCTCAAATTTTGTACCTTTGTCTTTGCCGCTTGCTCATGCATTTTCTGAAGCTTTGTTGTTGTTTTAGTAAGGGAGGATCCTTCTTAAAGGAGACAACATAACCTTAATGATGAACACATAAGTGACATTAAAATTTTACTTTTATCTTTCTCATGGTTGTCTTTTCTAAATATAAGTGAAATAATTATTTAGTTTTCACTTTAAAATGTCTGTTTTAAATTTCAGGGGGGAAATGATGAAACACTGCGGGACGGTTGTAAACCATATGTTATATCCAACAAGGAGGAGGCAGATTCATCTTGCATTTCAGTTTAATTACTTTTTCTCATGACATTTTGAATATGCTGCATGAGAAATCTTGTTATATATTACTGTATGAATTTTTCTGACACTAGATAAATTCTCAGTTGAGTGATTCATTATCATGGCTTGTTTCCACCTGATTCTGCTGTCTTTCTACTTGTGTCAATATCTTGACTCTAGCTTGGAAGCTAACTATATTATGATTGAGAAAATATGAATGCCAGTATGTATAATCTTTCTTCTGTTCATTGGTTTTCCCCTTTTGTCATGTTTATATCAGATCTTGTTCAATCATCTAGGGGAGTTTATAAGTTTGATTTCTTTTGGGAGGACATCTGTTTGTTTTTTTATTCTAAGTTGTACAAGGCAAAATGCACATTATGCAGAATATGAAGTAGTGCATTTTGCTGCTTTCCCTATCGTTGGCTAATTCACAGGTAGGAATATATTGATTTGGTTCTAAAAGTGTCGCAATCGGGATCGCGACGGGACGGCGAAAAATGAAAGATTTTGTTTAAAATGGAGTCGCCACCAAGTTTTATTAAATTGGAAAAACATGGAAAAAACCATTTTATTTAAAAGAAATGATCTTTGAAACCAGATCTGAATTCGGGAGTCGGTTATGCTTAGGGAAGGGTAGGAACTTAACCCTACAGCACCCCTAATACACCCGTCTTTAAGACGGTACCTTAATTAATTGTGCAAATTATTAATAACCTTTTCCAAAATATTTATTTATGTTTTTATTAAAAAATAAAGAAGATAGAACATCAAGTTGTCACAACTCAGATGTTCTACGATGTCAGTTAACAAGCTGTCTCGGCTAAATTAACCTCTTTGTTTGAAACAAAATATATACACTTCAATGGTTAACTCAAATTAATATAATAAAGAAAAGGATAATAATAATAATATTAATAATAATGATAATAATAATAAAATATAATAAAATATAATAAAATATTTACAATAGTAATAATAATAACGGGTAAAAATATTTACATGCTAAACAAAGTAAAATGACATCATAAAAATTTAATTTTAGCTTGAAAATTTGAAGCACCAAGTCACACAAACAGGTATCCAATACACTAAGTTAACAAGCCGTCACGGCTAAATTAACTTCTTTATTTGAAATAAAATATATACATTTCAATGATCAACTTAAATTAAGATAATAAAGAGAAAAGGAGGATAATAATAAAATAAATAAATAAATAAATATTTACAATAATGATAATAATAATGAACAAAAATATTTACATGCAAAACAGAATAAATAATGTCATAAAATTTAATTTTATCTTAAAAATTTGAAACATCAAGCTGTCACAACTTAGATGTCCAAAATATTCAGTTAACAAAGTCTCGGCTAAATTAACTTCTTTATTTAAAATAAAATATATATAACAAATAATTGGTTAATTTAAAATTTAAAGAATAAAAAGATATTAAAAAAAATATTTACAAGTAAATACAAATTATAAAAATCTAATTTTTGTTTGAAAATTTAAAACATCAAGCTGTCACAGCTCAGATGTTTAACTGAGTTAATAAGCCGTCACGGTTAAATTAACATCCTCCTTTAAAATAATTTAGTTATTGGTTGAAATTGAAATAACACATAATAATAAAAGACAATAAATATTTATAAATAAACAGAAATAATAATAAATATTTATAAATAAAAAATAAAATAACATAATAAAATATAATTTTGACTTGACAGGAATCACCTGCTCCTACGTATCTTCTGGTGCGATGAGGAATTCAAAGTCACGTAGTTCTTTAGAAAATGTTTCTGTGTTTAATGGATTTTAATTAAAAGAAAAAAATAGAATGAAAACTGTGTTGATTGATCTTGATATTTTTTTGAAATAATTTTTTACGAAAGAAATAAAAAAAAACACTCTTGCACGGGGTTTAGGATAGTGTGAACCATACAATAAACCCTTACATTCTTGTGAAACTTGAGGATGATAATTCATACATCAATATCACAAGTTGTTGCGTGGATTAAAAAATATTTTTTAGATTTTTGTCATTTTATATTTTTTTTATTATATATAAATTTAAGAGACTCAAAAAAAATAAAACATTTTATTATTTTTTTAAACAAAAAGGACATTGAGAACTAACTTAAAAATCCTAGCCTCAGAGAAAATTTTAACCAAATAAATGAACTTAACTAAAACACTACATCTAATATTTTCCAAAAAAAAAAAAACAAAACATGATCCTAGCCAAAAAAAAAAAATACGAAAAAAAAAGAACCACATAGCAAAACCCAAAATAAAGACCCAAGACAAGGACAACCAACTTTGACAAAATAAATTAAAAACAAAGACCTGACTTCCCTCAAAAAGAATGATCCCAAACAACATGGCCTAACGCTTGTTGAGCCCCAAAATGAAATCCAACTTTAGACATACATGCCACAAACCCAAACACATCTTCACTATACTGAAGACAAATTTCCACATAAAATAATAGAATACGAATAAAAAAAAAGAGCAGTAGGGAAAGCAATGAAGGGTCTGGAACCTTTTGGAATATGAGTTTCAAATACAAACGCACTCGCACACATACACGCAGAGAGAGAGAGAGAGAGAGAGAGAGGGATAAGAAAGCCACGCGGCCAAGCATGGAGGAGAGGGTAGTTAGTGCGTGGCTGAGGGGGAAAGAAAGGGGATGGTGCCAGCCTTTCCGAGTGGTCATGGACTTGATAGTGCAGCGACTTACACAGCTGAGAAGGGTGCGTTTTCTGGCGTGAAGGAGAGGGGCAGTGCGCGATGGTCTCAGCAGAGAAGGAGGCGCGGTTTTCGTGCCTGGGATGGTCTGTGGCTGTGCGAGCAAGGGAGGAAGGGGCCGCGCATGTGGAGGCTGGCTGGGCTTCTCACGGACTCAAGCAAGTCGCGATGGGGGAGTGAAGGTGGAGTTCGCAGGGAACAACCACAGTGGTTCGCGGTCAGGCTTTGATTGGTGCAAGGAGGAGAGGCGCGCACAGTGGCGTGTCTAGGGGAGGAGGCAGAAGCAGCGTATGGCGTGAGGTTACTGGTAGTAGCTTCTCTCCCCTTTGCTCTTCATTTTTCTGGTTTATGAGTATTGTGAGCTGTGGTTTTGGTTATGACTCCCATTTTTGTTTGTTGAAGAAGTTTGGAATTATTCTGGTTGCTCTTGTATTATATGGGCTTTGATATTTTTTATAGGAAGGTGGGTGGAGTATTGTGATGTGGAATGGAGATTGGGTGGCTATGGACTATTGATTTTAGTCATTTTCTGGTTATGTTGGTACAGAGGGGTGGGTATTGCATTGATAGGTAGGGAAGAGGAGTGTACTTCAGAGAATAACTTGGCTTCCCTTGTAACAATCATAATGACACTATTAATGAAAACCAAGAAGGAGATGTGCAAGGATGATGTCATGCATGTGTTTTTCAGCTCATCCTTTATCTTGCCGAGATATCTCTGGAACTAAAAATGAAAATCTCCCTATTTCTATGATGTTCATCCCTGCTTTCCGATTGGTTGACAGCTCTCCCCAGCTCACATACTTTCTGTAACCGAAAGAAATTTTGTCTCCTTGCACAAAGTGGAGAAGAACATCATCATTGTTCACCACCTTTCTCTTTTTTTTTTTTTTTCTTCTTCCAATATCTTCACGTGAATGAGTCAAAACAGCAAGATCCGTGACTCCTTTTCATTTTTTATTTTTATTATTATTATTTATTTATTTTTTAATGGAAATAAATTGGGCTGGGCTTCTTTTTATTTTTTTTATATATTATTTTTTAGGTAAAAAAATGGGCTAAAACAAATCTGAAAATGGGCTAAAAATAAAATAAAAAATAATAAAATCTATTTAATTTAAACACAAAATGGGATAGATTATGAAAATATGCTAATTTTTGTAGTTTTTGTTTTATGGGTCGGTTAAAATTGGGTGTTCACAGTTGCCCCTCTTTACTTATTCCTTATATGAAGAATACGAAAAACCTAAGTTTTAAGTATTGTCTTTATAAGGGATGAGTAAAGACATGAACATCAATTTCGGTCGACAATGCATGAAATGCAAACAACAAGAAAAACTGAAGTCAAATAGTGAAAGAGACTAAATGCTTATGAGAGGCATATGTAATGCAATGATGCAAATCAAAAACCAAGATGTATGAGTGGCAAGAAATATTAAATTCATCTGTACAATCAAAAAGTGTAAATGTTGACAAGAAATAACAGAAATTCAAAATCCAATTTGGGCAAACAGAGATTTTAGAAAACTGACAGGGACTAATAGAAATTTAAAAGCAGACGGGGCTGGTTGAAATTTAAAAGTCGGTACGGGATAACAAAAATTGAAAAACCAATGGGGAAAGCTAACGGGATTGACAGAAGAAATGCCAATAGGGTTAATTGAAATTGAAAGACCGATGAGGCTAAGGAAATTGAAAAGTCGAAGGGGTCAACCAAAAATGAAAAGCCAACAAGGGCTTACAATAAATTAAATGGTGGTCTGTGGCTTACAATAAAATTAAATTGGCAATCTGAGGCCGACT
Organism: Dalbergia cultrata; assembly: GCA_031216105.1. NCBI lineage: Eukaryota > Viridiplantae > Streptophyta > Magnoliopsida > Fabales > Fabaceae > Dalbergia > Dalbergia cultrata. The sequence continues at coordinate 11,887,554 of CM062351.1, read as the reverse complement.
GGAAATGTAAATTGGCAATCTGAGGCCGACTGGAAAGTAAATTGGCAATCTGAGGCCGACATGAAAAGTAAAGTGGCAATCTGAGGCCGAATGGAAAGGTAAATTGGCAATCTGAGGCCGACAGGAAAGTAAATTGGCAATCTGAGGCCGGCAGGAAAGTGAATTGGCAATCTGAGGCCGACATGAAATGTAAATTGGCAATCTAAGGCTGACTTGAAAGTAAATTGGCAATCTGAGGCCGACTAGAAATAAACTGGCAATCTGAGGCCGACAGGAAAGTAAATTTGGCAATCTGAGGGTGACATGAAAGTAAATTGGCAATCTGAGGCCGACAAGAAATGTAAATTGGCAATCTGAGGCCGACTGGAAAGTAAATTGGCAATCTGAGGCCGACAGGAAAGTAATTTGGCAATCTGAGGCCGACTGGAAAGTAAATTGGCAATCTGAGACCGACATGAAATGTAAATTGGCAATCGGAGGCCGACAGGAAAGTAAATTGGCAATCTGAGGCCGACAGGAAATGTAAATTGGCAATCTGAGGCCGACCGGAAAGTAAATTGGCAATCTGAAGCTGACTGAAATGTAAATTGGCAATCTGAGGCCGACAAGAAAGTAAATTGGCAATCTGAGGCCGACATGAAATGTAAATTGGCAATCTGAGGCCGACTGGAAAGTAAATTGGCAATCTGAAGCTGACTGAAATGTAAATTGGCAATCTGAGGCCAACATGAAATATAAATTGGCAATCTGAGGTCGACCGGAAAGTAAATTGGCAATCTGAGGTCGACAAGAAAGTAAATTGGCATCTGAGGTCGACTTGAAAAGTAAAGTGGCAATCATGGAAAACAACAATTTTCACATCGTCTTCCTCTCTTTTTTTTTTTTTTTTTTTTCAGGTTATATGCACAAGTCATCAATTTTCAGTTTATTTCAGAAAAACTAACCATAACCAAATCAAGCAAGCTTCAAGGAAGACTATAACCGATCAAACTCGTAATTCACACGCTGGACCTTCTGGCATAAACTTTCTTTTCTTCTGTAACTTTGCTTACTTCTTTCCTTTTTCCCTTTTTCCCTTTTTAGGATGATAATTGCTTTTCTGTTGAGTTTGACTGAAACTTCTGAATTCTCTTAGTGTGATGCTAGTCATGGATGTATTGCTGTAAGAATTATTAAGTTGTATAACTTTAAACTTAAATTCATGCTTACTCGAGACATCATAAATAAATATGCATTTAAAGAGGAAACAAAAGATTGGCTGAATAGGTATCTTTATTGCTTGGTGTACTGGATGACAAGATGTTTGAAAAAGAGATTATAACACAAAACTGAAAGACAAGCTTGTGAAAGACATGAAATTTTGCCTCAGTTTAAGTTCTTTGTGACTTAATCAATTGATTTCTTACAGCAAGTTGAACACCATAGCCATGATCTCTGAAAATGTCTTCAAACCCTTTTTCCGAGAAATTGCCCCAGTTTTTGTCTTGGGCTATTTGATTCACTGGACAAATTCAACACTAAAAATTGCCCCAGTATAGGTTGCTTGAGATGATGCTTATCTTTTTGCTCTAATTTTTGCTTAGGTTACTCTTTCGAGTTTTCAACCTAACGAGCTTTTTTTCTTTTGTTTTTTTTTTCTTTTCATATTACCCTAACTTTTGCTTAGGTTGTTCTTTCGAGTTTTCAACCTAACGGGCTTTTTCAACATCTTTTCAAGCATAAAACTTTTTGACTGCATCAGTATTGATCGGTTTGGGCAATTCTTGTCCATCCATGTTTTGCAAAATCAACGCCCCACCTGAGAATGCTTGCTTGACAATGTAAGGACCTTCATAGCTTGGGGCCCATTTTCCTCGTGCATCTTCTTGATTAGGGAGAATTTTCTTCAGAACCAAATCTCCTGGATAAAAATCTCTAGGACGGACTTTCTTGTTAAAAGCCTTAGCCATTCTACGTTGGTACAACTGACCATGACAAATAGCTGCCAACCTTTTCTCTTCTATCATGTTCAGCTGTTCATATCGAGCCTTCACCCATTCAGAATCTCCCAACTCGGTCTCCATCAGAACCCTTAATGACTGGATTTCCACTTCAATAGGAGATATAGCCTCCATTCCATACACCAATGAGAAGGGAGTTGTCCCTGTACTTGATCGTATGTTGGTACGATATGCGTGCAAAGCATAAGGCAACATTTCATACCAGTCTTTGTAATTCACCACCATCTTGGCGATGATTTTCTTGATATTCTTATTTGCAGCTTCAACCGCACCATTCATTTGAGGTCTATAAGGAGCTGAGTTATGATGCTTGATCTTGAAAGTCTCAAAGAACTTTTGAACTTCGGCACCATTGAGGTTAGGAGCATTATCTGTGATAATTCTTTCTGGAATCCCATATCTGCAGATGATATCTCTTTTGATGAATCTGAGAAACACTTTCTGTGTAATGTTAGCATAGGAAGTAGCTTCCACCCACTTTGTGAAATAGTCTATCGCCACCAAGATGAAACGATGACCATTTGAGGCTTTGGGATTAATTGGGCCGATGACATCCATGCCCCACATTGAGAAAGGCCAAGGAGATACCATGTTGTGTAGTGGACATGGAAGAGCATTGACTCGGTCTGCATATATTTGACATTTATGACACTTTCGAACATAACTGATGCAGTCATTCTCCATGGTAGACCAATAATACCCACTTCTTAGGATCTTGCGTGCCATCATATGCCCATTAGCGTGGGTTCCACAGATTCCTTCGTGGATCTCAGTCATAATCATTCGAGCTTCATGAGCATCCACACATCTGAGGAGAGTAGTGTCATGATTTCTCTTATAAAGGACTTCACCATTCAAGAAAAAGGCCATGGCCAATCGTCGAATTGTTTTTCTTTGCACTTCATTTGCTCCAGTCGGATATTCTCCTTTTTGAATATACTGCTTGATGTCATAATACCATGGTTGTCCATCTGGCTCAACCTCCACATTGTCACAGTATATTGGTTCACTTTGCACCTCTACGTGGATGGGTTGGACATTGGTATGGACTTCCAATTTTGTCATTGCAGCCAGGGTTGCCAATGCATCCGCAAATTGGTTATGGTCTCGAGTTAAGTGAGAGAATGACACATCATCAAATTCTTCAATTAATCGAGACAAGTATTTCTGATAAGGCACCAATTTCGGATCTTTCGTACGCCATTCTCCATTAACTTGATAGATTATGAGCGCAGAATCTCCAAACACCTTTAATTCTTTGATCCCTAGGTCAATTGCAGCTTGCAAACCATTTGCACAGGCTTCATATTCTGTGATGTTGTTGGTGCATTCAAAATCTAATTTGATGGAAACTGGGTATTGTTTTCCAGCTGGTGACACTACTACAGCTCCTATTCCACTCCCATTCATATTGGCGGCCCCATCGAAGTACATTTTCCATACATTCTCCTTTTCTTTCTCATCTTTTTCCACTGTTAACACCTCACCATCGGGGAATTCAGGCATGATAGGCTGTATATCCTCAAGAGGATTTTCAGCTAGATGATCAGCAATTGCACTTCCTTTGATGGACTTCTGAGTCACATATTTGATATCAAATTCAGACAGCATCACTTGCCATTTTGACATTCTTAATGAAACATGAGGACTATCAAATATGTATTTCAATGGATCCATTCGAGAGATTAACCAGGTAGTGTAGTATAACATGTACTGCCTCAATCTCTTAGATGCCCACACTAACGCACAACAAGTCTTTTCAATCGCCAGATAACGGGATTCACAGTCATTAAACTTCTTGCTCAGATAATACATTGCATGTTCTTTCTTTCCAGACTCATCATATTGTCCCAACATTGCTCCAAGTGATGTGGGCAACACTGTGAGATACAATATTAAAGGACGGCCTGGTATAGGTGGGGCTAAAATTGGAGGTTTCATCAAATAAGCTTTTATTTTATCAAAAGCTTCTTGGCATTCTTCATTCCACTCCCCAGGTTGATGTTTCCGCAGCAGCTTGAATATAGGCTCGCAAGTGCTAGTCAAATTGGCAATAAATCTAGCAATATAGTTGAGCCTTCCAAGAAAACTTCTCACTTCTCGTTCAGTTCGGGGAGCAGACATTTCTTGTATTGCCTTCACCTTGTCCGGATCTACTTTTATCCCTTCTCTGCTGACAATGAACCCGAGTAACTTCCCTGTAGAAGCTCCAAAAATGCATTTATTCGGATTCAACCGCAACTTGTATCTTATGAGCCTTTCAAGCGACTTTCGCAGAACTGTCACATGACTTTCTCTCTCTTTAGATTTGGCGACCATATCATCTACATACACCTCAATCTCTTTATGCATCATATCATGAAATAACGCGACCATAGCCCGTTGGTAGGTGGCACCGGCATTCTTCAATCCAAACGGCATGACTGTATAGCAAAATGTTCCCCACGGAGTTATGAAAGTAGTTTTTCCTTTGTCATGAATATCCATGGGAATTTGGTTATACCCAGAATATCCGTCCATAAAGGAAAATCGGTGATTTCCAGCAGTATTATCAACAAGGACATCAATGTGGGGTAGAGGAAAATCATCTTTCGGGCTAGCTTTATTCAAATCAGATAGTCTACACACATTCTAACTTTTCCATCCTTCTTAGGTACAGGCACAATGTTGGCCACCCAATCAGTGTGTCTTGATACCTCTAAAAATCCAGCCTCCAGCTGTTTAGTCACTTCCTCTTTAATCTTTAATGACATGTCAGGTCGCATTCTTCTCAACTATTGCTTCTTCGGCTCAGCTTCGGGATACAAAGGGATCTTGTGTGAAGCAATCTCTGGGTCTAATCCTGGCATATCATGATAGGACCATGCAAACACATCCAGGAATTCTTTGAACAATGCAACCATTTACGTATGCGTTCAGGATTTTCCACTACTTTCAGCTCCTTTTTGTCTTCTTCGGTGCCCATGTTAATCACCTCGACCACCTCATTGTCTAAGTCAAATCCTTTTTCTGAATAATCCAGGAGGTTTGAAAACTGTTCAACAACTTCTTCATCATCCTCGAACTCATGGTTATCACAGTCAAGTGCAGCAAGAGAATCAATTGATAAGCTCTCAAATTCCTTTTCATGTGGAAAAATTTCTATGACATTCAAATTCCTGGAAAGTAATTGTGGTGGATTGGAATGATAAACCAAATGGTGGATTATAAAACAGCATGGAAAATGAAAATTAACGAACTGAGAATGGTAAGGGAAAAACATAACAGAAAAGGAGAAAGCAAAAGGAATAGAAATAGAAACGAGGAAAATGGAACACATATAGAAAGATTATTGAAAATCATGCAAATTCATTCAAATGATATCTCTGAGTAGCATAAACAAAAGCATAAATAATTCTTGAATAATACAACCCAACAAATTACTTTTCAGCAATAACATCAAGCATTGGTTCAGCTGTCCAGTTCATCAGCGTCTCATCATTGCTAGCAACATGGACTTTGTTGATTTCCTCAGTTTTCTCAGCTTCCAAGGTGTTGATGGTGGAGAAATAACAAGGGGTGCGAACTTCACCGGCCATAATCACTTCAGCTGGACCAGGGAATGTCTCTTTCAAGTGAGGAATCAGTTTCATTTTCCCTTTCTGTTTATTCTGTTCCAGAGCCAAGGCACTTATCTTGTCATCCAGGGAGGTCTCATATCCTAGACCAAATCGGTTAGCCTTCTCTGGCACTGATATGGGAGTTTGGGAGCCTTGCAGTTGTGGTCCTAGTCCTTTTCCTTCCAGATATCCATTCTTAGCCATGATGTGAGCCACTACCTGATTTTGCATTAATGCCTTATCTTGCTCTTGTCTTAGCCCTACTGCCTCCAGGTTATGCCATGAACTGCTCTCCACTAGCTCTACATTTTCAACATATGGCAATGTCACTGGTTTGGATACCAGGATCTCCTTTTCTCCGTGGATTGTGATGACTGAACCATTTTCAATGTATTTGACCTTCTGATGCAAAGTTGAAGGGACAGCACCAACACCATTTATCCATGGTCTTCCGAGCAGCATATTGTAGTCTGACTCGATCTCCATCACTTGGAATAATACATCGAATTTGCTTGGGCCGATCTCCAATAATAACACCATCTCCCCTAGGATGCTTTTCTTTGCTCCATCAAAAGCTTTCACTACCATCATTTGTGGTAGTATATCTTCCTTACTCATCGACAAATAGCTTAAAGTCGACACAGGTAAGACATTCAATCCCGATCCTCCATCAATGAGAACTCTGGGCACTATGTATCCTTTACATTTGAGGGTTATGTATAGTGCTCGTGGGTTGACCTGTGAAACAACTTCTTCATTTGAAAACGTGATCATGTTAACACATTTCACTGGATCCACCATATTCACCACATTTTCCGATGAGACATCAGGTTTGACATAAGCTTCCTTCAAAACTTTTATTACTGCCTTTCGATGAGGTTCGGGCATTTACATGATTAATGATAAAAGAGATATTCTCAAGTGAGTCTTCTTTAATTGTTCCAAAATATCATACTCGCTCTGTTTCATGATCTTCAGAAACTCTTCTTCCTCATTTTCTTTTTCTTTTCTTTCTAAATCTGAACTTTTTCCCGCATATCCTTCATTGACAAACTTCCCTTTTTCCAGCTCCCCGGGTCCGTAAACTCTTCCACTTCTTGTTATTCCTTTCACCTCCATGACACCAGTCACCTCTTCATTTTCTCGAGCCTTCAAGGTTTCCCCGATGTCTCTGCTTATCTTGACCTGGGTCTCATAATTCCAAGGCACAGCATGTGTAGTCTTATACTCAAATGATGTGGGTTTCTTGACAGTAATGACCACTTTTTCTAGCTTAGGAGCTACATTAAGTGGTGGTACTCGAAGTATGAAAGGTTCGATTACATTCACCTCATCAGGTATATTCAGCCTCTTTTTTGCTTGTATTACTCCTAAGTTGAGTAATCCCTGTACCCGAGCCTTGAAATCCCAGCAATTTTCTATGTCATGGCCAAGAGCCCCACAGTGATACAGGCAGCTTGAATTCATGTCATATTTCTCATTCTCCTTTATTGTTGGAGCAGATGCCATGATGTTGTAACCAGACTCATTCAGGCCAACAAAAAGTCTCTCCATGGATGTTCTGAGATTCAAAACCTTCTTTATTAGGAGTTCTTCTTTCTCTACAGCATTTACCCGGCCTCCTCTTTCATGATTTGGCATTGGATTATGGACAATATCTGGTTTTAACTCCTCTTGAAAGTCTAGTCTACCACAAGCAATCAGTCTTTTTACTGCCGTCTTGAAGCCTTCGCAATCTTCAATTGAATGCCCTGCTATGTCCATATGGTATTTGCAAGTAAGATTCGGGTTGTACCAAGCTGAATATGGTGGTTCTAATGGGCGAACAGGATAAGCCGAGATCAAGTGGGCATCAACTAATCGTTGAAAGAGATCAGCGTTTGAAATGGATAGTTTAGGGAAAGGTGGCAAATTCTGGAATCGGGAACGGCTTTGATTTTGAGCATTTGGTCGTGGTGGTGTGGTGTTTGAGAAGTTCTGAGGATGTACGATTGAGTTATAGGCGTATGTTGGTCGAGCTGGTGGGTATGGTCGTATGTGAATGTTATTGACTTGCGGTGGGGAATATGGGATGGTATTTGTGGTTTGTGTGGTTTGGTAAAATGGGTAAGGAGTGGTTGAGGCTTGGTATGGTGGTGTTTGGGGTCTTGGGTGCATTGGTGCGTGTCTTGGGTTAAAGGGTTCTCGACTCTGCACATAGTTTACATCAGTCTCCTTCTTCCTAGGTGGGAAACTTTTTCTTGTGTCTTCATTGCCCATGGGAAGTTTACTTGTTTTGGCTAGATTCTCAATTCTTTCTCCAAAGGTTGATCAACTCAGAGAAATCTTTGTATGCTGCTCCTGCCATGGCTCCGATATAAGGAGATCTCAAGGTTCCTAAAAAGTACGAGCACATTTCGGATAGGATAAGTGGCGGTTGCACTTGAGCAGCCAGAGCTCTCCATCTTTGAGCATATTGCTTAAAAGATTCATCCTTCTTTTTCTGCATCGTGCTCAACTGTTCTCTAGTTGGTGCTATTTCCATGTTAAACTTGTATTGATTCATGAATTGGTCGACCAGTTCTCTCCAGCTAGAAATCTTTGAATGGTCTAATTGAATATACCATTCTAAAGCAGGTCCAGTTAAACTTTCATGGAAAAAGCTAATGAGAAACTTTTCATCTTTAGACCAGATTGACATCTTGGTACAATAACTCTTCAAATGGAACAAAGGGTTACCCGTTCCATCATACTTTGAGAAGTCAGGAATCTTGAAGTCTTTTGGAACCACTGCATCGATAGGAGGGCAGAGCTGCTCAATTTCCATATAGCCATAAGTGTTAGGCCCTTGGATGGCTTTAATTTGATCCTGAATCTTCTTCATCCATTCTTCTTTGAACTTGTCCTTTTCTGCCTCTGCATGGCTATTTTCCAAGGAAAATGGTTGCTTTTGGATGACAACACGAGGTGGCTCCCAAATAGGGGTAGCATGCCCGTGCCCATCAGTATGAACATTCTCTAAGGGACGATAGCCTTCTCCAATAGGGATTACTAATGGCATTGTAGGTGGTGGTTGTCCAAGAGAGTTATTCCGAATCCCATCCCCGTCATTCATCCCTTGAGTGACATTTAGAGCTGCATCTGATACCACAGGTATAGTCATCGTTGTAGCACTTGGTTGTACACCTCCTGAGTTTTGGTGGGCTCTCAATAAGTCGAGTGACTCCATCATAGCCCGCATCATCTCCTTCATTCTTCCCTGGTTGTTTGACAACTCGTTCAGTCTTCCTCTCACTACATCAACTTCCATGCTTAAGTTTCTTCCGGGTTCAGAAGTAATTATAGCCGAGGTGGTTCTGAGTTGGAATAGCTCTTCCCGATTCGAAGCAATTGCAGGCGGGTAGTCTTTCCTGGTTCAGTGTTTCCGCCGGCCATCTTGGTTCGAGCTCTAGTGTTATGAACACGAGTTAGATCGGTATCTTCTTTCCTTGGGCGCCCAATGGTTGCGATGTTTCACCTGTATATATAAAAAAATAGTTTAAGTAAAAAGATAAAAATGTCGCGATTTGTTAGAGACCGTCAATCGTGCTGAGTTTTGATGTAAGTATCTTCGGTCACAACTTTTTCCAGAACGTCTCGTTCAAAGGTAATAAGTTATCTTTAATGGATATTGCCATAAGACCAAAATAATGAAACAACCATTCATTCATCAGAGGAGTAGATTACAATCATCATTTTTTTTTTTTTATATCCATTCCCAGAAATGACAAAAAGTACATCATAAAGCTAGATATCGATCCTAAAAACATCATCACTAAAAAGTAATGCCTCTTCAACTTCTTTCGGCAATTATTTGTTTCATCCTTCCAACCAAATCCTTGCAGTAGCTGACAAAGTTGTGAATTCTAGTTGGGGTCTTAAAAGGGATAATTGCTTGCTCAGCTATTTCCAGGTATCTTGGAACATCTTCTGTTGCTGTGTTAGCTAGTCCTGCCAAATTTAAAAAATGAATTTTCAACTCATGAATGATATGACTTTGGTGTTGCACCTCAAACTCCAAATCTGTAACTCTTTTCTTTTCTTCTTCTAAGGCAGTTTGAAACTTCATGGTCTCATATTTCATGTGTTGTTTTAGTTCCCCGGCCTTCCTCTGGTATTCCTTTCTTATTTCTCTCATTTCTTGCTTCATTTGTTCCTCTCTTGCTAGCGCGGTTTCCTCAGCAATTTTGGTATCTTGAAGTAGCTTCCTTAACTGTTGATTTTCGGTTATTGCTCGGTCACGCTCTTGCCTTCGAAGCCCTAGCTCTTTATTAGCAGCTTGGAGGCATTCCTTGGTCTTCATCATGTGCTCATACCCCATTTTTAATTTCTTAGTGGTGCCCTCTAGAATTTGATTTCTCTCAGTGTTTTCTCGCTTCAAATCTGCGTAATTATGGTGAGCATTTTCCAATGCAGCCTCAACTTGCATCTTTTCTTGCTTAATTTTGTCCAACTTCTCTTTTATTTCTTTGATCTCCTCATCATCGTCAAGACGTGAGGATGATGCCTTGTTAGGTGGAGTTGCTGTCCAGGTTCTGAATGGCAGTTTAATCTCTTGGGCCCTATTCTTCACCCATTGACAGTAGCTTTCTTTCACTGCACAGCTTCTAACTCCCAGTTCTTTTCCTTTCCTGACAACCTTGTTCCAAGCAAATCGGACTTTCTGTAGCATGCCAAGATCCTCAAAGTCCTGGTAATACAAGACAAATGGAGTGATTGCAGCTTCGGGAGGTGGTCCCATCATGAGATAACCAAGTTGACGCAGTACCAATACTGGATTGTAATTTATGCATCCTCGAGTACCCATGAGGGGAACATTTGAGAAGCTTCCACACTAATAGATCAAAGTCTGCCCGTCTTCCCACCAAGGGTACCATCGGATCACCTTTTCATTCAATTTGGCTAGGTCTTGAGCCCATTCTTGTCCATTCTTCTTCTTGATGTGATGCATTTTTAGGTCTTCAATCGGGCATGGTGCTTTGTAGTTCCTTTTGAATACGTGTGCAGTAACCCACACGTAAAGCATCGATAGACAGCATAGAATTCTTTTGCCATTATTTTCATAGCAAAAATTTAGGGTACAATAAACATCTACCAAGATGGCTGGAACAGGATTGTGACCATGAAATTTGAGAGCGAGGAATACATCAATAGCTGCGAAGTCCACCAAGCCTTCAATATTTGGAAACAGAACAATGCCATAAACAGTGAGAGCTAATACATCCAAGAAAGTGTCCCAATCTTTAGCTCCAGCTAAGCCATGCATATGCTTCTCCAAATAATCCCTTGGGAATCCATTGGTTCCATTTCTACACTTCTGTGCTTCATGCAAATCCCTTACATTGATCTTTAAAACAATTTGCTATGGTATGTAAGGAAGGATAATGACCTTGGTATTGATAAGGTTTTTCTTCTTCGAGTGGTAACCCTAGGATTCGCTCAAATTCTTCAAGAGTCGGTGCCAACTGAAAGTCTTGAAAGGTAAAGCATCGGAGAGGAGGATCATAGTACTGTGCCAACGCTGTGATTGCCTCTACCTGTTCTTCCACCTCTAACAGATTCAAAATTTTTCCATACTTCCTTGCAAGAGAAAGACGTTGTGGCATACTCAATAGTTGACCTAGTGATCTCAGACTTTTTGTGTCAGGCTTCTTAGCTTTAAGATGTAAAGTTTTCTTTAATTTTTCCCCCTCATGATTGTTTGATCTCATGTTTATTTCCATTTTCCAAAGATACTCACAACAAGACTTGGATGATCCTCTAACAAACCTGGAAAACAAAGAAAAAAATGATGATTTTCATTTAAATGTAAAAGGAAATAATAAATACTTTGAACATGTTAAAGAATTTATGTACAAAGAAATGAATTAAAGAATGAGTATGCTCTCTTTGTGTCCTATTTGAGTTGAGCTCTGGAGGTCAATCTATAGTTCTATGGTTATTCTACTTTGTGAATACTTGCAACGGGTGGATCTATATACTCAGGATTCTACGGCCTCTAGAGTTAAGACTCATTTCGGAATATTATCCACAACAGCAGGTAAACTACTAGGTGTGGAATATTCACAAAAGAGTCACACTCTAGACGAGATTTTCGCAATAACCAAACAGGATGAGCATCCAAAATGGCTACCACTACACAATCTCTTACCTATCTCAAGTTGCACTCAGACCCGGGTATAGGGCCCCACTCGTGTGTGATTAAAGTGTGAGTGTTGTGTGTGAAGAGAGCATACAAACCTGGAATCCTAAAACTACCCACGACAACACCTGCAAAATAGACAATAGAACAAAAGTCTTCTATCCTAGAGTGCAAAGAAACCAAAATAAATATATACAGATAGAGCAAAGTCTTCTATTCTAAGATAGTCACAAAGAATTAAACATAAATATATACAAACAGTGCAAAAATCTTCTATCATAGGGTGGTTACAAAAAAATTAAATATGAAAATATATACAAACAAAGCAGAATTTTCTATCCTAGGTTGGTCACAAAGAATTAAATAAGAAAATATATACAGATACGATTGCAACAAAATTTAAAAGAAAGAGAACAATAGACAACTAGCAATAAAATAAAATGAAAAGACAAAGAAAGAAAAAAAAAAAAGAGGTTATAATAATAAGCACAATCAATTATTATAGGTCTGGCTCTCACTATTCCCTAGTGGAGTCGCCATCTGTCGCAACAGAGATCGCGACGGGGACGGCGAAAAAATGATTTTTTTGTTTAAAATGGAGTCGCCATCAAGTTTTATTAAATTGGAAAAACATGGAAAAAACCATTTTATTTAAAAGAAATGATCTTTGAAACCAGATCTGAATTCGGGAGTCGGTTATGCTTAGGGAAGGGTAGGAACTTAACCCTACAGCACCCCTAATACACCCGTCTTTAAGACGGTACCTTAATTAATTGTGCAAATTATTAATAACCTTTTCCAAAATATTTATTTATGTTTTTATTAAAAAATAAAGAAGATAGAACATCAAGTTGTCACAACTCAGATGTTCTATGATGTCAGTTAACAAGCTGTCTCGGCTAAATTAACCTCTTTGTTTGAAACAAAATATATACACTTCAATGGTTAACTCAAATTAATATAATAAAGAAAAGGATAATAATAATAATATTAATAATAATGATAATAATAATAAAATATAATAAAATATAATAAAATATTTACAATAGTAATAATAATAACGAGTAAAAATATTTACATGCTAAACAAAGTAAAATGACATCATAAAAATTTAATTTTAGCTTGAAAATTTGAAACACCAAGCTGTCACAACTCAGGTATCCAATACACTAAGTTAACAAGCCGTCACGGCTAAATTAACTTCTTTATTTGAAATAAAATATATACATTTCAATGATAAACTTAAATTAAGATAATAAAGAGAAAAGGAGGATAATAATAAAATAAATAAATAAATAAATATTTACAATAATAATAATAATAATAATGAACAAAAATATTTACATGCAAAACAGAATAAATAATGTCATAAAATTTAATTTTATCTTAAAAATTTGAAACATCAAGCTGTCACAACTTAGATGTCCAAAATATTCAGTTAACAAGCCGTCTCGGCTAAATTAACTTCTTTATTTAAAATAAAATATATATAACAAATAATTGGTTAATTTAAAATTTAAAGAATAAAAAGATATTAAAAAAAATATTTACAAGTAAATACAAATTATAAAAATCTAATTTTTGTTTGAAAATTTAAAACATCAAGCTGTCACAGCTCAGATGTTTAACTGAGTCAATAAGCCGTCACGGTTAAATTAACATCCTCCTTTAAAATAATTTAGTTATTGGTTGAAATTGAAATAACACATAATAATAAAAGACAATAAATATTTATAAATAAACAGAAATGATAATAAATATTTATAAATCAAAAATAAAATAACATAATAAAATATAATTTTGACTTGACAGGAATCACCTGCTCCTACGTATCTTCTGGTGCGATGAGGAATTCAAAGTCACGTAGTTCTTTAGAAAATGTTTCTGTGTTTAATGGATTTTAATTAAAAGAAAAAAATAGAATGAAAACTGTGTTGATTGATCTTGATATTTTTTTGAAATAATTTTTTACGAAAGAAATAAAAAAAAAACACTCTTGCACGGGGTTTAGGATAGTGTGAACCATACAATAAACCCTTACATTCTTGTGAAACTTGAGGATGATAATTCATACATCAATATCACAAGTTGTTGCGTGGATGAAAATATTTTTGTATTTTTGTCATTTTATATTTTTTTTATTATATATAAATTTAAGAGACTAAAAAAAAATAAAACATTTTATTATTTTTTTAAACAAAAAGGACATTGAGAACTAACTTAAAAATCCTAGCCTCAGAGAAAATTTTAACCAAATAAATGAACTTAACTAAAACACTACATCTAATATTTTCCAAAAAAAAAAAAAACAAAACATGATCCTAGCCAAAAAAAAAAAATACGAAAAAAAAAGAACCACATAGCAAAACCCAAAATAAAGACCCAAGACAAGGACAACCAACTTTGACAAAATAAATTAAAAACAAAGACCTGACTTCCCTAAAAAAGAATGATCCCAAACAACATGGCCTAACGCTTGTTAAGCCCCAAAATGAAATCCAACTTTAGACATACATGCCACAAACCCAAACACATCTTCACTATACTGAAGACAAATTTCCACATAAAATAATAGAATACGAATAAAAAAAAGAGCAGTAGGGAAAGCAATGAAGGGTCTGGAACCTTTTGGAATATGAGTTTCAAATACAAACGCACTTGCACACATACACGCAGAGAGAGAGAGAGAGAGAGAGAGAGGGAGAAGAAAGCCACGCGGCCAAGCATGGAGGAGAGGGTAGTTAGTGCGCGGCTGAGGGGGAAAGAAAGAGGATGGTGCCACGGCACTGCTGAGTGGCTGGCGGACTTGATAGTGCAGCGACTTACACAGCTGAGAAGGGTGCGTTTTCTGGCGTGAAGGAGAGGGGTAGTGCGCGATGGTCTCAGCAGAGAAGGAGGTGCAGTTTTCGTGCCTGGGATGGTCCGTGGCTGTGCGAGCAAGGGAGGAAGGGGCCGCGCATGTGGAGGCTGGCTGGGCTTCTCACGGACTCAAGCAAGTCGCGATGGGGGAGTGAAGGTGGAGTTCGCAGGGAACAACCACAGTGGTTCGCGGTCAGGCTTTGATTGGTGCAAGGAGGAGAGGCGCGTGCAGTGGCATGTCTAGGGGAGGAGGCGGAAGCAGCGTATGGCAGCAGAAGTTACAGCCGTAGCTTCTCTCCCCTTTGCTCTTCATTTTTCTGGTTTATGAGTATTGTGAGCTGTGGTTTTGGTTATGACTCCCATTTTTGTTTGTTGAAGAAGTTTGGAATTATTCTGGTTGCTCTTGTATTATATGGGCTTTGATATTTTTTATAGGAAGGTGGGTGGAGTATTGTGATGTGGAATGGAGATTGGGTGGCTATGGACTATTGATTTTAGTCATTTTCTGGTTATGTTGGTACAGAGGGGTGGGTATTGCATTGATAGGTAGGGAAGAGGAGTGTAGTTCAGAGAATAACTTGGCTTCCCTTGTAACAATCATAATGACACTATTAATGAAAACCAAGAAGGAGATGTGCAAGGATGATGCTATGCATGTGTTTTTCAGCTCATCCTTTATCTTGCCGAGATATCTCTGGAACTAAAAATGAAAATCTCCCTATTTCTATGATGTTCATCCCTGCTTTTCCGATTGGTTGACAGCTCTCCCCAGCTCACATACTTTCTGTAACCGAAAGAAATTTTGTCTCCTTGCACAAAGTGGAGAAGAACATCATCATTGTTCACCACCTTTCTCTTTTTTTTTTTTTCTTCTTCCAATATCTTCACGTGAATGAGTCAAAACAGCAAGATCCGTGACTCCTTTTCATTTTTTATTTTTATTATTATTATTTATTTATTTTTTAATGGAAATAAATTGGGCTGGGCTTCTTTTTATTTTTTTTATATATTATTTTTTAGGTAAAAAAATGGGCTAAAACAAATCTGAAAATGGGCTAAAAATAAAATAAAAAATAATAAAATCTATTTAATTTAAACACAAAATGGGATAGATTATGAAAATATGCTAATTTTTGTAGTTTTTGTTTTATGGGTCGGTTAAAATTGGGTGTTCACAAAAAGTATTGTGGAAATTACTATTATTCTGTGAATAGCATTTTTACGGAGGAAACTGCAAAATTAACATGAACTTAATTTTGATTTGGATGTATTGAGAGTGTTAAAAAGTTATATATAGTAATTCAATTATTAATCAAGGTATTTGGAAACTTTCTAGAGTTGAATTCAATTAAAAATTAGAATTTAATCCCTTGATTTGGAACTTAGTCTAAAAATTAAAATATTAGAGGGAATTCATTTCCATCAAATCCTCCAAAAGTAAATCACATTTAAATGGGTTTGATTTGGTGTTGGAAATGAATTCTAATAAATAAAATTATTAAAATAACTTTACTTGAATGTAATATTTTATTATTAATCTATTAATAAATGATAAAATAGTAAAAATAAAAAATTTAGTTTATTTTTAGTCACATTTCAAATCATTGAATTAAAATGAATTCAATTTATCTCACTGAAATCTATAATCTATAATACTAATAAACCAGACTTCATTGGAGAAAACTTTTTCAGGTGTCAATTTCACATCAATTTAGGACCCACAATTATAATAATCATAAATGTTAAGGTTAAGCACTGATTTTTTTTTTCCAAAAATCATAACTCTACTTATATATATCATTACTATTATTTCAATAATATATATGATCACCGATTTTAATATCACCAAATCCTTCAGCTTTTTAAAACAAAAAAATTACAATAAAGACCCTTTTCAAAAGCAAAAATGATGCCCCAAAAATTAAATTAAGTAAAAACTAACACAAAAAACCAAAACTGGATTTGGTTTTGCATTCTTTTTGATAAAAATCCGTATATTGTCAATAGTAATTATTTCATAAGACGAAATGATCTTATTTACAATTAAATTAAAAAGAAGCTAAAACAAAAAATCGAGATTACCTTCAAATTTATAATTAAATTAAAAATGAATTTGTATATGCATTCTTTTTTGTGAAACCATTTTACTCTTTTTGCATTTGAATTCTTTTTATTAGTGGAAACGTGTGGTTGCATGTATGCCATTTGTGTTCACAAGCAGGGGAGAGAAATGATAGATTTATCTCATGGTTACATTGCACGCGTTATCTCTTTTTCTAGAGTTGCAAGCTATTTTTTCCTTCTTTGCGGATGCAGTGATAGATTTATCTCATAGTGTATTTGAGAGTAAAACTCAAAAACCTAGCTCACCGCCACTGCCTTCAAGCTTCACCTCTTCCTTTCCTGAAATGACTTTAGACTTCAGCCTTCCGCTGCATTCACGGATCTGAGAGATCCAAAGCTTGGTCACTCTTACATTCAAGCTTTGCCTTTGCCCCTAACACCGCAAAGCTTTGCCACTCTCTGCCAAAACTTCGCCATTCTCGCCTTCAAGCTTCGCCACTCTCACCTTCAAGCTTCGCCACTAATAGAGAGTGAAAATAGTGACAAGAAAACCTAGATCACCTCCACTGCCATCACCACCGCCTTCAAGCTTCACCTTTGCCCGTCTCTAATAAAGACCCAAAGGTAGAAACATTCCACAACCTATTCCCTAATTCTGTTCTTCATTGTTTGTTTTCCTTTTCGATTGAAACAAAATTTAAAAATCGATTAAAATTGATATGCTACACCTAATCATATTTTGTTTTGATTTTTTATTTTTCAATGTAACTAAATAAATATTCCATATTATTTGCAATGCTGATATAATATTTCGATTTTGATTTGATTTTGATGCTTTACATGCTGGTTTATTGGAATGTTGTTTATAAATGGAAACTCCATTTAGAATTAGTTTAGGCTGAAGGGGATGCTAACTATTATAAAATCTAAATGATGATTCTAAATCGATGATAATTGCAGTAAATTGATACAAGATCTGCATTATTATATTTTTTGCTTTGATTTATCTGAAGTAATATGATTTATTCTCCACAATTACCTGATATATCTCCTATATCCACGGATTTCTCCGATTCCCATCTTTTATAAGCATTTCTATAAATATGATTGTCTGCAAATGATTGTTATCACATCTGGAGACAAAATTATTTTTGATTCCATTCCTTTCTTTATACTATTCTCTCTCTATTTCCTATTTAATACTCTACTTCCTTTTCCATGGCGAATCGTTGCGACCCCTTGCATACCATCACTCCAGTTCGGGAATGCTGGAGAATAAAGGTCCGAATTATTCGCCTTTGGTGTCTTCCTGCTTTCAACAATGCTGAGGTGGTAAACAGCTTGGAAATGGTTATGATGGATAAGTAAGTATTTTTATTTGCTTTTACTTTCTTCTTTTTTAATATAGTTCTAATTTTAGTGTTATAGATATGGATAGCCCCCTAATTTTACTCTTTCTTTTTTCTAAATAATTTTTTATATTTTCTTTTAGGGTACGACCATTCATGTCGCTGTGAAGAAGGAATTAATATATAAATTCAAGCCGCTCTTGACAGAAGGATCGGTTTACGTTATGTCTTACTTCACAATAAGCAAAAATGGTAGTTACTTTCGAACCACCAGGCATGAGTTCCAACTAAATCTCCAGTTAAGGAAAAATGTACTGCCTTCTAACAATGATTTGATCCCTCTCTATGGTTTCAATCTTATGTTGTTCAATGAAATTCTTCAAGCTGATTCTTAGTTTCCATATCTAATAGGTAATGAATCATTTAATATGTTCTTTAAACTATTTTTCATTTTTTGTTTTATGATTTATATACATCTATATTAAATTTCTGATTTCTGATCTATGATTATGTTTTACATTTGATACCATTGGACTTCTCACTATCATTGGTAGGGAAAAGGAATATGATAGGGGTGGAAGGACAACCAAAATGGTTGTCTTGCAATTAGAAGTGGATGGGTAACATTCTAATATTCAATTTGTTCATTTCTATTTGGTTGGTTTTCAAATAAAAGTCAATTAACAAATTAAATAGTGTGTATTTGCAGTGTTAAACTTGAAGTCGCTCTCTTCGGTCAATTTGTTTACGAAGTTCGTAACTTCATTGCAAAAAGTGAGGGAGTCATGCCGGTTGTCATTGTTCAATTTGCTAAAGTTAAGACATTCAATGGTTAGTGTCTAAATGCTTATCATATAGTTTCATTGCCTTGATTATTTCCTCTGATAATTTTTCAACAGTGATGCACTATGTATTGAAATATTTCTTTTTCTTTTCAATGATTTTGTTCTCCTTTGATTCAGTTTCTGTTCATCTGGGTTTCTTCAATTTTTCCTTTTTGTTTAATATATCTTCTGTGGAAAATATTAATCTAGGTTGGCAATCCAGCTTATGTTTCTTTTTTGTATGTCGGTCATGCATTGATGATGATGTTGTGTTTTTTTTTTCTAAGCCCTATGATTGAGTACATAACAAATTATTTGATAGCATTTTTTGTGAATTAATAAACAACAGATGAATCGAGTTCAGTGTTCAGTGTCTGATTTGATCCATATTATGTTATACCATCTAATATGTTGTACCATAGTATTTGATCCTATTTTGATCTAATTATTTGATAGCATTTTTTGATGCATTGCCTGATTTTTATTTTATTCTAATATGTCGTACCACTATTTCTCACATTAGCCGAGTTTAGTGTTCTCATTGTTTCAATTCTTAATTCTAAATAGAGGAGTTCATCATAATCAACAGATGAGCCATTTTGTATTCTTACGATTAAAGCACTGAAATTTTAATGGTAATAATGATGGCTATTGTTAGAGACCAACTTTCCAAAGGGATACAAGTGTGCAAAAGAAAGAAATATAGGGGTGCAATGGGAATTAGATATAGAGAATCAGGGAATGTTGATATGGTGGGGCCCTTGGGTCCCAACTAATTCGCTTGTGTGTTGTGGCAGTTTGAAAGTGTGTGCTAGCAAGTGTATTGCGTGTAAGGATCATGAAGGAAAGGGTATATTTGTTAAAGGGCTAGAATGTAGGAGGCAAACAATTTTCTTAGGAAAAGGCTAGGCTTAGGAGAGAAGGGCTGCTTTAGTGCTCTGCTTTGTCTCTCTGTATTGCATTTTTCCTTACTGAGTTTTTTTCCTCTAAGTGTTAGCAGCACAATTTTCATCCATTTCTGCATTTATGCTATTTAATTAGAAAAAAAAATAACAAAGTTGCAACCCACAAACAGATTGACAACTGCTAGCTTAATTCCTATACAAAACAATAACAAACAAGCATGCAAATCCAGGTATCCAATAAAAAAGTAAGTGATATGAAACATGATGAAAAGGAGGGGTGGCTAAGGTCTCCAGCCAGACAACAAAGAAAGTCTCACTCATCATACAAATTTACTAAATTTATTCAGCCAGACAGTTGTTATCATGTATTCAATAAAGTATCATTATTTTCTGCATGGTAATTTTCTTATCTTAGTCTAAACTCTACTTATCAGATCAACAGTGTAAACACATTTAGGCAATTCTGAATCTTCTGCTTTGTCTTATCAATGGGCATAGTTTATTTATTTGTTGATTTGGTTGTCCTCTCAAATATTTACAGGTAAAATAGTCATACAGAATGTCATGTTCGAGACCATATTGCTCTTTGAGCCAAATATTCCTGAGGTTGTCAGCTTCAAAGCCAGGTACTATTTTATTTTTGTTATAAAGGTTCAAATTTTTGAAGTATATGATTTTTACATGATATTGTTGGTAATGTTTTTATGTTCTTTTAACTTGCTTTATTTATGATAGACTTCTTGCTCTTACTGGTGAAAGCTCTCAATCATTGTCTTTGCTAAGTGATGATCCAACATATTCATTGGAGTATGACTTCCTCAATGCAGCACCTAGGATCTTAATCCATGATCTTAGAGACTGTAATCAGGTAATATTTTTTTAATAGATCTAGAAACTTAACCTTAGGGAAAATTAATTTCATATTGTGGTTTCATGATACTGATTTCCTTTAATTTAATAGTACCAATATTTTTCCTTTTCCATTTTTATATAGGATGGGTTGTTTGTTGTTCATGGTATCGTTTTTGGTATCAATACCAATTCTGATTGATCGTACATTGCATGTAAATGCAACAAAGCTATAAGACCAGATTTGGGAATGAACTATTGTGAGCGATGCTTTCGCCATGTTGTCAATGTGACTCCAAGGTATTTGAAGGTTTTATTTTGAAAAAGAATTTCCATATGCAAACCATTAGTTGGAACATTGATTATTGACACCATGTATTAACCTCTTTATTTGTAATTGTGTAGATACATGATTAAGATCCATGTGACTAATGAATCTAGGACAGCTGATTTTGTCATTTTTTATCGTGAAGGTCAACTGCTTATTGGAAAACCATGTTCTGAATTATGTGAACACACTCACAAAGTATGTCTTATTCTATGTACATTCTAAATTTGTTCTATAGACATTCTAATTTTTTTTTTCTCACAAGCCTCAAGTTATTTTTGTTTTAATTCTGGGCAGAGTAATGGTGAGATGGCTTATCCCTGAGAATTTGAGGATAAATTACTTCAACAATCTTTTTTGTTCAAAATTGAGGTCAAAACAAGTGTAAATAGCCGCTATGAACCTTCATTCAAGGTCTTGAAAGTGTGTTTTGACAAAGCTGCGATAAAAAAATTTATGGAGTTTACTGATTATTTGGAAAAAGCAAATGTGAAGACTGATGTTCAGTATTACTCCCTTAAAGATGACCTCTTAAAAGAAAATGCTAGGAAGTCACTTGAGCAATTAAAGAATTTAAAAAACGTGAGCACTTCTGCTATAGAACTTTTTAGCTGCTGGAAAATTTGTATACTCTCTATCGGACACCAATCAATATAATATGTTGATCATTTACTGATGATTTGCATTTTACATTTTACATTTACTGTTGATCATTTTGCATTTACTGTTGAATGTAAGTACCTTTGATCTACATTTTGTAAATTAATTTATTTAATATTTTTCAAACCATACATTATTCTGTTGTCAACTACAAAGTTTCTTCTTCCTCTTATGCATTTTTTTTTTATTTACTACACTTAGTTAACATCTATCTCACTTTAAATTTATTTTTTATGATGTTAGTCGGGAGTGTTTGTTGTGCTTGCAACTATTAAATGCTTACATGATGTCCGAAGTTGGTGGTACCTAGCCTATAAGTGCGGTGAGGTAGTTGTAATAGACAAAGGCCTGTATTTATGTGGCATTTGTGATCGTTGTGTAGTGGTTGTCATACCAAGGTGAAGTGATTAGTTTTAAATAAAATTTCAGGTTTAAATCATTTGCTATGAAATGTTTTTTATAATATAAATATTTCATTCTATTATTCAAATATAGAGTAAACCTCAAGGTGATTGATGAAATTGATAGTGCAACTTTTGCTCTATGGGAACCCCAAGGTTGTCAACTGTTAAGGAATTCGTGTTCCGCAATGCTGGAGAATATTGGGCTGGTTTGTTATTTGTTTTCTAGGAAACACTACTTAATATTATGTTTTCACCTTCATGACACATTTTAAATTATAAATGTAGAATCCTTTAAACTATGGGTCACTGTGATGTAATCCTTTTTATTTTTTTAATTTAACCAGGGTAGTGGGCAGCTTAATTATCCATAGGAGTTCAATGAATTACTTTTTGAAAAGGAATTCATATTCACGGTAGTTCTGAAAGACTCTAGACTAGGACAAAATGAGCACGCCTTTGATATCATTGATGCTTGTGATGATCAGTCTATCATATCAATGTTTAAAGAATCAAAATATGTCTTGCCTAATACTGAGGTGGTGGTGTTTACTTTTTCTGATTAAATTGCACTTGAATTTTCTTCTTTATGTTCAGAACTATTTAACCACGTATGTAAGTTGAATTTTAGTAATTCTTTTACTCTATTAATGTTTATTAGCCTGACATGACTGCTGGACTGTAGCTTGGAAAGAAATCATCGAGTTTTGAATTTCAAGAAGTTCATTCTCATCATCTATAGTTAAGGTGGTATTACTTTTATTATCAGATTAGAGCCTATTTAATTCTTAGGATATGCTAACTAAGTAAATTGATGATTAAAATTTTTTTTTTGTTGTTGTAGGATTTGATGATAGAATTTGTTGAAGTACAATGCCTTCAATCTTCTGAGACTGATAGTAATATCCCATCCTTAACTCCAGCAAAGTGAACTTTTGAAGAATCTGAACAAAAGGCTGATGGATAGACATGTTAACTACACACTTAAAAACTAGAAAACTGCAGAAGCTGAGATGTGTTAAGATTGAGAAGGATTAAAACTTGAAAAGTTTTGTTTCTTATCTGTTTTTTTGATTAGGTAATAATAAGTCTACTAATCATATCTAAGTGATAATGGTTGTAGACAATTCGCATTTGTTAGGATTGCAAACAACTGGAAGTTTTTATTTCTTACACATTATATTATATTTATGGACAAGTAACTTATTTTATTGCAATAATTTAAGGTATTTGATTATAGCCAAATTCAGCCTTTTAATTTTAATTGTATTCATATATGCTCAGTCATGCGATGATGTGTGTTGTGTTGTGTATTATTGGTTTGCAAACTGGTGAGAAAGGGGGGGATATATACTGTATATGGGTGGAGTGCGGGTAGTGCATTTGATTACTGGAATTTGCCTCTCAGATGAGGCAAATGTTTTCATTAGCACCTATACATACACTACTACATCTTTGTGTGAGCTGGCACCTACTACTACACTTTTGTGTGAGCTTACATGGTTCAAACTTATTTCCCCCTTCTATTCTTGAATTATATTAATTATAATTAAATTTGAACATACAATATTATATGTACTATTTAACTCAATCATCTTTAGATTAATTTTACCAGATTAGTTTATTATAGAAAATTAGTATCTATTTTATTATTTGAGATATTATGTTGACTCATTTATAATTTATTAATAAAATGATAAATTCTTTATCTTAATATTTTGTGACTATATATTTTCGATGATAGAAAATAGATGAATTGATGTAATGCAATATCCAATAAAGAGAGTTTAAATAACACTTTTCATATACAAATGTTATCATTCCTTATATTGTCATCTCATAAATTATATTTAAATGCAATTTTAATTTTACGACAATTAAGGAAGACTAGAAGTAGTTAGTCTAATCAATAGTAGCACGAAATTATAATGTTTTAATTAATTTGATTCAAATTAGCTCCTTATTATATATGAGAATAAACTTTTTTTTTAATTTTATTTTCCACTCATATATACATGACTCTAACCTATTTTTTTAACTCAATTTTAAGCTTTTTTTTTTCTTATCATCCCGTGCATCGCACGGGTTAAAACACTAATATTCTAAATACTTTCAGCTCCACTACTTAAAAAGGTAATTCAAAATTCAAATGAATAGATTTAATTGGGTTGTCGTGTAAATCTCAAACTGTTATAAATAATGACATTAGAGAATAGAAATTAGATGAATATATTGATGTAGCGCCACAAGATAAAGGGAGTATCTTGAGATGATTACCTTGAAAGTGGATTGTGGGAACACTAGACATTGAAATTTCTTCTCCTCTGGAAAATGCGGGATGCAGGATCTTCAATGTTAGCGAGAGTTTGGGGTATGCAAGAAGGCTAGTAGTTGTCTGCAGTTTCCATGATACACTCACATGAGTGTCCATGTCCGAACTTGTAAGGATCAGGTTGGACAGTGAAAGAGGGGAGGCTTTTCAACTCAGGCCCTATTGCATGGAGACTAATTATGTTTCATGTTGGTAACAATTGGCATATAATATAGCAATAGAAATGAAATTAATTTTTTTTTTTGTATGTATAACACTAAATTAAAATTAAAATTATGTATAAAATGTAAAAATATATTTCAATTAATTATAAATACATGTTATACATTATAAACTACATAATTATCATGTATTTCCATATTTCTCTAAAATACTAACAAACAGATATAAACGGTCATAATTTTGTTATTAAAAAAATTTATTTATTTTAACCAAATAATCTATCTAAAATATATATTTTTTTGTTGGAAAAAATTTAGGATGAGGACATGACACTCAATTTAAGACAGGGAAAATCTTTGGGGTTATATAGCACCAACAACGTATCAGACGTGAGATTCTATCTTACTCTACATTGTCAATCTCTAAAGTAAAAATAAATTATTTTTAGATATGAAATTGGTTTACTTTTGTTTTTGTCCTCAAAAAATATATAGGGTAAATAGTTTAGACCATCATTGAGATTTGATTAAATTATACCTTCTCCAAAAATTGTGCTCCACCCCATTAAATTTTAATAATTAATAAAGACTATTATTTTAATTAAAAAAAATTTAATATATACTATATGATGAAAAACATAAGTTAAAAATATTGAAAAAGAATCAAAATTAATAAAATATAAGAACAAAATTAAAAAGTTTAATTTTAATATAGAAGATTCTTGCACATTTTAATGAGTTATGAGAGATTATGAATTTGGTTCTCATCCTTATCCCATGTTTGCTAATATTGTAGTTTAAAAAAAGAATATAAAATTTTTTTAGATAGTAAATGTAAGATAAATCTACCTTTTTTGATGTCTCAATAGATGATTAAATTATAGTTTAAAATTTTTTTACACCATTAATTGATAGAAATATAACTAAACTAAAATTATAAAATCTGGACACCGTAAACAAAGTTAGATAATTAAATTCATAAAACAAAATGATTTATCATTTATGTAACCAGTTTCCTAACGGCAGGGACACTTAACAAAAAAAATAAAAACACACACACACAAAATAGAGTAAAATAAAATAATTATATTTCAAAAAAATAAATATACCAAGACTATGTCTAAGAAACTATATTTGATTTTTTGAAGGAGAGTGAACGGACGAACCTTGTGCCCCTACTAAATGCTCTCTCCCCTCCTCTCTGTCCCACCAACACGTTTCTGCGCCGATCTCTAACTGACCGGTGATTTCATCTGTGACTGGTGAGTTCCGACGCTGATCTCTTGGGTCTGCATTTTGAATTTCGGAAATTTAAAAACTTTCACTTTGGATCTAATTTGGGCTTGTATGCATTTGTTTTTTTGTTTCTGTGATAGTTTTTACTTTTAATTTTCACACTCTAATTTACTTCATGCTTCCACCAATTTTCAGATTAACTGGTTTTCCTTTTCATTTCAACGAACTGATGATATAGCCGCTTGAATCTTAGAAAAATGTCCTAATTGTTCCTCTCAATTTTGCACTTAAAACAATCAAATAAGTCTTTTATGTATTTTTTTTTTTTGTTTTGCATCAATTTGGTCTAACAAATGTAAATTAAGTAATCATCCACCAAAGCGATGTCTAAAGATATATCATAGCGTATTTGAAGGACAAGTTTGGATGCTCCAATACTTTCTTATTCTTCTTTCCAGTTTTTGGTTCTGTTTTTTGAGAGGGTTCCAGAAAACACTAGAGAGGGGTACAAATAGGTAGGTGAAATAAAATCATTCATATTGAAGATGGCTTCGAGGCAAATGGAAGAGGTTCAGAAGAAATTGGCGGTGCTTAATACCCGAGAGCCAATGGAACGCTATGCCCTCTTGGAGTGGCTATTCTTTCGGTATGTGTCTTTTTCTTTTTTGGTCTCTTGAAGTCCATCCTTTGTTTAAAAATGAGTTAATGTAAGCTGGAATCTGTCCGAATAGTAGTTGTTTGTGCAATTATCGCAATTCGTGTGGGCTTGATACACGTTGTGAAACAAATTTTGGCACATCGGATGATGGGTATCAGAATTTATGTTAGAGTTGAAAACTGGCAGGCGGGGAAAATGGGTGGTAGAAAATTTGGAACAAGAATTATTTTTGCACTTTCTTGATGCAATCAAAGTGGAATGATTGCAATTAGATTGCAATCCAATTTGACCACCCTGCCAGGCTGCCACCCTGGCGAAAATTTCTGAGATCTGCATCTATAGCATGAAAATGAATTGCCGCCGATTTCTAACATCTAGCTCCTAGTTGTGAAAAGACTGAAAGGTTTCTAAGTTTTTTTTTTTTTTTTTGTTTGTATCTCTCAATTTCACAACTTACTTTAATTTCCACAGCCTGTACCTACCAAGCATAGCCTCAGCTAAGCCTTCTTTCACAATGTATAATGTTGTCTTGCTTTAGCCTATGTATAGCACGACTACTAAATCTTCTGTGCTGAATTTCTGCCCATGCTAAGAAGAAATAATCTTTGGTACTCGTAATTACAACAGGCTATTAGGTGATAAGGCACCTTTTTGGCAACAAAACTTACAAGGGGATGTCCTTGACTGTGATGAGGAGACATCTCGAATTCAGTGTAAGTATTTTTGTTCTCATTGTTTTGAAAATTCCAAATTGACTAGTTGATGCTAGGTATCCAAGCTTTCTTTGTGACCTAGGTTGTGCCCTGTACATATTCTGCAACTGTATGTAGTGGTTGAAGCAAAATAGGTTTGTGTTGTGTGGTAAAGTTTGGTGCAGCTTGAACTTTATAATTTTCAAGTACTATTCTGTTAGTATCCTCCAAAAGATCGGCCTTATGTAATTTTCATGCAGACTAGGAACTATTTATTTCCACATTAATTAACACATTGTCAATTTGTTCTTTTAATTAATTATTTTTTAACTCTAGTGAAAGAGTCAGTCTTTTCTTGCACTTGAAGTAGCTGCTGTTGAGTGGTTGTTCACTTGTGAGTTGCTGACTATCAACTTCATATTTGTCATGCACATAACGTCTATATTTAGTGGCTCACTATCAACGCCTATATTTGTCATGCACATAACGTCTATAAACTGTTACAAAAGAAATGATGCACTATTTATTGTGCTAATTCGCCAAAGGTTAGTTTTTCCATGCATTTTCATGTTAAGATAAGAAGACCCTCCTGGTTCCCTGGATTTCTTTGCCAACTCTGCAAGCTTTCTGACTCTTTCTCTCATCTCTTCCTTCTCACTTCCGTCACCAATTACCTTGTATATTGCCTCAACAATTTGCTCTCTTTTAATCTTAGTTCCATGCTGGTCTTGTTTACTAATAGGGACAGTAACCTCATTCACCAATGCTTCACCTATACCCAAAATCTGCACAACTAACTTCTCATTGAAAAACTGGTCAGCAAACATAGGCCAAGTTACCATTGGTACACCAGAACAAGTGGCCTCAAGTGTTGAGTTCCAACCACAATGTGTCAGAAACACTCCCATAGCTTGGTGTGAGTGCATTAAAACTTGTGGTGCCCAACCATGGATTAAGAGTCCCCTTCCCTTTGTCCTCTCCTCAAATCCATCCTCCGACAACCACTTTTTTGCCTCTCCTGTGCCATCATCCTCTCTCATCACCAAAATGAATGGACAATTGCATTCTTCCAATGCCAAAGTAAGTTCTTGAAACTGTGCCAGCACTAGGCGAAGGATTGAGCCAAGACAAACATAAACAACTGATCTTGGTGGCCATGAATCAAGCCATTTCATGCACAAATCATGGTCAACTTTGGCCTTGTTACCCATCTAGACGACATCTTGTGCTCCCTTGTAGGATAGTGATACAGGACCGATGCTCCAAACTTTGGTCTTGCCTTCTTTAGCCTTGCTATATGCTTTGACATAGTCTAACTCCAATTCCTCAAAACTGTTGACCACCACCCCATATGCTGATTCTGCAGAAGCTCTCAGCTTTATTTGCAAATCTTTGTAATCCTGTGTATTTGGCTTCAAGTCAACTGGAAGCTTTGGTCAATTCAATTCTGTGAGGCATGTTAGGCACCACAAAGGGTTGAGATTCTGGTACAGTCTCATGAACGTTGGACTTGAGCAAATTGTGGAGCATTAGAAGGTTAATGCAGCCTGTCCCATTAAAGATAAGTCTTGGTATTTGGAACTTTGTTGCAACATCTCCCATCCAAGAGAGGAATTTGTCCACTAGAAGGCAAGTAGGGGTGGGTTTAAGCTCCTCAATTAACTACTCAATTGGTTCTTGCAACTTACGAAGAGCAATATTGAAGTTTCTTATCAAGCCACGTGAAGGGATCAACTCCACGCTTTCACACCCTTCTGGCAAGCCAAATTCAAGCACTGGAATTTGGAGTTGGACAAGGCTAATTTGGGAATTGGATGATGATTCATTAATGGCAAGATCAATCATTGGTGTGATACGTGTGGCATTGATTGGTGTGGTTACAATTGTGACAACGGCACCATGTTGTGCTAGTAGCCTTGCTATGTCTACCATGGGAATAAGGTGACCAAGGCGGAATGGTACTAAAAGAAAGTGAAGCTTATTGTGATTATGGGATCTGAAGCCATTTTTGCTGTGTGGTGCTGTTTGAGAAAGGGAATGGTAATGCAGTTGTTCCAATTTGGACTGATTTTAAGCTTGATCTATCCTTTGACCGCGGAGCATGTCTTTCATATATTTGTATTAAAGAATTAAAGCTTATAGTATGTGGTCTTGTCTTCGAGAAAAACTTGAAGACTAAACCTGCCAAATGAAAACGCCATTTATGGACACTATGTGGTCCTTCACAGAAGTGGTCAATATTAATGCGGTGAATATGTAAATAGATATGTTATTAAACTCTCTGGTTAATTCTTAAACTTTTACGAATTTTTGATTTTATCATACAAAAATGAGTTTGATCTCGAGTTTGATAACCTTAGAAGATTGTATGATTATTAAACTCTTGAGCTAATTCTTAAACTCTTACGAGTTTACAATCATGCCACAAAAAAATGAGTTTATCTAAACTTTCAAATTTGACAACCATTCATGCATGCTCCAAATAATTTTAGAATTATTCATTAACATTTATGCCAAAAGTCTTCCTAGTCGACTCACTCCACCATAAAGGCATTGGGCATGAATTGTATTATCTGTACTCATTATTCATGGAATACTATGCTAACTCATGCCATATCTACCATTAGATGAGATGTAGGGCTTATTCAAGTAGGGTCTACACTCCATCCAATGGTGGATACAGTGTGAGTTAGTATTATTCATGAAACACTGTGTCAACTCATACCATATCTACCATTGAATAAGATGTAAACCCTATTCAAATAGGGTCCACACTCCATCCAATGGTGGATGCAGTGTGAGTCAATACAATGTCCTACAGATAATGAGTATAATTAATATTTTTCTTATGAATTGATAAGGAAAATAAAGTGAATGATGCATAATGGTTTATAGGAAATGTTATTTTATCCATCTCTATCTTGGTTCTTGGATACCATGTCAACATCCAATCTATTATCCTTAAATTTTATATGGTCTGTGCTTAAAAGTATAAATTTTGATTTTCCACATTTAGATTTGATTAGGTGTCCATGGAAATCCATTTTTTAGGTATTGAAATAATATCACCCATGCTTTACTTTAAAGAAAACTAAACTATAACAACTTATTGATTAAGTTACATAATAAATTAGTGTATGGTCTCATAGCTGATGTATAAGTTACATAATTAATTAGAATGAATACAAATTTTTGGCTGGTGTAAATATAACAAGCTAGGAAGTATGGACACATCACTTGAATGTCGTGTCTACGTGTCCTTATCAGATCTTATATGACACACCGATGATACATATTTGTATATATTTAATTTGAAATTTACTTTTTCTCATGCTCTAGCATAGAAAAATATAATATAAACAAGGTCATAGAAAAAAAACAATATATAAGATTTTGAGTTTATAAGAAAATAAATAATAATTGAAATTTATATAAATAATATTTTGAAGAATATATTTTTTCTTTAGAGTTTTGGTTATATTTGCCTAGTCTGTATCCTTTAAATTTTTAATTTTAGTGCATCCCTTGTATTTGTATTATATTCTTTCATTTAAAATTTAAATTTTTTAATATTTTTTATGTTTAATTTTTTTTTACAAGATTTGGATGGAAATGAATTGATTTAAAACTTATATGGATTAAATAAATTTTTTTTAATCATCCTAAATATAATTTGATGTACTTTAGACATAAAAATATATTTCTAAATCAATTTATTTTGTATTTTATTTAATCATTCTAAATATAAGATTTACTTAAAATTTAAATCTAATTCAAATTATTCTAAATTGAATCAATTTATTTTCTAATTTTAGTGTTTTACTGCTGAATGACCAAAAGTTTGTAGTTGTGTTTGGTCTTCTTTTTTAAATTTTGTCAGAGTTGTATTTGGTTTGTGCTGGGTTAGTTGCTGATTCAGTCGGCCAATCATTATCAAGTGAAAATGCACTTCCACTTGGGCCATTTAGGCCTTCTGGCCAACATCACTTTTCTTATGTAAATTAACAGCGAATGTCAAATCAGTGTAACTAACTTTGAATAGAATACTTTGCAATCTTCAGCCTGTTCTAAATGAGCTTAAATTTATTGTCATTGTAATGATTGAACTCCTATAATAATTTGCTGATCATGAATATTTAAATAATAGCATAAAAACGATTAAAAATAATAACAAAGCAAAATGAAATTCATTCTAAATAAGAAATTAAACTAGGAAATAGAAGTGAACTCAAAATTCTTGAGAGTCATGAAAGGTACATGCATAAGCCGGGGTGCTCTTTGCTTAAACTTTTAGAAAGGAAATGATGCACTATTTATTGTGCTGATTCGCCAAAAGCTAGTTTTGTGATGTCTTCAATTAGCATTTTCATGTTAAAATAAGAAGACCCTCCAGGTTCCATAGATTTCTTTGCCAACTCTGCAAGCTTTCTAGCTCTTTCTCTCATCTCTTCCTTCTCACTTCCTTCACCAATTACCTTGTATATTGCCTCAACAATTTGCTCTCTTTTAATCTTAGTTCCATGCTGGTCTTGTTTACTAATAGGGACAGTAACCTCATTCACCAATGCTTCACCTATACCCAAAATCTGCACAACTAACTTTTCATTGAAAAACTGGTCAGCAAACGTAGGCCAAGTTACCATTGGCACACCAGCACAAATGGCCTCAAGTGTTGAGTTCCAACCACAATGTGTCAGAAACACTCCCATAGCTTGGTGTGAGAGCATTAGAACTTGTGGTGCCCAACCATGGATTATGAGGCCCCTTCCCTTTGTCCTCTCCTCAAATCCATCCTCCAACAACCACTTCTTCGCCTCTCCTGTGCCATCATCCTCTCTCATCACCAAAATGAATGGACAATTGCATTCTTCCAATGCCAAAGCAAATTCTTGAAACTCTGCTAGTGCTAGGCGAAGGATTGAGCCAAGACAAACATAAACAACTGATCTTGGTGGCCATGAATCAAGCCATTTCATGCAAAAATCTTGGTCAACTATAGCCTTGTTACCCCTCTGAACGATATCTTGTGCTCCCTTGTAGGATAGTGATACAGGACCGATGCACCAAACTTTGGTCTTGCCTTCTTTAGCCTTGCTATATGCTTTGACATAGTCTAACTCCAATTCCTCAAAACTGTTGACCACCACCCCATATGCTGATTCTGCAGAAGCTCTCAGCTTTACCTGCAAATCTTTGAAATCCTGTGTATCTGGCTTCAAGTCAACTGGAAGCTTTGCTTTGGTCAATTCAATTCTGTGAGGCATGTTAGGCACCACAAAGGGTTGAGATTCTGGTACAGTCTCATGAACGTTGGACTTGAGCAAATTGTGGAGCATTAGAAGGTTAATGCAGCCTGTCCCATCAAAGATAAGTCTTGGTATTTGGAACTTTGTTGCAACATCTTCCATCCAATAGAGGAATTTGTCCACTAGAAGGCAAGTAGGGGTGGGTTTAAGCTCCTCAATTAATTCCTCAATTGGTTCTTGCAACTTACTAAGAGCAATATTGAAGTTTCTTATCAAGCCACGTGAAGGGATCAACTCCACGCTTTCACATCCTTCTGGCAAGCCAAATTCAAGCACTGGAATTTGGAGTTGGACAAGGTTAATTTGGGAATTGGATGATGATTCATTATTGGCAAGATCAATCATTGGTGTGATACGCGTGGCATTGATTGGTGTGGTTACAATTGTGACAACGGCACCATGTTGTGCTAGTAGCCTTGCTATGTCTACCATGGGAATAAGGTGACCAAGGCTCAGGAATGGTACTAAAAGAAAGTGAAGCTTATTGTGATTATGGGATTCTGAAGCCATTTTTGCTGTGTGGTGCTGTTTGAGAAAGGGAATGGTAATTAGTTGCTCCAATTTGGACGGATTTTAAGCTTGATCTAACCTTTGACCGCGGAGCATGTTTTTCATATATTTGTATTAAAGAATTAAAGCTTATATTATGTGGTCATTGTCTTCGAGAAAAACTTGAAGACTAAACCTGCCAAATGAAAACGCCATTTATGGACACTATGTGGTCCTTCACAGAGGTGGTCAATATTAATGCCATGATTATATGAACAGATAAGTTATTAAACTCTCCAGTTAATTCTTAAACTCTTACGAATTTATAATTTTACCATATAAAAACAAGTTTGATAACCTTATAAGGCTATAAGGTTATTAAACTCTCGAGCTAATTCTTAAATTCTTATAAGTTTACAATCATACTATATAAAAATGAGCTTATCTAAACTTTTCAAAGTTGACAACTATTCATGCATACTCCAAATAATTTTAGAATTCTTTATTAACATTTCTGCCAAAAGTCTTCCAAGTTGACTCACTCCACCATAAAGGCATTGTGCATAAGTTGTATTATTTGTACTCATTATTTATGGAACACTGTGTCAACTCACGTCATATCTACCATTGATGAGATATGGAGTCTATTCAAGTAAGGTATACCCTCCATTCAATGGTGGGTGTAGTGTGAGTCAGTATTATTCATGAGACACCATACCAACTCATACTATATCTACCATTGGATGAGATATAGACCCTATTCAAGTAAGATTCATACTCCATCCAATGGTGGATATAGTATGAATCAGTACGGTATTCCACACACAATAGGTATAAATAATATTTTTCTTGTGCATTGATAAGGAAAATAAAGTGAATGACGCATAATGCTTTATGGGAAATGTTATTTTAAATATCCCCAGCTTGGTTATTGGATAGCATGTCGACACCCAATGTATTATCCTGAGATTTTATATGGTCCATGCTTAAAAATACAAATTTTGATTTTTTTCACTTTTAGATTTGATAGGGTGTTCATAAATATCCACCTTTTGGGTATTGAAATAAGATCACCCATGGTTTACTTTAAAGAAAAGTAAACTATAACAACTTATTGATTAAGTTGCAATTAATTTGTGCATGGTCTCACGACTGATGTATAAGTTACCTAATTAATTAGAATCAATACAAATTTTGGGCCAATGTATAACAAGCTAGGAAGCACGAACAAATCACTTGAATGTCGTGTCTACGTATTGGATACGTGTCCCTATCAGATCTTACATGACACACCGATGATACATCTTCATATATATTTAATTCAAAATTTACTTTTTTTTTCATACTCTAGCATAGAAAAATACAACATAAACAAGGTTATCAAAAGGAAAAAATATATAACATTTTGAGTTTATAAGAAAATAAATAATAATTAAATCTTATATAAATAATATTTTGAATAATGCATTTTTTTTAATTTTTAATTATATTTTCCTAGTTTGTATCATTTAATTTTTTTAATTTTGGTGTATCCCTTGTATCTATATTATGTCCTGTATCCATATCAGAGTCCATGTTTTATAAATTCCAAGGCTTGTTGTCATAAACAATTAATCTTAGCATCGTATGTTGTAGTAGTATATATAAATAGAGTGATATTATTTATACTCATAGAGTGTGAGGTATCGTACTGACTCATACTCCATTCATGATTAGATGTGAAGTAAATCTCATTTAAGTAGAGTTCACACCTTATTCAATTATAAATGAAGTGTGAGTCAATATCATGTTTTATAATTTATTAATATAATTATAATTTCTAGTATAAAAATATAAAAAGTAGAAATTGACTAGCTAATATAGAAACAACATACATGTCAGACACCCCATTTTGTCTTGGTATAGAAATGTCCTAACAAACTTTCACGACAAGTCAAGCCAACTCTCTAGGCAATCAATGTGTTGATAGCCTTAGAATGTGAACACGGACAACGAAGCCCCACCCCAACTGATTTCATTTACTTCCGTTAGAGACCCGGGTCCGGATTACTTGGTGTTAAGGGCCAATGTTAGTCTCATTCAAAATATAACAAGAAGAGTCCCTCCCTCCGCGTGTTTTGAAAAAACGGCAGAAAGTCCATCAACTTGTAAATAGTCCCTTTTGCTACACACTCGGTCCTCCCATTCCCTGTCACATTCTGAGCAGCCACCAAATTCAAATCTAGACTGCACTGCTCTTTGGCGGTATGCTTCGCCCTAATCTGGTCGACAAAGGCATGGGGATTCAATAACAAAGCCAGTTATTTGAGATACTCATAATTAATTTTGACCAAGAATATTGTGATTAAAACATCATCCGCTGGATTACAAATACAATACATCAGACCGTTCAAAAGGAGAGGAGTAATGTTGGTCCCCAAGAAGGGGAGGTCCAATGAATCTTTAGCCTAGAGACTCAATTGTTTTGGAAATGGTAATAGGAATAATAAAATTATATAACAAATACACGTCACATACTTTATTACTATTAGATGTGATGAGTGACTCCTATTTATTTCACTCACTTATCACATCTAATAATAATAAAGTGTGTGCATTTATTATGTAATTTTATTGTTCATATGATGTTTGTTTTTTTGGAAAATACTTGAACTAAAAGCTAACAACAAATGAAGATTATTGGGGCTCCTTAGGTGGGGGATGAATATGACTTTATCACCGTATGGTGACTGAGAAGGAGAAAATCACCATTCTACTCTTACTTTTATAATTTATTTCCTCTTTCCACCCTTTCTTCCTCCTTGTCATACACAGCATAAGACCCAGCATTTTTCACCGTAGTGTTTTACATCATTGGCCATGAATTATCTTATTTTACTATTGACGTACTTAAAATTTTCAAAATACAACAACCTCGGATCAACAAATCAATGTCAAATCTTCAAATAAACGAGAGAAAACAATCTCAGTGCACAACTACCCACCCCCACCAATGCTAACACAGCAACCACATCAATCCTATATTCATTCCTACGGCGTCCCAAACCCGTCTCTTTTAAGCTTCCATTCTTAAGTTATACGATCGTCTTCTTGTGGCCAGTTTCCTTGTCTGACTCCAAGTCTTTTTCCAGTTCGAAAAGCAATTTGATTTCAAATACAACTTTTAATCAACTGATTCCCCTGCTAGCTAAACCAAAAGTCGAGTTTAAATCAAGCACGTGAATTATAGATTCATCAGAATAAATTGGGATTCACGCACACAAATGCGAACAATGGCATCTAATCCAAACAGCTCTATTAATCCATCCCTGAGGTCCCTTAAGAACAAGCACTCACTGACTGCCCACTCTCTTAAAAAAAAAAAAAACAAAAAAACAAAAAGTTAATGTTAATTTTAGTCATCACTTTTTATTTGTAAGTTATTTTAATTTTTGAGTTTAAAAATGAGTCAAATTAATCTCTGATATTATAAAATGTGAGTCATGTTAGTCCCTCAATTCAATCTTATTTAATATTCTATCAACTAAATGATAATAGAAAATATTAAGTAATATCTTAATATACCGTATATTATCTAAAGTAATATAAAGCTTAAAATGACTCATCTTGATGTTTAAAATTATATAAAATGTGTTATATGTAGAAACGAAAATTTCATCTCCTACAGGCTACAGTGGATCTGATGCGCTTGGCTAAACGTTGAAATAAGAATGACAAATAATCTTATCATATGAAACAAATGGAGAAAGCCAAGGAAAGAGCATCAAACAATCACAAAAGACAAACTGAATCCGTGAGCCAGTTCTACTTGGATCAGTTTGTAAGCGGGGTGGGAAATTTGTGGACAGGTGTTTTGACAATTCCTTTCTTAATTTGTGAATGATGTGAGTGTAATGGTATATTCTAGCGGTGCGACTTCGATTCATATCCAGCATTGTATAAGTGCCAGGGGCAGTCACTTTAATTCTCAGCTAGGTGGCAACTTGCTTTTGGTGTATTGTAATTTTCTTTTTTCTTTTGTTTTGTTTGTCTCCTCAGTCCCATTTACTGTGCTCCATCTTTGATCTGGTGTTGAGCCCTCTCTGTTCTTATAAAAAATACAAACTTAAAAAAGTTAAAAAAAAAAAAGCAATCTTTGCAACTGCAGTTAACTTTAGGAGCTTCAATTCCTCGAATCTGTGATTTCACGGTTAGTTTAGGAGGCATGGATTCTTTGTGAAAAATTTGAACCTGTAATTGGAATTGGTTGGAGACTCGGAGACTTGAAAATTTCGCTAGTTCAATGGTGGTGTTCTGCTGTCCTTTTAAATTATGCACGTGCAATGATGTAGCGTATCTGTGTATGGATGTAGATAATTCAGGTTTTACAGTGTTACAGTGACTTGTTGTGCTTTCTGGGTTTCTTGATGTTTGTTCGCTTGCAATGATACTGTCTGTGGGTTTGTTTTACCCACTTGGTGGATTCATGAAGGCATGCTTGGTAATTGTTTACATGTAAAATCACTACAAATACTCTGTTGATTTATATTGTCAAGAGAATCCTCAAATAATAATAATAATAATAATAATAAATAAATAAATAAATCATAGTTACAAATAGAATAGTCTGATATGTTTTCCACTGAACTTTCCTAGTAACCCCTCTAAAATGAGGAGATTTATAAAGTGAGAAAATAAGGAGTTAATCACCATTAAATTATTTAGTGGAACCCACACATAGAAGTTATTTATTCAAAAGTAGTTAACTCCTCACCTCCTAATTTTAGAAGATCCAAATCCCTTTAAATTATCTGACATTTATTTATTTCCTGATTCTTATTATCTGTCTAGTTTGGATTTTGATTTTACTCATGGGGTTGTGTTATTTGATATCTAAACAGTATGATCTAAAATTTGATGAAATAAGTATTTTTGTGAACTTTTTGGTTTATGAGCTCATATCTAGTGGGAAGAGGCTTGATTGTTGTAGGAGGCATTATGCCTTCATTGCAAAAATTGAATATTTCAGCAGTTAGTATATGATTGAGGATACTATGATTTTACATTTTTTTAAAACAGGGTTTTCATGAGTACATGAATTTGGTTCTGGATGATGCTGAAGAACTGAACATCAAGAAGAAGAGCAGAAACACATTAGGTATGCTTAAAAGTTTCTCAAATTTTGTACCTTTGTCTTTGCCACTTGCTCATGCATTTTTTGAAGCTTTGTTGTTGTTTTAGTTAGGGAGGATCCTTCTTAAAGGAGACAACATAACCGTAATGATGAACACATAAGTGACATTAAAATTTTACTTTTATCTTTCTCATGGTTGTCTTTTCTAAATATATGATATCAAAAACTTACTCAAATAACACATTTAATATTTTTTCTCACACAAACATGCACAACACATAATAAATGGAAGAGGAAATTCTTAACTTTAATGACTTGTGAAATGCAAACACGGTGCATTGCCTTTTATAGGCTTTACGTATAGAGATAAAACAGAAAATGACAAATACATTTAATGTAAGAGTACACATGACAAAGAAACATTATTAATGTCAATGTTGACAATATAGCCTATGCAAACATTGTGGAGTGGTTTTAATTAATGCAAAAGACTTCCAAGCATGTGGAGCATTTATTGCTTAGTTTAAACTTTTTTAACATTGCCTCCCTAAAACCAAGTATTTAAAATTGATCATTCTAAGCATTTTCTTCAACTGGTAGAATAATTTACTCTTCAAAAGTTTTGTAAAAATATCTGCAACTTGTTCTTCAGTGTGACAATAATTAATTAACACTTCTTTCTCAGTAACTAATTCTCAAATCTTGTGAAGTCGTATATCTATATGCTTGGATCTCCCATGAAACATTGGATTTTTGCAAAGTACAGCAGCAGACTTGTTGTCACAAAATATTGTTGTGGGAGTATTTTGCTTATGCTTCAATGCTTCAAGAATTCTTCTCATCCATATTTCCTATGTAGTACAGCGGACTGTTGTTATATATTCTACTTCAGCTATGGAAAGTGCAACAACTATTGTTTCTTTGAAGACCAAGATACTACTCTAGATCCAAGATGAAAAACATATCTTGAAGTGCTTTTTCTTGTTTCTATATCACCTGTCCAATCACTATCTGTATATCCAACAAGCTTCACATCATTAGTATCATCATAAAAATTCCATTAGTCATGGTACCTTTGATATAACAAAGGATTCTTTTAGCTGCTTGCAAGGTCCGCGGCTCCTCCATGAATCTGCTTAATAATCTAACTCCAAAAACTATGTTTGGTCTGATTGCAGTCAAATATCTCAAACTTCCAATCAAACTCTTATAATAGGTAGGATCCACAACTTTTCCATGATCTTCCATTATCAATTTCAACTTCTCTTCAACTGGAGTAGCGACTGGCTTTGAATTCTCTATCTGAAACTTCTTTAAAATATCATTAGCATGTTTCTTTTGAGAAATGAAAATGTTATGATCTTGCGGAAAAACTTCAATGACTAGAAAGTAAGACATTAGACCCAGATCTGTCATTTCAAAATGTTTCACCATGGCCTCCTTTAATTTTGCAATCATCTTCAAATTATTTCCAGTGAAAATCAAATCATCAACATAAGGGCATACAATGAGTATATCACCAGACTCAACAGATTTGATGTACAAAGTATTTTCAAATGGACATTTTTGAAAACTATTCTCAATAAAATAAGAATCAATCTTCTTGTACCATACTCTTGGTGCTTGTTTCAAACCATAAAATGTCTTCTTCAATCTGTAGACTTTATCCTCTTCTCCGGGGATCACATAACCTGCAGATTGCTCAACATATACTTCTTCCTCCAAAGTACCATTTAGAAAAGTAGAATTGACATCTATTTGATATATCTTTCACTTATTTTGAGTAGAAAGTGAAATAATCATTTGAACTATATTAAGTCTTGCAACAGGGGCAAATAAATAACTGTATCAAGATTGATCAATCTCACCATTGGGTTTATACTTTATCTTGTATACCTATTTTACTCCTATTGGCTTCTTATATGCAGGCAATCCGTTAGTATCCAGGCATCATTTTTCTCAATTGCAAAGCTATTTTCACCCGTAGTTTTTCTCCAATTCTTATTAGTGGAAACTTCTACAAAACTTACTAGTTCACAATCTGCAAATAAAGCAAAATTGATAATCTCCTCATCAGATGGATCATTATCATTGCTCACAACATAATCCCCGAGTCTTGTTGGTAATTGACAATTCCTTTGAGGTCGACTTTTTTATTCTGGTTGAGTTGATGTGCCTGCCTGTCCATCTTCTTCTTCTTCTTTAAAATTGTTAGAAATCACCATTGGCTCCTTCTGAGTTTTGGAAAACCAATCCCACATTGCTTCTTCATTAAAAGTCATATCTCGACTGATGATCACCTTCTTTGTATTTGGATTATACAATTTATGTCTTAGAGTTCATGCTGTAACCAATGAAAATACATTTCTCCCCTTTGTCATCCAATTTCTTCCTTAACTGATCCGGTATATGAGTATATGCAATACACCAAACAACTCTAAGGTGATGAATTGAAGGCATTCTTCCACTCCAAACTTCCTCAGGAGTCTTATTATGAACACTCCTTGTTGAGCACCTGTTCAAAATATACATAACAGTAGTAATTGCTTCTGCCCAAAATTCTTTTGGCAGTTGTTTAAATCGCAACATGCACCTCACCATATCCATGATTATCCTGTTCTTCCTTTCAGCGACTCCATTCTGCTGGGGAGTGTATTTGGTTGTCGGTTGGTATTGAATCTCATGCTGCTCAAAGAAATCTATACATGTAAGATATTCTTGTCCTCTGTTTGTTCTTAGAATCTTGATTCTGTAGCCACTTTGATTCTTCACAAATGCCTTGAATGACTTGAAAATATTACATGCTTCTGATTTCTGCTTCAAAAAAAATACACCCAAGTCTTTCTACTAAAGTCATCAATAAAAGTAATGAAATACCTGTTCTAGTATGTGATGGAGCATTAATGGTGCATAAATCTGAATGCACACTCTCCAACAACCTTTTTTCTCTTCAAGATTTTCTAATAAGAAATGATTCTCTGTGCTTTTTTCCCAATTGACAAGTCTCACAAATACAATTAGGAATTTGAACAACTGGCAAACTAAAAACAAGTTTTTTTCTTAAAAGATAATTTAATCCAGAAAAATGATGATGTCCAAAATGCATGTGCCACAGTCAATTATCATCAGATATCATTGAACTTAAGCAAGAAAATTTTTCATGTTGAATTTTCAATGGAAAAAGTCTGTTCCGAGTCATTTTTACCTTTGCTATAAGTCTTTCATTATTGTCAAAGATTGTGCAGTATCCTTGATAAACTTGAATATTATAACCTTTCTCTGACAATTGTCCCAAACTCAACAAATTATGAAGATTAGGGGCATAAAATACATCAAAAATGAAATTATGAGAATCATCTTTTAATTTTATTTTTATCCGACCTTTTCCCAAAATTGAAATATCTGATTTGTTGCCAAATCCCACTGATGACTTTACAGTTTCGTCTAATGAAGAAAATAACTCCTTTTATATTTTGAATTTAATGTAAGAGTACGCATGAAAAAGAAACATTATTAATGTCAATATTGACAATATAGCCTATGCAGATATTGTAGAATGGTTTTAATTAATGCAAAAGACTTCCAAGCATGTGGAGCATTTATTGCGGTGGCTATAATTAATACAAAGACTTCCAAGCATGTGCAGCATTTATTGCTTGGTTTAAACTTTTTCAACAATATAAGGGAATTAATTATTTAGTTTTCACTTAAAAATGTTTGTTTTAAATTTCAGGGTGAAATGATGAAACACTGAGGGACGGTTGTAAACCATATGTTATATCCAACAAGGAGGAGGCAGATTCATCTAGCATTTCAGTTTAATTACTTTCCACATGACATTTTGAATAAGCTGCATGAGAAATTTTGTTATATATTACTGTATGAATTTTTCTGACACTACATAAATTCTCAGTTGAGCAATTCATCAACATGGTTTGTTGGTCCACCTGATTCTGCTATCTTTCTGCTTGTGTCAATATCTTGACTCTAGATTGGAAGCTAACTATACTATGATTGAGGAAATATGAATGCCAGTATGTATTATGTTTCTTCTGTTCATTGGTTTTCCTGGTCATGTTTATATCAGATCTTGTTCAATCATCTAGAGGAGTTTATAAGTTTGATTTCTTTTGGGAGGACATCTGTTTGTTTTTTTAATTCTAAGTTGTACAAGGCAAAATGCACATTATGCAGAATATGAAGCAGTGCATTTTGCTGCTTTCCTTATCGTTGACTAATTCACAGATAGGGATATATTGATTTGGTTCTAAAAGTGTTGTGCAAATTACTATTATTCTGTGAATAGCATTTTTACGGAGGAAACTGCAAAATTAACATGGATTTAATTTTTATTTTGATGTATTGTGTGTGTAAAAAAAGTTATATGCAGTAATTTAATTATTAATTAGTATGTTTGGAAATCTTTGAAATTAAATTCACTTACAGGGCGTTTGGAAATCCTTGAAATTCAATTCTATTAAGAAATTGAATTGAATTTCATACTTTGAAAATAACTTAAGTGAAATAATTAAATTCCCACAGGAATTGAAATCAAACCCAAAGGGGTATGATTTTGTGTGGGAATTGAATTCCTACAAATGAAAATATCAAAACAACCTTACCTGAATATAATGTTTTGTTCATAACATATTGATGAAGGATAAAATAGTAAAAATAATTAAATCAATTTATTTTTTGACCAATTCCAAAGCAATGAATTGAATTCAATTATTTAATTATTGATTCATTCCAAACATAAGAATTTAATTCAATTCCATTTCATTAAAACTTTCCAAATGCCTTGTTAAGAATTGAAATTCAATTCCTTGATTTGCAACTTAATCCAAGAATTGAAATCTAAAGAGAATTCAATTTCTCAAAATCTCCAAAAATAAATCTTATTTAAATGGGTCTGATTTGGTTTTGGAATTGAATTTTAACAAATGAAGTTATTAAAATAATGTTATTTAAATGTAATATTTTTTTCTTAATCTATAAATGAATGATAAGATAGTAAAAATAAAAATTATTTTTAATCACATTTTAAATCATTGAATTCAATTTCATCTCATTAAAATATTCCAAATATTTTCAACTCCGCTACTTCAAAAAGTCATTCAAAATTCACACGAATAGATTTGATTAGATAACAGTGTACAACTTAAACTGCTATAAATAATGGCATTAGAGAATAGAAACTAAATGAATAATATTGGTGTAGCCCGAGAGATTAGCTTGAAAGTGGATTGTGGAAACACTAGACATGGAAATTTCTTCTACTCTAGAAAATGGGGGATCTGTATATGTAGGATCTTCAATGTTAGCAAGAGTTCGGGGTATGCAAGAAGACTAGTAGTTGTTGGCAGTTTCCATGATACACTCACATAAGAGTCCATGTCCAATTTTGTAAGGATCAGGTTGGACAGTGAAAGAGCGGATCACAATCCAACCGATTGAGTGGCTTCTCAAGTCACGGGTTCACCAAGTTAGATCTTGGGTGGTGAATACTGGACTTCTTTAACTCAAACCCTGTGTTGCATGGAGACTTATTATGTTTCCTGTTGGTAACAATTGGCATATAATATAACAATAAAAATTAAATTAATTTTTTTTATGTATAACACTAGATTAAAATTAAAATTATGTATAAAATCTAAAAGTATATTTCAATTAATTATAAATACATCTCATAAATTATAAAATAAATAATTATTGTGCATTTCAATATTTCTCTAAAATACTAACAAACAGATATAAACGGTCATAATTTCGTCATTAAAAAAAATTATATTTTTAACAAACAATCTATCAAAAATATATATTTTTTTGTGTTGGGAAAAATTTAGGATGAAGGTATGATTCTCAATCCAAAACAGGAAAAGCCTTTGGAGTCATAAAACATCTATGGCCTATTAGATGTGAGATTCTGTCTTATTCTATATTGCCAACCCCCAAAATGAAAATAAATTATTTTTAGATATAAATTAGGTTTACTTATGTTTTTGTCCTCAAAACATACACGAAAAATAGTATAAATCACCATAGAGATTTGATTAAATTATACTTTACCCATTCTTCCTTAAAAATTGCACTCCACCCATTAAATTTTAATAACTAATATAATTATTATTTTAATATAATTTATATATATATATACTATTTGATGGAAAATATAAGTTAAAAATATTGGAGAAGAATCAAAAGTAATAAAATATAAGAATAAAATTTAAAATTCTAATTTCAATATGCTAATAGT
The DNA here is from genome assembly GCA_031216105.1 of Dalbergia cultrata. Taxonomy (NCBI): domain Eukaryota; kingdom Viridiplantae; phylum Streptophyta; class Magnoliopsida; order Fabales; family Fabaceae; genus Dalbergia; species Dalbergia cultrata. Next base: position 11,843,313 of record CM062351.1, on the reverse strand, counting down.
ATAGAGATTCATGTACATCTAAATGAGCTATGAGAGGTCGCGAGTTCGACTCTCATTCCCACTCCATATCCACTAATCTATTAGTTTAAAAAAATATAAATTTTTTTCAAGTTATGGGCACAAGATAAATCTTCTTTTATTGATTTGTCAATAAATAATTAAATTATAGTATAAAAAAAATTTTATACTGTTGATTCATAGAAATGAAACTAAACTTAGATTACAAACTCTGGACACCGTAAACAAAGTTAGATAATTAAATTTACCAAAAAAAAGTTAGATAATTAAATTCATAAAAGAAAATGATTTATCATTTGTGTAACCAGTTTCCTAGCGGCAGGGACACTTAACACAAATAATAATAATAAAATAAAATAATTAGATTTGAAAAACAAATAAAATTCCAAGACTATATCTAAGAAAATATGTTTGATTTTTCGAAGGAGAGTGAACGGACGAACCTTGTGCCTATACTAAAATGCTCTCCCCTGTTCTCAGTCCCACCAACACATTTCTGCTCCGATCTCTAACTGACCGGTGACTTCATCTGTGACTGGTGAGTTCCGACGCTGATCTCTTGGGTCTGCATTTTGAATTTCGGAAATTTAAGAACTTTCACTTTGGATCTAATTTCAGCTTGTATGCTGCTTTTTTTTGTGTGTAGTTTTTACTTTTAATTTTCACACTGTAATTCAGATTAACTGGTGTTCCTTTTCATTTCAACGAACTAAGGACGTAGCCGCTTGAATCTTAGAAAAATGTCCGAATTGGTCGTCTCAATTTTGCACTTAAAACAATCAAATAAGTCTTTTATGTTTTTTTTTTTTATTTTTTTTTTACATCAATTTGGTCTGACAAATGTAAATTAAGTAACCATCCACCAAAGCGATGTCTAAAGATATATCATAGCGTATTTGAAGGATGAACGGTACCAAACCCACCTTGTGTATTTGAAGGACTATAGTTTGGATGCTCTAATACTTTCTTATTCTTCTTTTTCAGTTTTTGGTTCTGTTTTTTGAGAGGGTTCCAGAAAAGAAAACACTAGAGAGAGGTACAAATAGGTAGATGAAATAAAATCATTCATATTGAAGATGGCATCGAGGCAAATGGAAGAGGTTCAGAAGAAATTGGCAATGCTGAATTACCCGAGAGCCAATGCCCCTGCACAGTCCCTCCTATTTGCCGGCATGGAACGCTATGCCCTCTTGGAGTGGCTATTCTTTCGGTATGTGTCTTTTCCTTTTTTGGGTCTCTTGAAGTCCATCCTTTGTTTAAAAATGAGTTAATGGAAGCTGGAATCTGTCCGAGTAGTAGTTGTTTGTGCAAGGACCGCAATGTGCGTCTTTTGTTCTTGTGGGGTTGATACACATTGTGAAACAAATTTTGGCAAATTGGATGATGGGTATCAGAATTTATGTTAGAGTTGAAAACTGGCAGGTGGGGAAAATGGGTGGTAGAAAATTTCGAACGAGAATTAATTTTGCACTTTCTTGATGCAATCAAAGTGGAATAATTGGAATTAGAGTGCAATCCAATCTGACCACCCTGCCACCCCAGTGAAAAATTCCGAGATCTGCATCTATATTGTGAAGATGAATTGTCGCCCATTTTCTACCATCTAGCTCCTAGTTGTGAAAAGATTGAAAGCTTTCCAAGTTTTGTATCTCTCAATTTCATCACTTACTTTAATTTCTACAGCCTGTACCTACCATGCATAGCCTTAGCTAAGCCCTCTTTCACAGTGTATAATGTTGTCTTGCTTTAGCCTATGTATAGCACTACTACTAAATCTTCTGTGCTGAATTCCTGCTTATGTTAAGAAGAAATAATCTTTGACCATCGTAATTACAACAGGCTATTAGGTGATAAGTCACCTTTTTCTCAACAAAACTTACAAGGGGATGTCCCTGATCGTGATGAGGAGACATCTCGAATTCAGTGTAAGCATTTTCGTTTCTCATTGTTTTGAAAATTCCAAATTGGCTAATTGATGCTAGGTATCCAAGCTTTCTTTGTGACCTAGCTTGTGCCCTGTACATTTTCTACAACTGTATGTAGTACTTGAAGCAAAATAGGTTTGTGTTGTGTGGTTAAGCTTGGTGCAGCTTGAACTTCATAATTTTCAAGTGCCATTCTGTTAGTATCCTGCAAAAGATCCGCCTTATGTAATATCATGCAGACTAGGAACTATTTTTTTCCACATTAATTAACATATTGTCAATTTGTTCTTTTAATTAATTATTTTTTAACTCTATTGAAAGAGTCATTCTTTTCTTGCACTTGAAGTAGCTATTGTTGAATGGTTGTTCACTTGTGAGTTGCTCACTATCAACTTCATATTTATCATGCACATAACATCTATATTTAGTGGCTTATTATTTTCAAACAAATTTGTCTTTCTGGCACCTTCTGGTTGTGCGTTTTTTAGTAATTTGCTTCTTCTGACTTGTTTTGCAGATTTGGCAGAGATTGCTAAATTTCTGGGTATTACAACTACTGTAGATACAGAAGCCATTCAAGTTAGTCATTTTGATCTTTTGTACTTATACTTTACCAAATTTGTAGCCATATGAAGCCTACAAGACTAGCCTTCTAGAGACATGTTTATGGACAAATTTTGAATTCTTTTATTTTTTTGTTGTTATAAGAAGCTTTTGGAGTTTTTGAATAGTTCTGATATTCTATTTTTCTATATTTTGTTTTGCATTGTATTTCTTTCTTATATGGATAATTGGACTTATGGTCTTGCTCTCATTATGGACAACGATATACTTAAATTGTTCCTTTCTTTACTATTTTGCTTATCCTTCTCTCTTCTTTTGCTCATACCTTTTCAGTTGTTTTGTAGATGTTCTTTTGTGGATTAGTTTTTCTTTTGTTGTCTTTTTTCACATGCAACCTCTGATCTCAATCTGATAAGGGTTGTTGCTTATGAATTCATTTCAGAATTCTGCCTAATGCTTTTAGAGATACCTATTGATGATTGTATTTTCGAAGTGTTTAGGTAGGTAGAGGCAGCAACATTGTGAACTTCAATTCTTGTGACTGCCTGGATAAAGTAGTTTTCTTCATGGTTCCTTGTCTTTGTTTTTATTATATACATATATATAGAGAGAGAGAGTTGTTATGAGCTAAGGTCTTAAGGCAGGAAGAGCCACAGCAATCAGGGGAATTGGGCCAAATGCGATAAAACAGGAGTTTTTTTGGCTGGTTCTGGCTTATTCTGTGTCTGATAAGTGCCACTAGTGATTTCGTATCTATCCCATTGATAAGATGAGAAAATATTCTTACATCTAAGATCGAAAGGACAGTTAAATATAGGCTTGGTACTAGATTTGATTATTTTTCTTAGAGGCAGTGGTCTGCTAAACTAGAATGAAGATTTTAAGTTTTTGGTCCAAGTGTGTTATGTGCATGCATTATAGTAATATTCACACACACTTTGGTTATGACTTCGTTTGGAAGCTGGTAAATATTAGGCCAATATTGTAATAGGGACATGGAAGCTATGAAGATCGCGTTGAAATGCTTCGTCTTATTGTAGATCTAGTGGAGGCAACTATCTATGCTGATAATCCAGAATGGAGGTTGTTTATAGTCTTATATATATATTTCTAAGTGATGATCTTATTTATTTATTTATTTTTCATCTCTATTGTTTACACAGATAGAATTGACATACATTTGGTTTGCATTCTGATTTCAGTGTCGACGAGCAGGTAGCCAAGGATATTCAATTGATAGATTCCATTGCAGAAAAACAAGCTCAGATATTTTCTGAAGAATGTAAATTGTTTCCTGCAGATGTGCAGATTCAGTCCATATATCCATTGTAAAGTTTTGCTTCCTTCCTATGAATTAGTTACCGTCAATTGTGTGGAATATCATTTTGTATTTTGCACATTATTTTTTTCATTTAGAACGCATAGCTTATGTTTAAGTTCCTTAATTGTTACAAGTGCATAGAAGTTATTTGTTAATACATGGCGTAAAAAATGAATATCAAACTTCATTTAGTGAGAAAAGTTGTGGTTGTTGTTGTCATGGCTTTTGAAAAAAGAAGGCAATTTGGCTTTGTTTTATGGAATTGCTTGGAATAAATTGAAGAGACTATTTGTCTATTTTAGAGACCTGGATAATTAGGTACAGTGGCTGAGTGGCATTTGCTTTAAAATCTTATTTTGTAATCATATAAATTTTGAAAATCAGTTCTGACTGGTCAATTGAAGTGGAAACTAGTAAAACTTTATACAAGGTTAATGTCTTTTTCCTAATCAGCTTTTATTTGAATAAAAAACCTGCCTTCTTTTCACCTCTATCTCTATGGTTTTATCGAGTATGTAAATTCATTAGCATTTGACTTTTTATTAGTTTAAAGCCTAGGTTGAGACCAACTAACATAAAACTGGATTTTATGAAACTAGTCCTAACTTAAGAAAGATTAAAGCTAGTTTATTAGTTTGTCCAAAGGCCCCTATGAATTTATGCCACTGTTTAAGGGTATGTTTGGATTAATGGAGGTGGATGGAATGGAGTGAAGTGGAATGAAATTTTGAGTAGCTCCATTGTTTGGATATGTTTAAGTTGGGTAGAGTGAAATAGAGATGGACGGAGCTCATTTCACCCAATTCCATTATCTCGTTCTATTTCTCTCCCTTGCTCTAAGTTGGGCAGAATTGGGTGAAATGAGTTGTTTTTTAACAAGATTATTAATTACCCTTATTACTAATATTACATACATTCTAACTTAAGGGTATTATAGGAATAAAAAATTTATAATCTCTGATCCATTCCATTGACTTTTTTTTTTTTATAAAAAAAATAACTTTCTATCTCATGAGATACAGCTATATGGTAACATTCTGTTTCTTTTAATCAAACATCATTTTTAGGCCAGAAGTTTCTGAGCTTGAGTCAAAGCTTTCTGAACAATCAAAAATATTGTTGAATCTTCAACAAAAGGTTGATGACTTGGCATCCAAGGTACTGAACATCTTAATCCACTTGTCTTCTAATTGTCATAATATCTGTATGAACTGCTGGAAATCAGTCACCAGCTTGAAATCTTCTCTTCAAGTTGTTTTATTCAGCCACATTGATTCACCTTGTTAATATCCTGTGTTTTGCATTCATAATCGAAATAAGGGTATGTTTGGTTTCAGAAAATATTTCAGTTTTCATTTTCTGTTTTCTTGTTGCCTTGATTTTGTGAAGGAATACTGGAAATTGTGAAAAACAACAAAACCTAATTTACAGTATTTTCTTCACAAAATCCTTAAAATAAGAAAATTAAAAATGAAAACTAAAAATTGTTTTCAGAAACCAAATGCAGCCTAAGCCTTTGATGTTACTGTTTTTTATTTCTTGATAAATATTTAGAAATATCAAGTTTCAGATTACCTAATTATCTTCCTTGAACCTCTTTCTCAGCATTTCTATTTTCTCGTTCTTGTTTTTCAATGCTTTTAAAGTGTTTAGCAAACTAAATGAAGAATGGAACCAAGTTCTGCATTGAGAACTCATTATAATTTGACTTCCTTCTGTTGTTGAACCTCTGCAAGTTGAGCTTTTAGTGTTTCTTGCTGGCTCCTATTAATGTGTAAGTAACTAACTATTATGCTGTTAGAGAACAGCAGTTTACCATAATCTACCAAAATGTTAGACATGGGTAATCAGTAAGACAAAGAAGTAAGCTTTATTGATGAGTATTGAAGATTCACAATATAGAGAGGAAATTCTGGAGTCCCATCAACTCTCCCAAATGATTAACAAATGATCTAGGACAAAAGACTCCTAACGGATCCCTACTTCCCTTTATTTATAGAAAACCAACTAACCAACTAACTAAGGGGTTCCTAATACAAAACTAGAAAATTGAAATTACTTGACCATTTGATTGCTGTAGTCAGTGCTGCTCATTTTGTGCATCTATTATCTTCTCTCATCACTTGTGTGTGCTTGTGTTTTTCTAGTTTTAACCCCATTATTTTCTAATTCCTGTTTTTTTTTTAATTAAGACACTTAAATGTCGATATCTTTCCGTGTATTATTTTTGTACTTATTTTGATATAGTTGCTATCTTGTCCCGTTTGTAGCATGCTTACAATCCAGATGAGGAATACACTGAGGTGGAATCCCAACTGCGGACACATTTGGAATCTTTCCTAGAAACAGCTAGAACATTCAATACAATCTACACAAAGGTTTGACCAACCAGGCTTGGCTTTAATGTGCTCAGCATGTTTAATTTTTAAATTGATCAAATAAAGATCTCATGCATTATATTAGAGGAGAAACAACCATGCCAATGAATTGAACTATCGATGTAGGAAATTCGTCCATGGACACACATGATGGAGGTTCCCCAACTTCATGGGTTCGGACCAGCTGCCAATCGTTTATTAGAGGCCTACAAGATGCTTTTGAAGGTAAGCTGCCTATGTTTGCCATTGATGCTTTTTCTTAAAGCCTATGATACTGTTCAAACTATTAGAAATTTGAATTCAAGAAGTGATGTTTGACATAATTCTAAATGCATCTGTTAGTGGTTAGTTACAAAAGTTTCTGTCAAACTAAATATAGAACTCCTTTTATTGCTTCAAGCTAATAATCCTTATACATTACTTCATTTGTACTTTTGTTAAGATGGTTATGCTTGAGTGTAATTGTCTGCCTTGCAAATACTGCCTTATGAATATAGCAAATTAAAATTACTGTTTTTCATTAAAAATTCCTGCTAAGTTGTCCTGTAAAGTTCGAAAAGTTGAGCAATTAAAGGAAGTTGTTGTTTGAATAATTTTCTCATTGACTTCATATTTATATCTGTTTATTTGCAACAGTTTTTGGGTAACCTAAGGAATCTTAGAGACTCACATGCAGCTCTTGCCATTGGATCTTCTGAGACTGCCGAAGAGCCTTCGTCTGTAACAAGAATAATCTCTGAATGTGAATCTGAATTGACAGTCTTAAATCACGATCTTGGAATTCTCTCGGCTTCCATTGCTCGTGAACAGGGAGAGAAGATGAACATTGGATGAGTTAATAGGAAAAATGAGAGATTAATGCTTAAACCTATTCTTTTTGGATGTTGTGATCTTCTTGTGCATATTGTTTCATATTGTTGACATGAGAACTGATAATGTGGTGAACTCTGCACAATTGTATTCTCAGATTCGTTTATTGAAAAAAATAGAGGTTGCAAACCAAAAAACAGGGGAGAAAAAAAACTAAGGTTGACTTTAAATGCAACAATTGAATTAATTTTAAGTTTATCTATCGTACCCTGAGGCAGTAGATATCTTATTAGTTGCTATTAGACATTCTATTCATAGCATTTTGATTTAGTCTGTTTTTCATAAAATTTTTGAGGATTGGATTAAACTTTCCATCCTCAAGTCCACCTGTGCCATTAGTATCTAAATTCATTGTGTTTCTTCTATTTAGTGCTTTGTATTTATTTTGCATGGTTCTCTCTCTCTCTCTCTCTCTCTCTTCTTTTTTCCAACCATAGGCTTAATGTTTCTTCTTTTTGTATAACTAGTCAAATTGCACATGTAACTTTTACTTTTGTACACTCTGGTAAGTAACTGCACTCATTTGTCCCAACTTGTCTACGACTTCGGACCATGTACCTATTATCGCTCAAACTTGCATCTGTTGAGGGTCTCAAGAGTCGCCCACTGTTGGTGTTGATGGGGTCAATATTTGATTTGAAGGGCAAGGGCTTGTGAGGGAGGTTGGAAATTAGCTATCAGCCCATCTCCTATTGCGTTTGGCCACAAGAATCACCTGCGTACCAGAAAATGTGATTTCCATTCCAGACCATCAACTCCGTCGTCCTCGTAAGCACCATGTTTTAAAGGTCGGACGATGGCAAAAATGCCGATCATAGGTTCACTGTTCATTCCATTTTTTAGTAGATTGCAGGGTTGAAAAACAGAATCAATATTTACGTCCGGTGGTGGCACCACCTTCGCATACAGATTCACCATCAAATCAGACAAAATAAGAAAGAAAACTGAAGATACCCTTTTTAATTTTGATGCGAAAAGATTCAAGCTTTGGTGGTTTTTTATGATGGGGTTGTTGCAAAAGTCCCAAAACCCATAAGCACAAAATAAACTTTTTCTCTGAAACTTTGTTCTTTTTTCTTTTCACCAATATTCGTGGAAGATGATGGGATTTTAGGAATGAGTGAAATGGATCCAAGCAAGAAGTTCACATATGATGCAGATGGTCGTCATTTTTTTGGTGGTTCATTCGTCATGTTAAGAAAACCTCAATGTCCCAGGAGAAATTTTACCAAATGGTGTTACTTTTTTTTTTTTTTTTTTTTTGAGTTGTAAGGTGTTTTAATCATCATATTTTAACTTTTAGTTATCCTCATTTTTCCTTGTTTTTATGAGTAAAAATGGATTGGTCTTTCATTAAACTAATCTTTGAAATTATAAAATTTGCCCACATTCTCCAGTTATTACCCATCAGCATGTGGTTCCAAACTTGAAAGGAACCACATAAGAATCCACCGATTCATGTAAACAATCCTGGGTATCTAACGTACTCTTCAAGCTTCTTTTTACATAGTAGAACTAATAACCAATGTAGCAAACATTCTTCAATACAAAGGAAAAGATGGAAAGCATGTATGTATAACCTTACCAATGAAATTAAACCAGGCCATGCGCCAATAAGGATTGATCCACAGCACCATTATGAAACCCAACAGTATCATTATATAAGATGATGTGAAACTCCAATATAATGCTACCATGTCCACTTTTGCTTCCATTTCTTCTGTGTTATTGGACTCTGATGGAGATGATGCAACAACACACTTGTGCTTGAGGAGTGTTCCACATAAATCAGGATTACCTTTGTAGTTTTCCTCATCAAAGTTTGCAAATTGTCCAGCAGTAGGTGGTATTCCGTAAAGATTGTTGTATGACACGTTGAAAATTGATAAAAAATTCAGTTGGGTTAGCTCCAAAGGAATTTGGCCACTCAAGTTGTTGAAGGAAAGGTCAAGACTCTCCAGTTGCGCGAGGTTAGAAAAGGCTTTTGGAATAGAACCGGACAGATAATTGTGGGAAAGGTTCAAGGCTCGAATTTGTTGCAAATTTCCTATCTGATAAGGGATTATACCTGATATCTCATTGCAAGATAAATCCAATCCAGTCATGTTTGCTATGATGTTGCCTTTGTAAGAGTAATAATTATTCTTTGTTCTGAATTCTGCTGTTGCTAGTTCATCATCAAAGGATACATTATACGTGGTTGAAAAAACTGATACACTTGCATTGACAGAGGGTCCTCTTAATGAATATCCAGTCGGAACTGCGTATGGAATATGAAGACCTTCAGCCTGATATCTGTGCTTACCAAATGACAAACTTATGAAGCAAGAAGGAATTGTACCATGAATCATGTTGCGTGAGAGATCCATAATGGTGATATGTTTTAGTTCACACAATTGAATGGGAATCTGCCCATGAAGTTTGTTCCCTCCTAATAAAAGGACTTGTAATCGTGACAACTTATCCATCCATCTAGGAACATTTCCAGAAAAGTTGTTGTCCCTTAGGTCCAACACTACTAGTTGTGAACTTTCAGCCAATGACAATGGTATATTACCCGAGAGAGCATTCTTTTGTAAATACAAGTATACTATGGATGGTAACTTGAAATATGCAATTGGGCCAAACAATTTATTTTGAGAAATATCCACGATTAAAAGACTGCTCATGTTAGAAAACTCAAGAGGGATCTTACCTTCTAATTTATTCTCAGCCAGTAGAAGGATCTGCATGCAAATAAACTTGCCAATGGAACGAGGAATAGCACCTGAAATTGAATTGTTGGATATGTCCAGCTCATTCAATTTTACATGGTTTGCTAATACTTCTTCGAGTGTGCCATTGAAGTTGTTATTGTTGAGGTACAACCTTGCTAAACGAACCGATATAAACGAAGTAGGAATATTTCCCTGGAAAAAGTTGTTAGAAAGCTTCAATGTTTCCAATTGAATGCAACCTGTGACTAGTTCCTTAGGCAACACACTTGAAAAGTGATTTTGTGATAAATCCAAGATCCTAAGTTCCTTCATCATACCAAATGAAGCAGGTATACTTCCTTCAAAGTTGTTCATTGACAAATTCAGAGTTATTATGCCTGGAAGGAAAGCACCAAAATCTTTTTGCAACACACTGCTAATCTTGTTGCTGGATACATCTATATACTTCATGTCGTGTGTGATGCTGTGTAATTGAATACTTTCTCTAAATGAATTATGCATCAAAATGAAGGTTGCGAGCCTTGAGTTATTTTGTATCAACCAATTTGGGAATGCTCCATGTAGTCTGTTGTGGGAGAGGTCAATGGTTTGCATATCATGTTGATGGAAAAGGAAACTAGGAATGACACTTCCTTGACCTTTATTTAGGTTGCAACTTCTAATAACGAGGGACTTCAATTGAAATGTAGGAAACCACAATGAGTTTTCGGTTTCAACTTGTGCCCCGCTATTTTGTGATGAAACATATAGAACTTGAAGCTTGGAATGGTTAGCCAAAGTGCTCAATGAAAATTACCCTTGAAGGTAATTTCCAAAGAGAGACAAGTATACAAGGGATGTGAGATTGCTAATGAAGGATGGAAAATTGCCACTTAATGGATTGTTTGAGAGATCAAGGACTTGGAGATTTGTTAAGTTGCCCAGACACTTGGGGAGTTGACCACTCAACATGTTGTGGTTAAGATCCAGCTCTACAAGACCCTTCATATAGCACAATCCTACCATAAGAACTAATAATATGTTAAGGTTGCAATAATGTGAGATAGAATGAACTTGAAAAAAGCAAAAAAAAAATAGTAGTAGCTAATTCTGTTTAAGGATAGTTAAATAATAAACTTAATTAGCAATTAGTGTCATCTCAAGTAATAAAAAATTTAAGTGGCCAAAGAAAATAGAAATATGTGTAGGAAAATATATGCACGTAAAAAAAATAAAAGATTAATTTAGTTTAATTTTGATACACTGATAGAATAAATTTTTTTATATATTTATTCAATTACATTTTATCACATTAATAAATTATAGTTGACTCTCATCCCGCTGCTTTAAAAATCATATACATGTAAGAAACTAATTGGATTATAATATACAATTTTTTTATATTGTTAGTGTATTTAAATTAAATTCACATTAATTATGGTTCTCATAAAAAATATGATAATCCTGTAAATATTACTTAAGTAGTTAGCTGTATTGTTAAACATTTATTAGTGATTAATTTTATAATAAGAAAATATAGAAATATATTAAATATAAATAATGCCCAGTATCTGTATATCATAATTTACAAACTATAGTAATAATACACATTAAAAATAGGTACTGAGATTACTTTCCAACATAAATCGAAACTAGAGAATGATTTATAAGACCATTTCGGTGTCATTTTGTATGTAGTATTTAAGAAAATTTGTTTGAAAATTTTAAGATAATTAAATCAAGAATTTGGGAAAAGAAGTTAAAACTTACATAAACCTATTGTAATACTTCTTTCATAAATTTAAATGAGTAGATTGTAAAATTTTTTTTTAAAGTGTAAATTATATTCTTTTTTTTTTCAAAACTTAAATAAACACACCCCTGCATTAATTGACAAAAAAAAAAATTGCTATTACCTTCAATCGAGTTATTCAAGTGATTATAACTCAAGTCTAACACCGTCAAGTTTCTCAAATTCCGAAAATCTGCAAAAAGACAAACACATTGTTTGAGATATATATTATTCACGAAAATGCAAGAATTTGATATTGACATAATATCAAAGTCATATAATATTACAGCACCAGGGCTTAATGCCCCGAAGTTTATTAACAAAGAAAAAAAAAATCATATTATAGCACCAATTACAATCATTGCCACGATGAATGAAAATTTTAATAACATTTACAAATTGTTATTACAATATACAAGGTGCTGTTAAACTCTTAGTATAACATAGTTTTCACCCAAATCATGGTATAGAAATTTTTAACAAAGAAACTAAAAATGCTATAAGATACCTTCATTGTTAATCCAACTTTCGAAATAATTCCGAGACCAGTCGAGACTGAGTAGCTCTTCAAATGGACGAAACAAAGAAACATTCAACTTCCGAATCTTCTCATGGTTTGTTAACCTATGGAGGGATAGGTCTGTTACGCGTCCTGTTGAGATATTAGAGCATTTGACTCGGTTCCAACAGCAACAATTGCTAGCTCTATCATCAACCCATGAAGCTAATTCACTCTCGGCAACATCGTTACCATGTGATAACAAGTATGGTTTGATCTCAAGCAAACCTCTTCTTTCCTTCTCTAAGCAGCCATTACATGCTTGCATTTGATGTGCAACAAAATACAAAAGAGCACTAAGAACCAAAGCCAACCTCATCGTTTCCTTGGTATATGGATTTGCTTTAGCCATTACGATTGTGAAAGAAAGCTGATCGTTTCCTTAGCTTCTTATGCTATGGATATGGGTTATATGAGGTATAATATAAATGCCCCCGGTTTATGTTGAAAATTTTAATTTTGATACATTAGTAATATATTAGTAAAATGCTTAAATACGTTTTGATAAAAAAAAAAAAAAGTGAATTTTAAATTTGGCCCGTAAAATTTGTTTTATTTGATTTTTGTCCAAACATTTCCGGAATTGTTTGACAAAGCTGCCAAATTTGATAACATGACCAAAACTAATTGAATTCGGAATTATTTCTTACTCGCTTTACATTTCCCCTCTTCTGCCAAATGTTTCTGCGTATGTTTGCTTTGTATTGTAGTGCAGGCCGGATTTAGTTTATTAAATTAATAGTCATATGATATGTAGCATTAAAATAAATTACATAACGAAATAGCTAGGTAATACATAAATGGCTTATTCTTCTCGTCTTTTTGCTGCGAATTTAACTTCTCTTTTGTAAGTTGTCATACTTAGTTTTCCCTTCACGATCACGGTTTCTAGAAACAGGACCATCTGTACTCCATTTGTCAGAAAATCAGTGTTGCTTATGTGAGAGGTCTTCGCAGTCTGATTTTTCTTTTAATATCTAACCCCAATTTATTAAGTAGTTTGATAATGTTATTTTTTTTTGTTATAATTAAAAATACTTGACTCTCAAAGAGAGAAAAACATAGATGGAACAAAACTAGAGCTTACAATCAACTTTGTAGTCACTATTTATGGGATATCATGCCGACACTTCTATCTACTATTAGATCGGGTGTGGATCTCATTTGATTCAAGACCCACATCTTATCTTGTGGTAGATAGAAATGTGTCGACATGATATCCTATAAATGGTGAGTAAAAATGACATTGTTGGCAACAAAACCTAGATAATACTAAATCAAAACTAAATTAAACCGAACAATGAGTATGATTCTCAAAACCAAAACAAAATTGGACAATAGATACGATTTTGAAATTTGAAACAACAAGCCCAGAAATCTACTATCTCTAGATTGATCCAAAAACAAATCACAAAACTCCTGTTCCATTAGAGTGTTGATCGGTCTCCTCCTCTTCTAGACTTGAGCTTCGCACCACACAATGACTGGTGCGCCAGCTCTAAAGCAGCCCCTAAATATCTCCAACCAAGATGGTCTTCACCTCCCATTATCACTGATCGTGAGAAAATTCACATGGCCTGAATTTGCCATTGACATAACTAGATGATAACTCTCTTAGGAGTTATGTTTTCCTTTAATTTTGTTAGAACTTTTAGGTTGTTGATAGTTAGTTTTGGTTTTCATAGGGCCTCTTTTCTTTTATTTGGTTTCAATTCTTGCATTATTACACTCACATTAACATTGCACTCTAGTTATGTTTTCCATTGGTTTGTGGCTTTTTGGAAGAAGAATAAGGGAAACATTTGAGCTAGAAGTGCAAAGGAGTAAGAATTTGAGCTGAAGGGAGGTCAGAATTCCATGCTGGAGCATGGGTCCTAAAACTAAAGCTATGCTATAGCGTAGGAACCTACGCTACAGCGTGACTTGCTGTCAGATTTATCATATTTTCACTTAAGCTACGCTCTAGCGTAAACATAGTCACACTATAGCATGGGTGCATGACTGACATGTGGACTGGGCCTCTGCACTGACTCTGGCAGCCCATGATTGACACAAAAACCTAGGCAAACGTGTTAGGAAGGGACATTACATCAGAATACCAATTTTGGAAAGGAAAGGAAGCATAGAGCTTGGAGCTTGGGAGCAAGGGTTTTGTAGTTTCAAGAGCTTGGAAGAGAGACCTCTCTTGGGATTATTCTTCAACTCTTAGTGTTTTTATTGTTCATGGCTTCTTCTTCTAATCTTCCTTTTAGTTATGTTGTTTTTATTTCATTTACAATGACTTGTAACTAAACCCTTTGCTAAGGGTGATTTATGGATGCTATGTGCTTGACATTATCCTAATATGAATGAATGTTTATCTTGTTCTCATTTGATAGTGAGCATTGTATTTGAGTTTATTTATCTTGAATTATTTGATCACCAATTTAGAATTATAGGAGTTTTTACAAATTTGAGAAAATGAGTAAGAGTCATGCCTATGAATACAATGACATGAGTTGAATGACACCTAGAGATAGGCAAACATGATTCATGTGGTATTTAAGGACTTGATAACTAAATCACTTAGTTAGGATTAAGCATGCTAAGAGATTAGGTGTTTAATTCTAATTGAGTAACATTAGATGATCTTGAGAAAGACTTTTAATGAACATAGAAATCCTACCATCACTTAATTGACTTTGAACAAGGCATATCAATGTTTTTGTTGCATATTGTTCACAAATAGTTGAAGTAAATCACCCTAGCATTTAATTCCATCAATTCTTAAATCACTTTTACATTGCTTTAGCATTTTAGTCTTTAAATTCCTTTGATATCATCTCTTTTCAATTGTTCAGCTTGTTGTCTAATTAGCTAGAACCGTTACTTGAATTATCCCTGTGGGTACGACAACCCCTACTTTTACTCTATTACTTGCTAGTGTCACTCTCCTTTGGGAGCGACCATGATTTTGGCGCCGTTGCCGGGGATATTTCAATATCATCTTTGGTAAATTAGAAACTAGATTGAACCTTTCTTTTTTTGCTTGTTTACTTACTTTTTTATTTCTTGTTTTTGTTGGTTTACTTAATAGATTAGAATACTTTTTATTTTCTTATCTTAGCATTCTCTTGTATTTCTATTGTTATTTGTTTTGACACTCACGGGCTCTCATCTTTGTTTTTGTAGTTCTTTTTTTTTTTTGTTTTTATTGTTTATGCATAGGAGTAGGTCCATAGGTGAGTTGCTATTCTATCCTAAGATTGAAAGAACTTGCAGGCAGAACAACAATGCACGAATGGCACTACTAGCAACCTGTAACACTATGGTAGTTGTAGATAATCAAGGTCCAAAGATGGGTGATGCCAACAACAATCACAGAGTGTTGAGGGACTATAACATTCCCAACTTGGAGGGATATGCACCTAGAATAGTGAGACCTCCTGTTCAAGCCAATAACTTTGAGTTGAAGACCTCTTTGATACAATTTGTTCAAGGCAACTGCCAATTCTCTGGATTGCCAAGTGAGGACCCCAATGCTCACATTAGCAACTTCTTGGAGATTTGTGACACTATCAAGATCAATGGAGCATCAGATGACGCTATTCGATTGAGGTTGTTTCCATTTTCTTTGAGGGACAAGGTTAAGGCTTGGATGAAGAATCTACCACAAGGGACCTTGGCTACATGGGAACAAGTCGCTACAAAGTTCCTAGAGAAGTACTCCCCTCCTAGGAAGTCTGTGAAGTTAAGGAATGACATTACCTCATTCTCTCAAAATGAGGGGGAAACTTTCTATGAGGCTTAGGAGAGGTATAAGGATATGTTGGCAAGATGTCCACATCATGGCATTCCGGATTGGATGCAAATCCAAACTTTCTACAATGGTTTGGGTTTCAATACAAACGTGATGTTGGATGCAGCCACATGTGGTTCTCTTCATAACAAAATACCTGAAGAGTCTCAAGAACTCTCTGAGCTTATTGCAAGCAATGACTATCAAAAGCCTAGTGATAGAGTGCAGAAGGCCAAGAGTGTTTTTGAGGTTAATACTACAGCTACTCTTATTGCAGAGACAGAGGCTCTTTCAGTTCAAAATAGAGTCATTCCAAAACAGTTGGGAATGATTAATGCTTTATCTTCTACTACTATGTTAAGGTGTGACTTTTGTCAAGGTGACCATCTCAATGAAGAGTGTTCAACTGATTCGCCTCTAGAAGAACAAGTTAACTACATGGGGCAAGCTCATAGAAACAACCCTTATTCCAACACCTATAATCCTGGGTAGAGGAATCACCCTAATTTTTCTTGGAGCAACCAAGGCCCTCAGTAGCAACAATATAACCCTCCTCCTCAATAAGAAAAGAAGTCTAGCTTGGAAGATATGTTTCAGTAATTCATGAAGACTCACATTGCTCATGTGGAGAGAACTGAAGCTCAATTCAGGCATTATGATGCTCAATTCAAGAATCAAGAAGTCTCTATCTGCAACACAGAAAATCAAGTGGGGCAAATTTCTCAACAACTAGCTCAAAGGCCACAAGGTTCTTTGCCAAGTAACACAGTGAAGAATCCTAGAGAAGATGTGAAAGCTATTACTCTTAGAAGTGGGAAAGAACTAGGTGATCCCAAGAGCAAGGTTGAAGAAGTGGAGGAAGAAGCCAAGGATAAGAGAAGAAGAAATATGAAATTTCAATGAGAATACGGGTAGTGGATAAAGAGGATGCAGGGACTTCTAATTATGTGGCGCCACCTCCATATGACCCTCCAATTCCCTATCTTCAAAGGGTGAAGCAACAAAAGAAAGAGCAGCAAGATAAACAATTTGCCAAGTTTCTTGAGATTTTCAAGAAGTTAGAAATCAACATCCCTCTTGTGGAAGCCATCAATCAAATGCCAAGTTATGTCAAGTTTTTGAAGGACATCATCTCACAAAGAAGGAATATTAATAAAGATGAACCTGTAGTTCTTACATAAGAGTGTAGTGCAATTTTTCAAAACAAATTGCCTCCAAAGCTCAAAGATCCAGGGAGCTTTACTATCCCTTGTGTCATTGGTGACGTTTATTTCAACAAGGCTCTTTGTAATCTAGGGGCAAGTGTGAATCTCATGCCTCTTTCTATTTTCAAGAAGCTTGGGGTTGGAGAAGTTAAGTCTACCACTATCTCATTGCAACTTGCTGATAGATCCGTGAAGCATTCGAAGGGCATTATTGAGGATGTACTTGTTAAGGTAGATAAGTTTATTTTTCCAACAGATTTTATTGTTCTTGATATGGAGGAAGACCATGAGGTGCTTCTTATTTTGGGGTGGCCCTTCTTAGCTACAGGAAGAGCTTTGATTGATGTCTATGAGGGCAAGTTTGAGTTGAGAGTGCAAGATGAGCGAGTCATCTTCAATGTCTTTGAGGCGGGTAAGTTTCCTACAGAAGCAGATTCATGCTTTAGGGTGGAGGTGATTGATGACATAATGGCTACTTCATTTTATACTATGCTACCACTGACGCTTTAGAGGCATATCTGACAAATGCTAAGGTACTTGAGCAGTTTCAAGATGATGATTTAGAGCGGTGCCATGAGCTTATGCAAGCTCAACCTGTAGTTTCTCGACCTGTTATTGAACTCTTGGATCAAAAGAATGAAAGACAAGATCACATGCAGGAGCTTCCCAAGCTTGAATTGAAACAACTTCCTAGCCATTTGAGGTATGCTTTTTGGGTGAGGGTGTCACCTATCCGGTCATCATAAGTGCTTCTTTGAATTATTTAAAGGAGCAGAAGATATTGAGAGTGTTGAGAGATCACAAGACAGTTGTAAGGTGGCAAATTTCATATTTGAGGAGCATTAGCCCTACTTTTTGCACTCACCGGATCTTTATGATAGATGATTTCAAGCCTCTAGTGTAGCCTCAAAGGAGGCTAAATCCCACAATGAAAGAAGTTGTCAAGAAAGAAGTTGTGAAGTTCTTGGATATCAAAATCATCTACCTCATTTCAGATATCTCTTGGGTGAGTCGAGTCCAAGTTGTGCCAAAGGAAGGAGGAATAATTGTGGTGAGAAATGACCATAATGAACTCATTCCCACTAGGACGGTCACTGGGTGGCGTATGTGCATTGATTACAGAAAACTCAATGATGCTACCCGGAAATACCATTTTCCATTGCCATTCATGGACCAAATGCTAGAGAGGAGTGCGGGGCATGCTTACTATTGTTTCTTGGATGAGTATTTGGGGTATAACCAAATTCATATAGCCCTAGAAGATTAAGGGAAAACTACTTTTACTTGTCCTTTTGGCACTTTTCCATACTGGAGGATGCCCTTTGGGTTGTGCAATGCTCCAGCCACTTTTCAGAGATACATGGTGGCAATCTTCCCTGACATGGTAGAAAAATTCATTGGGGTTTTTATGGATGATTTCTCAGTCTTTGGTTCTAATTTTGATAATTGCTTATATCATTTGTCTTTGGTTTCGAAAAGATGCAAGGAAACTAACCTCGTGTTGAATTGGGAAAAGTGTCATTTCATGGTGTAGGAGGGCATAGTTCTTGGGCACAAAATTTCTACTAGAGGCATGGAAGTTGATCGAGCCAAGATTGAGAAGCTTCCACCGCCTTCAAACATAAAGGGGGTAAGAATTTTTCTAGGCTATGCAAGGTTTTATAGGCGTTTCATAAAGGACTTCTTTAAGATTTCTAAACCTCTTAGCAACTTGCTAGTTAGAGATGTTCCTTTTGATTTTAATGAGACTTGTTTTCATGCCTATGAAACTCTGAAGCAAAAACTAGTTACTGCACCTATTCTTGTAGCCCCAGATTGGGAGTTACCTTTTGAGCTTATGTGTGATGCAAGTGACTTTGCAATAGGTGCAGTGCTAGGACAAAGAGAGAATAAATTGCTGCATATTATTTACTATGCAAGTAGAACTTTGAATAATGCATAGCTTAATTATGCTACAACTGAAAAGAAATTTTTAGCTCTTGTATTTGCTTTTGATAAGTTTCGTTCTTGCTTGCTTGGTGCAAAAGTGATTGTCTACACAGATCATGCAACATTGAAGTACTTGATAACAAAGAAGGAAGCAAAGCGTCAATTGATCAGATGGATCTTACTCCTTCAAGAGTTTAATTTGGAGATACGTGACAAGAAGGGTGCTGAAAATGTGGTGGCAGACCATCTCTCTAGGCTGGTTTTTCTTTTTGAAACTGAGAAAGACGAGATTCATGAGACTTTCCCAGATGAACAACTGTTAGTTGTGCATTCAGTCCCATGGTTTGCAGATTTTGCAAACTACTTGGTAAAGAAAATCCTACCAGAAGGTTTCTCTTATGCTCAGAAAAAGAAGTTTTTCTCGGATCTCAAGTAGTACTTTTGGGAGGTGCAGATCAAATGATCAGAAGATGTGTGTCTTATGAGGAGGCTGCTAGCATCCTTTATCATTGTCATACTTCCCCAGTTGGAGGTCATTTTGGTGTGACAAGAACAGCTTCCAAGGTGCTTCAATGTGGATTCTATTGGCCTTCACTGTTCAAAGATGCATATGAGTTTGTGAAGAAATGTGATGAATGCCAAAGGACTGAGAACATCTCCAGAAGACATGAAATGCCCCTGAACAATATCCTTGTGTATGAGCTATTTGACGTTTGGGGCATAGACTTCATGGGACCATTCCCTACTTCCTATGGTTAGAAATACATCTTGGTTGCAGTGGATTATGTACCCAAATGGGTGGAGGCAGCTGCATTTCCCACCAATGATGCTAGGGTAGTAACCAAGTTCCTCAAGAAGAACATCTTTTCAAGGTTTGGTACCCCAAGGGCCATAATCAGTGATGGAGGAACACATTTTTACAACAAACAGTTTGAAGCTCTTTTGGCCAAATATGGTGTGAGTCATAAAGTTGCTACACCATATCATCCTCAGACAAGTGGCCAAGTTGAGGTCTCTAATAGGGAGCTTAAAAGGATTCTTGAGAAAACTGTGAGCTCATCACAGAAAGATTGGTATATCAAGCTAGATGATACTCTGTGGGCTTATAAAACCGTTTACAAACCCCTATTGGAATGTCTTTATATAGGTTGGTTTTTGGTAAAGCATGTCATCTCCCAATTGAATTGGAACACAAAGCTTATTGGGCCACCAAACTGCTCAATTTTGACTACAAAGATGCAAGTGAGAAGAGGTTGCTGCAATTAAGTGAACTTGATGAGTTTCGGCTTGAGACATATGAAAATACCAAGATTTACAAGGAAAGGACCAAGTTGTGGCATGTCAAGAATATCATGAGAAGAGATTTTCATGTGGGGCAGAAGGTTTTGCTCTTTAACTCAAAACTGAAGTTCTTTCTGGGCAAATTGAGGTCTAGGTGGTCCAGACCATTTCAAGTGACTTAAGTCTCACCATTTGGAGCAATTGAAGTCACACATCCCACCAAAGGCACTTTCAAGGTGAATGGTCAACACTTGAAGCCATACGTTGATGGAGACTTGGATAAACTCAATGCTTCAAGCAACAACCTCTTTGATCCTACTTGATTGGTACATCAATGTCCAACTTAGGGACACAAAACCAAAGTGCTCTTAGGAGACAACCCAAAATCTTTCTACATTTTTACTCATCTTGTCTTTTCTTTAATTTTTGCATTTGAATTCATTTCATTTCATTTTGCTTTTTTGATTTGTTGTCTTAATTTGATCCAATTAACTTTTCTTGAATGTGTTATTTAATTGTGATTTAGAATTTAGAGTTTTTAAGTTGCTAGAACAGGATGCAAAGGTTGGAAATTTTCTATATAATTCTACAGAAAACTCACGCTATAGCATAGAAACTCATGCTACAGCGTGGGTCATAGGCAACTAGATAGTATACTACAACATGACAGTTCATGCTACAACATAAAGGCCCCTAAAATTGAATCTGGTACGAGACAATACGCTCCAGCATGACTAGGTATGTCTTGTTTTCAAAAAAAAAAAAAAAATTTACCACGCTCCAGCATGGCTTTCACCATCTTCTAGCATGCTACAATGTGGTATGTCATGCTCCAGTGTGGCAAAAGAAAAATGACTTAAAAAAAATTTCACACTATAGCATGGCTATCCATGCTTCAGCGTGGCTTTTACAATCATTCCAGCATGCTACAGCATGTTGTCATGCTCCAGCGTGACCCCAAAAAAAAAATTTAAAAGATGAAACAGCACGCTTTATAACATGAGTTCTTGGCTAATTCGCATTGTAACAGTGCCCCCTAACCTAGCAATGTGAATCTCATCATCTCAACTCTCTCTCTCTTCCATTTTCTCATCTCTCACAACACAACTTTCAAACCCCCATCCATTCCACTCTTCAAGCTTAATCACAACCTTCAATCCGTGGTACTCCTCCAACCCATAAACCTTCACCTTCAACCTTCTCTTCCACTACATTCTCTTGCTTTTGCCAACTACCTCCAACCTACAAACCCGCTGTAACCCAACCTGCCACCACCCTCCAAATAGTGCCCTAAGCCACCATTCTATTATTCTCTTTTTATCATTTCCCCATAAATACCCATAAACTGAAAGCCTACACCTGAAAAAAAAAAAAACAAAATGCTGAAAATTGTTGTTGTTGTGGTCCATTCCAATGATATAACTGATTGTTTTGGTTGTTAATTCTTTAGAAGCTAGGATTGGCCATTTGAGTATTGAAAATCTTGTGCATTATTTTTGTAGGGAAACATTTACCATATTGCATGCACTATCATGAGTGACTTAGGGTTAGTGATCATCATGTTTCATTGCCATAGTTAAATTGTGATATGCATTCTTTGCACTTGATGCTCTCTAGAATAGCTTGAATGGGAACTAGCCTTAGAAGTGATCTAGGCCATTTTTGGAAGCCACAAAGAAATCATTGGCCCATCTTTTGACACCATCCCTTGTCACCCCTTTTGAGCCTTTGGACTTTTGTTTCTTAATTGAGCCACATTACAAGCCTAGAAATCCCTTTTGTTCATTTCCCAATTTTGAACCTAGTTTACCCTCAAGCCTAAAGCTTCTGAGTTCATAAGAATAGGGTAGCCCCTAACAAAAGAAAAAGTTTCTAAGAAGAGAAATGTTTATTCCCATGTAAATAAAGACAATTAAAAAAAAAAGAATAAAGGGGCTTGTGATTGGTTGTATTTGATCAGTGCTCAACTAAGAAATGGAAAAAAGATTGAAAAAAAATGAATGATATAGGGGTAGCAATAAAATAAGTTGGAGGTTGCTTAATGGTAGTGGACTAGATGTGAAGGGTTTCTTGAGTTGAGGGTAATTAATGAGCCTAAATGACTTGCCATCATACCTTAACCTTGGCCCAACATTACAAGCTTAGTAAAGTCCTTTTGATCTTTGGCTAGTTGTTACTTTTGTGGATGTATAGAGAGTGATTCTGCTTTGTTTTGGTTTTGTCTCTTTTTAACTATTGGCATTGGCATGATGAGAATTAGTTCTTTGTCACTTTTTACACACACACAGAGGTTTGATTTTCTCATAAAAAGTTTTGCACAATTAGATGGTCAATTGCTTGAATTGTGGATCTTGGTGACTTTTGAATTAACTCTTGGAACAATGATGAGGTGTTTGTGGACCAACAACTTGGAAATGTTTTGAAATGTAAATATCTTATTTCTTGTGAAGTTTTGTCTTGAGACTTGCTTGCGGACAAGTAAGTTCTTAAGTTGGGGGTTGTGATAACTCTCTTAGGAGTTATGTTTTCCTTTAATTTTGTTAGAACTTTTAGGTTATTGATAGTTAGTTTTGATTCTCATAGGGCCTCTTTTCTTTTATTTGGTTCCAATTCTTGCATGATTATACTTACATTAACATTGCACTCTAGTTATGTTTTCCATTGGTTTGTAGCTTTTTAGAAGAAGAATGAGGGAAACATTTGAGCTAGAAGTGCAAAGGAGCAAGAATTTGAGCTGAAGGGATGTCAGAATTCAATACTGGAGCATAGATATCCATGTTGGAGCATGGGTCCTGAAGTTACACTACAGTGTGGGAAACTACGCTACAGCGTGACTTGCTGTCAGATTTCTCATATTTTCACTTAAGCTACGCTCCAGCGTAGACATAGCCACGCTACAACATGGGTGCACGAATCTGACATATGGACTGGGTCTCTGCACTGACTCTAGCAGCCCATGATTGGCACAAAAACCTAGGCAAACGTGTTAGGAAAGGCATTACATCAAAATACCAATTTTGGAAAGGAGAGGAAGCATAGAGCTTGGAGCTTGGAAGTAAGGGTTTTGGAGTTTCAAGAGCTTGGGAGAGAGACCTCTCTTGGGATTATTCTTCAACTCTTAGTGTATTTTCTTGTTCATGGCTTCTTCTTCTAATCTTCCTTTTAGTTATGTTGTTTTTATTTAATTTACAATGACTTGTAACTAAACCCTTTTCTAAGGGTGATTTATGGATGCTATGTGCTTGACATTATGCTAATATGAATGAATGTTTATCTTGTTTTTATTTGATTATGAGCATTGTATTTGAGTTTATTTATCTTGAATTGCTTGATCACCAATTTAGGATTATAAGGGTTTTTACAGATTTGAGAAAATAAGTAAGAGCTATGCCTATGAATGCAATGCCATGAGTTGAATGACACCTAGAGATAGGCAAACATAATTCATGTGGTATTTAAGGACTTGATAATTAAATCACTTAGTTAGGATTAAGCATGATAAGAGATTAAGTGTTTAACTCTAATTGAGTAGCATTAGATGATCTTGAGAAAGACTTTTAATGAACATAGAAATCCTACCACCACTCAGTTGAATTTGAACAAAACATATCGATGTTCATGTTGCATATTGTTCACACATAGTTGAAATAAATCACCCTAGCATTTAATTCCATCAATTCTTAAATCATTTTTACATTGCTTTAGCATTTTAGCCTTTAAATTCCTTTGATATCATCTCTTTTCAATTGTTCAACATGTTGTCTAATTAGCTAGAACTGTTACTTGAATTATCCCTGTGGGTACGACAATCCCTACTTTTCCTCTATTATTTGATGACCTAGTGCACTTGCTAGTGTCACTCTCTTTTGGGAGCGATCACTAGAGCAAGACACTTGCCACTATACTTCAACCTACAGAACAAGCCTATCAGGAAACAACAAAACCAGAAAAATAGAAGATACCCATAAGAGGACTTGGTTTCCACTACTCGCCATCTTCTACTGTGTTTCTTCTTTTACTTTCTCGATTTACTTTTTAGTTTGAGATACCTATGAGAGGAGTTGGTTTCCACTCATCGAATTGAGACCACAAACAAAATCTTGTCCTTTTTATCTGTGGATTTCAACAAAAATCCAAGAAAATAGTGTTATCACAACATTGTTTGTATCAGGATTTTGGACTGAAAGAAAAAAATTGTTCGTATCAAGATGTTGAATTATTTTTTTCACTATTTAATTTTTTCCAGTTTAAACAAATCGGCTCGAGCAGCAGTAGTGGTTATTGCCCGAGCAGCAGTAGTGGTTATTAACCTTGCTAGCATTAACAGTGACCTTAGTTTGCTATCCACATAATTTGTACAAAGCTTTATCACCACTAGAATCACGTTTCATATTTCGACCCAAAGAAGAAAAAAAAAATTTATGTGATTTGCATACGAGTGAAATTGGAGTTTAACAAGGGTGACATTTGGATTTAGCTTTGTTCTAAACCAAAACTTAGTTGGGCATCTTAACACTGATCAAGCTTGGTGATTCATAGATTCGTAAATTTAGAGAATTTGTGAAGTAGCTAAGGTCGGGAACCACTCGTCCTAGGTGGCCTTCAACAATGAATAGACATGGCCACCACGATAGTCCTACACCTCTATTGATTGCAATGCACTGAGGTATTTGGGAAGCTCATGGGTCTCTCTCAATTTTGATGGGTCATCCTACTCTTGGGGCTTCTGCATCTTTAATTTATAATGCAATCAAGTTCAAAAACATGATAAACGGGCTTGACCTTGTGATAGGAATATGTCTATGCGCATGTGAACAATTGTCATTCCTTTTTGGGGAAAGACAATGAAGGTAAAGTAAGGTAAGTTGTTGGTGCTTTTTTGGGGGGTGGCTCAATAAAGGAAATGGGTACAATAGGCTTTTCGGAAGAATCTTGGTCATTTCTATGTAAACCATGTCATGAGTTTGGTTGGGTTAAGGGGGCAATTAGGTGTCTTATATGTTAAGGGTTCTACAATGGGATTTCATCAAGATAGCTAAGATTGAGATCTTACCTGAGATCGGATGGGAGATGTAAAATCTTATAACGTGGGATCGTAACACGGATCATAAAATCCTACCAGAACTAACACACACACACACACATATATGTCATATAACATGACATAGATAAGCAAAAATAGCCACAACTAACTTACTTAGCTTCAATTGCCCCCCACATCAGCATTATCTAATGACATTTCCCCTACGAAACAATACTTAATACAAAATCCAATACAAAATACTCCCAATCAAAAACTTCAAAATTTTTGGAGAGTATATTAACACTACAAACAACATGCATTGTGAAAAAAAAAGGAAAAGAAAAGTGTAGAGCTCGAGCTCACCAAGGAAAAAGCAAGGCGCGACGAGCTTTAAGCAAAAACAGTCAAGCAAACATAGAGAAAAGATAACAGAGGCAGAGTACTGGCCTAGCCCTCTAGGGAAGCAGAAGCAAAGATCGAAGACTGAAGATGGAGGCTGAAGAGGCGATGCGGAGCGGTGGCGCAAGGTGACGGCACAGGGCGGCGGACATACAAAGAGATTGAAGAATGAAAAGGGGGAGTGAGATCGAGCGGGAAGACCAAGCTCGAGAGTGAGAAATGGAGTGTGAGGTCAAACACATACCCGTTACTATCTAAGGGGTCGGATCAAGGGTGGACTCCATCAGGTTTGGGCCATTTGATGAAGCTCCATTGTGGAATCGTCCGGAGCGCTGAGATCGGCTAGTTCCAATGATCTTATGATGTTGCTCGGCCATCCCATGGCGCGACGAAGACAGCGAGCCAGAGCTGGGATCGAGATCGGAAAATGGTGGTGAGATCGTTGAATCGTGCAATCTCATGATGTGAAGCGTGATCCTAGCAACCTTGGATTTCATGGCCTCATCATCTAGGACCTCCTTTTTGCCGAGTTTTCATCCTCATGGCTATGTCATGCCTAAAGCCTGCACCACACTATTATGAGTAGTTTCCATGTAACCAAAGCCTTTTTCCTTTGGGATATTGTTTCTTCGGCCCGGTTCCCATAAAAAAAAACTTCCTGCCATATGTGCATGCCACCATATGTGTTATCCTGCAACTATATGTTATAAAATATTAGCTAAGTCTTAATCTATTTTTTGGTTATCAACAATTTTTCACCACTTTCCTAAATATCTCCCCCTTTAATTACTTTGAACTCTAACCTTTCATCCTTGATATCTTCTCCCATATCTACATTGAAAATTGACCTTGCATGTGCGTTTAATTCCCTTTTGCCAAACAGAACAACAGAATCCTCACAAATGGCATAAGAGCTAGAAGGACATGTAACACTTCAATCTCCCATTAATTCTCTATTAAACAAGGGTGATTGATAGGACTGTAACAGAAGAAATGGAAGATTACCAAAAAAAATCCTCAATACTCGAGTGAACCCTATAGCATGAGGCAACAATGGTGTTTTTGGAATTGAGTTTCTAATATGGGGGTTGGGTTTAATTTGGGGAGGAAATAAAATAAAACACTTCGTCAACCTTGTGGTTGGCACAATTGCTAACATCTCACGTGATCAGTTTTGAGTCATAGTCAGACGAGTTACTGTTAATTTTGACGTATATAGTCAGAAGAATATTAACCTTGACGTACAATTATATAATGATATTCAACAGCGGCTAAATAAATAATAGTTTATTTCACTACCAAAAAGAAAAAAGTTTCATTTTCCCATCATTTGACAAATAAATAGCTAGTATTTGGATATTTATTCAGCCATCAGAGGAGCAAACCACATGATAAGTCACTTGGTGCAATTATTATTATTGTCTAAATCAATTCCAAAACTAAGAATATGTTAATGAAGTATATATGCTAATCAAACCAAAACTATTGCAAGAATTCTCAAAAGAGAAAAAAAAAAAGTCAAAAGGAAAACTCTCACTAGTCACGACCATTTTGAATACTTTTACATAAGAGATGTTAACAAAAAAATAAAAGGTTATAACTAACTATAATTACCAAGTGAGTGTTCGAGATAGATAAAAAAAACTGTTAAAAAAGTTTTTTCTTTATTTTTCTATATTATTTGACAACAATTGAAAAATTTATAATCAACATATAAATAAAAAACTGAAAGCTAATTTCTTTTCAGATTCTAGTTATTTTTTAAAGATTATCCAAATATATAAAAGCGATTTTTGAAATGAAAAAATGTGAGTTTTTTCACACAAAAGCCCATCCAATAAACGCCCCTATAGGGTGCGACTGGATGTGATTTTGCGAGCCAAGAATTACTTTTTTATCCAAAAATTCATTTTTCATACTTTTGAATAATTTTTAAAATAATTAGAATATAAAAATTAGCTTTTAGAATTTTTTTTAATTATATATAAAAATTAAATTTTATAATCAATTTTTTTAAAATTCAAAACAAACATACCCTTAAATATATATTGTAATCAATTAAACTCTATGCCTATAATTAATTATTAAAGTAATTTTTATGTTTCGGTAAATTCAAACGCACCCTAATAGTTTTTTTAAGATTATTCTCTTAATTTCACTATGGTGATGAGTGACATTGACAGTGTATTGCGGTCTAGATGCCTCAAATTTGGGCTTTACAGAAACTTGTGTCGGCACCCGCAGCATCAAGAGTCGTTACACAGTACTCCAGGCCAAAGAATTTTCTTCCTACCCAGAAAGTATTCCTTAACCATTCATTTGATTTTTATTCATTTTTATTTATTACTTTGGTATGAATTTGATTTTTTGCATAGAGTTTATCTTAAAGTGAAAAAATTGATAAAATGAAAAAAATAAGAGAACTCAATCATCTTTAAATTACTGATTTTCATTATATATGGGCCTCATTAAATTCATGATCTATGAAATATGAATAACTAAATTCGCACTTTTTCAACCTTATTAGTGTAAAGGAGGCAAAGCCTCTTTTTCTTTTTTTTGGGGTCAAATTTGGGGTCTCTGTTCATCCTTTTGGTTGTACAATAGCTGAGATACATCTGTAGTATAAACGTGTCCTGCCAGAAATTAAATCATGGCAGGAGCTGCCTCTTGGAATCTTCTCATCGAGCCACATGGCACATGAGAGACACAAACCCTTACAAAATCGCAATTGGTCAATTGCATGCATGTACATGCATGATGCAAAGTGATGCCATATCACGTTCTTCCCATGTCACATGCCCTTCAATTCCAACGTTCCCAATCGATCAAAAACCTGCAGAGTTTTCCTATTGGGTTATTGAATATTCAATTACCATCAAACTTTTGTTTCCTGGTTTTGATCTTACAAACCGCTAATCCCATGGACTCCATTTAATGACACTTTTTTTATTTAATTATTAATTTTCCTTTGTCTAAGGCAAGTGACAAGCCTACTGTTCTGTCACTTTTTCTTCCTTTGCCAAGTAGCAAAGGTTTTGGTTTTCAATTTGGCTTTTCTTTGGCTCTGTGGATTTCCCACTTCCAACGCCCACCAGCTATCACTGCACCCCTTGCGACCAAAGTTCCACTCTGTTTGACCTATTGGCGAACTTTTCTTTGTAGCAACGAAACTTGTCTACTACTGGCACTTTTTCAAATTAACAATTGAGTTTGCAATTTTTCAAATTAACTATTCATTTCTTTGCTTCAGGTTGGTAATAACGGACCCCGGGTGCCAAAGGTAAACCAAGTGGTCAACAACAAATAGTAAAGTAACTAATTGGTCAACAGCAAATAGTAAACTAACATTAGAAATGTTTATGAACCTACGGTCAAATTAAACAAATATTAATATATACTTTTAAGGAAGATGTTAATATAAAGCCCATTTTGTGGTAAATTCTACACATAATATGATCTCAACCAATGCTTTTATAAAATTCATATATTTCTAACTTTGAACTATATTTTGAAAGGTTAATATGTTATCATATACAGTGTTCATGATAGTAAACCCAAAATTAACTATACTATCACTACTCTAATTTTGATTCCTTTGTATTCTAACGACTTTTAATTTAGTCCTTTTTTTCAAGATCAATATTATATGTGTAATTATTTATAAGTAGGCCCTTATTGTCGATTGAAGTTATAATAACATAACTCTGTATTATCTTCAATCGAGATCGGTGCACTAAGTTAAATAACAATTATTCCCTCTCATGGTGAATCTTAGATTCTTAATTTGATACATCAGAAGTAGAGCTGCATTAGATCGATGATATAGCATAGAATTGTATAACTTGACAATAGAGACTTATTTGCAAAAGATTGCATAGCTAGTGATCGGAATAATAATAATAATAATAATAATAATAATTATTATTATTATTATTTTATAGAGATTGAATTTAAAATTGATGATGACAGGTATAAGGACCAAAATTATATTTTTCAAAAAACTAATATCATACAAATTTTCAGTTTTTCATTTAGGAAATTGCTTACATATTTTTAAAATCAAATGAAAGAATAAATAAATAGAAAATATAATTTCAAAATTCATACTTTTAAAATAATTACTCCCAAAAGAATTTTGATATTTTCTTTTAAAATAATTAATTATTTATGTAGTTATTATTTAAACTTGTTTTTTAGTTTTAAAAATATAAAAAAGTAATAAATATACATGTGTAACCACACCATGATATATAGCTTTAATATCACCTTTTTTAATTTTTTTTTTATAAATATCCACCAAAATCATATAAAAGTATTGATAAAATTCTTTAATAACATAATACTACACTTGTAAAAATGCTATTAAGAGTTTTAAGAATATTTTTCTATACTTTAGTGATATTTTTAAATATTACTAAAAGCCTTAACATCTTTTATTAATAAATGTTATTGAAAAAATTAAATACGATATTCCTCTATGTATGAAATCCTGTTCAAGATGCAAGCGCACAACATGACACATCTTTCAATCGATATTCAAACCGTGAACAACTGCCTTGTGTAGACGCCAGCCCCTTCCGCTTCTAATCCACCCCAGTTCGTTAATTTCATGGTTTTTAAAGAGTTAATACAATCTCATATATGGATAAAATGTTATTTATATTTATAGTGTGTATCAATACTCTCTGTGAATAAAAATAACATAATTCTATATATTGTGAATTGTGATGCTTCACCAGCATGTAATAAATTATCACCGTACACGACAATGAGCGAAATAATTTCTTGTCTTTTTTTAAGCCATCTGAAAAATTATCATCATAAACGAGAACAACGCCTTACAGTTAATCTAAATTAGTCACTATGTTATTTTTTTTCATGTTATTTGAACATTATAATCCAACACTAAATACAATACTTTTCATGTAAATATATATGATTGTCTACCAAAAAATATAAATATACATGGTATTTTTCAAATTTTAATACATGTATATTTCGATGTTTATTTACTCACACTCTTATTACTATATAGTATATATACGATGTCTATAAAATATCAATTTATAAATTTTCCCTATTTCTCTTCATAGCTTTCATATTCATCGTGTTGTGCTTATGACAAGATCATATTTCCATTAACTTTCTACATCCTCACTGCGCGTTTGCTGCATGGTTTTAAACAGCAAACCCTGATCAATAGCTCCACACCACTTTTCCAAATTCCAGCTGTTTGATTATTATGTAAAAGAAAATGTTAAGATAGTCGGAATAAAATTTGCCCTAAAATATAGAGTTTAATTTTGATACATTAACATAAAAATTTTATATATATATAGATATATATATTCAATCAAATTATTTTATCTGTATGACTTTTCAAATAACTTAACCTTTAATTAGCGAACAACAAAATGATTATACTTTAACAATACTTATTTTGAAAACGCGTGAAAAGTATTTCCTATAGTACACATAGGCAATAATTCTTTTAAATATGCTACTTGTGATACAAGAAATACTACATTTTTTAAATTAAGACTTCACTTATCATATAGTTACTATATCAGGTGTGATCAATTCTATAAGATTATATTTTTTTAACAAATACTATATATTTTAAACTAATATATCACTTTTTATAAAGTTGTTATAGCATACATAGTCAATTTTTTAAAACAAAACATTTGAATAAGGAATTCAATTTTTCTTTTTATATATCAAAGCAAATAATTTAAAAAAGTATTGCTATCCGTACAAAAAAATACCACTTTTTATGTGTTCGTAGAATTAAGTATTGTTTACCCCAAAGGCCTTGTAGTGGAGGATTGGACATGACAAAACATGATTGATTGATACTCATTAAAACTAAACTTTAAAATTTATCCGGTTGAATGATATAATTTATTTTTAAATTTCTAAATAAAAAGGTAATTTATATGATTTTATTTCATAAAATAAATACTTGTACGTTTTATCACGAATTTTGATTATATTTTTGTGATTATGTACTGGTGGTGTAGCCCAATGTAGTTCAAACTATGAACACTGATGGGACTTGCCAAAACAGATGGAATCTAAGAAATTTCTAGAGATCAAATTCAAAACTTGCTCATTCTATAATCTGTATGCAGTATTATTTTTTTTTGTTACAATCTGTATACAGTATACATACATTGGTTAATTATAACAATTGATAATATAATTTTGTTATTCGATTCTTAAATTTTACAATTGATAATTATTTTTTTTAAGTTAACAAAAAAGAACTCATCTTATTGGTTATTTAATTTCATAAGTTTGATGCTATGTAAAATTATAATGATAATTTTATACGCTACGCTATATATAACAATCAAAATTGACAAATGAATTTCATTTCCAAATTCTAATTCTATATGCAAAGGTCTATACTATACGTCACATTTAATAACAATTTCAATATTCAATTGCCAATGTTTCTAAATTTAAACTACCATGGAATCACATTTCCTGGATCCAATATGATTTGTTATGAAAGGCAGAGCTGAGCTTTGATTTTGCCGTTCTTGAGGAATGCCATGACCCTCTCAACACACCCGCCTCCTTTTTCTATCGCCTTTCTAGAACCCCACAACAAAAACCAAAATCCCAGGAAATAAAAGCCACCTATATAATACTCAATATTTACTTATATATTTAAAAATATATTATGCGACAAAATAATACAAAAGACTACGTAGCGCTTTATTTTAAAGTCACATAAAATTATATAGATGGCTCTGCTTGGTAAAATAAAGTTTTGATTCAATTGTATACAATTTTATACCTATAAAAGCTTATTAAATATAGGAAATGTATAATCACTTACAATTAGAGCACTTATAATAAAATATTATATAAAACAAAATTTGGTTTTGGTGCATATATAAAAATATTTAGTTTGATGATGCATAGAAGAAACTAGATTAAATCCATTATATTTGAAAAGGAAAATATTATTTATACTCATAAAATAAAAATTATTGTATTAACTTACATCTCATCTAATATTAGATATGAAATGAATTTAATTCAGAGTCTATATTCTCTTTAATAATAAATAATATGTAAATCAATATGATATTTTACGTATTATTATAAATAGAAGTATTATAACTTTCAAAAAAAGTTACCATTGATGATTTTACTCTTTATCCCACCAAACACTCACAAGCAAAGCAAAAAGAAGACAACAGGTAGCAAAGCCGTGGCACCGCCAATCCCAAAAGCTTCCCA
This sequence comes from Dalbergia cultrata, assembly GCA_031216105.1. Taxonomy (NCBI): domain Eukaryota; kingdom Viridiplantae; phylum Streptophyta; class Magnoliopsida; order Fabales; family Fabaceae; genus Dalbergia; species Dalbergia cultrata. Next base: position 11,810,315 of record CM062351.1, on the reverse strand, counting down.
GAAAGCCAAAAATAAACCAAAACCCGCCCCTTGTAATTGCTGTCTACCATCTTTCTCCCACTGTCTTTTCTCCACCCATTTTCCGAAGCACCTGCACACACCACAAACACATAATAAGCCTTTATATAAATCCCTCCCATCCAGCCCCCACAATTCACACACATCAACACAACGAAGCACAAAATCCTCTTAAACCTTTCAAACTCTTCCACATCCTCTCCCAAACCACATACTCCTACACTTCAACAAATTAAATCTCATTTTCCCTTTTAATTTTCTCTTTTTTTAACTCCAAGACTCCATACTTCCACACTCTGTTTTTTTTTTTTTCTCCTTTTCTTTTTCCACATTTTCTCTATTTTTTTTCTAAAATGGACACGAGAATAGGATCCTTAGACGCATGCAACCCAGCGTGCAACGACGTAATAGGCTGCCCCTCATCAAACGGCGCCGTTTCAACCATCCAAAGCAACACACTCCCGGCTTCCTGCCTCGTAACACCCTCCGACGCCACCCTGGGCCGCCACCTGGCGCGTCGCCTAGTCCAGGTTGGCGTAACGGACGTTTTCTCCGTCCCAGGGGACTTCAACCTCACGCTCCTCGACCACCTCATCGCCGAGCCAAACCTCAACGTCGTAGGTTGTTGTAACGAGCTCAACGCGGGGTACGCGGCCGATGGCTACGCTCGTTGCAGGGGCGTGGGCGCGTGCGTCGTGACATTCACGGTTGGTGGGTTAAGCGTGTTGAATGCTATTGCGGGGGCTTACAGTGAGAATCTGCCGTTGATATGTATAGTTGGGGGACCGAACTCGAATGACTACGGCACCAACAGGATATTGCACCATACTATTGGGTTGCCGGATTTTAGTCAGGAACTTAGGTGCTTCCAGACCGTTACTTGCTACCAGGTAAATATTAAGATATGAAAGATCTTATTTGCATGTAGCATTTGTGGTCACTCTATCGACACATTTTTATCTATCATTGATAGAGTGTGATCTGCACTTTTCTCTATCGATCCACTTTTATCTATGTTTGATGGGTTGGCATGGGCGGTCGTAGAGTATCCGATATGGATTAAGTTTTTGATGGTTGTGTTAATTTCCAAGATGTAATTAGTGCATGTTTGGTTATAGATTATGGTAGAAAAATAGTCCCTTTTTTTTTTTTTTTCAAAAGTTGTCTCATCAAACTTTTATAATAGTATAAGCTGATTTTAAGTTGATATAGGCACGTAAAATGGGTGTTTAGATTTGATTATTTTGGAGGAACAATCGCCTTTTCTTTAAAGTAAACTCGTGTTCTTTAGAATAAGCTGCTTGGATTTTGGATTACAAAATAAGGTAATCCAAAGGTAGATTGAAATGGGGTTGTTTGTTTACTGTTTTCTTTGTTTTTTCATAAGTTGAAATGTGAGCTTGAGGTAATTGGTTCTTTTTGTCGTTGGTTTGATAGGCTGTGGTTAATAACTTGGAAGATGCTCATGAGATGATTGATACGGCAATCTCAACCGCTCTGAAAGAAAGCAAGCCTGTGTATATAAGCATAAGCTGTAACTTGTCTGGAATTCCTCACCCCACTTTCAGCCGTGAGCCTGTTCCATTTTCATTATCTCCAAAGTAAGATTTCTATTCTGTTCTATATTAACTTTTTGGTTTTTAGATTTCTTCTTTCTGGAGAATCCAATCATGGGAAATGCTAGTGATTAATGCTATCTGATATACTTTCTTGGGGTTGCTTTACAGATTGACTAACCAGATGGGGTTGGAGGCAGCAGTGGAGGCTGCAGCTGAGTTCCTAAATAAGGCAGTGAAACCAGTACTTGTTGGTGGTCCTAAGCTGAGGGTGGCTAAAGCATCAGACGCCTTTGTTGAGCTGGCTGATGCATGTGGTTATGCATATGCTGTGATGCCATCAGCTAAAGGACTAGTTCCTGAGCACCATCCTCACTTCATTGGAACGTTCTGGGGTGCCGTGAGCACCGCATTCTGTGCCGAGATTGTAGAGTCCGCCGATGCCTACTTGTTCGCTGGACCCATTTTCAATGACTACAGCTCTGTTGGGTACTCACTCCTTCTCAAGAAGGAGAAGGCCATCATTGTGCAGCCTGACAGGGTTGTCATTGGGAATGGACCTGCATTTGGTTGTGTTCTGATGAAGGATTTCCTGAAGGCACTTACAAAGCGTCTCAAGCACAATAACACCGCATATGAGAATTATTACAGGATATTTGTTCCTGATGGCCATCCTCTGAAGTCTGAACCTAGAGAACCTTTGAGGGTTAATGTTCTGTTTCAACATATACAGAACATGCTTTCTAGTGAAACGGCTGTTATTGCTGAGACCGGAGACTCATGGTTTAACTGCCAAAAGCTGAAATTGCCAAAAGGATGTGGGTAAGTATCTTAAAAAAAATGTCAATTGTGATATGTGTGATCTTATTTTTCATATTGTTTTTAAGTGTTGCTAAGAATGTTGTTGATCACAGGTATGAGTTCCAAATGCAATATGGCTCAATAGGATGGTCTGTTGGCGCAACTCTTGGTTATGCACAGGCTGTGCCTGAGAAGCGAGTGATTGCTTGCATTGGTGATGGAAGCTTTCAGGTTTGTCTTGCATGATTTCAATCAAAAGGAACCTGTTTTTATTTGTTTTTACTCAAATTTGGTGCAATTTTTGTACATGGACTGATAATGATGTTTTGATCTTGCTTTTTTAACTCTAATGCAGGTGACAGCCCAGGACGTGTCCACAATGCTCAGATGTGGGCAGAAGAGTATCATCTTTCTCATAAACAATGGTGGATACACCATTGAAGTTGAAATTCATGATGGACCATACAATGTGATCAAGAACTGGAATTACACTGGATTGGTTGATGCAATCCACAATGGTGAAGGAAAATGCTGGACCACTAAGGTGAGGTCCTTAAACATAGTGCACATTCTTTTGTACATTCTTCTCAAAATTAATTGCTGTTAAAATGTGAAAGTGCTGATAATAATATACTGATTTATGTAATGGTTTGTTTCAGGTCACTTGTGAAGAGGAGCTTGTTGAAGCAATTCAAACAGCAACTGGACCAAAGAAGGACTGTCTATGCTTCATTGAGGTGATTGCTCACAAGGATGACACAAGCAAAGAATTGCTTGAATGGGGCTCTAGGGTCTCTTCTGCAAATAGCCGTCCTCCAAATCCTCAGTGAGCATAATAAGGCACTTCAGTCATTACCCTGGATTGGTGTTTTTAGCTCTATGAAGTTGAGATTCCTTTGAGATGCTTCTGTGTGAGAGAGATTTTCTGGTGTTTAAGTAGCTTAAGCATTTTATTAAAATGAGTGGACTAGTTTATACGTAAATTCATTATTATTCATCTAAGTCAAATTGTTTTCTGCCACTTTTTTTTCTTTTTTTTTCATGCGTTCAATACTCCTCCTCGATCCTTATATGTTGAGTATCTTTCATGCTTTATTGAAGAACATTTTTGACTTTTTTAAACTTATTATTTTCAATATAATAACTATTCTCTTTTATTAATTTAGTGTGTTTAAATTTTAATTTATCTTCAATTTACCATTCTTGTAATAGAATTAATTTTTAATATTCATCCATAGATTAACTGATGTCAAAAGTTTAGCTCAATTCAAAAAGAAAAACCAAATACGTTTAGGGCTTACTTGGTTTAAATTTTTAATTTTTAGTTTTTATTTTTAGTTTTTTAGAATTTATGAAGGAAAAATTAAAAATTCTGAAAACTGAAATTTACCATTTTCAAAATTTTTAAATTTTTTTCACAAATTTTAAAAAATAAAAAATTAAAAATTAAAAATGAAAACTGAAAATTCAAACCAAATTGGGCTCTTAATATTTCATATATAGATTCTATATTCTTCTTAGTACGTCAAGTCACAAAGGTAGGACCACTAGGTTGAAAAGGGAGTATAAATCTATTGCATACATGGTGCTGGTTTGGCAGCATAATAATAATAATAATATACACACAAATTGAACAAATTATATTTAAACATATTTACAATAAAAATGATGGGATTTATAATTTATTAATTGCATTTTCAATAATATTGTTAAAACTTATTTCTATTATGAGTATGCCCAAATTTAAATTAACTAGTCGTTTGACCTGTGTGTTGCACGGAATGATAATAAAAAATAATCTGTTGATTATTAATGAAAATAAATAATAATTTATTTAAATATATTTTATAGAAAATTAAATATATAAATTTATTTTGAAAATATGTTAATAATTAAACAAATGAAAAAAAATATAAATGTGTCATTCTATTTTATATCTTACTTTGAATATCATGTTTATAAAGCTAAAGAAATCTCAGTATATGATCTATAACTAATAATAAAGAGCTTGTTTTATGAATATTTTGTACATTTTGAAAGTTAACATTGTTGATAAGAAAGAGAATAAGTGGATAATTTAAATATATCATGAGTTATTTATAGGAATGAAAATAAGTGTCTATGAGAAGGGACATGTCTCATGCCCCTATCCTGATTTGGAATCTTGCTTCGATCCCCATCCCCATTTCCATTCCCGTCACAGGTCCCAATTCCCCATACCTGTAGGGATTTGAATCTCTATAGGTATTCGAATCCCTATAGGTACTCATGGATTTTTAAAAAAAATTAAAGAAAAAAATTAAAAATATTTTGAGATTCAAAATGTAAATATATATGGTAACAAATACAACTGATATGACATAATCCAAATTAAAAATAATGTAAATCTAACAAATATAATTGAAAAAATGAGTGTGTTATCCCATAACAAATGGGAACCTCTTCCCTATTAGCCATCCCTAAAATGACAAAATCTGTCCTCATTCTCGTCTCATTATTGTGGATAGTCCTTGTGTATATCCACTTTTATTGGTTTTTTTCTTGTCATCGCTAGTCATTTACAACTTTTTAGTAAATTAAAGTATTTATAAACACATAAAAAAATATTTTATAATTAATAAATAAATTTAATTTAGTGATTTCAACTACACATCCTCTTCTTGTACATCTTTTTAGTAAATTAAAATATCAATTTCAAATATATATTATAATCAATATGTTATAATTAGTAAAAAAATCATATATAATCTTAATTTATGTCATCTCAATTAATGAAGTAATATATCAATTACATAATTATTTTTAACTAAAAAAGTATTGTATTTATTTATCTTTTTAAAAAATTAATAAATAATTAGTATCATTATCAAAGAAGTGTAAATTCTGGAATTGATTTTTTAAAAATTTTTTAATTTTGAAAAATTGAATTTTTTTTAAAAAATATGAAACAATTGTGAAATTGATAAATTGAAATGTTTAATTTTCAAAAAATTAAATATGGCATAGTAAGATATATATATATATATATATATATATATCACGGGATTTTCAAAAGCCCTATATTTGAAGTTAAAAACTTTTCTCTCAAACCCATCCTCATTTAGAATTTTTATCTCATCCCCGTCATGGGTTCCCATTCCTCATTTTTTGCAAAGATTTGAATCCCTACATATATTTGTTGATTTATTAAAAAAATTTCCAAAAAATGAAATATTTTAAAAATGGTAACGGAAAGGATAATAATATTATTAGTATGTATACGTTATTGATTGATATGGATATCGGTATCTATTAAAGGTTATAATATTAGGCTTATAAAAAAATGAAATAATATTATTTATTATTAATTTTTGTTGTGTTTCTATTTTTTTGTTGTTGTGTGTAATATTAGCTTTTATGAATTAGAAAATTAAATTTGTCACTTAAATAGTTAGGTTGAGATTTGAAAAATAAAATCAACAATCTATCAATAATTATATTTTTCTAAATAAAATAATATGTTAATAATGATTACACCTTATAAAAGTAAACACAAATAAATATGGATTTATATAGATATAAAAATAATATTTTAAATTTTATCAATTAATTAAAAGTTTTAGTGTGAGAAAATCAAAGGTAAAAATAGAAGTAAAACCAAACGCAATATTCAATCATTCTTAGTCCTTAATCTTTACTCCCTTAAGTTTAGTGAAATAACCAGTTGAGATAGTCAATCAATAGTATCTTCTTTACTTAATTGTGGCTTTAAATTTTGAAAATAAAAAGTTATAAAATTATTAATAGTCATTTATGCAACAATAAAATTAATCTCAAATTCAATAAAATGTTTATTAAATTATTTATGAAAAATACAATTACCTTTGACACAAAGGATTGAACAATATGCAATTGAGCACATAATCTAGTTATTGTTTCTTGCACAAAACATAGAAAAGACCATTAAGATATATACACAAATTAAAGTAAAAGGCTAAATAAACACAAATCTCTATACAAAACAAAAAAAAAATTACAAAGAAGAAAGGTGGAAATAAATTGGATATAAACAATGAAAATGAAAAGGATAAATAAATTAGTTTATTTTAAGGGAACTTAAAAAAAATCAAATCTTTATTTCATTGAGGAAACATTTAAATGTATAATATATACATACAAATTAAAAATCCTAAACAAACATAAAAAAAAATCTCACAAAGAAGAATGATGAAACATTTGAATTTTGTAACTAACAAATTCTTATATAAGCCATGAAGAAAAAAATTAAACGATGAAGCAAATTAATGTATTTTGATAGAATTAATAGATAATGAATAAATAGAAATAAAAAATATGAAAATATGAAAGGAAGAATGAAAGAGAAAAAAGGGTTGCAAAATAGAGAGGAGAAATGAAATGAAGCGTTAGCATTTTACACTAAAGCTTTATGGAGTAAAGATCTTAGTAACAAACTGATATTGCAGATTCTAAAAGAAATTAAGGGTTTTAATTTCAATTGGTATAAATGGTTATCTTTTATAGCAATGAATATGTTATAGATTCTAGAAGTAATTTAAAGAGTTTATACTTCAATTATAACAGACCTTTCTTGATAGCAATAGTTTTTGTTTCCATTTTTATTTTTGCACTACTTTGATTGGATTCTGGTTTGTTGTGGAATAGAAAGTAAGTAGTCTATTGAATCCAAAATTCAAAATTTTGTAATTACTATGGAAAAACATGTGTTTAATTGAAAAAAAATTTTACAATGAAAATATAAAAAGATATGTATCACGTGAATATTCATTTTTAATGTTAAATAATTTAGATTGATATATCTTGATCAATTATATCATTTGAATGAAGGATTGTAATGGTTTGAAATACAATATTAAATGTGAAATATTTATATTGTATTAATGAAATAGATATAAGATAATTTTTATAACAAAATAATTAATGATAAAGGTTATAAAAATCATGGGTCATAAGTTACTCTATGTGTAACACTCATAAAATTTTTTCTAGAATGAATCTAAAATATTAGTATTATATATAGATTATATACTGTAAATTTAGATTGTTAAAATTGTATTCGTGTAAGAAAGAGGGCCGCCTACACTTGTGAACGCTAGCTAAAACAATGACAAAGTGTTTTCACTTTAGCTGAACAAAGACTAACAAAGACGTGTGTCACATTTTTTATTTCTCAAGTGGCACTAATGTTGTCGTCCAAATTAGAAGATGACAGGGATTATTTCTATTGGCGCCAATAGAAAAATCTAACTATGTGACTCTCATTTGATAGATTTATTTTCACTCGCAAAGACAACGAATTTTAACAGGGATTGGAAAGCGCACGAAGGACTGAGTGATTAATTAGGCTCTCTGTGGGTGAAAACTGTGAGAAGAAAATTTGAAATAACCAAAAATTATTTAATTTATTTTGTATAAGAAGCATGTGGGATGATTTATAGTGGAGATTTACTTATTTTTGTGTTTCGTTTAAATAATATGGCCACTCATATTCGACAAAAATAAATTGAAAAATGTTTTTCTTTTTATAATTCCATGTCAATTATAATTTTTTTTTTCCCAACTACTTTTTTATTTTTTAAAATATAAAATTAAATTTTATTTGGGACATTAAAATTTTTTTATAAGTATTTTTTATGGCTAGTTTTTGACATTTAAGCGAAAAGTGCTTAATTATAACAGAGAAATTTTTGTGAAGCTTCATTGTAAAAAAGAAAAAAGAAAAAAGAAAAAAGAACACGTTGCATTTCACTTATATATGTTTTGTAAATATTTTAACTTTTTCTCAATTCCTCCCTCAATTTTCAGACCTTCCAACGAATGATTATGAGATTCTCTTATTAGAAATTTTAACGAAAACGTCCTCTTACACTAAACAACACTGCTGTTTAAGAATGTTAATTAACAAATCATACAAAACTTCATCTCAACCACAGCAACAATTAATTGGATACTGCATCTTATGGATCGCACTGGAAGTCGTGTACCCGTGCATATTTTCCTATCCTTCACTTGCTCATGGTTTTAATATAGATGATTCACTCGAGCCCTAGCAAGCATGCAAGATAATAATGCACAGCATAACACTAGTTGTAAAAGTCTAGGGTGTGTTTGCTTTGCATTTTTTCAGTTTCTAGTTTTTGTGAAGAAAAAATTAAAAAAATTAAAAACTGAAAACTAAAAAATGCAAAACAAATACACTCCTAAGAATATGTTTTTTCAACTTTTTGAACTTCAAAATTTATATTTTTTATTTTTTGTCAACTTTTGATATATAGCCTATTACTTTTCAAAAAAATATTTTAGTATTTCTGTTAAATTAGAATATTTGATGAAGACCTTTTACTTTGTATTTAAAAATAAACAACTTATGAGTTATTTTCCAAAAATTACTCTTATGCAAGTTTTTTTTTTTTCTTTCTGGTCATGATGCAAGTGCAAGTTATTTGCACAAACAGGTAACTCGACAGTAAAGCCATATGGAGCAAGAGTTAAAAACACACAAACAACTAAGCTTATCAAAGAATTGGTGAGACCTTATGACCCAAAAAAAAGAAACAGAAAAGAAAAGATAGCTTTATCCTCAAAACTTGGGTTTGAGACATCGTTACGAACATGAAAAGCTAGGGTTAAAAGGTGACAAGTTTTGGATGAAAAAGAAAAAGGAAAACTAAAGAAGAGTCATCCTCAGTTATCATCAAATATCCAGCAAGATCCCCCGCAATCCTCACACTGTCCAATTGTAAGAATATAAATCTATTGCATGGTGCTGGTATGGCAGCATAATAATAACAATAATAGTAGTAGTAGAAACAAAAGTAGAAAAATTCTTTTGATATACACAAGTCAAACAAATCATATTTAAACACATTTACGATAAATGTGATAGTATTTATAATCTAGTTATTGTATCTTGAGCAATGTTGATAAAATTATTTATATTATGAGTGTGTATAAATTTAAATTAATTTAGGGTTTTGGAATTGTATTAGGGCCACCTACATTTGTGAACGCTGGCTAAAAAAAAAATGACAAAATGTTTCACTTTAGCTGAACAAACACTAAACAAAGACGTGTGTGTCACACCAAGTTTCATTTCTCAAGCTTCACTGATGTTGTCGTCCAAGTTAAAGGATAACAGGGATTATTTCTATTGGCGCCAATAGAAAAATCCAATTATGTGACTCCCATTTGATAGATTTATTTTCACTCACAAAGACAACGAATCTTAACAAGGATTGGAAAGCGCACGAAGGAGTGACTAATTAGGCTGTCTGAGGGTGAAAACTGTGAGAAGAAAATTTGAAATAACTAAAAATTATCCAATTTATGTTGTACAAGAAGCATGTGGGATGATTTATAGTGGAGATTTACTTATTTGCGTTTCGCTTATATAATATGGCCCCTCATATTCGACAAAAATATATTCAAAAATGTTTTTTTCAAATCCATGTCAAGTAAAAAAAATTTCCCAACCACTTTTTTATTTTTTAAAATATAAATTAAATTTTACTTGGGACATTAAAATTGTTTTTAATAAGTATTTTTTTATGGCTAGTTTAAGACATTTAAGCGAAAAGTGCTTAATTACACAGAAATTTTTGTGAATTTCATTGAAAAAAAAAAAATAGAACATGTTGCATTTCACTTGTACTTTTTACTTTGTATTTAAAAATAAAACAACTTAATTATGGGTTATTTTCTCAAAAACTACATTTTTTATTTTGGTCAACTCTACTCATACACCAGGGGGGGTGTGGGACATGGCACCTCCAAGGGTTGAACACACAACCTTGGCATCCTAGATGCAGTTCCCAAAGAGGCAAAGGCATCAATCAATGGTGCTGGCCTCCAACTGTCCCAAAATAAGTTACTTTTATGCACGTGTTTAAATAAGTTATCTACACAAACAGCTAACTCGACAATAAAGCCATATGGAGCAAGAGTTAGAGCACGTAAACAACTAAGCCTATCAGAGAATTAGTGAGCTTGGTCCAACAACCCCATTTCTCTTGCTTCAGGGTAATACAGATAGCTTTTACCTCATGACCCAAAAACATAAAAAAACACTGCTTTAACCTCAAAACTTGGGTTTGAGATATCGTTCCGAACATGCAATGCTGGGGTTAAAATGTCACAAGTTTTGGATGAGAAAGAAAAAGGAAAAAAAAGAAAAAAAGAAAAGGGAAAAGCTAAAGAAGAATCATCCTCAATCCATCAAATATCCAGCCAAATCCCCCACAATCCTCACACTGTCCAATTGTAAGAATAGAGAGCTTCTTTACAGTGAATATACGCATGATAGCAGCTTCTTAAAAATTTAGGATTTAAGAATTCGAGAGTCCGTAAGTTAAGGAAGGTGGATGTATATTAAATTTGTTTAATAATTCAAGCCTTCTAATGTAATTGCTAGTTGATGTGAGGAGAAAATAAACTAGTTTGTCTTCTTTTCCCCTTGGAGATGGCAAAAATACTTGATCCTTTAACTATACAACGGAGATTCTCCCTTAATGTAACCAAAAGGCTAACTCAAACTAGTCTGGCTTAGTAGCAGTGTAAACACTAAACAGAAGCTTGAAATACCAAAAACTATTGTGTGGGTTCAGCAGGTGCATGCACCAGACGTCCATTTTCAAGCAAGCAAGCAGGAAAAGGAGCTTGGCAGCTGCTAATATGTGATTTTAACCTTGGTATGTTGGGATGTGCACTTCTACATCTGTGGCACCTCAATTCCATAGACAACAGTTTGTCATCATCTTTCAATGTTGCTTTCCCATGCTTAGAGATCTCATCAATTACATCAACCGAGTCGCAAAAGAATGAAGTGTTGAATGAGTTCCAGTGCTTCTTATTCTTCAAATGTTTCGATTGGAAGTCCTGGCTGATGACATGTAAATGTAGCTGCCGCATTGATGGAGCCTGAAGAAGACAAACTCCACATGGTTCAACATACACTGAATTTTAGTTTATATATTGTAAACCGAAAAACAAGCCCAACAGGATGAAAAGGCTTAAGCAAAACCATGCATTGCAGTTACTTGTAGATGCAACTTCTCAAACCAATACTAACATATGATTAAGAATATTTTATGATAGCTTCTTTCTTTCACAATTTCAAATATATTCCTTTTAACCCTTTTTTTTTTAGTGAATCATCACTCAAATAGTCTTTAGTCAACTGTCAACTACAATTTAGCCAGCCCAAAACTCACAGAATTTTTCAGTTGAAAACATACATGTGCCAAAGTCACTCGTGAACCAATGCCCAAGGATTTATATTTCATTTTCCTTTTCTAGGTGGAGGAAGAGGAAAGAAAAAAAGGTTCTTTGATAAATACACTGCATACCGAGTGATATCCAAGACGAAATACAAGTGAAGCATTCTCTTGTAAGAACTTCTCAGCCCAGTTTAAACCCACGGCATGCATCTTCTTCAACAATGGAAGGTGTTCATTTTGGACACCTGCGAGGCAATCAACACCTCTAGTTCGAGCCAATACCAGAACATGCTTCTGAGACTGCAAAACACAAGCAATTCAGTTCATCATGTTTGCAGAGTCAGGCATGAAATGGAGAAAAAAAAAAAAAAGAGACGGAAGAAAATAGAAAGGGTCAAGTTTGACCTTAGGATACAGATCATTCAGAACAACAACGTCTTCTGAAATCTCAAGCAACTCATCCTTATGCTTTTCAGGATGCATAGCTATTTGGTAAAGAGCTTGTGCCCATGATCCCCATGTCTTATTCATGCTCCTATCAGTTTTTTTATTTTCTGAATCTACTCTTTCATCCCTAGAATCAGAGGTCAATCCACAACTATCTTGACTTCCCTTATATTTTTTGCTCTTTTCAGATTCATGATCAGCATCTCTCTTACTCTTTTGATCAACATTAGTTAAATGATTTGTAGAACAACTTTCAGATTGATCCTGGAACTCCAAAGATATTTTTCCAAGGTTTTCATTTCCTTCTCCAGGTCGCTCTGCCTTGCTCCTCACAATTGATGCAAAACCTTCAAAGAGTGAAGCATAAGCATCTTGGAGAATTTTGCAGCCCTTATTGTAATCATTGTTGAGACAATTCGGTCGTTGAGGGTTCATGTTAGGTCCAAGAACATGTATAACATGAGTGACACCCTGTCCAATGAACAAAGGAGAAGATGAAGGTAAAGGGACAACAACAGCATTCCCAGGTGAGAGAGATTTTGCTCTTTCTTTGGTTGCAGACTCCAGTTCAGGACCTGCAGCATTAAAAATGGCAGCATTAACACCTCCACCTCCAGGTTTCAACCGCCTGCAAAGGATAGTTCATTTAACCAAGACATGTTAAAAATGACAGGTTTATGTTATAGAAAATTAGAGATACACACTATCAGAGTTTGCTACATGCTTTTAAGATCAAAAGTGGAGCCTTTGGCAAGCATGATTATTAAACTCTCGAGTAAACTCTTAAACTTTTACGAGTTTATGATCTTTCCACACAAAAACAAGTTAACTTGCGCATAAACTATCTTTTCGTTAAAATCGTACTAGTTTAAGTAAACTCTAACAAAATAGATAAACTCATAATTCTACTAACAAGTTTACGAGTTAAGTTTTATGCTTGCTTGATTTTACCATCCAAATGTAAATTATCTATCACTTTTATTGGGTAAATTAGTTTACTTGTTTATTATATACAATATTTATTGATTTTATTTAGCTTATATTTTTCTATATATTATTATTTGATTATGTGTTGTTAAGTACAAAATAAATCGTGCATGAAACAAAGTGTGGTATAAAAATTAAGGAATGTATTGACATATATTTTATGATATTTCTATCATTTATGTTAATATAATGTTTAAATTCTTCAATATTTATCATAAAAAATTTATTTAGTTACACTTAATCACTATGATATGCTCTTTTAGTATATTATTTCTAAAACAGGTAAACTCTTATGAGTCTACGAGCCAAGTTTACGATTTGCGTTTATCATGAATTTACTACCTAAACTCTTGAGTTTGATAATCTTATTGGCAAGCAAATCTAATTAATGAGATCCACATCAATCAGGAAGCATGCATTGGTGTTAACTGAAATATTAAGGAATAGATAAGCCAAAACAAAGTCAGTTCAACTGATTTCTTAACAGCTGAAGTTGCATGGCATATAACTACAAAAAATATCAGTAGATTCTAAACTGATAGATAAGCTTTAATCCAGAACTTGATTGCAACATTACAGTTGGTAGAAATTTCCTTATGTGAGTTTACATACTTAGGGATGGGGGCAATCCTAACAAATACAAGAAGGCTTACCATCTAATAGTCATAATTGTCTTACTGTATTAAATTTCTAATTATAGGCTCTTACATATGCACGTGGTGAGGGTTATCTTCTAACCTGCTTATTAAATTTCTACTTCAGCTTTATGGATTAATCTTAAACTGAATCACATAATTTGTATACACTGAGATCATAGAATCTTACCAGTTGGCAGCATTAGCAATGACATTACAGCGCAAACCTCCTCTAGAACAAAGGCGAGTTATGTCCCCAACATGGATAAAGAATTTTCGGGGGTCAATGTTTTTTTCTGCTGCTTTGGCTTTAACTAAAGAAAGAATCCTTGATTTATGAGTCAAGTCAACCAGAACAAGTCTAGCATTCCCAAGTTTATTTGAAAACTCCGCAACTTTCTCCACAATAATATCAGCTGCCTTTTCATGGTTGAATTGGAAATCAGATGTTGAAATAGATGGAAATGCCAGGGTGGGAGCATCATCCGAAGAAACTTTATTGGCATGGGAACCATCAGAGGCAACAGCCTGGCCCTCTACTTCCTTTGAGTCTAAGTTAGCATTATCTGGAATTGAGGATTTGTTTTCTATATCTTTGTTGAAGAAATCATTTTTCCCAGGAGTCTGGGAAGTAGAAGTAGAGTCTCCAATGCCATTATATCTAGGTGCAGCATCAGCAGGGGCCTCTGCCTTTTTAAGGAACTTCATTATACCAACTTGAATTTTAGAATCTGGGTTTTTCTGGCCAAAGCAGCCATGTGGAAGGTTATCCAGTGGCCCAAGTGTGATGTATGTATTGATACCTTCTTTGACATCACTCTCACTTTGACAAAATGTAATTCGGTTAAAGCCTTCACTTAATTTTGGCAGCTCTTTCTTTTGAAGCATTCTATTCACAACTGCAGCAGCTTTTCCACCCTGCAAATTTCCTTCATGGCCAGTCCGTTTGACAGAACGAGAAATACAAAGCTTAGCAGGAAGATCAAGTACTACAGCATGGACATCGATTTGCAGTCCACCACCTAGCTTCACAAAGTCTGATCGCTGTTCTCTGTCAAGATTGCACCTGTCAATAAATACACTCTTCCCTTCCTTCAATGCGCTAGCTGCACTGCTTAGGCATTGGGCTTTGTTTCCTGCTTTACCATTTCCGATGGTGTCCTAAAACACAGTATAGCCAACATCAGATCAGAGAGACTTGATAGTCCTAAGTTCTAGTTGCAGTAACAGCCTCTCTGCCTCTCCACTCACAAGAGCTGAGTAAATCTGACACTCTGAATTTAGCATGGAGACAATGATGTAAAATGTCATTTTCATAAACTTATTGCTGATTGTTAAATCATATACAATGTAAAACATTTTAAATGAAAATATTTGCATAAATTTGGAAATATTCATAAAGGGTATAGTAACAATCCCCTTAAAACCCTCCAAATCGAGAAAAGAAATAAGTAAAAAGCCCTCATTTTCCTTCCCTTCCAAATTACATTACATTCTCCCAAACACGACGAACCCCTTATTCTCCCTTGAAACATATCCTAAAGCACTCAAAGCAAGCAAGAACCGGCACACCAATAAGAAAAATCAATTGACTGGGATCATTCAAATCTGTTTGCCCAATACCAGGACGGAAAATCAAAAGGAAGAACACACTGCCTCAATTCAAGTCAAAGAATCAAGCAACAAAAGCTAAAATGTAGAACTCACACATTTTCCATCAAGTACCCATTTTGTGATACCATACTAACACCCCCATACTCCTTCCCCATTCATGGCTATCAATTACCATAAGTTAAAAAAGAATATACAACCCCTTGATTCAACAGCCAAACCAAAATGTGGACGTATGTTTGCATGGAGAGTTTAGGAGGAAAAGGGAAGAAAGGGCATATTTTATATTTTTTGAATTGAGTTTAGTTTACATGCAACAATATCAAACAATTTTGCACCGTCAACTAATATGATTTCAAGATTATCAAATCATGTTAAGTAACTATCCATTATAACAACTATCCACCGTGGTTTAACATTTTTTTAAAATTTTATTGGTTGATAGAGTGTAATAGTGCAAAGAAATTAAGCTCAAACTGAATTTAGGAAGTTATACAGTTTTCATAAAGCAAGAATAAGATTATAGGAATGTTCTACAATAATCTATCATTTTATTTTTTTCTTATTTTGACAAATTCTTGAATTAAGATATATTTTCTTAAAATTAAAAAAATTACGCTCTCTTTTGTTTTACTCCAAAACCCTCTCTTCCAAATATACCCTAAAGTTCGCACATTTGTTCATCAGTTATCATCAGATAAAAAAAAAAAGAAAGTTGAAATTGAAAGCTGAAAGTGAATTCCAATGAGGCATTTCATCAAACAGGTAAAGGGGATGAAGAAGGAACCAAAACCTGGCAAACGCGAACCCAAGTGCGAGTAGAGGAACGCATCACTTCTTCGCAGAAGGTTGATTTACCACTCCCCGGTGCTCCCACTAAGATCACCAAAACGACCTTTCCCTCTGCGTTTCACACATTCACACGCACACAGAGACAGTGATCAAAACACAAAACAAAACTGTTCCAATATTTTATTCACATTTTTGTTTTTCATGCACAAAGTGATATGCCAATACCCGCCAGAGAAAAAAAAAAAAAAGGTGATGAAGGTTCTAGAAGGTTCTAGAAGGTTCACCTTTGGGTCCAGAAGCTTCGTCGATGTCCATCTTCGAATTCGAGCTTTACTCTCCAATTCAGGAGCCTTTCAGTTTTGGTCGATTTAAGAAACAACGATCACAAACAACTCCTCGTGTAGAGCTTAGTGGCATCAACGTCATCTGCTACGGGCGAGTTTCAGAAATCAGTGGTGTGACGTTCTTTTATTTATTTATTTTTTTTGTCCAAAGAATTCATTTGGGCCTTATGGGCTTGGCTCTGCAATTCTCTTTTTGGCCGAAAGACAAATTATAATAACTCAGACCAAAAAGTAAAGAATATAAGACTTGTAATTAGATGAAGAATTTCCAGCCACCGAAATTGACGATCATTGTAACGTGAACGTAGTGCTTAGTTGACGTCAAAGTCCACTCGTGAAAGTGACAAAATCACCGTGAACAAAAAGTTTACACAACAGCTGTGTGAGTTTTAACACTTTGCCTTCCGAAACCACCCTTAAACTTGCATTTGAAAGCACATTTGTCACTCATAGCCATCATCCGCAATGAAAATCCAATCAATCTTACCGCTTTTGGTGATATCAATCCATTGGATGTGCCTCAGTCATAACAATTATATGGTCTCTGGTCTTTGTCTTGAAGATCAGATGTCATTGATGCTGCAACTGAAGAACAACCTCACATTCGAGCCTGAATATTCCACCAAGCTGAAGACATGGAATCAAAGTATTAATTGCTGTCAGTGGGGCGGTGTAACTTGTGATGATGAGGGACATGTTACTGGTCTTGACCTCAGTGGAGAACTGATCTATGGTAGATTTGATAATTCAAGTAGTCTTTTCAACCTGCAAAATCTCCAATTTCTGAATTTGGCTGACAATTACTTTAATTCTACGATTCCATCCAGAATCAACAAGTTGGAGAACTTAGCTTACCTGAATTTGTCATGTGCTGGATTTGAGGGGCAGATTCCAAAAGAGATTTCTCACTTGACAAGGCTAGTTACTCTTGATCTCTCATGTCTTGACCTTGACTCTGATGGCTTACCAATGGAACAACAGCTGAAACTTGAAAACCCAAATATATCGAAGCTTGTCCAAAATCTCACCAGTATTAGGAAACTTTACCTGGATGGTGTACTTATATCAACTCAGGTGCAAGAATGGTCAAATTCTTTGTTGTTGCTGCCTGGGCTGCAAGAATTGAGCATGTCGTGCTGCAATCTCTCGGGACCGCTTGTTTCTTCACTTGCAAGACTTTTGAATCTCTCGGTCCTTATTCTTGATTTCAACGATTTATCATCCCCAGTGCCAAATACATATGCGGATTTTAAAAAATTGACCACCCTCAGTCTATCTTATTGTGGGTTGATTGGAACATTTCCTCAGAAGATTTTCCATGTCCAAACATTGTCTGTTATTGACATATCTGACAACTACAATCTCCATGGTTCCTTTCCAGAGTTCTCACCCAATGGGTCTCTCCACACCATAGAAGTAAGTGACACAAGCTTCTCTGGAGCACTTCCCCCTTCTATAGGTAACATGATGCAATTATCCACATTGGATCTTTCTTTCTGCCAATTTAATGGAACACTTCCCAATTCACTATCAAAGCTCGCGGAGCTTAGATACCTAGATTTGTCATATAACGAATTCATAGGCACAATTCCATCGTTTAAAAGACTCCAAAATCTCATCAGCATTGACTTGAGTAACAATTCCATCGGTGGGATTATTCCTTCATATCTTTTCACACTCCCATCTCTGCAGGAGATTTGGTTCTCCAACAACCATTTTGGTCAATTGGAGGAATTCACAAACTTCTCTTCATCTGAATTAAGGCTCCTTGATTTAAGGTTCAATGATTTATCGGGGCCTATTCCAGCGTCCATTTTCCAGCTCTGTGCTCTTGTCGAGATTCATTTGGATTACAATTCGATGAATGGGAGCATTCCTTCATCTCTTTTTACACTCCCATCACTGGAGGAGATTCGGCTTTCCAACAACCAGTTTAATCAGCTTGACGAATTCACAAGCATGTCTTCATCTGTATTATGGGTCCTTGATTTGAGCTACAATTCGATGAATGGGAGCATTCCTTCGTCTCTTTTCACACTCCCATCACTGGTGGAGATTCGGCTTTCCAACAACCAGTTTACTCAGCTGGACGAATTCCCAAACGTGTCTTCATCTGCATTAAGGCTCCTTGATTTAAGGTTCAATGATTTATCGGGGCCTATTCCAGCGTCCATTTTCCAGCTCTGTGCTCTTGTCGAGATTCATTTGGATTACAATTCGATGAATGGGAGCATTCCTTCATCTCTTTTAACACTCCCCTCACTGGAGGAGATTTGGCTTTCCAACAACCAGTTTAATCAGCTGGATGAATTCACAAATGTGTCTTCCTCTGTATTACGGTTCCTTGATTTGAGCAGCAATGATTTATCAGGGCCTATTCCAGCATCCATCTTCCAGCTTGGTGGACTTGAAAAGCTCAAACTTTCCTCAAACAAGTTCAATGGGACAATACATCTAAATCAGTTTTCGACAATTAGAAATTTAACTTCACTTGACCTTTCAAACAATAACTTATCATTCAATGAGAATGTAACAGATGCTGACATCGCTTCCTTTCCAATCCTTAGTGATCTAAACATGGCATCATGCAACTTGAAAACTTTCCCTGCTTTCTTGAGGTACCAGATCAGGTTATCCAGGCTAAACTTGTCAGATAATCAGATTCAAGGAACTGTGCCCAACTGGATTTGGAAACTAAGCAATCTTCAGGTGCTTAATTTTTCTCACAATTTTCTAACTGCTTTAGAAGGGCCATTTCCGATTATTACTCCCTCCTTTTTGAGAGTCCTTGCCCTTCATCGTAACAGACTACAAGGGCCAATTCCTTTTTTCCCTAAAGATGCTTCCAATGTAGTTCACTCCAGCGACAAATTTAGCTCTGATATCCCAACTGACGGTGGTAGTTACATGAATAAGACATATTATCTTTCCCTTGCGAACAATAATTTCAGTGGCAGCATCCCTGATTCCATCTGCACTGCTTCATATCTTCGACTTCTTGATCTATCCCATAATGATTTTTCTGGTGTACTTCCTTCTTGTTTAATGACAACAAGCCAGACCCTTGGGGTATTGAAATTGGGGAGTAACAACCTGATAGGCCCTATCCCCAATACTTTTCCAGTGTCTTGTGCTCTACACACTGTTGACCTTAGTAGAAATCGATTAGACGGCTCACTGCCAAAGTCCCTTGCCAATTGCACGGAATTAGAGGTATTAGACATTGGAAGAAATCTGATCGTTGATGGCTTTCCTTGCTTTCTGAATAACATATCCAAACTTCGTGTCCTGGTGATGCGGAACAACAAATTCCATGGTCCCATTGGATGTCCAACTGACAATGGTGATTGGCCCATGCTTCAGATTGTTGATATAGCCTTTAACCAATTTAGTGGTAAACTACTTGGAGAATGGTTCAAAAGTTGGAAGGCAATGATGTCTAATGAAGATGAAGCTGAATCTGAGGTGAAACATATTGAATTCCAGGTTTCCTCTGGCCAAGCAAATTATCAAGATTCGGTAACAATTATAAGCAAGGGCCAAGACATGGAATTGGTTAGAATCCTAACAATCTTCACTTCCATTGATTTCTCATACAATGAATTTGAAGGACCAATACCAAAGGAGCTTATGGATTTTAAAGCACTCTATGGGCTTAACCTATCAAATAATGCTTTATCTGGTCATGTTCCATCATCTATAGGCAATTTGAAGGATCTAGAGTCGTTAGATCTGTCAAACAATTCATTAGACGGAGAAATTCCCACTGAGCTTGCAAGCTTAAACTTCCTTTCGGTCTTGAACCTCTCCTTTAATCATCTCACAGGCAAGATCCCAACAGGTACTCAACTTCAGTCATTTCAGCCAAGTTCATTTCAAGGAAATGATGGGTTATATGGACCTCCATTAACCCAAATTCCTAATTATGGAAAGCAAGGACCATCACCACCTGCATCACTAAGGCCCGGAGCAATTGATTGGAATTTTCTAAGTGCGGAATTGGGATTGGTTTTTGGGCTTGGAATTGTCATTGGTCCCCTCTTGTTTTGGAAGAGATGGAGGCTGTGGTACTGGGAACTTTCAGACAAAGTTCTTTGCCGGATCTTCCCTCAGCTGAGTCTTGAGTATGAGACCCGTAAAGGAAAAAGGTACAAAGTTCTAATGTGGAGGCATTAGCTATTCTTGTGTATGCTAATAATGGTTAGTGAGATTATAAGTGTGGAATATTTTATGCTCGGGTTGTTTTAATCAGTTATCTAAGAGCACAACTAAAGAATTAAAAATAAAAAAAATGTCAAAGTCTGATTGGTTTTAGATTTCGATTTTTATTTTTAATTTTTAAAATTTTATGAAAGAAATATTGAAAATTAAAAATTGAATTTTATAAATCTCAGAATTTTTCGTATTTCTTTCATAAAATCTAAAAAATTAAAAATAAAAACTACAAAATAAAACCAAACATGCCTTTATCTTTTTTATTGATCTTTTGATTCTGGACTGTATATGTGTGCTTTTTATCATTTTTTTGTGGTAAGGATGCTCTTTACCAGTTTAGGGTGATAGTACGTATTGTACTGTTGCTTCATTTACTACAAGAACATGTGGCTATGGGTGTGATTAAAATTTAATTTTATTATTATATTAAATTCTATTTCTTATTAAAAATTAAAATTTCCTATTTTTTATCTAATCTAAAAATGTTTTCTTTTATATTGTGTATATATATATAATTTTATGTTAAGTTTCAGTTTTATAAATATTTTTATATTTATTTCTATTTTATATTCATAAAATTATTGATTTTATTGATATCTTTTATTATTGTCATAATCCAACTCAGGCCATAACCAGCGCATAGAGAGCACATTCCCTTACAAGCCTTGACATGCAAAATTTTATAGAAAAACAGACAGAATTTCCTCTATTTTTTGGTCATTCCCAATTTTTAGAAATACAACATGTATGAAAATAAAATCAAAATACATAATTTGGGCTTCAAACATCTTCAAAATGCACCTCCAGCAATAGATTAATCAACTCAAAATATATATATTTCAATCTCAATTCTAATATGTAATTTAAATCCAACACTATCCTAAAAATAAAAAAAAAAGTTAAGTAAATTCTCAAACTAGTTTTAAATAGAAATTCATAACTACAAAGTATATGTCCAACCATAACTAGAACTATAGTTCAAAATATAATTCTAATTTTTGTTTACAAATTGCTTCCATAATATAGTCTATATATATATATATATATAGCTAAGTCTTAACTACATATGTTTAACTATAAAACATAATTGCAAAACTAGGCCGAGAACCCTATCTATGACATATGGAGTATTAAAACAGTTGTAACAGGCTAAAACTCAAAAACAAGATAGGTTCCAAAATACAGAATAGGTCTTCTCAAGAAGGCTCACCAACTCAGAGCTTGGCTATTGAGGAGCCACGGGATTGGAACTTGAAGCTACACCTATATCTGAAAAAGAGAGGGAAACGACAAAGTGAGTTTTGTAATTCAATGACAGACAAGATGTCTATAATCCACATAAGACAATATATAATTCATAAGTAAAATAATAATAATTTCGCAGATCATGTACATTCAACAACTTCCTTTATCTACAGAAAAGATTTTGAAAACAACTAATTTCTATATAAAAATACTAGAGAATTGTCAAATCCCGGATAAACAGAAGGATTCACACTTAGGCAGTCATTCCTTCGAGTGATCTTGAAACAGAATGGTCCTACCCATGCGAGTAGCCGTAGAACAGAATGATCCACTGTGTGGTCCTAATCAAATATAGTCAAGGTGCACCAAGGTTAATGCCTACTGTCATTAGCTACAGATCCTGTAAGAGATTCTCCCCAAAATATATAATTATTTTACACATATCATATTTAACAAATCTTCCATATATCAACAAAAAGGGCCATGCCCACTATCCATAAATCATTTCTCTTGTCCATATCATGGGTCAATAGTTTTCAATTATTGCAAATCTATAAAATTTTATATTTTTTATGAAATTTCCAAATTGAAATCATGTCATATTGTCTCATGTGTAAATTTTTAAATAAAACATAAGCTCTATGCATTAGATTCACTTTCATCAAATTTATATAACATAACCAAATAATTGTTTATCAGCTTCTAATTTACTAAAATACATTCAGAAGTAATTTAGCATAGTTAAAAATAATTACAGATATAATGTCTACTCACAGATTGGTTCAAAGGAATCGAAGAACAACTTCCAAATGCCACCAATCTAACTACTAATGCTCAAATGCTCTATAACTCTAGGAACAAGATAAATATAATATTAGGGAGTTAACAATACCATTAATTCATATTAATTAGCCCCCTACACTAGAAAGCTCCAAATTTCTATACTTAGGGTCCCCTAAACCCCAATCTACAAGAAACAACTATATAGAGAGTTTAAAATGATAAATAGAGTAAGATTGACACTTACCCACTACTCTAGGAGGAGATTAAAGATAGAGGACAAGCCAACACTCACCGCTCTAACCGTTTACCCCACTTAGAGAGAGAAAATCGTGAGCTAGAGAGAGAGGGGGGAGAGAGCCGCGGTTTTCTTTTGTGGTGGTGGTGATGATGATGAAGAGGAGGAGATGGTGATGGTAGTAGTTGATGTGGTGTGGATGTGTGATGGAGGGAGATAAGGAAGAATTGAGAGGAAAAAGAGAAAGAAATGGAGGAGGAGAGGAAGAAATGGGGAGCAGAGAAGTGACGGGGATGGAAAGGGGAGAAGGAAAGGAAAGAATGGTGGGGGTTCTAGAGTGGTCTTACCACTTAAGGCCATTAAGGCTCATAGATGGTTCACTCTCTCTTTTTTTTTGTTATAACAATTATAACAATATTTAAAATGTTTTACTTCAATTCCCTATTAGATTATATATACGCAAACATATAAGTTTATGTTTTTAAGTTTTAGTTTTATAACTATTTTTAAATATATTTCTATTTTATATTCATAAAATTATGGATTTTATTGATATCTTTTATTAAAACAGTATTTAAAAATTATAATTCCCTATTTTTTTATCTAATCTAAAAATGTTTTCTTTTACTTTATATATATATAATTTTATGTTTCTAAGATTTTATAAATATTTAGAGGAACAATCTTATTTTTTTAATTATAGAATTAAAAAGACAGTTGATGAGTTATCAAAATAAAATTAAGCACGAAATTATATAAAAAAAATACTAAATTTAGTTATATCAATATATTATATATTAATATGTTTATATTATTTAATTTTAGATATTATGCATTGTACATAGAAAACTCAATCATTAAAATTAAAATATGTCCTTTGTATTTTACTCTAACAAACAATCATTAAAATTAAATTTTATTATTATATTAATTTTATTTTATATCCATAAATTACGAATTATATTAGTACAGTATTTAATTACGGGACAAGTTATTTTTTAATCAAATTTTTTAATACCTTGAAAAATGTTCTTTGAATACTGATTATCAAAGCCCTTCCTCTATAGTTTTACTTATCTTCGTAGCTTTTGATTCTGAACTATATTACTGGATCATATGTGCGCTTTTTTATCAATTTAGATTGATATCAAATATTAGCAATTAAATGTTTGGGTGTTGAACTGTTGCTTTTTTTTAGTACAGTAACATGTGTCTAGGGTGTTGTAATTTAACCATTGGGGCAAAATCACAATAACTTCCTTTTTTAAGTTAAGTTGATACTACACTTCTTATTTTTCTTAAATTTTAAAAATCTAGAAAGAGACAAGAAAATCTAAAAAGAGACAAGTGTAATATCAATTAATCTCAGAAATAATTCTTGTAATTTGCCTTGACAATTTTTCTTAGTTCATTTCGCCAATGAATAGCATTCTGTAAAAATAGTTACCATCACTATCTTTTGTTATTTTCATTTCACAGACTTATTTACCAATTTTATGAATATCTTTTATAATTAAATTAACAAAGATGTTTATCTTCACTATTTTTTATAAAAATACATTAAGTTAAATTTTTTAAGTTGACCTATATTTATTACCATAATATAAAAAAATAGTTTGGAGGCTAAATTTTATCTACATTTCACATTTTTAAAGAAGTAATACTTTTTTTTCAATATATATTTGCATTGTAATATTTAAAATGCTAAATAGGCTTTTTGGCTATTTATCTTTATTGAATTTTTTGTTTTGGTCCCTCAGATTTTATTTTTCTTAATTTGGTCCTTTTTACTTCAAATTTTTTTCAATTTAGCCATAAATCAATTCTATCAAATAACTAACTGAAAATACTAATGTGATACAATCGATGTTAGATCCACTCGTGTGGTATGTTAGTACTGTTTCATGTCATATAATCATTTTCCATAAATTATACAATGACAATGCTTTGGACCAAATTGAAAATAATTTAAAACATAAGAGATTAAGTTGAGAAATCTGAAAATAAAGAAATAAATTATAAAATTAAGTAAATGTAAGAGTCCAGAAAGATTATTCCGCCTATCTAAAAAATGTCTGCTAAGGTACTTTTGTCAACAATGTATTTGGTTTTACGTTGAAACCATTTAAATGGATTTTAGAGAATTGAACATTGTGCCGTGCAC
Source organism: Dalbergia cultrata (assembly GCA_031216105.1). Taxonomy (NCBI): domain Eukaryota; kingdom Viridiplantae; phylum Streptophyta; class Magnoliopsida; order Fabales; family Fabaceae; genus Dalbergia; species Dalbergia cultrata. Next base: position 11,785,249 of record CM062351.1, on the reverse strand, counting down.
GTTTGGTTTTACGTTGAAACTCTCCAAGAATTGATTTTGGTGCTAATTCAAGGTTTCACAAGAAGTAACTGTTTCTTGCTTTCCTGTTTTAATTATCACGTTGACAACATACTAAAATGTGATGTTACCTATTTGATCCTTATTATTTCTTTCATTTACCATTGTTCTGTGCAGTTTATTTTGCGTTTTGTATTTCTTTTTAGTAATTACAATTCAAAAGTGATTTTGATCAGTACTAGCCAAATAATATTAATTATATCTAAGTCATTTTTCAAATTAAATTAACAAATATAAATCACTTTATCTTATAGTCAATTTACCATAATTAATTATAACAAAATCAATTCTATCTAAAATCAATTTTACAAATGTAGAACCAAATACACACTAAGCATAGGGTAAATGTATATTCTATTATTCGGCATAATCTTATTAGTTGATTAAGCTTTATTAGCATCTATGTCAGCTTGTTTAACACGCAGGGCGATTAACTTGGTTACTTCGTTACTTTTGTGAAATGGATGATATGGCAAAATTGTATTGATCTTTTTATTTAAAAAAATGTGTCTTTCTTGTTGTGTGTTTGAATTGAGATAAAATGAGAAGAAAATAAAAAAGAGAGAGAGTGAGATATAAACTATGTGAACAAATAATTAAAATACTATGAATTAATTGTTGACCATAGTGGTTAAGGGGCTCAAAATTTGGGAGATTTAAACAAACGAATTGAGCAATAAATCACAAAAGTGGATCTGATATAATATCTTGATAAAAAAACCTTAAGACTATGAGTCTATAGGTCTTCCCATCATATATATTATTCATTCAATACAAACTTAATTAATGTAAGACTTCAAACTCACACTTAAAACCTACAATCTCCTCCCATGTGAGCAAAGTGATTGAGGGGTCCAAAATTTAGGAAACTTAAATAAATGAACTGAGTAATAAACCATAAAGTACCAACAAGTATTGAGCAAAGCAGTCAAGAGTGGCCTAAGATTCAGGAGACTTAAACAAATAAACTAAGCAATAAATCAAAAAAGTGGGTCGGACACTATATCTTGACCGAAAATCTTAAGACTATGAGTCTATGGGTACCGTCCTCCTATTATATATACTATTCACTCAGTCTAAACTCAACTAATGTAGAACTCCGAACTCACTTGAAACCAATAATCCCCCTAAGTGTGAGGCCCAACATGGTATGCTTCCCCTCAGCGGAAGCTTTCATAACAAAGTCAGGCATGAAATCTTGGTCAAGTGTTCTAACAAAGGATTGGTACTATTCCTGAGTACAAATAAACCGTCATAGCTTGAACCATCGACTTTGATACCACTTGTTGAGTAAAGAGGCATAGAGGGCCTAAAATTTGGGATATTTAAACAAATGGACTAAGTAATAAATCACAAAAGTGAACCAGACACCACAACTTGATCCAAAACTTAAGGCTCCGATAAATTAGGGGAACTTAAACAAACAGACTGAACAATAAATCATAAAAGTGGATCTGATACTAAATCCCGACCCAAAACTTTAAGACTATAAGTCTACGGGTCCTCTCATCATATATATGTAATACCCCAAATATAGAATTTATTAGTATCTAAATTATCATTATCATTACTTATTTTTACTATTATTATTATATAAAACATACACGGGTTCAGAGTTGTTAAAATTATTGTTGATATTACTATATTATATATGTAATGCACGGTTAGCATGATTGGAATCATGTTATTAATAATAATAATATTATTATTATATTAATACTATTATTATATTATATAGAAGCAACCCATGCTTCACGAGGCTCATGGGATTGCATTATGAATATTATTATATATATATAAATTATTAGAGTTTGTTGCACGCTTTATATTTTAATATGATTATTGTTATGTATATATAAATGTTATAATTCATCACTTGCAGCGTGAAAGCTTAGGAACTCAATCTAATCAGGTTGTGCAGAGTGTATCACCATGTGTGTACCTTGTCCCACTTGTGTTCTTATTTTATACTATTAGTATATTTTAAGCACATCATAATACTCCTAAATATTTTTCTAATAACGTTAGCCGTCGAAGGAATTTTCCTAGAAAGAGAAACGTGATCTCTCTCTCAACTTTCTCCAATTAATCTCTTCCGATAAGTGATCTTCACAGAATTTAGCCAATTCCTCCCTTTTTATCTAATTTGTAAATTTGGATACTGTCAGGCATAGTTTTCTCTCAACATTTTTCCTCCTTACCATTTCAAACTCAGTTTGGGTAATAAAGTCAATTTGTTTATATTTTTACTATATTGTTTGGCAACTATCAGTGCCATTACAGTTCCTCAGAGTCAAGTTATTAGTGGAAGCACACTCCCGACTACCAACGGTGAGTGGATTTAAGCTCATGACCATACTTTTGGTCATTATTAATATATTCCCAAATTATATAAATTATTTATTTTAGAATGATTTATGTCAAGAGAATATATTGTTATGAATTATGCCTGTTTTAAAAATATTATTACTTTTACTGTTATCATGATAATTAATTATTTTGGAAAAACTCATGGGACCATGCTTGATGTATGAATCATTTAGATTTATTTATCAGTTAGAAAACATTATGAATCTCAGTTTTGTATGAAATTATTACTATTACTTTTTAGCCAATTAATAGTGAGAAACATATCAGCGAGTTAATGGCTGCAGGATTAATCATTAACCTTGGTACCAACTGGTCCGCTAGAGGACTAGCTCACCTACAGTAAGGAACCTAGTGAGGTGTCCATTTATGGGAACTAATTAAATGCCTATCAGATTAGCCATTGGCTTAGATTAGCTATTCAGCTCAGATATTTATTCCTGTTTCTCTACTAGTTATTGCCATGAATTCAATTAATTTATTATTTTAGTACAATCATATGTAATTATATATATAATATGTTTCACATCAGTTGCATGTATATGTTATGTATTTTGTTGATGTCCCATGAGGGTTGTGAGTGGAGGCTCACTCACTGAGTTGTGATGAACTCACCCTTCTCTTTTCCTTCCCTTATAGATACAGCTTCAGGCTCAGGTATACCACAAGATCCTTCCCAGTAGTGCTACAGCTTCCTTGGTGAGCTTCGCTTTGGAGTGGAGCTTATTATTGGTTATATCAGTTTAGTAGTGCTCCAATAATTGTGTTGGCAGAATCCCGGACATGCATTTTATTATTTTGACTACTTTTAGAATTCCAGTCATTTATTTAATTGTGTTTGAATTTGGTTCAGATTATGAATTTATGAAGTTTTATGTTTAAAACTTATGTTTTGAGAGCCTTTTCAGATTGATGAAATCTAGTTAAAATTGAAACATTTTGAATATATATTCAATTTATTTATGCATATTAGTTAATCATGCGATAAAAGGCTTTCATGGGGATCCAATTCCTCACGTGCCGATCACGCTTCGTAGACGGGTCGTGACAATATATTATTCACTCAATCCAAACTTAACCAATATAAGGCTCTAAACTCACACTTAAAATCAATACTAACATGTATATCCATGTTATATATAACGTTAGAAATGAAGATTAAGACAAAGTAGTTATTTTATAACACTAATCTCGTCTTTCATATTTTTTCTTAACTATAAGAAAAAAAGATTGAGTGTGGGTTAACATGTTTTTGTTTTCTTTTTTCTCTCTCATTTTTCCTTAACCAAACAATAGAAAACACACAAATCCACTCAATCTTTTCTCCTTTTTTTCTTGAAACAAACAAATGGAAAAGAGGGATAAACTTAACATGAGAGACCCACGACGCATAGAATCAATAATAAATAACAGCAATTTTGGTCTACATCTGACGTGGCGTATTTTGCCTTTTTACTTATGGGCAACTAGCATTATATTTTAGGGGTAATTATAGCAATTTTCCTTGATTTTTTTCAATATTACACTTACTTCCTTTTAATTTTGAGAATATACATTCATCTCCCTTATTCATTAATAATTTTTTAAAAATACCAAATTATCCTTTATTAAAAGAAAAAAAGTACTAAATTCTTCCTCTCATTCTCCTCCACCCTCCATCTTCCACCCTCCATCCACCTCTCACCTCCAATATCTGGGAACAAATATGTAGTCGCAACTTTGCATCAAACCAACACTCTTTTTGTTGTGTCTTTGCTTCTCAGTTCTTAGTTCTTACTAAGCTTTCTCTCTCTAGAAGGTTTTTTCTGCTCTGTCTGTGCATTGGAACAACAACAACAACAACAACACTCTCTCACTCATCAGATCTACAACCATTCTTCATTAGCTTCATTCCTAGGAGGTGGTAGCAACAAGATCGCAATGCCGATCCACTCATGTTCCACCGCAGCCGTCACCGGCAAACGGAGTAGTGCACCGAGAGAAGGTTCAGGTTCCGATCCCAGTTCTGCTGCCGAAGGACCAGGTGGTGGTGGCACCGACGAAGAAGCGCAAGGTGGTCTAATGAGAGGGAGAACACTATCTTTTGTTTTTTCTGGATCTGCACAAGCACAAAGCCACCCTCAGCCACGAAAACGGTCGCTCGCAAAGCCCAGACCGCGCCACCTCCCAGCCTCAGCTTTCGCCACTGCATCCAGCTCCGCACATCCTATTGCGTCCGCACCACCGGAGCGCACATCCTGTTGTCAGAGAAGCTTGTCGCGCCACCGCCTCTACTCGCTCGTCCCTCAATCCCAGCATCACGAGTCAATGCCAACGTGAACCAGCCGCCTGAAGCGGATCTTCCTCCCTACACAGCCGTCATCATCGCCGGAGCCACCTTTGAGAACCTGTCGGTCCAACCACAAAGCTGCTGCTACCTTTCTCTTATCAGCTTCTGCTTTCTCTTTTGTTATTTGTGTTTCTATTTCGTTTAAAGGGGTTGTTGAAGGTAAGGTTTTTTGTTTGGTCTAGAAGTTAATCAAGTTCAGATCAAGGGTTGAGGGTGGGGAGAATGAGAGGAAGAATTTGGTGTTTTTTTTTTAATAAAGGGTAATTTGGTATTTTTGAAAAATTATTCAAGGATAAAGGAGGTGAATATATATTTTCAAAACTAGAAAGGGATAAGTGTAATATTGAAAGAATTCAAGGAGGTTGTATTAATTACCCCTATATTTTATTTAAAGACAAACTATGAAGGTATTACGAACAAAAAAAAGTAAAAAAGTATGTCTTAAGTACATGGTTTACGTTAACCGATGTACACCTCTGCAACTCAGCTTCTTTTCTACATACACTTTTGGCCGCGGCTCATTGCCAAATTTAGATGAGTTTAGAAGGATCAACATAAAAAACAAAGGGCAGAAGGGTCTTGTTTATGATCAAGGATTCCTTGCTCCCTTCATGTTTGGGAGCAACGGTGCTCCTCCTATTAATAACCTGTTCATTCACTCATAATCACTAGATTTTGGGTAGTAACCAATGGATTTTGTACATATTCTTCATATCAATATTTTCATGATATTATATATAATTTATCAAACAAATATAATATTCTAAGATTACAAATTTACCCTTTCATTATTTTCAATCCCATTCCTTTCCATCCTTTCCCCGCTTCACTATGGGTCACTACATCTACCCCCACTTCCATATTGGAACCTCGTTGGAACGTTATTTGTGAAGGAATTGTGGTTTTAAGGTAATCCTGTGATAAGGGCAGGATATACCCAAATGTTACAATGATAAATAAAATGGTGCAAAGGTTAACGGATAAAGAGAGTACCATGGGAAATAGGGAAGTTGGTTGTTGCATTGGTTAAAAGAAAAAAAAAAGTTACGAGCTTTAGCTTTTGCAAATTGCCTATTGTAAATGAGAAACAAAATAGTTCTAGTTTAGCAGACGATGGACGTGGGGAAGGGAGGCTGGTGCATGGTTGCAGCGAGACAGAGGTGTACAAGAAGCAACCAGGTGCATAGCGGATACGATGAGTTGTGACAATGATGGTGGCTGATGGCAAAGTTGAGGGCAGAGTTGATGTGTGGCCAACATGGGAGAGATGGAAGAAACTGAAAGAAGAAAAGGTGAATGTCACATAAAGAAAATTAGAAATTAAAATGGGTTAATTTTGTAATTTAACGGGGTGAACGAGAGGGACTAACGTTAATCCCAAACACGTGGGGAGTAAGGAATCTTGGGCCCTTGTTTATGGGTCTGGAAACCACTATAAGTTTACTCACTTGTTTAATCTTGTCTTGAGCACTCTCAGAAATAGACAACAATGAGAACTACATTAGCTTCATTGCTTTCCTTCATTCTCTGCAACTGGATATATCTCAGTATCCACACTTCTGGCCAATGTCTTGAAGATCAAAGATCATTATTGCTGCAATTGAAGAACAACCTTTGTATCGAGAATGAAAGTTCCAGTAAGCTTAGGTTGTGGAATCAAAGTATTGCTTGCTGTCATTGAAGTGGTGTAACCTGTGACGATGAGGGACATGTTATTGGCCTTAATTTCAGTGGAGAATCAATCTACGTAGGATTTCACAATTTAAGCAGCATTTTTAGTCTTCAACATCTCCAAAATTTAAATCTGGCTGCTAATAACTTCAATTCGGTGATTCCTTCAATATTCAACAATTGGAGAATTTAACTTACCTGAACTTGTCATATGTTGGCTTTGTGGGGCAGATTACAATAGAGATTTCTCAGCTGATAAGGTTGGTAACTCGTGATATCTCATCTCTTGCCTATTTAAAAAGTTAGGGGCTGAAACTTGCGAAACCAAATATGCAAAAGCTTGTTCAAGACCTCACCAGTGTTAGGCAACTCTATCAAGATGATGGTGTACGCGTAACAGCATAGGGACATGAATGATGCAATACTTTGCTCTTGCTAAGCTCGGATTGAGTCAGATTCATGCAAAATTTGAGAGAATAAAGAAAGTGCTATTCACATGCTTTTACACATTTTTAATTTGACTGATTACAGCTGATTCTACTATATCTTTTTCCTCTACTTTCTCTGTACAAGCTCCGGTTAGTACATAGTGTAGTTCTTTCCACTAATCAATGCCAAATCTAGAGAGTACAATGGCTTGACTTGATTTGGAATCAATTATAAGGGCCTGCTCCCACCTCATTGTTCCAACTCAAGGATCTTTAACAACTTTTTTTCTCTTATCCTAAATTGAGTGGCACCCTAGACCTTAACATGATTGGCAAGCTGGGAAACCTTACAGAACTGATACTGCTAAGTTTGGCTTCTTGCAAGTTGATAGCAATTTTGCAATTCTTGAAAAGTCAATCAGGAGTGATAGATATGGACCTCTACAACAATGCCTTGACCAATACTATATCAAGGTTCTTGGTTGCAAATGAACGGAACTCTTACCATACTTGATTTAGGGAGAAACAAACTCTATGGTACTATTGATCCATTTCCTGACTTATGTGACTCGAGAACATTACATCTTAATGGCGACTCCCTACAAGGAAAGATTCCTAAATATCTGCTTCAATGTACCATGTTAGGGATTCTAGACCTTGGAGATAACCAGATAGAAGATTGGTTCCCCTGCTGCTTGAAAAACATATCTACTTTACATGATCTTATTCTGAGGTCCAACAAATTATATAGTTCTCTCCATTGTCTAGGAGCCCAAGTACAATGGCCACATTTATAGATTATTGACCTTGCTTCCAGTAATTTTAGTGGCAGGATTCCACTATCATTATTTGGAACCTGGAAAGGAATGATGACTGATGGAGATGATAAGATCATGTCCAATCTCAAAGTTCTTTGGTTTGAAACAGCTAAACCAATATAATTACCCATACAAAGTGACATTCACTAGCAAACATCTATGTATGGATTTGGCACAGATACTAACTATCTTCACTGCTATTGACATCTCATGTAACGAATTTTAGAGAGTGATACAAGATGGGCTTGAAGAATTGAAAGCATTGTACATACTTAACCTTTCATATAATGTTTTCTCTGGCCTTATCCCACCATCAATAGGAAACATGAAAGAACTTGAATCATTAGACCTCAAAAAACTACTTGAGCAAAGAGATTCCCGCACAACTAGCAAGTTTATCTTTTCTTCCAGACTTGAGCCACTCTTATTGTAATCATCTAGGGGGAAAATTCCAATTGGTAACCAAATTCAATCACTTGAAGCAGCCTCATTCAAAGGCAATGATGGGCTATGTGGACCTCCGGGATCTGAAATTTCCCATACTGACATTGATTGAAATTTTATATATGTTGAACTGGGATTTTGTTTTGGGATTGGAATTATTGTTTTGCCTTTAGTTCTCCATATAAGCCCAGGTTAATATGGCACTGGGATGTGTAGATAACATGCTTTATCGCATCTTCCCTCACTTGGATTTTTTACATGAATGTCGTGGAGGGTGAAGATACATACCTACCTCTAAGGTGGATGGGTCAGTAGTTATTGCATTTGCATCCTTTTTTTTTTTTGGTAATTTCAATATTTTCAAACATTTTGAAAACATTAGGAACATAAATAGAACAGAACGACTTTTCGATCTAAATCGAAACTTTGATTAAATGTAAAAGATATAAATAGATGTCTATCCAATATATTATTATGAACACATTTGTTAACATAAAGATAATTGTGAAAATTATTTGATAGTTCAAGGGAAAAATACTATTTTCTCTCTATGTATATATTGAAAATTTAAAAGCATTAAAAATTATTAAAATAATAAAGTATATATCTCCGATTTTATTTTATATTGAAATTTAAAAAAATAAGCTGATGAAAAGTAACTTATAGTTTTGAACATACAAACTGAAAATCACACAAGCTATAAAGCATTTTCTACACTTATGATTTGGAGGTAAGTGAGATAACAGAAGACAAGAGAATATCAATGGATTTTTTCTTTTTTTTTAAGGATATTTATCACCTAACGCATTGACTAATTCCTTTATATACTAGAATTATATTTAAGGAGACAAACGTTGATCACAAATTTTAAAATTATTCTATTTTTAATGAGAATAATTGAACCATCATCGATATTAATTAATGAAGGAGAAGGCCTTGTTCATCACCTCACCTCAGTCATCCCATGGTTGAATGGAGTTTAAACTATCATGAATCATGATAAACAATTTTGCCCAAAAGCAAAAGGATAATGAAATCTCTAGGAAGATATATATATATATACATATATATATATAGAGAGAGAGAGAGAGAGAGAGAGAGAAATACCATTCCAACTAGCAAATGAGTTTTTGTCCTAATCCTAATAAATTACATCTACGTAATGCATGTTTTACTCTATGTTTGGAAGATTGATTTTGTTAGAATTAATTTTAGGGAGTGATTATTGCCACTCCTAAATGGCTATTATCATCCTTACTTAATTATTATTTCTTCATTTTCAATAAAATACCCTTCTCCTTTTTTGTTAGTCATAATGACAATCTCTCTCTCTAGAGAATCATAATAACAATCTAATATTAAAAAATTATTATTATAAATTATATTTTTATGTAAATTTATTGTTTTATTTCAGTTAAATATTTAAATTTTGCCTTACACATTCTTAATTGTTTATTTTTAAATACAATTAATTTATTGGACACAATTATTTTAATTTTGAAATTAAATTATTTTTTCATATATTTCACAATGTACTAATTATTTTCATACTAAAATAAGATACCGATTATTTTAAAAAATAATGTTCGGAAGTAAATAACAATAACTGCAAGCCAGTTTTATCACTGTTAACGCATGTATCCAATTTTTTGTGTTTAATGTTAATATTTTCAATATAAAAATATATTTCAATTTTTTTTCTCTTTGATCTAATAATTTTAATTTACTTTCAAAATTTTAAGATTCATTTTTTTTCATAGAAATCACTAAATATACATTTTTTTTAAAAATAATTGAGAAAATATTTTATTGACTCAAATGAAAACTTCTCACTTTTATGAGAAAAATTATATTTGGCTAATTCGATTGAAAAAAAAAAAAGAGGATAAGTGAAGTATTAATTTTTCATAGAAAATTGAAAAAGCATAGGCACACAAGTAGAAATGATAGAACGTTTTGAGAAATTTATGAAAAATATTAAAATATTTATTTTAATAATATACTATAATATACTAGATATGTATTTGTTATGAAAATGATAGAACGTTTTGAGAAGTTTATGGAAAATATTAAAATATTTATTTTAATAATTTACTACGTATGTACTTGTTATGAAAAATGATAGAACGTTTTGAGAAGCTTATGAAAAATATTAAAATATTTATTTTAATAGTACACTAGATATTAAAATGGAACAACAGGTGAAATCATTGAGAAATTAAATGGGACTTTTCTGCTAAAAGATGTGGTAATTGTGGAAAAAGAAAATTTGGTTGTGTTTGATGTTTCTACCTCCCAAAATAAATCATATGTGCAAAAATTGATAGTTATATGTTCTCCTTACACAGTACACAAGAAAACTATTTATATCACTCATTTCTTGTTTGTTATTCATGAGTGTGTTTGTAAAAATATTTGGTAATCCTACTATTTATAAGGAAAATATATGTTTTTTATATTTTTGATTAGGGTGTTTTTCATAAGTTAAGCTAATGACATGAAAGAGCACTTATTGAGAGGTAACTCATGTTTTTATTGCTTCTTATTTTTATGTTTAGCAGATAGTGTTTGTTGAGTCTGCTTTAGTGCCCCATTGAGTTTGGAGCCTTCCACTGCCTCTGGATAGTGGCAATGATGCTAAGTAATAAGTGATGGCTGGCTGCATGGAAAACATGGGAGTTTCTTTTTTCTCTTATTAGTTATGTTCCAGCCACAGAAATTAACGATCATTGCAACGTGAATGTAGTGCTTTGTTGACTTCATAGCCCGCTCGTGAAGGTACAGTCACCGGTGAACTAAAACTTACAACAGCCATGTGGGGTTTAACAATTTGCCTTCTGAAAAACTTGCATTTGAAAGCACGTATCACTCATAGTCATCATCCGCAATGAAAATTCAATCAATCTTATCGCTTTTGCTGATATCAATCTATTGGATATGCCTCAAACATATCAATTATTTGGTCTCTGGTCTTTGTCTCGAAGATCAGAGGTCACTGATGCTGCAATTTAAGGACAATCTCACATTTGCGTATCCTAAGAGTTCCACCAAGCTGAAGTCGTGGAATCAAAGTATTGATTGCTGTCAGCGGGGCGGTGTAACCTGTGATGCTGAGGGACATATTACTGGTCTTGACCTCAGTGGAGAACTGATCGATGGTGGATTTGATAATTCAAGTAGTCTTTTCAACCTACAACATCTCCAATTTCTGAATTTGGCTGACAATGACTTTAATTCTATGATTCCATCCAAAATCAACAAGTTGGAGAATTTAATTTACCTGAATTTGTCATATGCTGGATTTGCGGGGCAGATTCCAAAAGAGATTTCTCACTTGACAAGGCTAGTTACTCTTGATCTCTCGGGTGCTGACTTTTATTTCTTATCAAGGGAACAACGGCTGAAACTTGAAAACCCAAATATATCGAAGCTTGTCCAAAATCTCACCAGGATTACGAAACTTTACCTGGATGGTGTACTTATATCAACTCAGGTGCAAGAATGGTCAAATTCTTTGTTGGCGCTGCCTGGGCTGCAAGAATTGAGCATGTCTCATTGCAATCTCTCAGGACCGCTTGTTTCTTCACTTGCAAGACTTGAGAATCTCTCGGTCCTTATTCTTGATCGCAACGATTTATCATCCCCGGTGCCAAATACATATGCGGATTTTAAAAAATTGACCACTCTCAGTCTATCTTCTTGTGGGTTAATTGGAACATTTCCTCAGAAGATTTTCCATGTTCAAACATTGTCTGTTATTGACATATCTGGCAACAACAATCTCCATGGGTCCTTTCCAGAGTTCTCACCCAATGCGTCTCTCCACACCGTAAAAGTAAGTGACACAAGCTTTTCTGGAGCACTTCCCCCTTCTATTGGTAACATGATGCAATTATCCACATTGGATCTTTCTTACTGCCAATTTAATGGAACACTTCCCCATTCACTATCAAAGCTCGCGGAGGTTAGGTACCTATATTTGTCATCTAACAAATTCATAAGCACAATTCCATCGTTTAAAGGACTACAAAATCTCATCAGCATTGACTTGAGTAACAATTCCATCGGCGGGAGTATTCCTTCATCTCTTTTCATACTCCCATCACAGCAGGAGATTAGGTTTTCCAACAACCATTTTAGTCAATTGGAGGAATCACAAACGTGTCTTCATCTGTCGTAAGGATCCTTGATTTAAGGAACAATGATTTATCAGGGCCTATTCCAGCATCAATCTTCCAGCTTAGAGGACTTGCTACCCTCCGACTTTCCTCAAACAAGTTCAATGGCACAATACATCTAAGTAAGTTTTCTACAATAAGAGATTTAACTTCACTAGACCTTTCAAACAACAACTTGTCATTCAATGAGAATGTTACAGATGCTGACATCTCTTCCTTTCCAATCCTTAATGATCTAAGCATGGCATCATGCAACTTGAAAACTTTTCCTGCTTTCTTGAGGTACCAGTTCAAGTTATTCTTTCTGGAATTGTCAGATAATCAGATTCAAGGAACTGTGCCCAATTCGATTTGGAAACTAAACACTCTTCAATTGCTTAATCTTTCTCACAATTTTCTAACTGATTTAGAAGGGCCATTTCCGATTACTACTTCCTTTTTGGAAGTCCTTGACCTTCATCATAACAAACTACAAGGGCCAATTCCTTTTTTTCCTAAAGATGCTTCCTATGTATATCACTCCAGTGACAAATTTAGCTCTTTTATCCCAGTTGAAAATGGTAGTTACTTGTCTAGCACAGTCTATCTTTCTCTAGCAAATAATAATTTCAGTGGCAGCATCCTTGATTCCATCTGCACTGCTTCAATGCTTGAAGTTCTTGATCTTTCACATAATAAATTTTCTGGCACAATTCCTTCTTGTTTAATGACATCAAGTGAGTTCCTTGGAGTACTGAATCTGGCGGGTAACAAGCTGACAGGTCCTATCCCCAACAGTTTTCCAACTTCTTGTGCTCTACAGACTGTTGATCTTAGTAGAAATCAATTAGAAGGGCCACTTCCAAAGTCCCTTGCCAATTGCACGGAATTACAGGTATTAGACATTGGAAGAAATCTTATTGTTGATGGCTTTCCTTGCTTTCTGAATAACATATCCACACTTCGTGTCTTGGTGATGCGGAACAACAAATTCCATGGTCCCATTGGATGTCCAACTGACAATGGTGATTGGCCCATGCTTCAGATTGTTGATCTAGCCTTTAACCAATTTAGTGGTAAACTACTTGGAGAATGGTTCAAAAGTTGGAAGGCAATGATGTCGAATGAAGATGAAGCTGAATCTGAGGTAAAACATATTGAATTCCATGATTCTTTCTCTTTGGGAACAAACTATCAAGATTCGGTAATAATTATGAGCAAGGGTCTAGAAATGGAATTGGTTAAAATCCTCAGAGTCTTCACTTCCATTGATTTCTCGTACAATGAATTTGAAGGACCAATACCAAAGGAGCTTATGGATTTTAAAGCACTCTATGTGCTTAACCTATCAAATAATGCTTTATCTGGTCATGTTCCATCATCCATAGGGAATTTGAAGCATCTAGAATCGTTAGATCAGTCAAACAATTCATTGGAAGGAGAAATCCCCATTGAGCTTGCAAGCTTAAACTTCCTTTCCGTTTTGAACCTCTCCTCTAATCATCTGACAGGCAAGATCCCAACAGGTACTCAACTTCAATCATTTCAGCCAAGTTCATTTGAAGGAAATGATGGGCTTTTTGGACCTCCACTAACCCCAATTCCAAACTATGGAAAGCAAGAACCATCACCACCTGCATCAGTAACTAGGCCTGGAGCAATTGATTGGAATTTTCTAAGTGCGGAATTGGGACTGGTTTTTGGGCTTGGAATTGTCATTGGTCTCCTCTTGTTTTGGAAGAAATGGAGGCTGTGGTATTGGGAACTTTTAGACAAAGTTCTTTGTCAGATCTTCCCTCAGCTAAGTCTTGAGTACGAGATACGTGGAGCAAAAAGGTACAAAGTTCTGACATGGAGGCATTAGCGATTCTTGTGTATGTTAATAATGGTTGATGACATTATAAGTGTGAAAAGTTTGATGCTTGGGTTGTTTTAATCAGTTATCTAAGAGCACCACTAAAAGATTAAAAATATGAAATAGTTAGGATATGTTTAGTTTTGGATTTCAATTTTTATTTTTAGTTTATCAGTTTTTAAAATTTTATGAAGAAAATATTAAAAGTTAAAAATTAAATTTTATAATTTTAAAAATTTTTAATATTTTTTTTAAATTTAAAAAATTAAAAATAAAAATTGAAAACTAAAACTAAACATGCCCTTGCCTTTTTCATTGATTATTTTAACTCTTTAATAAGTGATCTGAAGATACTGATTATCAAAGCTCTTCTTGTGTAAGTTTACTTTATTTCGTAGCTTTTGATTCTGGATTGTATTATTGGGCCACGCGTGTGCTTTTTATCGTTTTTGTTTTTTGTGTAAGGATGCTTTTTATCTCTTTAGGGTGATAATAAGTATTGTGCTGTTGCTTCGTTTACTACAATAACATGTATCTAGGGTTGTGGTTTATAATTTTTCTAGTTTATTTATAATTATATTTTTTTTTCCTAAATGTCTCGGATCATCAATATATATAATTCACTGCACATAGTATTTATTACTATGTTTAATCAAAGTAAAGATATATTAATATATTTATATTATTTGATTTTAAATATTATGTATTGTCCATAAAAACTCAATAATTAAAATTAAAATATGTCCTTTGTATTTTACACTAACACATATCATTAAAATTAAATTTTATTATTATATTAGTTCTATTTTCTGTCCATAAATTGCGAATTTATTAGTACAGTATTTAACAATTTTTTATTTCCTTTTTTAATTTGTTTTTAAAATGTTTTAAGACTAATGAGTATAACACTAATGATTAAAATTTAATTTTATTATTATATTAAATTCTATTTTTATTAAAAACTAAAATTTCCTATTTTCGATCTAATCTAAAAATGTGTTCGTTTAGATTATATATATATAATTTTATATTTTTAAGTTTCAGTTTTATAAATATTTTTAAATTTATTTCTAATTTATATTCTTAAAATTATCGATTTTATTGATATCTTTTATTCTAACAGCATTTAAAAATTTTACTTCAATTCTCTATTAGATTATATTTATTCACACACATAAGTTTATGACTTTCAGTTTTAGTTTTATGTCTATTTTTAAATTTATTTCTATTTTAGATTCATAAAACTATGGATTTTATTGATATCTTTTATTAAAACAGTATTTAAAAATTATAATTCCCTATTTTTTATCTGATCGAAAAATGTTTTCTTTTAGATTATATATATATATATATATATATATATATATATATATATATATAATTTTAATTTTCTTAGTTTTAATGTTATAAATATTTAATGGAACAATCTTATTTTTTATTATAGAATTAAAAAGACAGTTGATGAGTTATCAAAATAAAATTAAGCACGACATTATAATTTAAAAAAACTAAATTTAGTTATATCAATATATTATATATTAATATATTTCTATTATTTAATTTTAAATATTATGTATTGTACATAGAAAACTCAACCGTTAAAATTAAAATATGTCCTTTGTATTTTACTCTAACACCAACCATTAAAATTAAATTTTATTATTATATTAGTTCTATTTTCTATACATAAACTACGAATTATATTAGTATCGTATTTAATTGCGTGGCAATTTATTTTTCAATCTAATTTTTTAATTCTTTAATAAGTGCTCGCTAAATACTGATTATCGAAGCCCTTCCTTTTTAGTTTTATTTCCTATATAGTTTTACTTACTTGGTAGCTTTTGATTCTAGATTGTAGTATTGGATCAGATGTGTGCTTTTTATCAGTTTAGGTTGATAGTAAGTATTAGCAATTAAATATTTGGATCCTGTACTATTGCTTCTTTTAGTACAGTTACATGCGTATAAGGTGTTGTAATTTAACAATTTGGGAAAATCACAATAACTTCCTTTTAATTTAACTTGATCTTACACTTACTTTCTCTTAGATTTTAAAATCTAGAAGGAGATATTCAATCTAGAGACAAGTATGATATTAACTAGCCTCAAGTATAATATTAACTAATCCTAAATGCTATTCATTTCGCCAATGAATAGCATTCTATAGAAATAGCTACCATCACTACTTTTTGTTATTTTCATTTAACAGACTTATTTACTAATTTTATAAATATCTTTTATAATTAAATTAACAAAGATGTTTATCTTCACTATTTTTTAATAAAAATACATCAAGTTAAATTTTTTAAGTTGACCTATATTAACTACCATAATAACAAAAAATAGTTTGGAGGCTAAATTTTATCTATATTTCACATTTTTAATAATATTTTTTTAATATATATTTGCATTGTAATATTTAAAAGGCTAAATTGGCTTTTGGCTATTTATCTTTCTTGAATTTTTCATTTTGGTCCCTCAACTTTTATTGACTAAAGTCCCAAACCAGTCCCTCAGATTTATATTAGGGGGACAAATTAGTCATTCAGATTTAGAAAATTCCATATATATTAGTCATCCAAATTTTATAAAAGGGGACAAGTTACTCCCTCTGTCAAATTATTCTCTGAATTGTTAACAGAAACGTCCATATATTCTGTTAATTTGCTTATATGTACTGTTAATTTTTATAGTGAATCAGAACTTGCCTCATTTCTCTATTCTGCACAGAACAAAAGCCACAATCTATCTTCTCAGCAGAAAGCTATGGTGAGATAACAAATGAAAAAAAGGTCTAAACGACAGGAGTGAGATAAATTAGAATCCATCATAAAAATTAATAGTACATTTAAACAAATTAACAATACGCATAAGTAAGTTAATAGAACACATTTTATATGACAATTATACAGAGGGATTAACCTGTCCCTTTTTATAAAATTTGAGGGAGTAATATGAGATTTTCTAAATCTGAAGGACTAATTTACCCTATTTAAATTGAAAATTATTTAAAATATAAGAGATTAAATTAAAATAATATGAAAGTAAAGAAATAAATTGTCAAATCAAGTAAATGTAAAAGACAAAAAAGATTATTTTGCCTATATAAAAAGATGTCTTCTAAGGCACTTTCGTCGACAATGTGTTTGGTTTCACATTGAAACCATTTAAAATGGAAAAATATTGTGCATATTCATTTGATATAGGACACTGTGTTGACTCATTTCTTATTTACCATTGAATATGACATAAACACTATTTAAATGAGGTCCATATTTCATTTAATAATGAATGAAAAGTAAGTTAACACAGTGTCTTATATTAAGTGAGTACAAATAACATAACTTTTCAAAACATATTTTAGAGCATTGAACATTGTGCCGTGGATGTTTGGTTTTACGTTGAAGCTCTCCAAGAATTGATTTTGGTGCTAACTAGAGGTTTGACAAGAAGTAACTATTTCTTGCTTTCCCGTTTTAATTATCACGTTGACAACAACCTAAAATGTGATGTTACCTATTTGATCCTTATTATTTCTTTCATTTACCATTGTTCTGCGCTGTTTATTTTATGTTTTGTATCTTTTTTTAGTAAGTGCAAATTCAAAAGTAATTTTGATCAGTACTTTGCAAACAATATTAATTATTATATCAAAGTTATTTTTCAAATTAAATTACCAAACATAAATCGCTTTCCCTTAAAGTCAATTTTACCACAATCAATTATACAAATATAAAACTAAACACACATTTAATGCCCGGTACCTATACATTCTGTTATTTAGCATAATCTTATTAGTTTATTAAGCTTTTTTAGCATCTATGTCAGCTTCTTTAACAAGCAAGACGACTAATGTGGTCTTTACTTAGTCACTTTTGTGAAATGGATGGTATGGCAAATTTGTATTGATCTTTTTATTTAAAAAATGTGTCTTCTTGTGTGTTTGAATTGAGTGCAAATGAGAAGAAAATGAAAATGAGAGAGAGTGTGAGATATAATAGAGGACTCATAGACTTGTAGTCTTAATGTTTTGTGTTGAGATGTGGTGTCAGACATACTTTTGTGATTTATTGCTCAATCTATTTGTTTAGTCTCCCGAATTTTGGGTACCTTCAACAATTAGTTTAAGGGGGCCCAAAATTCAGGAGACTTAAATAAATGAACTGAGCAATAAATCACAAAGTACCAACAAATATTAACCAAAGAGATTGGGGGGGGGGGATTAAGGAGTTTTAAATAAATAAACTAAGCAATAAATCATAAAAGTGTGCATAGTAGCATCCTAACTTTTTTGTGAAAATAATGTTCTGCTTATTGGACCCAAGCCTATAACTAGCATAGGTATTACCCGTTTTGTATTCTGCAGGAAGCCAATAAAGAAGAAGCCCAACCCACAACATACACAATTGAAAACACCTTCTCTCTCTCTTTTGCCTTCTATGCTTCCATTGGAGGTTGCTTCTTCTTCTTCTTTTCTTTTTTTCATGGTTATTTAACGAGAAAATTGTCAGGACTTATTTGAAGGTTTACTCTTATTTCAAGGACAAAATGCACATCACCCAAGGCTAAGGGAGGTAAAGTACACTTATTTTCTATTAACAATTGACAAAAATTTAATGAAAAAGACTAAAATGTACATTAATAAAAAAAAAAACTAAGGATCACAGTGCACATTCTTTTAGGTTAAGCATCAAAATACACGTAACCTATAACCTAGGGTAAAGTGATGTTATCCCTTTAAAATACAATTCCAAGGCAGACAACACTTCTTCTCCCATATCCTTCCTTTATTTTCGACTAAAATTTGAGATAATAAAAAGTCTTATACATGAGCATTTACACCTCTTTCGTTAACTGATTACACTAATTCCACCAAATCTTTTTCTCTACTTTTTCTATTCTCTATTCTCTATACAAGTTCCCATCACTGCACAGAGTAGTTCTTTCCACTAATAAGCTTGATGGTCAACTAGGTGATTTTATCATTGCCATGTCCAGAGAGTGCAATGACCTGAGCTGGAATCAGTTAGTAGGGCCTATTCCCAATTCGTGTTGTAACACAAAGATCTTCAATAACTCTTTCTCTCTTATCCTAAGTTGAGTGGCCCCCGAGAGGTTTAACATGATTGGCAAGCTGGGAAACCTTACTGAACTTGACCTTTCATGCAACAACCTCAGATTAATTGAGCTCAATCTTCATAAGCTGCAAAGTTGAATAATTGGATCATACAATTCACTTCTAATACTTTTAAAAATGGCAGGATTGTTATTTTCTGAATAAATTAAAGACTATGGAAGATGCAGACTTAAATTTAGTAGAAATGAGATGCTGATAATTACACAAAGGTAATATTCTCATAATAATAAGCAGCCATTCTTTTAGCTATAGATTATTAGACTGAGAATTTTTTGACGAAGTATTATTGAAATTGACCATTTAATAAATGCTTCACAAGGACACAAGAAGAAATATCAAATATGGTCGATTATTTGATGAACAGAAATTCAAATAGCTTTATTTTACAAATGGATAGAAAGTGCGTGGCAAAAGATGGTGTCACTGAATGGAGTCTAATCCTACACATCTTTCCTGTCGCTGCCTGCTTTGTTCCTGTCTGATTCAGATCGGCTCATTAGCCCAATCGATTTGGATCCAATTACAATCAATCATATATTGATTTTGATAATTGAATTTACATCTTTCGACTTGAAATCCAATCCGAATCAATTTTTTTTAATATTATTGCTATTGTTGTTGTTGTTATTGATTACTAACGGTAGCATTTACTAATATTCATTTATTATTTATTATTAATAATATGCAATTCGAGACTCAAATGAATGACACAATATTATTATTGTAAACTTATGCCATATTAAAATATAGCATCTTAACATATTTAATAAATAAGTATCCCATTTCATCTTATCTAAAATTTTGATATTTTACAATTTAGAGCATTTTTATTGAATTTTTGGGTGAAAATCGAAAGAAAAATAATAAATAAGTAAATTCAATTACCCAATTTGAATCAACCCAAAGTTGATCGGATTAATTTAGTTTGGATTTTACAAAATAAAATTATAAATCCGAACCACCGAAATGGGTGTCAGATAAAGGGGAGGGAATGATAGTGGGGAGGAGTTAGAAATAATTTCTGATTCAGAGAGAAGATACGTTGATCTGGGATTTTCTTTTGGGGTTGGAAAATTGGAATTATTGTTTTGCCTCTTGTGCTCTATATAAGCCATGGAGAATGTGAACACATAGGTAACATGCTATCGCGCATCTTCCCTCAGCTGGATTTCGTATATAAACGCCATGGAGGGCGAAGATACAGAACTCCAAGGTGGACGAGTCACTGATTATTGCAGCAAGTCATTAGTATTGAAATTAGTATTGAACCTGTTTACCGAGCACATGTATCCCATTCCATCCAGCAAATTATGTTGACCAAACAAATCAACCAACAGCTACTGAGCTCCAAGGGTTAATGTTCACTAGCTAGTCTCTTTCAAGTTTCAAACTTTCAATACTATGCCGTAAATTGGAAGGCAACTTTCGAAGTTCCATTGCTCGTCACTTTTTTTAGTGCAATGAACATCCAGACAATTTCCTGCTAAAAGTCTTGAGAGTTGGCCTACTACTTTATGTAATAGTGTATACTGGAGAGAATGATTACTTTGAATTAAGAAGAAAGACACAAGTCATGACTGAAATTCAAAAGTCATGATGATGCCTCTTATAAAAGGTGCTAATCGTAGGCCAATTCATAAAGACTTTTAGCAGGAAATTTAATAAATTAAGATTAAAGGTTCATTTTCCTTCAAGCAAAATTGACGCATCATTGTAACGTGAATGCTGTCTGGTTGACTCCATCGTCCACCAGTGAAAGTGACACCATCACCAGCGAACTAAAACTTTTTCCATTTGAAGTGTAAATTGATTGCTTAAATTGACAAAATGTAAGCCTAGTAGTGAAATCTGAAAAAAATATAAGCCTAGTAGTGAAATCTGAAATGGTATGTGGACTGGACTAGAGCATTTTATGCAGGTTGGGCAGGCTGGTTTCTAAATTCGTGGGTCTAGTCTGTTTAGCTTGCAAGCTATGTGGAGTGGATAAAAAAAGTCCATAGATTGATAGACTAAAATTTTTGGTCAATTTTCATGCGAGTTGCAAGTTAAATGAGTCGATACACATATCATGGCTCATATACTCAGCTCTAACGACATTGCCCCTCCTTATAGTCAAGAGATGTAACAGTTTATGTGCATATAATTTCTTTCAATGAGATAAAAATGGTAATATAACCTTGTTTAAGGTATAATAAATTTTGTGATTGACAGGTTAAGATTTCTTATGTAACTCTCATGAGTACTTGAGTATTGGATGATGGAGTTGATTTTATGTAAGTATGAAAAATTGGAGGAAATAGTGAGAAAGTACATTTAGTAACTATTTTTGAGATTTTACTTAGAAACAAAATTTCAAAGAGTATTTCTTTTAAAATAATGGAAGAAGTATGGAAATTGTGAACTATTATTTTTATTAATAGCTTGTAAAAAATTACATGATTTATTGGCTATCCCATTTCATTTTAAATACTCATGCATTGATTGATTTATCTTTCTTGTCCATTTTATTTGTAGTCCAAGTTTTGAGGTTTCTTAGTAGTGGATTCATGGTATTGCTGTTTGCCCAAGAGATTTTTCTTGGTAGGCCTTTATTGTCAATTGAGGCTTTTTGGTTGTTGACTCTAGTATTTTGTAGCTATAAGATATAGGTTGAATATTTTGACTTATGTGTATGAATAAGAGTTTAAATATGATTTTTTATATAACTGGTCGTTATGATGTCTATAACTGATATTCTGGGAATTGTACCGGCTGTTGAATTTAGATTATCATATTGCTTTATGTAACAAATTAATTTGATATGGGAATTCTTCAAGCTTTAGGGGAGGTTTTGTTGGATTTTTGATAGCTAAAGATGAAAAGTTAGTATTTTATGTCAGTGAGACTTTGTCCTTAGGCTTACCGAGTTAATTGAGTTCCTTTAGTCTCTATGTTGGTCATGGCCTAAATTCGAGTTGTGACACTTTCTCCTACCAAAACTAGTAAAAAGGAATTGATTCACATTTTTAGGATACAGCCAACATTCACCAAAAAGACCAAATAAACAATTCCATAGAGTTAGCCACTAAGCAATGCAAAAGCAAGTGTGTGGTTGATTCCAAGCTAGCACTGCATATAACACACATATCACAGAAAATAGCCTTTGTGCTCTTAGAACCTACAACATGTTATTGGTGTTAATTCTGTTAAGTACAATTGTCGAGATAAAGGATTTAACTTTCAAGGGAGTTTTGGACTTCCAAATTGATTTTTCAAAAACAAAAAGAATTGTTTAAGGAGTGGGTTAGAAATTGAAAGTAAGATTTAAATGCAAAAATCTCAGGAGAACAGGACCTTTTATTTGGACCAATACCAAGTCTCAATGTTCATATACTACCCAAACAAATTGACAGTCATTAATAAACGACTATGTATGGATTTGGTAGAGATCCTAAATATATTCACGGTTATTAATTTGTCATGTAACAAATTTGAAGGAGTAATACAAGAAAGCACTAGGAGAATTGAAAGCACGTACTATGCAAACATAACCTATCATATAATGCTTTCTCTGGGCATACCCAATCATCAATAGGAAATATGAAAGAACTGAATCATTGGACCTATCAAACAACTTGAGTGGGGAGATTCTCTAGTTTATCTTTCCTTTCATACTTGAACCTCTCTTATAATCATCTAGTGGGAAAAATTCCAATTGCTACCCAATTCAATCATTTGAAGCAATTTCATTCAAAGGCGACGATGGGCTATGTGAACTTCGAAGATCTGAAATTTCCAACACTGATACAATATGGTTCTATTGATTGGTTTTTTATATCCTTTGATCTGGGATTTTCTTTTAGGGTTGGAAAATTGGAATTATTGTTTTGCCTCTTGTGCTCTATATAAGCCATGGAGAATGTGAACACATAGATAACTTAACAAATCAACCAACAGCTACTGAGATCCAATGGTTAATGTTCACTAGTCTCTTTCAAGTTTCAAACTTTCAATACTATGCCGTAAATTTGAAGGCAACTTTCAAAGTTGCATTGCTCTTCTCTTTTTGTAGTGCAATGAACATTCGGACAATTTCCTGCGAAAAGTATTTGAAAGGTGGCCTACTACTTTATGTAATAGGTGAATATTGGAGAGCATGATTACTTTTGAATTAAGAAGAAACACAAGTCATGACTGAAATGCAAAATTCATGATGATGCCTCTTGTAAAAGATGCTAATCGTAGGCCAATTCATAAAGACTTTTAGCAGGAAATTTAATGAATTAAAATTAATGGTTCATTTTCCTGCAAGCGAAATTGACGCATCATTGTAACGTGAATGTTGCGCTTGGCTGACTCCATTGTCCACCACTGAAAGTGACACCATCACCAGTGAACTAAAACTTTTTCCAATTGAAGTGTAAATTGATTGCCTAAATCGACACAATATAAGCTGAAAATTGATAAACTAAATGAAACTGACGAAGAAACAAATGAAGTGTGAAAAGACTATACAAAATAGCTCTATTTTACAAAGGGATAGGAAGTGCATGGCAAAAGAGGGTGTCACCGCATGGAGTAACTCTAACCGTAAACATCTTACCTGTCGCTGCCTGCTTTGTTCCTAGCTGTCTCATAAATCATTGTAGCGAAGCAGATCTGAAATATGATAAGTTTATAACATTTTTGCTAAAAATTAAAGCTCGATAAAAAGAAAGAAGAAAAAAAAGGAATGAAATCTCAGGGAACCAAACTAAAAATGGGATACAGCTAGCATTAAGAATAATATGTAGCTTTCCCCGTATCGCATTCCATCTAGCAAATGGGTTTCTGTCCTAAGCCAAATAAATAATGTTGACTTAACAAATCAACCAACAGCTACTGAGATGAAGGATCAAAGTTCAGTAGTCTCCTTCAGTACTATGCCGTTACCAATTTGAATGCAACGTCAAGTTTCATTGTTCTTCAGTTTTTGTAGTGCAATATACGTACTTGTTTATATAATAAGTGTACATGATTCCTTTAGAATTAAGAAAAAAGGCGCAAAGTCATGACTTAAATTCATGAGTCATGATGCCTCTTATAAAATACGCTTATAGAATTCGAGCTTTACTCTCCAATTCAAGAGCCTTCAGTTTTGGTCGATTTAAGAAACAACGATCACAAACAACACCTCGTATAGAGCTTATGACATCAACGTAATTTGCAATGTGCCAGTTTCAGAAATCAGAGGTGTGTCTTTTTTTTTTTTTTCCAAAGAATTTCTTTGGGCCTTATGGGATTGGCTCTTCAATTCTTTTTTGGTCTAAGGTATTTGTACATTTTGAGCGATGGTACACAATTTAAAATGTTTTGACCGGAAGACAAATTATAAAGACTCAGACCAAAAAGTAAAGAATAAAAGACTTGTAATTAGATGAAGAATTTCCAGCCACAGAAATTGACGATCATTGTAACGTGAACGTAGTGCTTAGTTGACTTCAAAGTCCACTCGTGAAAGTGACAGCATCACCGTGAACAAAAAGTTTACACAACAGCTATGTGAGTTATAACACTTTGCCTTCTGAAACCGCCCTTAAACTTGCAGTTGAAAGCACATTTGTCACTCATAGCCGTCATCCGCAATGAAAATCCAATCAATCTTACCGCTTTTGGTGATATCAATCCATTGGATGTGCCTCAGTCATAACAATTATATGGTCTCTGGTCTTTGTCTTGAAGATCAGAGGTCATTGATGCTGCAATTGAAGAACAACCTCACATTCAAGCCTGAAAATTCCACCAAGCTGAAGACATGGAATCGAAGTATTGATTGCTGTCAGTGGGGCGGCGTAACCTGTGATGATGAGGTACATATTACTGCTCTTGACCTCAGTGGAGAACTGATCTCTGGTGGATTTGATAATTCAAGTATGCTTTTCAACCTACAACATCTCCAATTTTTGAATTTGGCTGACAATGAGTTTAATTCTACGATTCCATCCAGAATCAACAAGTTGGAGAACTTAGCTTACCTGAATTTGTCATATGCTGGATTTGTGGGGCAGATTCCAATAGAGATTTCTCACTTGACAGGGCTGGTTACTCTTGATCTCTCATATGCAGGGGAACAGCCGCTGAGACTTGAAAACCCAAATATATCGAAGCTTGTCGAAAATCTCACCAGTATTAGGAAACTTTACCTGGATGGTGTACTTATATCAACTCAGGTGCAAGAATGGTCAAATTCTTTGTTGTCGCTGCCTGGGCTGCAAGAATTGAGCATGTCGTGGTGCAATCTCTCAGGACCGCTTGTTTCTTCACTTGCAAGACTTGAGAATCTCTCGGTCCTTATTCTTGATGGCAACGATTTATCATCCCCAGTGCCAAATACATATGCGGATTTTAAAAAATTGACCACCCTCAGTCTATATGACTGTGGGCTGATTGGAACATTTCCTAAGAAGATTTTCCATGTTCAAACACTGTCTGTTATTGACATATCTGGTAACAACAATCTCCATGGTTTCTTTCCAGAGTTCTCACCCAATGGATCTCTCCACACCATAGACGTAAGTGACACAAGCTTCTCTGGAGCACTTCCCCCTTCTATTGGTAACATGATGCAATTATCCACATTGGATCTTTCTCACTGCCAATTTAATGGAACACTTCCCCATTCACTATCAAAGCTCCCGGAGCTTAGGTACCTATATTTGTCATCTAACAAATTCATAATCACAAATTCATCGTTTAAAGGACTCCAAAATCTCATCAGCATTGACTTGAGTAGCAATTCCATCGGTGGGAGCATTCCTTCGTCTCTTTTTACACTCCCATCACTGGAGGAGATTTGGCTTTCCAACAACCAGTTTAATCAGCTGGACGAATTCACAAACATGTCTTCATCTGTATTAAGGCTCCTTGATTTAAGCTACAATTCGATGAATGGGAGCATTCCTTCATCTCTTTTTACACTCCCATCACTGGAGGAGATTCGGCTTTCCAACAACCAGTTTAATCAGCTTGACGAATTCACAAGCATGTCTTCATTTGTATTATGGGTCCTTGATTTGAGCTACAATTCGATGAATGGGAGCATTCCTTCGTCTCTTTTTACACTCCCATCACTGGAGGAGATTCGGCTTTCCAACAACCAGTTTAATCAGCTGGACGAATTCACAAACATGTCTTCATCTGTATTAAGGCTCCTTGATTTAAGCTACAATTCGATGAATGGGAGCATTCCTTTGTCTCTTTTTACACTCCCATCACTGAAGGAGATTTGGCTTTCCAACAACCAGTTTAATCAGCTGGATGAATTCACAAATGTGTCTTCCTCTGTATTACGGTTCCTTGATTTGAGCAGCAATGATTTATCAGGGCCGATTCCAGCATCCATCTTCCAGCTTGTTGGACTTGTTGTCCTCGAACTTTCCTCAAACAAGCTCAATGGGACAATACATCTAAATCAGTTTTCGACAATTAGAAATTTAAGTTCACTAGACCTTTCAAACAATAACTTATCATTCAATGAGAATGTTACAGATGCTGCCATCGCTTCCTTTCCAATCCTTAGTTATCTAAACATGGCATCATGCAACTTGAAAACTTTTCCTGCTTTCTTGAGGTACCAGTTCAGGTTAAGCAGTCTAGACTTGTCAGATAATCAGATTCAAGGAACTGTGCCCAACTGGATTTGGAAACTAAGCAATCTTCAGCAGCTTAATCTTTCTTACAATTTTCTAACTGATTTAGAAGGGCCATTTCCGATTATTACTCCTTCCTTGGGACTACTTGACCTTCATCATAACAGACTACAAGGGCCAATTCCCTTTTTTCCCAAACATGCTTCCAATGCAGTTCACTCCAGTGACAAATTTAGCTCTGACATCCCAATTGATAGTGGTAGTTACATGAATGTGACATATTATCTTTCTCTTGCGAACAATAACTTCAGTGGCAGCATCCCTAATTCCATCTGCACTGCTTCAAATCTTCTAGTTCTTGATCTATCCCATAATAATTTTTCTGGTGTACTTCCCTCTTGTTTAATGACAATAAGCCAGACCCTTGGGGTATTGAATCTAGGGAGTAACAACCTGATAGGCCCTATCCCCAATACTTTTCCAACTTCTTGTGCTCTACAAACTGTTGACCTTAGTAGAAATCGATTAGATGGGCCACTTCCAAAGTCCCTTGCCAATTGCACGGGATTAGAAGTATTAGACATTGGAAGAAATCTGATTGTTGATAGCTTTCCTTGCTTTCTGAATAACATATCCACCCTTCGTGTCTTGGTGATGCGGAACAACAAATTCCATGGTCCCATTGGATGTCCAACTGACAATGGTCATTGGCCCATGCTTCAGATTGCTGATCTAGCCTTTAACCAATTTAGTGGCAAACTACTTGGAAAATGGTTCAAAAGTTGGAAGGCAATGATGTCTAATGAAGATGAAGCTGAATCTCAGGTAAAACATATTGAATTCCAGGCTTTTTCCTCTGGCCTAAATTATCAAGATTCGGTAACAATTATAAGCAAGGGTCTAGAAATGGAATTGGTTAGAATCCTAACAGTCTTCACTTCCATTGATTTCTCACACAATGAATTTGAAGGACCAATACCAAAGGAGCTGATGGATTTTAAAGCACTCCATGTACTGAACCTATCAAATAATGCTTTATCTGGTTATGTTCCATCATCCATAGGGAATTTGAAGGATCTAGAGTCGTTAGATCTATCAAACAATTCATTGGAAGGAGAAATTCCCATTGAGCTTGCAAGCTTAAACTTCCTTTCGGCCTTGAACCTCTCCTTTAATTATCTGACAGGCAAGATCCCAACAGGTACTCAACTTCAGTCATTTCAGCCAAGTTCATTTGAGGGAAATGATGGGCTATATGGACCTCCATTAACCCAAATTCTAGATAATAGAGGGCAAGAACCATCACCACCTGTATCACTAAATGAGTCTGGAGCAATTGATTGGAATTTTCTAACTGTGGAACTGGGATTGGTTTTGGGGCTTGGAATTGTCATTGGTCCTCTCTTGTTTTGGAAAACATGGAGGCTGTGGTATTTGGAACTTTTAGACAAAGTTCTTTGCCGGATCTTCCCTCAACTGAGTCTTGAGTACGAGACCCGTAGAGGAAAAAGGTACAAAATTCTAATATGGAGGCATTAGTGATTCTGGTGTATGCTATTAATGGTTGATTACGTTATAAGTGTGGAATGTTTTATGCTCAAGTCATTTTAATCAGTTATCTAAGAGCACCTCTAAAGAATTAAAAGTACGAAATAGTCAGGCTTTGTTTAGTTTCATATTTTGGTTTTTATTTACACTTTTTTGGTTTTTAAAATTTATGAAGTAGATATTACAAGCTGAGAATTGAATTTATTAATTTTCAGAATTTTTAATATTTTCTTTATAAAATCTGAAAAATAAAAAATAAAAACTGAAAAATCAAACTAAACATGCTCTTATCTTTTTAACTCTTTAATGAGTGCTATCAAAATACTGATTATCAAAGCCCTTCTTATGTAAGTTTACTTTGTTTCATAGCTTTTGATTCTGGACTGTATTATTGGGTCATACGTGTGCTTTTTATCATTTTTTTTGTGGTAAGGATGCTTTTTATCAGTTTAGGGCGATAGCAACATAGTTTTAAAACTTAGACCAGTGATCGACTCAATCAATCAGGGTCATTTGGGTTATTAAATAGTCATTTAGTTAAATCGGTTAAATTGAATTTATATAAAAAATGTATATAAAAATTTAAATAAAATATAATAAAATAACAACTAATTAACAATTTGACACTCTTTAAGAGGTCCAAATATAAAAACATAATTAAATAACATAAATTCCTAAATATTATTTTCATTTCACAATCACAAATCACAATTATTAAATTCAAAACATAATTGCACAAGTGAATTCACAAAATTTTACATCACGAACTCACAAGTCATGATAAGATAAATAAATTTATTTCATTTTTCTAAAAGTCAAATTAGAATATATATTTTTAAGGTTTAGAAAAAGACATCATTTAGTCTAAAAAAGAAAAAAAAACAAAAAAAAAAAAAAACCCAACCGGGTCTTGTTCAACCAGCCGAGTCAAACCAGGTTGCATTGTTTTGATGCAAGACCGATTTAAACAGTAGCTCGGATTAATTTCATGACCAGTTTTTTGGTCGAACCGACCGATCTGAGCCGGTTTTTACAACTATGATAATAAGTGTTGTGTTGTTGCTTCATTTACTACAATAACATGTATCTAGGATTGTGGTTTATAATTTTTCTAGTTTATTTATAATTATATTTTTTTTCCTAGATGTCTCAGATTATCAAAATATATATATATATATATATAGAATTCACTGCACATTGAAATATTAAATTTTAATATATTAATCAAAGTAAAGATATATTAATATTATTTAATTTTAAATATTATTTATTATACACAGAAAAATCAATCATTAAAATTAAAATATGCTTTACTCTAACACCAATCACTAAAATTAAATTTTATTATTATATTAGTTCTATTTTCTATCCATAAATTGCGAATTATATTGGTATAGTATGTAATAATTTTTAATTTCCTTTTTTAATTTTTTTTAAAATGTTTTAAGACTAATGAATATAACACTAATCACTACAATTTAATTTTATTATTATATTAAATTCTATTTTTATTAAAAATTAAAATTTCCTATTTTTGATCTAATCTAAAAATGTTTCCGTTTAGAATGTGTGTGTGTATATACATATATAATTTTATCTTTTTAAGTTTCAGTTTTATAAATATTTTTAAATTTATTTATATTTTATATTCATAAAATTATCGATTTAATTGACATCTTTTATTATAACAGTATTTAAAAAATTTTACTTCAATTCTCTATTAGATTATATGTATACACACACAAGTTTCTGTTTTTAAGTTTTAGTTTTATAACTATTTTTAAATTTATTTCTATTTTATATTCATAAAATTATGGATTTTATTGATATCTTTTATTAAAACAGTATTTAAAAATTTATAATTCCCTATTTTTAATCTAATCTAAAAATGTTTTCTTTTAGATTATATATATAATTTTACGTTTCTAAGTTTTAATTTTATAAATATTTAGTGACAATAATCTTATTTTTTATTATAGAATTAAAAAGACAGTTGATGAGTTATCAAAATAAAATTAAGCACGACACTATAATAAAAAAAATACTAAATTTATTTATATCAATATATTACATATTAATATACTTATATTATTTAATTTTCAATATTATGTATTGTACATAGAAAACTCAATCATTAAAATTAAAATATGTCCTTTGTATTTTACTCTAACACCAATCATTAAAATTAAATTTTATTATTATATTAGTTCTATTTTCTAGCCATAAACTACAAATTATATTGGTACAATATTTAATTACGCGACAAATTATGTTTTAATCGAATTTTTTAATTTTTGGACAAGTGCTCTCTAAAGACTAATTATCAAAGCTCTTCCTCTATAGTTTTACTTATTTTCGTAGCTTTTGATTGTAGATTGTATTATTGGATCATATGTGTGCTTTTTATCAGTTTAGGTTGACAGTAAGTATTAGCAATTAAATGTTTGGGTGTTCTACTGTTGCTTCTTTTAGTACTGTAACATGCGTCTAGGGTGTTGTAATTTAACAATTTGGGCAAATCACAATAAGTTCCATATTTTCTTCTAGATTTTAAAATCTAGAAGGAGACAAGAAAATATAGAAAGAGACAAATGTAATATTAACTAATCTTAGCAGAGATTGTTATAATTTGTCTTGATAATTTTTCTCTTAGTTCATTTCGTCGATGAAGAGCATGCTATAGAAATAGTTACCATCACTACTTTTATTATTTTAATTTAACAGACTTATTTACTAATTTTATAAATATCTTTTATAATAAAATTAGCAAAGATGTTTATCTTCACTACTTTTTATAAAAATACATTGAGTTGAAAAATTTTATGTTGACCTATATTTATTACCATAATAAAAAAAATAGTTTGGAGGCTAAATTTTATCTATATTTCATATTTTTAAAGATGTAATACTTTTTTTCATATATATTTGCATTGTAATATTTAAAAGGCTAAATTGGCTTTTTTGGCTATTTTTCTTTATTGAGTTTTTCATTTTGGTCCCTCAACTATTATTTTTATTAATTTAGTCCCTTTTGCTTCAAATTGTTTTCAATTTAACCATAAATCAATTCCATCAAATAATTGACTGAAAATACTTATGTGACACAATGCACATTAAATCCAATTGTGTGCCATGTAAGTACTGTTCATGTTGTATCATCATTTTCCATAAATTATATGACGATAGTGGCTTAGGACTGAATTGAAAATAATTTAAAATATAAGAGATTAAATTGAGAAAAATCAAAAAGTAAAGAAATAAATTGTCAAATCGAGTAAATGTAAGCGACTAAAAAGAGTATTTTTCCTATCTAAAGAGATGTCCTCTAATGTACTTTTGCCAACAATGTGTTTGGGTTCACGATGAAACCATTTAAAATGGAAAAATGTTATGTGTATTTATTTGATATGTGACGCCATGTTGACTCACTTCTTATCTAACATTGAATAAGATGTAAATCTTATTTAAATGAAATCTACACTTCATTCAATGGTGAATGAAAAGTAAGTCAACATAATATCCCATATTACGTGAGTTCAAATAATATAACTCCTTATAACAGATTTTAGAGCATTGAACATTGTGCCGTGGATGTTTGGTTTTACGTTGAAACTATCCAAGAATTGATTTTGGTGCTAATTCAAGGTTCACAAGAAGTAATTATTTCTTGCTTTCCCGTTTTAATTATCACATTGACAACAAACTAAAATGTGACGTTATCTATGTGATCCTTATTATTTCTTTCATTTACCATTGTTCTGTGCTGTTTATTTTATGTTTTGTATTTTTTTTTAGTAATTACAAATTCAAAAGTAATTTTGATAAGCACTATCCAAACAATATTAATTATAGCAAAGTCACTTTTCAAATTAAATTACCAAATATAAATTACTTTCCCTTAAAGTCAATTTTACCACAATCAATTGTAATAAAATCAATTCTATTTATATCCAAATAAATTCTACAAATGCAAAACTAAGCACACACTAAATGTAGGGTACCTATACATTTTATTATTCGGCATATTCCTATTAATTAGTTTATTAAGGCGACTAACTTGGTGTTTACTTCGTTACTTTTGTGAAATGGATGGTATGACAAATTTGTATTGATCTTTTTATTTAAAAAATGTGTCTTCTTCTTGTGTGTTTGAATTAAGAGAAAATGAGAAGAAAATAAAAACAAGAGTGTGAGATATAAACTATGAGAACAGATAATTAAAATAATATGAGCTAATTATTGAGCAAAATGGTTGAAGGTGCCAAAATTTCGAGAGGTTTAAACAAATGGACTAAGTAATGAACCATAAAAGTGGGCCCGACACTATATCTTGATTCAAAACCTTAAGGCTACGAGCCTATGAGTCTTCCCATCGTATATACTATTTACTTAGTCTAAACTTAGCCAATGTGAGACTTCAAACTCACACTTAAAACCAACAATCTCCCCCATTGTGAGACCCAACTTGGTGTTCTCCCCCTTAGCAGAAGCTTTCATGGCAAAGTTAGACATAAAGTCTTGCCCCAGTGCTTTAACAAAGGGTTCGTCCCACACCTGAGCACAAACAAATCATCGTAGCCTGAATCATCGACTTTGATACCACTTGTTGAACAAAGTGGTAAAGGGGCCCTAAAATTCGAGAGATTCAAACAAATGAACTAAACAATAAATCACAAAAATGGGTCAGATATTATATCTTGATAAAAAAACTTAAGGTTTCGATATCACTTGTTGAGCAAAGTGTTCGAGCGAGACCCAAAATTCGAGGGACTTAAACAAAATGACTAAATAATAAATCATAAAAGTGGGCCCGATATTAGATCTTGACCCAAAATTTTAAGACTATAAGTCTATCGGTCCTTCCATCATATATATTATTTACTCAGACCAAATTTAATTAATGTGGGACTCTAAACTAACTCATACTTAAAACCAACACTAACATGAATATCCATATTATATATAATGTTAGAAATGAGGATTAAGACAAAGTACAAATTTTATAACACTAATCTCGCTTTTCATATTTTTTCTTAAATGTGAGGAAAAAGAAAATCGAGTGTGGACTAACATGTTTTGGTTTTTTTTTTTTTTCTCTCTTTTTTCCCGAACCAAACAATAGAAAACACACAATTCCACTCAATTTTTCTCCTATTTTCTTTTCACTCTATTTTTCTTAAAACAAACAAATGGAAAAAAGGGGACAAACTTAACATGAGAGAGCCGCCATAAGGACGATAAGAGTCAATAATAAATAACAACAATCTTGCTCTACATCTGACGTGGCCTATTTTTCCTTTTCACTCACGGGTAACTAGCATTATATAAAGACAAACTATGAGGGTATTATGAACAAAAAAGTGTATGTCTTAAGGACATGGTTTATGTTAAACAGTGTACATAACTTGCTCACACTTATGGTCGCTTCTCATTGCCAAATTTAGGTGAGTTTAGAAGGATCAACATAGAAAATAAAGGTCAGAAGGGTCTTGTTTACGGGTGAGTTCTTACATAGAGAATGGTGAGTTTGTGACCACCTGATCCATTAAAATCTAATTTAAAACTTGAGATTATTTCTCTTATGGTAACAAAAAAAAAAAAAATTCAATAACATCTTATATGAATATCTTAATACTTATTAAGACTGAAAATATCCATTTTACTTGCCTTTCCAAAAAGATCATTTCTCCTTCTTCCTTCAGACCTCCACCTTCAACCATCTGTCAAAGCTAAGCGCAGAAGCCCCCAATCACCAGTCGTGTGGTACCCAATGGCAGCTTCAAGTTCCCCATCCGACGCAACCACCGAGACTTGGAGTTGTGACCACTACCTAGGATGCAGATTGAGGTACTTCACCAGCATCGAGTGGCAGTTGTGAACTACATCGGAGTGCGGCGTGCGATAAAACTCAAATATCGCCAACCTCCTCCTTCCTCTACACCTCCGCCAACCTCCCCCCCCCCCCCCTCCACCTATGCAATTGTCCCTTCCTCTGAAGACCATCATCGTCAACATGGAAGCTACTATCACAAAGAAGAACCGGCAGAGAACTCCACCTACATCGAACATAAAAATAAATTTGCAATTTTTATTTTATGATGTTCTTGTTTTCCTGGAAGCAACATCTACTAGGAGATGGTCACATTCCACAAAAATGTTTTGTCAAAACTACATCTCACTTATGTTGTAAGCCTAAAGTGATAATAAAATGTAAGAGAGCTAGTAAATGATAGACCACTTAGTTCTGCACATTTTTGTTTACAAATTGATATCAGTCTCGCTTTTATTTTCTCTAATTTTTATTACAATATCTTTTCTTGTCTTGTTGGTAGGAACAACTCTCAATTCTGACACCCTATGATTCAAATTGGATGGAGATGTAAGATTTGCATTGAAAGATTTGAGCTTGGAGTCTTTAGGGTGGCGTGGGGTGGAAGTATTAATGGGGACATGAGTTTCACCTTGTTTGAGAGGTATGAGGCGGGAATGGGTGTTCCGGGAAAAGAGATAGGGAGGGAAGGATCAGGTGGGAAGAGAGTGCAGCGGAGAAAGAGGGGTTGTGGGTAAGGATAAATATGTAATTTTAAGGCTTGTATTTTATTATAATAATAGTATGGATCATATGTTCCCAAACTCATTATTTCGTAGAATCTGCCTTTGTGGCGGGGTGTATGGCAGGGAAAGGTGACTTTGGGTTTAGGTAGTCCCGCAAATAAGTGACACCTATGGGGCATAATTAGAAATATAAAACAATGTGCAAATGATTTTTGTGGGGCAGAATTAGAAATCCTAAAAGCTTTCTGTTTCTAGCGACGGTCTTCCATCGCTTTGTCTTCAGCACTGCATGTTGATATCCAATATGTTTGTCGCCAGATCTGGATCCCTAGTCTCGTCCGGTCCATCTTGGCTCATCCATGATTTCGATCCTCCCATGGCTTCGCCACTGTCTGTCTCATCTCTTTTGGATGTTTGACTACAATGTTGACGGACTAGATCTTTAGTGTGAAGCTGCACAACCAGGGCGAGATCTTTCTCCTTTGGGTTAGATGCAATGGCAATGAAGTTGCAAAGCGCGAGAGGCGGAGGCTGCAGGGCTGCTGGCTGCGCCAACCCAACCATCAAACCATCTTCCATGCTACCTATGCTTAGCACCAAAAACTCCTATTTTTGTGATTTACGTGGTTTTTTTTTTTTTAATTGAGTGTGAGTTTTGATTTGATTTAACCCTCATTTGGATGTCTGCACACCATAGTGCGTCGGAAAACAAGTCTATGTTGTCAGTGTTGACGTCCAGCAGTGAAGTGGTGGTGGACGGTGAAGGGGAAAGGTGCTCTGTACATGGTAAATACAGATGTTTTTACAAAAATATTATTAGACATAAACCCAAAATTTTTAAAGTCATTAATCAAATGTGGTCCAAAATAAAATTAACAACTTTTTATTTTGGTATTCTAGTGAGTAACTTCTATAATATTAAAAACAATCTAACCAACTATAATTATAACCATCAGATCTATTTTTTAATAAATAAGATTTTTGGAGCACCCAAACCCAAAGTCATCTTTCCCCACCATAGAACCCGCCTTCTTATAAACATCTAGTGGGGAAAGTTCCAATTGGTACCCAAATTCAATCATGTGAAGTAGTTTCATTCAAAGGCAATGATGGGGTATTGGGACCTCCAAGATCTGAAATTTCCAATACTGAGGCAAATGGTTCCATTGATTGGAATTTTATATCCATTGATCTGGGATTTCCTTTTGGGATTTGAATTATAGTTTTGCCTCGTTTTCTTATAAGCCATGGAGAATCT
The DNA here is from genome assembly GCA_031216105.1 of Dalbergia cultrata. Lineage (NCBI taxonomy): Eukaryota > Viridiplantae > Streptophyta > Magnoliopsida > Fabales > Fabaceae > Dalbergia > Dalbergia cultrata. The sequence goes on along the minus strand of CM062351.1, from coordinate 11,749,015 downwards.
GGTACTGGGAGCACATAGATAACATGCTTTATCACATTTTCCCTCAGCTGGATTTTGTATGTAGACATCATGGAAAGCGAAGATACAGAACTGGACGAGTCACTAGTTATTACATGGTGTTCTAAATTGCGGTCCACAATGGTCGATGCGGCCGCAAAATTGCAGTTGCGCCAGTAGCTGCAAAAACATCGGACCGCAATTGCACTGTGAACCAAAATCACAGAGAAATCCGCAACGTAACAGCGGTGCAATAGAACGTAACGGTGATCTAGTCAACAAAACGCAACCAACCTGAAAATCAAACACCTTCCCTGTTTTTGCATTCACATTCTCGCATAGCCTCAACCGTCATGTAGTGGTGGAAGGTAGAGTGAAGATATGGGGAAGGAATGGCCAGCGGTGGCGATTTGAATAAGGCTGGAAAGGAGAGATGAGGGTGGAGTTGAGGGAAGGTTAGCCATACGAGGAAAGGTGGTGATTGAAAGGGAATACAAAAAGAAAGGTGGGATTGTGTTTAAAATGATTTGAAAGTGGTGATTGAAGCATTATTTTTCCCAAAAAAATTGTAAACTAAAGTTGGGAGTTTTGATTTAACGAAGAAGATGAGGAATAAAGAAGGGAAAGAACGGAAGAAGTGTGTAGAAACTATGAGTGGGGGTAGGTGCGGAGACTTATTAAATAGGTTGGAGCTTATTATTTTAGTGTCACAATGTTATGCTTCATTTTGTTTTGCATTTTGTGCAAAAAAAAAAATATTAAAATTACGCTGCATGAGCCACAATGCATATCGCAATAGCCTCATTAATCGTAATCGTAGTGACCACAACCGCAATCACAATTTAGAATGCTAGCAAGTTATGAGTATTGATAATAGTAAATAATTCAATATATTATTACTAAATTTTGAGAAAAAAGTTTGAAAATAATAGCTCAAAAATCAAGAGTTTTTTATATTTTGATATTAGTACTGACATTGGTAAATAATTCAATCTATTGTTATGAACAATGTTAAGATAAAAATAATTGTAAAAGTTATTTGAATGTTCACTGGGATAAAATACTAGTGTCTCTCTTTCTCTGTGAAAACATTCAACTTTTATTAAAATAAAAAAGTATACATCCATGTATAAAGAAAAGGTACATATCTCTAATTATATTGAATTTAAAAGTTAATTAATAATGAATTTTTTTCTTTTTTGAGAAAAAATTTGATGAAAGGTAACTTACAGTTTTGGACATACAAACTGAAAATCAGACAAGTTACAAAGCATTTTTTATATTTTTTTTATTTCATAATATTTAAGCATTTTCTATACTTATGATATTAGGGGCATGTGAGATAACAGATAACACGAGAGTATCACCGTCAGAGAATGGAGTTTAAACTACCTCGAATCATGATAAAAATTCTGCTCAAACTCAAAAAGGATAATGAAATATTGAGGAAGAGAGATAGATGGAGAGATACCATTCCAGCTACCAAATGGTTTCTGTTCTAATCCTAATAAATTACAACTACTTGCTAGTAAACAACCAAAGAAGCAGTCAACTAGCTAAATGGTCATATTCAGTAGTTTATATCAACACTATCCCAAATCATCATAAAGTCTATTGACGACGATGTCAAATAATTTCGTTAGCTTCTATTTTACTTCGAAGTACTTAATTACGAGCTGCAGTGTCAAATTGATACTAAAGAGATACACAAATGATACGGCAACTTGACGACATTTGAAATTCACAAGTCATCACGTCTCTTGCATATACAGTCAGTATATGAAGCAGTAGGCCAATTCCCAAAGACTTTTAGAAGGCAATTGTATGAACGTAGAATGCCCAACAATAATTAAGCTTCTTGATCCAGTTTCCAGTCACAACAATTGAAAAGCCATGAAATGAAAACTTGAATGTTGCGCTTACTTGACTCCATAGTCCATAGTCTACTCGCGACAGTAACATCATCACCAGTGAACTAAAACTCTTCAAGACTGCTATGTGAACATTAACACCTTGCCTTCTGAAGCCACCATTTACATTTCTCTTTTCATAGCTTAAACTTGTACTTGAAAGCGCAGGTGTCGCTCATAGTCATCATCCGCAATGAAAATTCAGCCAATCATATCGTTTTTGGTGATATCAATCTTTTGGACGTTCCTCATTTATAACATGGTTGCTGGACCTTGTCTCGAAGATCAACAATCGTTTTTGTTGCAGTTAAAGAACAGCCTCATTTTCAACAATGAAAGCTCCAGCCAACTGAAGTCATGGAATCAAAGTATTGCTTAGTGTAATTGGAGTGGTGTAACCTGCGATGATGAGGGGCATATTATTGGTCTTGATTTGAGTGGAAAATCAATCTCCGGTGGATTTGACAGTTCAAGCAGCCTTTTCTGTCTCCAACATCTCCTGAGTCTAAATTTGGCAGCCAATAATTTCAATTCTGCAATTCCATCAACGTTCAACAAGTTGGAGAGTTTAGCTTACCTGAATTTGTCACATGCTGGCTTTGTGGGGCAGATTCCAATAGAGTTTTCTCAACTGACAAGGTTGCTCACTCTTGATATCTCATATCTTGCCTCTTTAACAGAGAACCCAAATCTTCAAAAGCTTGTTCAAAACCTCACAAGTATTAAGCAATTGTATCTAGATGGTGTACGCGTTACAGCACAGGGACATGACTGGTGCAGTGCTTTGCTCTTGCTGCGTGGCCTGCAAGAATTGCGCATGTCAAACTGCAATCTCTCAGGAGCCCTTAATTCTTCCCTAGCAAGCCTTCAGAATCTCTCAATCATTATTCTAGATCAGAACAATATATCATCTCATGTGCCAGAAACCTTTGCCAATTGCAAAAATCCGACCACTCTGAGTCTTGCTTATTGTGGGTTGAAGGGAACATTTCCTCGAAAGATCTTCAAAATTAGAACATTGTCAGTTATTGACATCTCATACAACCACAATCTCCAAGGTTCCCTTCTGGTCTTCCTACCGAAGGGATCTCTGCAGACCATAATAGTAAGTAACACAAGCTTTTCTTGAGCACTTCCCCAATCCATTAGTACTTGATGCAGTTATCAACATTGGATCTTTCCAAGTGCCAATTTGACTGAACACTTCCCAGCTCACTGTCAAAACTCACAGAGCTCAGGTATTTGGATTTATCACTGAACACTTTCACAGGTCCAATCCCACCATTTTAAATGGCCAAAAAACTTACCCACATAGACCTTTCTCATAACGAATTAAGTGGTGCAATTCCATCGTCTGCTCATTTTGAAGGACTGCAAAATCTCATCAGCATTGATTTGCATGACAATTCCATCAATGGGAGCATTCCTTTATCTCTTTTTATACTCCCATCGCTGCAGAAGATTCAGCTTTCCTACAACAAGTTTAGTCAGTTGGATGAAATAAAAAATGCATCTTCCTCTAAATTAAACACCCTTGATTTAAGCAGCAATAATCTATCAGGGCCAATACCAGCATTTCTCTTACAGCTTAAAAGACTCTATCCTCCAGCTTTCCTCTAATAAGTTCAATGGGTTGATGCAGCTAAATAAGCTTTTGGAGCTCAGAAATTTAACAACACTGGACCTTTCATAGAACAATTTATCAGTGAATGTGAATGTTGCAGATATTGACCTATCTTCCATTCCAAACATTAGCAGTCTGAAATTGGCATCCTGCAACTTGGAAACTTCACCTGTTTCTTGAGGTACCAGTCCAAATTAACCTCTCTTGACCCCTCAGATAACCAAATTCAAGGAGCAGTGCCCAACTGGATTTGGAAACTTGATAATCTCGAAGCCTTAATGTCTCTCACAATGTTCTAACAGATTTGGAAGGGCCATTGCAGAATCTCTCTTCTACTTTGGTAGTCCTTGACCTTAATAACAACCAACTACGAGGGCCAATTATTTTTCCTAAATATGCTCTCTACGTAGATTATTCAAGCAACAATTTCAGCTCTACTATCCCAATTGACATTGTTGATTACTTGTCTATCACAATTTATCTATCTCTTGTAAACAATTGTTTCAATGGAAGCATCCCTATTCCCTCTACAATGCTTCAAATCTTCAAGTTCTTGATCTATCGCATAATAAAATTTCTGGCGCAATTCCGACTTGTTTAATCACATTTGGTGAAACACTTGGGGTACTAAATTTGCTCAAGAACAATCTCTCAGGCCCTGTCCCAGATATGTTTCCAGCTTCCTTTGCTTTGAGGACTCTTGATCTCCAAGCAAATATATTAGATGGAAAGATTTCAAAATCTCGTGCTAATTGCTCAACATTAGAGGTGTTAGACCTTGGGAATAATCAGCTTATTGATGTCTATCCATGTTTTTGAAGCACATATGCACTCTCCTGTCCTGGTCTCGCGGAATAACAAGTTCCATGGTAACATTGGATGTTCAAAAACCAATGGAACATGGCACATGCTTCAGATTGTTGATCTATCCCTAAACAACTTCAATGGTACACTACTTGGAAAATGCTTCAAAACATGGGGGGCAACGATGCATGATGAAGGCCAAGCTGATTCTGAGGTAGACCATAGCCGATTCAGGTTGTGGGACATGGTAGTAAAATATATTATCAGGATTCAGTGACAGTTACAAGCAAAGGTAAAAGGATGGAGCTGGTTAAGATTCTAACTGTCCTCGCATCCATCAACTTCTCATCCAACAATTTCCAAGGGGAAATACCAAAAGAGCTATTTGATTTTAACGCACTGATCTATGCACTTAACTTGTCAAGCAACGCTTTTTCCGGCCGAATTCCACCAGCTGTGGGGAATTTGAAACAGCTTGAGTCATTAGGTCTATCAAACAACTCACTGGAAGGAGAAATTCCCAATGAGCTCACAAGTTTAAATTTCCTTTCGTTCCTGGACCTCTCTTCCAATCACCTGCTTGGAAGAATACCTACAGGCACCCAAATTCAGTCATTTCGAAATACTTCCTTCATTGTTAATAAAGGATTATGTGGCCCTCCTTTGATTGCAAACTGCAGTGCCAATGATAGTGTCAGTCTCACAGGAGTTCCAAAGACAGGACAACTTGCTGGGGAAGTTGATTGGAATTTTCTAAGTGCGGAATTGGGATTGGTTTTCGGGCTTGGAATTGTCATTGGTCCCCTCTTGTTTTAGAAGAAATGAAGGCTGAGGTATTGCCAACTTGTAGACAAAGTCCTTTGCTGGATCTTCCCTCAGTTGAGTCTTGAGTACGAGACCCGTGGAGGAAAAAGGTACAAAGTTCTAATATGGAGGCATTAGCTATCCTTGTGTATGCTAATAATGGTTGATGATGTTATAAGGGTTGAATGTTTTATGCATGGGTTTTCTCAACCAGTGATGGAAAAGCACCATTAAAGAATTAAAAGAAACGTAAAAAGTTTGTGTGTTTAATCGGTTAGTGTCAATTCTTTAATTAGTGCTCTCAAAACACTGATCATCAAAGCCCTTCCTGTAAAATTTCATTTATTTTTCTACTTTTTTATTATGGTTTGTGTTAACTGATCAGATGTGTTCTTTTTTTCAGTTTAGGCCGATAGTGAGTATTAGCAATTAAATGTTTCGGACTTGTACTGTTGTTTCCTTTACTTAACATGTGTCGAGGGTGTTGTACTTTAATAATGGCAAGATTGGTTTATGCCCCTTGCTTACTTTTATGCGATTTCTCAATTTAGTGCTTTACATTGTATTTTTTTCATCAGTTTATGTAATAAGAGCAAATATAAAGATGAATGTAAAATTTTTTTTACTGTTTATAAATACAAAAATTAATCAATTAATTTCAGAGCTAAAAGACAAGAGGAAAAAAAAAAAAAAACAAAAGAACGCGGAGGACTGGAGTGAGGAGCTGTGGAAAGGGTGAAGAAATTGAGAAAGCGAAATGAGGAATAGAAGGAAATACGGAGAACAACAATAAGAACATGCATTCATAACTAACACAGAGAGGAAATAAAATGAATCTTGATAGTCATACCTGATTGGCGACTGCAACATGTTCACGACTCACCGCATAATTCCCGCAACGAACTCAAGTGATGGGTTGGTTCACTGATACAGTGAAATTGTATCAATCATCCATCCTTCGGATTCTGAAACCTAAGCTAGCCACCGACGGCATTCTGTATAGCACAGTGCATTGTTCGGTGAGGACAACTTTTCTTATTCAGCTTTCTAATTTTACGGATTTTGTCGATGAAATATTAAAAATTATAAAATTTAATATTTAGTCTTCAATTTTTTCTTAATTCTACAATTGAAAAATTAAAAATTGACCCGAGGGGAGGAATGAAAAGTAGAGGAATAACATATATTTTTTTTTTATGTATATATGGGTGGGGGTGGGGGTGGGAGTGGGGGATAGGATTTTTCCTATCTATTAATTTTAGGGTTTTGCTAATAAGTGTCCTAAGAGTATGAGTTAATGATTTGAAAATGGTAAGTTTTCATTAGAAAGATGTGATTTTTTAAGTTTTAAAATGTATAATCCCCCACTAAGTTCATAAATTTATTTGTATTAGAAACATTAACCAATACCCTAAAAGATACGTGTGATATCGTGTTGACACACTTCCATATATTATTTGATGAGATATGGATCCCCTTGGTTTCAATAATGTTATGTGCACACCACATAACTAAACACCTATGGTTCCACCTACATGCTACAGTTATGTGGTGGAAGAAGACAAAATAAATGTATCAATACATGTGACAAATATACCAAACTTTTTTGAAACTACAAAACACAAATTTCTCTCTCTCTCTCTCTCTCTCTCTCTCTCTCTCTCTCTCTCTCTCTCTCTCTCTCTCTCTCTATATATATATATATATATATATATATATATATATATATTTCTTAGCTTCCACACGACTCTCTTCTCTTTCTATGCTTCTTAGCTTCCACACAACTCTCTTCTCTTGCGCACAAGAGAACGACAATGTTGTCCCTGCCACCGCCATTGCCGTATCCACTATCAAGAACTGCTGCTATATGATCATCTCATAACAAGAATTACAACTCTTGAGGATTATTGTATCTCTATCTACCACAAAAGAACAGTAACAACAACAAACATACATCTCTTTCATTTTTTTACAACAATCTTCCTTGTAAGGTGTATAGTTTCTCATTTGCACTTCTTGCTTCTCTTGTAATAGGTCTGTGATATTTCTTTAGATGTGTTCCTTATCTATAGTGTCACAACCCAATCTGGACCGTGACCGGTGCATAGAGAGCCTGTTCCCTAACTAGCCTTAAGATACAAAATTTCTCAGAAAAACGGACAGAGTTTCCTCTGTTTTTTAGAAATTTTCCAAATACAAAACCTGTAAAAATACATTATTATAATAACCAAAACCACAGCACAGCCAAAGTACTATAATCATATGTATATTTATACGTCTCAAAACAAGGTTTTTCTCATCATCTTCACCATTTTAAGTTCAAGGCATACATTACAATAAAAACTTATCAACATAAGTCTAAGACATAACCCATCCTTGATCCTGCTTGTGACAAAAAAGAGCAACATCTATCATTATAAACACTGGACACTTCCCTCAATGTGGCCCACTGATCAAGTGAGCTTACCAAAACAAGGGGTCCGAAAATTATTAGATCGGAGTGGGATTTGAACTCAGACCAGCACCTTAATCTAAAAAAGGAAGGAAGATAACAAAGTGAGTTTGATAACTCAGTGAGTAGATAAAGCATCCATAGCCCACATGAGACAATAATAAAAATCAAACCAATAATATTGGAAAGCTATATAAATAATATGGTAAAAACATATTCATAATAAAAATAAATACATATGAGGAAGTGGCCTCAAACAGGAAATTCCATCAGGATTACACACTTGGGTGGCTAATCCCTCGTGTGACAAATATCTAGACCTACACTCATCCATCATGTACCATTCTCATATAAAATCAACTTCATCATCTAATACTCAAATACTCATGAGAGTTACATAAGAAGAACAAATTTTATTTGAGGAGTAATCTCAACCCATTTAATCTCATTTTAAGGTGTCTCAAATAGGCTCATCTCATTCTTTCATCTAAATGAAGAATACTATGTGCACATAGGCCGTTATATCTCTTCGCTACGACAAGTGGAATTGCTGCTATATCTTTTCGTTACGGCTAGTGGTATTGCCATTATATCTATTCTCTATGGAGAATGGTATTGTTGTTATATCTCTTCGATACGGCTAGCAGTATTGCCACGGTATTGTCGTTATATCTCTTCACTATGGCTAGTGGTAATGCATTATATCTCTTCGCTATGGCGAGCGGTATTGCCCATAAATAAATTTTCAGATCTCAAATCCATATATCCATTATATCTAGATCATTTTTCTTGAAACATTATGTAAAATAGTTTATTTGTCTCATGTGGTAGTTAAAACATGTTTATTTTCAATTAACAGCAATAAATAAATTTTCTTTGATACTTAAATCGTAAAAATTTTGTAAACAAGGAACGATAGGAATTCAATAACATTCATAAATAATATATAGATTAAGAAGTTAATTATAGATACTAAATCTATTTACAACAATAGTTCCCAAGGAACCGGAGAGCACTCTTCAAGCTAGCGAAAATTCCCAATTGGCGTCCAAGTGTTTTACAACTCTAGGAACAAGACAATAGCAATATATATGTGAGCTAATAATATCATCAATTAACAAAAGTGAGCTCTATATACCAAAACCCCCAATTTTCACATTTAGGGTTCCTAAACCCCAAATCCACCATGAACAAAACCGTAGGGAGTTCAATATGATCAATAGAAGGATTTTAGCACTTACCCATTGCATCAAGAGGAAGGAAAGGGAAGGGAATGCACCAAGTCTCACTCTTGTAGCGAGTTCCCTTCCAAAAGTAAGAGAGAATCGCGAACAGAGAGAAGAGATAGAGAATAACGTGGCTAGTTGAAGGAAGGAGGAGGATGTGCCAGCAGTGAAGCGGTAGACGTGGCGGCAGCGATGGTGACGGTGGTGGCAGCATGGTGGACCGAGAGAGAGAGTTATATGAAGAAATAGAAGAGGATAAAGAAAGAAAGAAGAAGTTATGGGAAGGAGGAAGAAAGAAAGGGAAAAGAAAGAAAAGGATGAGGGGGGACACTATGGTGGTCTCACCACTTAAGTGCATATGTGTTCCTTCCCTTTTTTTTTTTGGTTATCACACATGATTTGAGCTAAATATGATTATCAAACTGAGAATAATGAATGATTTAATAAACCTATAAAATGATACTAAAACTCTTAAAATAATGCTAAATACTAGTTTATAAATTTTTTGTCCTTGATTTACAAGTTTTTATACTATATGTACAAATGTTAAGCACGGGTGTACAAGTATTTATAAAACTAAGCATTACTTAAAATTTATAAACTAAGTGTAAAAAACTTGTAAAATAAAGGAAAAAAAAAATCTTGCCAACCCGTGTTTAAGACTTACAATCAAGTGTGTAATACGTTTTGTAAACCGAGTTTCATACACAACGTGATTCTACAAAGTTCTAAAATGGTTGTAAATATTTAAAATCTGATTCTAAATAATGTGAATACAATTTACAATACAATATATCTTGAGGAGTTTTTTACCATTGATTTACTAGTTTTTTTTACCTTGATTTATAAGTTTTTTAGATTATATTTATAAGTTTTAAGCACAAATTTATTAGTCTTGTAAATCAAGCAAAAATAACTTGTATAACTGAATATTGCATGAAACCTATCAACCAAGTGTAAACATCTTGCAAACTAAGAGAAAAAAAAAGCTTGTAAATCCGTGTTTAAGACTTATAAACTAAGTGTTATAAGCTTTATAAACTAAGTGTTCGTTTTGCACAAAGTAATTCCTCAAAGTTCTGAAGTGATTATGAATACTTAAAATCCTACTCTAAACATTGTGAGCAAGGCTTTTGCCATTAGTTTATGAGTTTTTTACCCTTGATTTACAAGTTTTTTGTACTATATTTATAATTTTTAAGTACAGGTTTATAAGTCTTATAAATCAAATGAAAATAATTTGTAAAACTGAGTATTACTTAAAATATGTTAACCAAGGATAAAAAACTTGTAAAGTAACAGAAAAAACTATAAACTTGTGTTTAAGACTTACAAATCAAGTGTAAAAGCTTTGTAAACCAAGCTTTTTGCACAAAATGGTTATACAAAGTTCTAAATATTTGGAATCTGATTCTAAATAATGTGAATATGGTTTACAATACAATGTATCTAGCAGAGTTTTTTGCCATTGGTTTAAAAGTTTTTCTCACTATATTTATAAGTTTTAAACACAAGTTTACAAGTCTTGAAATCAAGTGTAAATAATTTGTAAAACTGAGCATTATTTAAAATATTTAAATCAAGTATAAAAAATTTACAAACCAAGGGGAAAAAACCTTGTAAATCTATGCCTAAGACTTATAAACTAAATGTAATAAGCTTTGTAAACAAAGGTTTTTTTTGCACAAAATGGTTCCTCAAAATTCTAAAGTGGTTGTTAATGCTTGGAATCAATTCTAAGTACTGTGAACATAATTTAAAATACAATATATTTGAAAGATTGTTTTCACATTGGTTTACAAGCTATTTTGCATTGTGTTTATAGAGTCTTATAAACCAATTGCAAATAACTTTTAAATCTAGCGGTAAATATTGTATATGTAAGTGTTGTATCTCAACTTTAATATAATTTATTTGGATTTTTTTTTTTACTTATATGTTTTGTATCATACTCTATATGTAAAGTATGGAGCAATGCTTGCCCTAAATTTAATAACATGCATTTGAAATTTTTCGTAACTTACTTGGGAAATGGAGTCAGAAGCCGTCTTAAAGGGAGAAGATTTCAATGCGAGGAATAGGGGCACTTGTGCAAGTTTGAGAAGGAGAAAGACAAAGTTTGTGCATTTGAAGGTGAAGAACAGAGGTTGTGCTTGCGAGCCCTTGAAAGAAGAGGACATAGTAAGAGTTGGACACAATGAGAGAGGGAGTTGGTGAGTGTAAAAGTGGAGTTCACACAAGGTGGAAGTTGAGGGATTGAAGGAGAGGGAACATGTTTTGTTGTTCATTTTGTATTTGTAAAAGAAATATTTTCAAATTTTATTAAAACTACTTCAATGTCATTAATGTATAATACACAATCATACTTCTACTTTGTCATCTTCTTCCACCAACCATAGGAGAAAGCGTAAGTGTATGGTATTGTGGTGTAAACATAATATAATATTATCTTAGTTTGGGTATCACATTTCAATCAAAGCTACATGAGAGTATATATGTATGATGCCCCGCATATTTTGAGTTCAAATAACACTATTCTATATAAAATTTGAGAAAAATAAGAAACATTTCCTTCACCTGCTCACTTTTACCTTTTTTTATTAACTAGTTACAGCTTATTAGTGTATTTGGACTTCAGTTTGGGGAATTAGAGAGTTGATTTTGACCCTCTCCCATTTATCCAAATTCAAATTATTATAATTTTGAATGATGTTTGATTTTCAAAGATCAAAACCAAATGTTGCCTTGAAAATTATTTTTGAGAGAAGTGAACATTTATTATTTTCTGTCATAATAATTTTTGGAAGAACTATCAAATATAAATTATTTTATTTTAAAATTAACTAGTTTTTTACCTTGTATAATGCACAAAGTTTGTTTCAAATTTCGAAGAAATTTATAAAATAAATATATAATAAAAATCGAATTGAAGTGGAATATATTAATTATATATATATATTTATAGTTTTAATTTGAATAATTATAAGGTGCGCTCCCTATAAAAAAAAAAAAAGGTACACTAATTGTTATTTGTACAATTTACATGTTTACATCATTATTTATTATCACATGTGTAATTTATGTTTGATATTAATATTTTATTTTCAAAGTCGAAAAAATATTTATTGTTATATGAAACATATAACGTGTTCATTGAATATAAATATAAATGAACTAAGTGATAATTTTAATTTTGTTAAAGTGATGATGAGTCCAATTTGAATTTTAAAAAAAAGAATAGAAATAATTTCATTGGTTAACATGAAAGCAAATACAATTGACATATCAAGATTGGAAAATGGATGAAAATGATTGGATAAATGAAAGTTGAAAAAATATAGGGTTGATTGAATGGGTTTGTATACTATGTTGGAAGAAAAAAAACAAATACATACACTTGGCTGAATGGAGAAATTCTTGGATACTTTGAGAGTAAAAGAATATATTTGCATCATACCATTTAATAAATGATGACATCGGCTATTATATTAAATATGCAAGGAAATAAGAGACAATAATGACTTACAAAACTTATATATCATTTATTAAATAGAACAAAATAAATGTATTCTCTTATTCTCATAACACTCAAGTATTCTCATGGTAAAATGGGTTTGTACCATTTGCTAGGAAAAATGCTTATAAAATGAATGCCAAATAAATGAGTTTGTAATTAGCATGTGGATTACTTGCCAAATGTCAAATGCATTCCGCCAAGTGTCGTCAACAAAAGAAAGAAGGATTGGCTTTTACTAGCATTATGACATTAGGATCATTCCACTTCATAAAACTCTATTTTCGTAATATATATGCACCTAACCAAACACACATTCTATCAATTCTTGTTCTCTACTTTCTCAATTCTAGCACCCATCACTGCACAGTGTAATTCTTTCCACTTTTAAACTTGATAGTCAACTAGATGATTTTATCAATGCCACGTCTAGAGAACAATGGCTTGAATTGAGCTGGAATCACCTAGAAGGGCTTATTGCCACTTCATTGTTCCAACTCAAAGATCTTCAATATCTCTCTCTAATCATATGTTGAGAGCCACCCTGGCATTTACTATTTAGTATGATTGACAAGCTAGGAAGTGGGAAATCTTTCAGAACTTGATCTTTCATACAACAACCTCTCGATATATTATTGATACAAATTTTGCTTCTTGCAAGTTGAAAGCAGTTCCAGAATTCTTGGAAGACCATTCAGGACTAATAGATATGGACCTCTCCAATAATGCCTTGACCAACACAATACCAAGCGGCTTGATTGCAAATGAATGGAACTCTTACCATTCTTGATTTAGGAAAGAACAAACTCAATAATACTATTGATATATACATTTCCTGACTCATGTGACATAAGAACACTGCATCTTAATGGCAGTCCCCTACAAGGAAAGATTTCAAAGTATCTGCTTCAATGCACGATGTTAGAGATTCTAGACCTTGGAGGTAACGAGATAGAAGATCAGTTCCCCTGCTGGTCGAAGAACATATCTACCTGAAATGCTCTTACTCTGATGTCCAACAAATTACATAGTCTCTCCAATGTCTAGGAACCCAAGTACAATGGCTACTTTTGCAGATTATTGACCTTGCTTGTTCCCATAATTTTAGTGGCAGGATTTTGTATATAAATGCCAGAGAGGGCTATGATACAGAACTCTAAGGTGGATGAGTCACTGGTTATTGCAGCAAGTTATAATAGGCAATCACGCTTAAGTTTTGATCATTACTTTGCACTTATCCCTATTGAATAAATTTCCTTAGGTGACTGCATGTATGATACCAATTTATGTTTTTTAAATTTATTGGAGAACCAACAGGTACTGATGTTGTGGATATGCTTTGTGGGAGCATGTTAGTAGGCATCAATAAACAGATTTTTGAACAGTCTGCATGTTTACATTGTAATTGTAAGAGTTTAAGGATGTATATCTTAGGATGTGGTAGAGTATATGCACTGCAAATGGCTGTGATTTTCATTAAATAGTAATGTCATACTATATTTAACCAAATTTTAGGCAACAAGCAAGCAGCTGCACATGATTCTCATTCTAGGCCTAATTCAGTTTTATAGTACATTTTATGCCAGAAAGATGTGAATAGTAATAAGATCTAGAGCCTTTTTTTTTTTTACTTGCCTATATCATCATGGTTCTATTCTTTATTGTATTAATGACTTAGTTAATCTATGAAAATGGGTGAGCAACTTACACGGTTTAATAACCAATTAGTTACAACGAAGTTTTAGTTACACCAAAGTAATATATTGCTGAGACATATATTAATATATAACAAATCTGTGCATTATTCGTCCCTTTGCCACAAGCCCTCTTTTAATATAGAAAACACCATATTTTTTTTCCATCCTCGTTCTAGGTAACTTTTCTGGGTTAGATGGATTATGAGATAAACAAGACACGAACCACACACACAAACACACAGAATTTTAGGCCCGCAATAAATATATTAAATTCTTCATAAATTTATATGCAAGTCCGACAAAATATCATCAATCAGGGAAAATTTTGCAAGGTTTGTGAGCATTACATATGCTTCATGTAATTGTAGTGAGGAAAATTCTTTTATACTCCACGGAGTAAAATCATTGTTTCTCCACAATGAATTATGATCGGGATCCACATAGAAGCATAAAGTTCAGCAATTGCGTGTTGTGAGTATATATGGCTGGTAGAAGAAAAAAATTCTCTCTACAGAGTATGGAAAAATGCCTCTTATAGTGTGAAGATTTTAAACCCAAAAGTTATTGAAATATTTTTGTAATAAGTGGTTTTTTCCAATAGAAAGAAGAAATAAAAATTCCAGAGGAAAATTCTTAGATGACATTTACAAGAAGAAGACAAGTGACCATTAAAACATGGAAAGTGGATCGTAATGGTCCACTCTAATTTGATGTTGGTTGGCCTCCATCCACTAGAGATATTCTCTCGACAAGAAAAAAAGTTGTCATGTCAAAATTTTACAAAGCCTTTGTATATGATTTCTTATTATTGATTTAAAATGTGAGATTTATGAAATATGACATATGACACAAGAAAATAAATAATAAAATATCATATATGATTTCATACAAGAAGAGTTATTACAACTTGAGAAATATGAAAATAGATGCGATCATAAATATAGAGATGAGTCAAAAGATAGTGACACACTAGCATAACAAGGAGCTATACAAAAAATGTAAAGAGGACACAAAATAAAAAATAACATGGTAAAATCCAATCAAAGATTGCCATCAGTGTACTCCACCAATAGCCCCTTTAACATTGTCATCAAGGCTGTGACAGCGGACTCAATGATAACCTCTGTGTTAAACATCTAATTGGCACACAATATGAGCCAAAAGAAACTAAACATAAACAGTGGCTAGCCATATATGAGCATTCCACCGTAGCTACTCCTGGTAGTCTCCACAACAGCCCCTTCGGCATTGCCATAAGGCTGTGGTAGAGGACCAAGTAGCAACACCAATCAATTCTGTAGTGTCCACCTTCTCGCTACATCTAGATTATCAATAAAGGACAAATGCTCAAATGGGAATTCTCACACCAACCTTTTACCCAAAATGCAAATCTCATAATCATCGAGCTAAAAACATATTCCAAGTTGGGCTTGAATAATCCAAAAATAATTCTATTTCTCACCCACCAAATAGTCCAATAGATAATGTAAAAGAGAGAAGTTTATAACTTTTATCAAAACCTTTAAATGGGCTCCCCACTAGGCATCATAAAAGTCAGATGGAGATGAAAGTAGGCACAGACAAATCCTATAACTTCATGCATTTAAACCAACAAGGTGATGAGAAGGAACATTAGAAGAAAACATTAAGGTTTCCTTTTCCTTAACGGATCAATTTTTTCCTATCCATAACATACTAATAGTGATACTGTTGATCAACGGATCAATTTTTTAACAAATTCTATCAAATGGTGCTATCAAGCGACGTTTCTTATCAAATAAGGTGGCTGGTGGTGACTTAAGTGTCTTTTAATTCCTATCAAGTAAGTAATGGTGTAATGGACACAAAAGTCATTAGGAAGGTTGAAAGCTAACCGAGTCCACTAAATTCTAAAACGACTACTTTGATTATTAGGTCCGTAGATAATTAAGTTTTGTCACGCAGGTTGATAACAATTCCACAATTTTTGAAAAACCAATAAAGACTCTCTTTCTGATCTTTATTTCTAACCATATATATATAGTCAATAGGGACTATATCCACCACCGTATTTCTCGGTTAGTAAAATATGTCTCAAAAATTCTTTGAAAGGTTGGGAGTAAGGACCACTTCAGTGTACTACTCCAAGTTTGTTTATCCTAGACCTTCACTATACCCACCTCCAAACGTTGCTTCCAAGTTCCAATTTTGCATCAATATCCGAGATTTATTCCAAAACAAACATCAGGCTCGGCGCATATCTTACATTTTTATATTATTATTATTATTAAAACCTATTGTTGAATTGAAACTTCATATGTTATATTTATAAAATTTTACATTAATTTAAAATTGTTTGATATACTTTTTCTATACATCTAATTAAAAGTCATGCAAATAAGAATTATTTGATCAGGTCTTTATAGGTATCAAATTATTTTAAAATTCTGGTATACAATTAACATGATATGTAGTTATAAATTAATGATTGAATTGAGAAAAACCATATTCTATGTAAAAAAAATTATTGGTTATTTGTTTTAACTTATATAATTCATTAAAAAGTAAATAAATGAACACTTAATTCAACATAAATTATTACAGTTTGTATAAATATTCAAAATTATTAGACTGTTCCAAAAACCACGATAGCCACTTGCGTTGTAGGCCCGTGTCGAAGTCAAACACATCATGGGTGGAAAGACAACTAAAAAGAAGTGACTTAGCTTTATACGCTCGACCCGCTATAAATAAAATACTATTTTAATATTTAAAAAAAATGTTCAATAGAATATTAATTTTATTATTATTAGATTTGATATTATTTTTAATTTTTTTACTCATTTATTATCTTAAAAAATAACAGAGTAAATATCCCAAATAAATATCTATTTTTAGATATTTGAATAATAATGATCCTTCTAATTTTATATTTCAGCATTTCAGTCATACTGAACCAATCTAACCTTTAACTAACACACTTGAACTTCATTAATATTACGCTGATTTTTTTTCCCACAACACCAATCATGAAATTTCCCCTACTTTTAATTAAGCACCGACAATGACATTTAAACTAACCTTGAAACATCAGAGGACTGTTAACAGATGCATATGAACGCTCCCTTTTTATAACGTTTTCGCATCGTACTTTGTTGACTTTTAGATAGACCTTCCTTGCAACTAATGCATCTCTTGAACATACTCGAAATCCGACAAACTTTGAATATGAATTGAAAGTACAACAATGAGGCCTTTAACCTTGCATTCTCCTAGATTCAAATGGATGGTACCATTGCACATTTCAACTCTCGTCCGTAAGAAAAATAAATATTTTTAATAATTAATATTATTAAAAATGTCAATAAAAATATTATTAAAAAAAATACTTATAAACCGCCATTAACAATGTCAAAAGTGACATTTAATAACTGTTAATAAAATCTTATAAATAATTTTAACAAACATTTTATTTTAAATTTTTTTTATAATACTTTTATTGAAACTTTTAATAATATTAATTATTGAAAGTAGTTATTTTTCGTGTAGTGCCAAACGTTTCTTAATTTTTACTCTGGTTTCAAATTGAACACCAATAAATTATCTGGGGCCATTTGAGAACCCGATAGTCCACAAGAATTTACACATCCACTAAGATTATATTGAGAAGTGGTTTGACTTCTCTACCTCTTTCTAAGATGTCTGAATTATGTTGAATACAGAGAAACGAAGTTAAGTCAGTGGTTCTAAAGCTAAGGATACAATGTGGCATTTGAAAAAAAAAAAAAACTAAAATATACGTAAGCTTTTTTAATGAGAAGTGGAAAGAAAGAAAAACTTGTTTCACGTTTCTAAACTTTCTGAATGATGCGACACGTAGATATTCATTTATATCTTTAATAGATATAAAATTCCCAACCCAGATAATCTCAGAATTCAATCTTAACCAAAACTTTATCGATGATTACATACTATTGTTATAAAAATTACTAACAAATAAAAAATAATGCTAACAGTTTCATCCTATATCAACTAGTACAATATTTTCTTTCTACAATTCTTATCGTTTACTAGTATTTGATTGCGTCTTGTAATCGCAGTTTACATCATTGTCAACGAATAAGACGATTGATGATTTATCACGCCATCGACCAGGACATTGTGTATAATTATTACTTTTTATTCGAATAGCATTTAATCATGAATCAGGTCATCTAGATGCCAAAGTTTAATATTTTCTCCTTATTAGAAAATTCTTGTGTGTTTCTGAATTCAACTCTTGCATGCGCAGCTTAAGAAAAATAACCATGTATGATAGTCTAACCCAAATATAAAAGGGTGGGAATAAAAACATTAAGAACAAATAAATGTAATGTCTTTGCAAGACTTTTTATTCCGTCAAGTTATCTATTAGGGGCATTTCCTTTTGTGTGCCTAAACAAAATACATTGATCATTCAATTCAACAAAGGAAGGCTAGAGGCAGCGGTATACAATTTATAAGGAAAATTGTACACGCTTCTGAACTATGAGTTTTGTGTACTTCATTCCAATAGTTTAAAAATATACAAAATCGTCTCGTAACATTTTCTGAATATATACTTCAACCCTTCTGTTAAATTTTCATTATTCTTAACAATAAATAGAGATATTATACTTCTACAAATTTTAGGTCTGCAACCCAATACCCTAAACAGTAAAACAATGTGTAATTTGATATCTTAAATTTATTTAAATATATGCTATTTTGTTAAAAAAAGATGAAAAAGTTAATAAAAACATCAATTTATAGATTAAAAATATATTAAAATATTAATTTGCATATTTTCAAAGTGTTTGGGATAAAATGCACCAACATAGATGATGTGGGGAAATTAAGGGCAATTTTCCCTTTTACACATTTCAGCCTACATAACATGAATACGGTATGGAATTCGAATCTTTTGTCGGTTCATCGCAGAACTGTACTAATTTGACAATGAGACTTACGGCAATAAATACTTCCACATGACTCCCAAATGCTGAGATGTGCCCAGTACCACTCCAATAATTATATTAAAATATGTTCCTTTCCGTTCTATCATTTGAGGCGTGTATTTGGTTATGTATTTATAGAATTGATAATTAAGTAAAGTAATTTATATTTAATAATTATTCTTAAATTGATTTTAATATAAAATAAAAAAAATTTCACTTCTTTCATAATTAATTGTAGAAGTCAGAATTGAGTCTAATTTCTAGGAACAATTTTTTTTTGTTGGTAGAATCAATTTTAGCCTCTTGGAATCAATTGGGGTGAGTGCTAGAAGCTGTTAGCGAAATCAATCTTATCTTTAAACCCCATCACTCATAAATGTTAAATTTAATCTCATAATAAAAATCCCAATTTAGCTTGGCAATTACTCCCTCCTATCCTTAATCTAAGTTATATTTGTTTTTTTTCTCTTGGATCCAAAATATAGATTATTTTTATATATTCATTAATTATTTCACATCTATTTTATCTCTCTATTTAATTGGACTGAGAATAAGTAGATATAAGTTTATCTGAATATTTAATTAAAAAAGATTGAGTAGAGATTTAGGAATAAAAGAGTATTTGTGTCTTTTATTTTTTGAAAATCAATACAATGTGATTATTATTTTAATAACTTAGAAATGACTTATATTAAAGATGAGATGGAGTATGATGATATAAACATCATTTTTAGTTAAATCGGCAAGCGGCAAATAAGTTTCAACTTTTGAAGAAAATGGTAAAAGAATTTAATTCTAATATGGCATGTGAAAATATTTCACTCTCATTTATTCTCACATTAATAATAATATTTTACTTTTAAATTTATTAGCTATAAAATCTCTCCCATATAAAATCTTAGTTACATATAATAATATATAATTAAATAATTATATAATTTTTTAATTGAGAATATGAATTTGTTTACAATTTCAATAATGTCAAATGGAGAAAATTAATCTCAAACGAGAATATAAAAAGTACTCTCTTTAGTTCATAATTTAAGTTGCTTTTAGATATTTTGTCTAGTTTAAAATATAAATCATTTTCATATTTTAAGAGAGTATTAATTATTTTTAATCTATTTTATTCTTATATTTATGATGATTAAAAATAAGTGGATGTGAGTATGAATATTTAATAAAAAAATAATTTATGACCAGTGATATGAAATATTTTTATCTTTTACTTTTATTTGAAAAAGTTAATAAAATGTAATCATTAGCTTGGTTTTATCTTACGGACGGAGTAGCGCCATATTTTTGTCTTGTTTAACGGTAAGATTGTCCTCAATGAATTGATGCCTAACGTTTAGACGCTGCTCCACTAAATCGACATCATCTTTATCGCCCGAAGTTCCCAACAGAAATAGGACAAAAAGTCATAAATCTTAAACGTATTATTTAAAACGTTGTAGGATCATCTTTCTTGAATAATCCAAAATTATATTGCAGAGTCCCACCTAAGAAGCTACTTCCAATTAAGTCAGCACACAATAACAGAAGAAGTTCTAATAAAAGAGCCGACAGCGAAAACGCGTAGAATCATTAATAAAAATATATATTTTTTCTCAACTGAGTGTCCTAAAAAGATTCGCTTTCTCTAAAATAAAGAGATTGATAAAATATAAAATTAAAAAATTAATTGTTTATAGATCATTTAATGAGATCTATATATAATAATAATAATAATGATTCATCTATAAGTGATTAACAAATTATTTTTATTCCTTATTAACCTTGTTACTTTAGAGAAGTTAGATCCTCTAAAATAAAAAAAATTTATGTATTTTAAATATATTTATAAACTTAAAAATTTCACTCCTCAACAGAAAAACCTTCCATTTCAGTTTTTTTTTCCTTTTAACCAGCATTCACAAGGCATTCTTTACTAAAATCATAAGAATTTTATTTTTTTTGACAGTCATAAGAATTTAATTTTGATATAGCATCAATATAAATTTTTTTTTCACAAATATCTAATAATATATGATCATATTAGCATGAGCATTTAACTTAATTATTTCTTATTTGAAAAGCCTGATTGAATTATGATACATCAAAATTATTATCAAATTCTAACAATAATAATAATATTAGTAGTTATAATATTGGTCCACATCCACGTCGTTTTCTTTTCTGGCAAATAGCACCCAACAGATGCAGAGTGTCAAACTATGACCTAGGACATGGTTTTACTTTGAATGGTGCAACCCCTTGGAGTGGGTGTCTTTGACCAATACCATTCTATTGTCTTAACCTTCCTCAGCTCCTTCTCAGCCACTGCTTGTCTTCTGCATAACTGTGTACACTTTTTGACCACCGCTCTTTGCCAAACTTAAGACACAGGGCAGAAGGGTCTTGTTCATGGGTCTGGCACTTTGTGAGATCACTTTTGGTTTACTCATTTCTTCAGTCCTGTGTTCTGTGGTAATCTCTCAGACTACACACCAATGAGAATTAGATCACATTCATTGCTTTCTTTCATTCTCTGCTACTGGATATATATCAGTATCCACATCTCTGCTGTCTCTGGTCGATGTCTTGAGGATCAGCAATCATTGTTGCTGCAATTGAACAACAGCCTTACTGTCAAGAATGGAAATGCCAGCTTAGATAGCTCCAGCAAACTGAAGACATGGAATCAAAATGTTGATTGCTGCCATTGGGGAGGTGTAGCTTGTGATGATGAGGGACATGTTATTGGTCTTGACCTCAGTGGAGAATCAATCACTGGAGGATTTGACAATTCAAGCAGCATTTTCGGTCTCCAGCATCTCCAGAGCTTAAATCTGGCAGCCAATAATTTCAATTCTGTGATTCCTTCAACATTCAACAGGTTGGAGAATTTAACTTACCTGAATTTGTCATATGCTGGCTTTGTGGGGCAGATTCCAATAGAGATTTCTCAGCTGACAAGGTTGGTTACTCTTGATATCTCATCTCTTGCCTATTTAGCAGGTCAATATCTGAGGATTGAGAACCCAAGTTTTCCGAAGCTTGTTCAGAACCTCACCAGTATTAGGCAATTGTATCTAGATGGTGTAAATGTAACAGCACAGGGACATGATTGGTGCAGTGCTTTACTCTTGCTGCCTAGCCTGCAAGAATTGAGCATGTCAAACTGCAATCTCTCGGGACCCCTTAAGTCTTCCCTAACAAGACTTCAGAATCTTTCAATCATTCGTCTTGATGAGAACAATTTATCATGTCCAGTGCCAGAAGCCTTTGCCAATTTAAAAAATCTGACCACTTTGAGTCTTACTTATTGTGGGTTGATGGGAACATTTCCTCAAAAGGTCTTCCAGGTTCAAACATTGTCAGTTATTGACATCTCATACAACTACAATCTCCTTGGTTCATTTCCAGTCTTCCCACATGATGGATCTCTTCAGACCATAATAGTAAGTAACACAAGCTTTTCTGGAGCACTTCCCCAATCCATTGATAAATTGATGCAATTATCAACATTGGACCTTTCTAATTGCCAATTTAATGGAACACTTCCCAGTTCAGTATCAAAACTGACAGAGCTCAGTTACCTGGATTTGTCACTTAACAACTTCATAGGTCCAATCCCATCATTTGCAAAGGCCAGAAAACTTATCCACATGGACTTTTCTCATAATGATTTAAGTGGTGCAATGCCATCATCGGCCAACTTTGAAGGACTGCAAAATCTCATTAGCATTGACTTGCGTTACAATTCCATCAATGGGAGCATTCCTTCGGCTCTTTTTACACTCCCATCATTACAGAAGATTCAGCTTTCCTACAACCAATTTAGTCAATTGGATGAATTCACAGGTGTGTCTTCCTCTAACTTAAACACCCTTGACTTAAGTAGCAATAATCTATCTGGGCCAATTCCAGCGTCCATCTTCCAGCTCAGAAGACTCTCTATCCTCCAACTTTCATCAAACAAGTTCAATGGGTCAATGCAGCTAAATAAGCTTTTGGAGCTCAGAAATTTAACTACACTAGACCTTTCATACAACAACTTGTCCGTCAATTTGACTATCACAGACCTATCTTCCTTTCCAAACATGAGCAACCTAAAGTTGGCGTCTTGCAAATTGAGAACTTTCCCTGACTTCCTGAGGTACCAGTCCAGATTAACCTATCTAGACCTCTCAGATAACCAGATTCAAGGAACAGTGCCCAACTGGATTTGGAAGCTAGAAAGTCTTGCAAGCCTTAACGTTTCTCACAATTTTCTAACGTGTTTGGAAGGACCATTGCAGAATTTTACTTCCAATTTGTTAGTCCTTGACCTTCATTACAACCAACTAAGAGGGCCAAATCTTGTTTTTCCTAAATATGCTGCCTATGTAGATTATTCAAGCAACAATTTCAGCTCTATTATCCCAATCGACATTGGTGACTACTTGTCTCAAACAATTTATCTATCTCTTGCAAACAATAGTCTCAATGGAAGTATACCTGGTTCCCTCTGCAATTCTTCAAATCTTCAAGTTCTTGATCTTTCGCGTAATAAAATTTCTGGCACAATTCCCTCTTGTTTAAGGACTTTAAGTGAAACACTTGGGGTGCTAAATCTGCGGAAGAACAATCTCTCAGGCCCTATGCCTGACATGTTTCCAGCTTCCTGTGCTCTGAGGACTCTTGATCTCCATGGAAATATAATAGATGGACAGATTCCGAAATCTCTTGCTAATTGCTCAACATTAGAGGTGTTAGACCTTGGGAATAATACGGTTACTGATGTCTTTCCATGTTCATTGAAGAACATATCCACTCTCCGGGTCCTGGTCTTGCGGAATAACAAGTTCCATGGTAAAATTGGATGTCGAAAAACCAATGGTACATGGCATATGCTTCAGATTGTTGATCTGGCCTTTAACAATTTTAGCGGTAAATTACCCAGAAAATGTTTCACAACTTGGGAGGCAATGATGCATGATGAAGACCAAGCTGATTCTGAGGCAAACCATATCCGATTTCAGGTTCTTCAATTTGATAAAATATATTATCAGGATTCAGTGACAATTACAAGCAAAGGTCAGACAATGGAGCTGGTAAAGATTCTAACTGTCTTTACCTCCATTGACTTCTCATCCAACCATTTCCAAGGGGCAATACCAAAAGAGCTATTTGATTTCAAAGCACTCTATGTGCTTAACATGTCAAACAATGCTCTTTCTGGCCAAATGTCACCATCTATAGGGAATTTGACACAGCTTGAGTCATTAGACCTGTCAAACAATTCACTGGAAGGAGAAATTCCCCATGAGCTCGCAAGTTTGAATTTCCTTTCTGTCCTGAATCTCTCTTTCAATCATCTATGGGGAAGAATCCCTACAGGCACCCAAATCCAGTCATTTTTAGATGATTCCTTCATTGGTAATAAAGGATTATGTGGCCCTCCGTTGACTCCAAACTGCAATAGCAATGATGATGTCAGACCAGCAGCAGCTCCAAAGACAGAATCAGCTAGCAAATTTGATTGGCAGTTTGTATCAACTGGAGTGGGATTCGGGGTTGGAGCTGGACTAGTTGTTGCACCACTGATGATTTGGGATAGAGGAAGAAAATGGAGCAATAACAGCATTGACAGGTTTCTTCTTGTTGCTCTTCCAATGATTGGATTAGCATACACACCCTTTCATGATGATGATGATGATGAAGGGGATGATGCAGAAGATAAGAACTCGGATATAACTGACGAAGATGATTGCAATGAAGACGAAGATGACGATGGGGGTTATCCAAGGTTCAGAGGGAGGTATTGTGTTTTTTGTTCCAAGCTTGATATCACTATGAAGAGGGTAATTCATGACCCAAGTTGCACATGCTACCACCACTCATCACCACTTTCAACATCTTCTCATTCATCAGATTCATATTCCCCCGAGTCATATATAAGTTGAAATCATGCTCTTCTATTTCTGTTTCTTTTCTTTCTTTCTTTCCCTTTTTTTCACTTGTCTTTATTCTTTTTCCCTGAATGCATGCATTTAACATGTAATTTTGTAAATGTTGTACGTACAAACAGAAAATCATCCCAAGAGTGGCAACCAAACAATTGAGAAAAATAAGAGAAAAATTTTCCCTCTAATTTTTTCGGATGGTGGTTTTTGATGTACTCAATGATAACAAAAAAGGAAAAGCCACAGTGTAATGCCAATTTTCATTAAGGAATTTCATCGAACTTGGGAGGCCTCACCAATACAATGAATGAATCACTTTACTACGTGTGTATTGTAATTGAGGTTGAATCATGCACATTACATAAAAAGTTGCAGATATAACTAGCATTTTTTGGAACTAGAGTTAAGAGAACAAGGTGAGTGCAAATCACTGTGTGAAAGGAACAGCCTTAATATACGAAGACTGGCCGGTTGAGTTGAGTGGTGGTTTGTTCATTCCCACGCGGCCAAAATCTCTGTGTGCCTTTTTTTTTCATAAAAGGGATTGGGCCTAGTGACTGAGGACACCCACAGGCAGGTCTCCCAATTTTCTCTTGTTGTGCAATGATATTATTTTTCATAAGGGTTGCTAAAAGGGACAGAAGTATGACTATTATATTTTGAAGAAGTGAAGTCTATCAAAAAAAAACTTTGACTGTATCCATAGTTGAAACCTCAGGCATTGTCCTTACTGATTAAACAAATCCTATTTATAAAACTTCAAATCTACTTTATTTGAAAGTCTTCTGTTGGTTATGAAAGGGACAAATTAGTGCGTTGAATCCATCCAAGTAAAAGTTTAATTTCTATGTATCGACGTAGTAAAATTTTTTTTATACTATTATCTAATCAAATCATTTTATTTGTATGACTTTTCAAGTAGTGAGTATGAGAACTTCATCAATTTTGTTGATCTAATAATACATGATTTGATGATATAAGATTTTTTTTATACTGTTAGTGTATATAAATTAAAATCATTAGAAAAAAATATTGTATAATCCTATATATAGAGACTAATTTATCTCTTTTTTTTTTTTAATTGTACGAGACTGATAAAAATGATTTCCAAATTTTAAGGATTAACTTATCCCATAATATATTTAATTAAGAGGGACCAAAAGAAGATATTTAGTAAAAAAAATTAGGCGAGCAAAAAAAGAATGAGTGGGTTAGCTATCATTTATGACCGCATCATGTTAGAGAGCATTGCACGGTGGTATGAAAAAGAGAGCCACGAAAACTAATTCAACTAATTGCAATCAACTTTCAGAAGATAGATGAGTTGACATCAGATCTTTAGTTTACTCAAATATCTAGCCTTACTAATTTTCAGTACTTCAACTTCAACAATTCATTATGTACTAAAAAAGACGGGAAAAAAAATCTAATTGAAACTAAAGATAGCACTATATATCATGTTATTTGTCGCATATTATGATTTTACTCAAACCTTTTTTGGTTGTACCTTCCTTTGTACTCACTTGGAGCTCGCAACAGCAGAGAGCCTCAACTACCTTATCTGGTGTATATGTTCTTTTTTTGTTCCTTTTAAGTAAATTATTTCTTCAGAATGCTTCATATGATCTGAATCTCAATTAGTTACAACATCACCACAGCGCACGTCTTAAATACTCCCACCCAAACATGCTTACTGTTATTCTTAGATAAGTATACTCTCAATCATAACAAATAATAACTTACTAAACAGTTTGTTACAAAATTGCAATCCAATATTACAAGGCATAATTTCTTCAAAAGTTATCTCATCCATGACTGAAACATGCAAAGAGAACATTTTAGGGTTTCAGAGTCAATTTTTGCAGGATATGGTTATGAATGGAATCAAATATTTGTTTGCACGAGCAAAGTAAGGTATTTGTCTTCTTTCATGTCCACTCAATAAGAGGACTTAAAAGCATAAAACTCCTGAACCAAGTAATGATGGCCCATTTATGCCACAAACTCGAGCAGTTTAATAAATTTTTGGCACGGCATGGTTGAGTTCAGAATTTGGAGAGAAACAAGGGGTTAATATCCCCTCGAAAACTTAAAACACACAAATGTACCCTTAAATCTCTCTATTGTAAAACAAGTTAATTGAAACTGAATTCAAAACTTTCTTGCCAGAAATTGTTAACCTGTGAAAAAAGGCATAACCACCATCATTCACCAAGAAATCATGACAGAAACAAACCCAATGGACACAAGAAAAATGGAAGTCTCACAGTCTGTTAGAACTCTACGATAAACAGGAATATATGTTAGGTGATTTATAACACTGTCAATCAAAATTACCGCCACAAAACTACCCGAGTCATATGCTTAGACACGAAAAGTGTTGAATACAACCCACCACAACTCTTCAAGAGAGACGAGTCACACCAAGATTGCTGCGACAAGAATATTACCACCAAGATTTTCAGTTGAAGCAAAAGCATCTCATAAGCGATTGAATTTCAGATCCTCAAAATCCACATCCCAAAATAAAATATCAATAATACAACCCAAAAAACTTATATATTGTAGCACACACAATATCATCAACTCAAGAAGACAGTCCATAGACGAACATGTTTTACTCGAATGTGTCATCATCATCGTCTGGAAGGGGCTGACTAGCAGCTGCAGCAAGCTCAGCCTCATGCCTGCAAAGGTAATCAATGCTTAAATAACCAAATGCCTTAAAAGAGTAATCCCAACTGAGTGAAAACAAAACTTCGCAAACCCTATGCAACAACTAATGGATCCTATGGAAGTCATTTAACGAAGTTAGAGTAATACATTACACTCACAACCCTACATTCGTCTTGGCTATGTTAATACACTGTTACAACACAGTTTAACAAATGCAGATTTGAATTTCAATAAGAAAATGAGCTTACTGTTGTTGAGCAGCTAAATCAATTTGAACTTCTGGTGGAGCCAATGCAGGAGATTCTACAAAGTGCAAGTTGGGATCGCTGCACAATTGACAGGAGTAGAAAAACATAAGTTGAAATGCATTGAAGAGATCGATGTGTTGTTAGTGTTACTTATGTAGAGAGCAGAGACTAGTGGTACATACCCTGCGAGTTTCCTGGCAAGGTACAAGAAAGGCTTCTCAAAGTTATAGTTGCTCTTAGCTGATATCTCATAGTACTGCAAATTCTTCTTCCTGTGGAAAGTAACCTGCTTTGCCTTCACCTGCCTGTTCTTCACATCAACCTTGTTACCGCAAAGAACAATTGGGATGTTTTCACAGACCCTGAAATATCAGATACGCAGAAAGCACCCATAAGGTATTGAAAACCATCGTATTAAAGTAGGATGGTAATAAAATAGGGCTTGTTCAGAAAATGTTTTCAAAAACAGTTTTCAAGTTCTAAAAATAAAAATACCTAAGAAACTTGTCTGGCAGATTGTGTTTTGTATATTGGTTTTAAGAATAAAATATAGAATGAGCTTTAAAAACTGAAAGTTGAAAACAGTTTAAGGTTGTCTTGTTTCAATTTTTAAAAACGTACTGTGGCATATATGTAATTACTTTGTTTTGGTAACATTTAAACAAGTTTAACTCCTGCTTGGGTTAAAAAAAAAGTTTCAAAACACCTTTTATTCTCCACATCTCAAGTTAGCTATTCACTTTGACCGTAAAATACGCTGCAAGTACATAGTAAAGCTGGAAGTTGTCTTAAAGTCATTTCAGTACTTTAAAACTTACTTTTAAAAACAATCATCCAAGTAGTTTTTTTGTTTTTCATCATTTAAAAAGAGTTTTTAAAATATTGTTGCCAAACAAAATTTTTGTTCTTTCATTTTTTAAAATTGAATGTAAACTTCCTTTTTAAAATTGCTTTAAAAACGTAAACAAAAAACATTTCCAAACAAACCCATAGACTCAGGGTCATGTGTGCTCTAACACAAGGCAAAATATTAGTAGCTGAAATTTTATAGAATCTATTATATTAATTTTAAATTGTTTTGAATGATCAATATGTTGCCACGTGTAAGATACCTGAGTCTATATTAACATCACACATTGAACAATTAGAATTAAGATAGTAAAAAGGTTTCAGGCATGCCATTTACGAACCGGCAAAGATCACGATGCCAGGTAGGGACATTTTTGTATGTTAGTCGGGCAGTAACGTCAAACATTATAATTGCACATTGCCCATGGATACTGAAATATAAACAACACGTTAAAAACACAATACAGAAAGTAAAACAGATAAAAAAAAAAAAAAGCGAACAGATTTATATCGGGGTAGGGAAAAAAACTGATATGCACATTTCCAAGGGAAGGAATATAATATTTCATTGTTGTTCCCAAAGGCTATAATTCCTACACAAATTCATCTCTATGGGCATAATAAAGACTACAAAAAAAAGAAACTGGCCCACAAACAAGTTCGAAATTAATCTCACCCATGTAGAAGAATTGGAGAATGTAAAATCACGTAGAAGCATGAACACTACGATAAAAGAACTCCAAACCTCAGGCATCAAGAAGTCATCAGAGAAAACATACATGATTACAAAATACAAAGTGTTGACCACGAAACCAAACCAGCAATCCATTAGGTCATTCAAACATACGCACACAATATGCAAATAGAAGAGCCCTCAAATCAAAATCTTCTTGATATTCAACTCCAAGAATAAAAAGAAACATTTTAAAATCTCACCACGGCATGAGTTCAAGCATTTATACAAAAATGTTCAAATAACAAAAGTATACACACAGTTCACCCTTACTATATAAACAACACTTACTAATATCCATCTCTGAGGCCACCAAACTTTTCTTGGCCAGCAGTATCCCAGCAGTAGAACCGAATCTTGCCACAATTTGTGAAAAAGTCCAAAGGGTGGACTTCCACACCAATGGTTGCTGTTTTTTGGACACAACAATGAGTTAGAGAGTGAAAACAAGAAATCCAAGCCCTACGAACAAAAAATATAGTATCTTTTATTGATTAATTTTAACAGTTTCATTTTTATATATACAGTCATCCAATCACGCATTGTCAAGTCAGTAAAGGCAGTAGAGTTCCATGCCCACTACTTGAAAAGTGATGCACATCAGATAATTTGATTATGCGTGAGTGCATCAATATTAAACTCTTAATTTAAATAAGTGATTAGATTAGAAATCTCATCTCACGTTCATATTTCTTCTCGAATTCCCCAGTAAGATGCCTCTTAACAAAGGTTGTCTTTCCTGCAAAAAAGAACAAATTCGCAATACAACGATTTGAATCAAATCAAAACCTACATACATGCACCAAGTTCCAATCCTGCCCCTGGATCTTCAAGAAAGAAACTACAAAGCGGCAAACTTTATTCATTCGGAGCTACAACCAACAAAAAGGGGGGGGGGGGGGCAAAAAAAAAATGGTGTTTTGTTTCTTCTAATTTCGCTCATAAGAAAATAAAATAAAAGGAACCAGCGAAAAGGGCAAAAAAAAAAAAAAAGAACAGAAAGAAAAAGATAGGAACCTGTTCCACCATCGCCGACAATGACGAGCTTGAAGCTCGGGTAATCAACGGTTTGCTGATTCGGCAAAGCCTGCATTGCGTTCCATTCCAGAGAGAGAGAGAAAGGAAAAGATCAAAATTAATTTTATTTTGTTGAATAAAAGAAAAAGAATAGAATGCTGACAGAAACACGGAGAAAGAGAGATGGAGAGACCGTACCATAGTGAGTGTTGTGTTAGGGATGGATGCGAAGAACCAGGAGAAGAAGTGATCTTGTGCTGTGTTACGAGTGAGAGAGAGAAATAACCTAATGCCTATGGTGCAAGGGTTTATATGCTGTTGGGACTGGGGAGTTGGAGAGTTTCAGTTCCCGACTCAGCGTCTACCCTACGCTGCCCTTATTTCTTTTTATTATTATTTTTTTCATTTACTCACTATTTTTTATTTTTTTATTTTACCAACTAATGCAGTGTAGCTTTATTTTATTTGAGGCAATTTAAAATCTTAACAACTTATTTTGTTATCACTGGGAGCTTGACTGGCAATGAAGTACCAGTAAAGTTGTATTTTTTATCTTTTAAATATTAATAAAATTAAATATTTTTTATAATAATAAATTATTTAATTTTATTTTATTTTAAATTACTTAAGGTGAGGTAGTTATTCTTTTTTTAAAAGAAGAAGAGTGTGGGATCTGAAAAAACTTTGAAAAGATTTGAATTTATGAGCTTCAAAATAAAATTAAATAAAATTAAAAGAAATCATAAAATAATTATAAAAGTGAATCTTCTTTAATAATATAGATTATTATTTTTTGGACTAGAAAACTTATTTTATTTATAAATTTATAAAGGCAAAGTATAAAAGTCAGCCCCGTATTGTCTCTAGTCTAGTCTGGAAAACTAATTTTTTGGGCTCTTGGCCCCTTTATCCAACCAAAAAAAACCCACAGTCTTTAGGTTTATCAAAATCACCTCAATCTCCTATCCGGACCAAAAAAAAAGCAACCTTCTATTATAGTGCGTTTGATTGGCTTTTTAAGAAAAAAACAACACTTCTTTTTTTTTTTGAAGAAAAAAAGGAATTTTATAAAACTTTAAAAAGGGTTTGGATTGACTTTTGAAAAATAATTTTACTATTTTTTAAAGCTAGTAAAAAAAAAGGTAGAAGCTGAAATATTTTTTAATAAAAATATATGAGTTTAATTTGTATGCACTAATGGTATAAATTTTTTTTATATTATCATTCAATCATGTATTGACATATCGATAAAAGTAATTAAGTGTCACATATACTATCTAAAAAGCCATACAAATGGGATAAATTGATTGGAAGACAATATAAAGAAATTTTACACTATCGATACATACAAATTAAACTCAAAATATATTTCAAAACTATCATTTATTATTATTTCTAATTACAAACTTATCCATTATCCAATCTTAAAAAAAAAAATTCTTCCTACTTTCACACGGCCATACCCACAACCATATACGTTCTTCTTCACATCTATTCCAGCGGTTTCATAATTTTTTTTACAAGGTATACCTACTTTTATTTGTGTACACTAACAAACTATTGGTTAAATAACATAGAAAGGCTTTTTTTTTTTATCCTTCGGAAAAAACATAGAAAGGCTTTGAAAGAAAAAGAAATTATTTTTCTTTTTTTGGTGAAAAAGAAAACGAATGATGGGGTGGACTGCAATATTAAAGGAGGGAGATTGGGATTAACTATCATACCGACAACCTTAAACGTGGACTGCAATATTAAAGGGAGATTGGGATTAACTATCATACCGACAACCTTAAACATGGTATCTGGATTTTACTTATAGTAGAAGAATAATTCACTGAGAGGAAAGAAATCACAACATCTATGCGGCGCAAGGACATGGCCTCTAAACTGAATCAAACAACCATATAGTCTGGTATAGCAATAAAATAGAAGCAAGCGACTTATATGATACTTTAATCATAAATTTAACATTACTACCACTCGGACTCAAGCGCCTCAGAGCTTAATAAAATAGAATACACTACAATTATAGCCAGACAACATTATCCAAAATGGTTAAATCAATTACAAATTTCACCTTAGTTATATATTTCATTTGAGGGGCCTGAGATATTGAAAATAGTTTTCTCACATGATTACAAGCATCATATTACCAAGGGAATCATCCTGGCCGCTGGGTTCTCTTTGTGTGTATCCTAACTCAACCAAAACACCTTCAAGTTCTTTTTTCTTCGGTTCCTTCTTTGAAAGCTGCCTATCAGTTTCTTTGGTAGCTGGTGAAGGTTCAGGAAGCTTCTTAAGAACAGGCTCAGCTTGTGGGGACACTAGCTTAGCAACTATTTTACCAAGCTCTTGCTTGGTTGATCAACAAAGAAATACCTTTGCAATTCAAAACAATCGCATGATCCTATCATTTCTAAGAAAATGAGTTTGGTTTACTCATTTTTAAGGTAACAAAAAGAACCACCATTGTCTCTAGCTATTCAATTTCTGTTGATTTCCATAAACAACAAGTCAAATAAATGGCCGGTCCATGAAGATTATAGGCAACATCATATATAGTTTACTAGTTATTCATAGTAATGACACAATAACTACACAATACCAAGCAATACAGCTGTAAATGCATGTAAACCAGATTCAAAATCACAACACCGTTAACACAAAACATTTAATTTAACAAACTGGCAATGACTGATAAATATTGTCATCAAGCAAGGCAAGTAGAAGATTCGGATACTCATTGTCAACAAACTCGACAAACAGAACATTCACCATTGTATATTTTAACATCAAAACTTAACATAGCATTCACACCAATCATCCAAATCATACAATATTCGACTTTATTATAGCTCTCGCAAAGATATTAAAGCCATGCAGCTATAAACACCACACATAATGAAATATCGTAAAAATAAATAAACAAAAACAAGATAGCAAAATAGAAACCACACCAACACAACCGAACTCCAAACTGATCATTCCCTGTTCAAAGACTTCAATCCCCCTTTACCTCATACTAAATGAAACAGTCAATAAGTTAGATTTAAGTGGAAGCATAAATTATTCCTTTCTTAAGGTTTCTACAGATTTACCTTCCCCCTACAGAGCAAATGGAAGCATAGAAAACAGGGGCTATTGAAAAGTTATTAACTATGGAGTCTTTCAAAATGGTTCAAGATCCTTAATAAAACAGTACTTGGTCACATCCAAGTGGTGTCTTAATATTTATTTTATTCACAAGCTCACCTTCATGATGGAATGCATTCAAACGAGATCATTACAAAGAATCTTCTCAAACAACAATTCGGATAATAATTATAATCCAATCACTCTAAACCTCAAAGATCAGTTCTCACTGGTGTCTCCTGCAACAAGCAAGGGAGGCTCCAACAAAGTTTGATCCACAAACCTGCACTATTTCTTCAGATGTGCTAATTATCCGTGTCTCAGATCTAGTGCATTCATTCCAGCTTCAGCTGACTTCCAGCCCTAAGTAAATATTGTTCGGGTAAGGAATGTAGCACATGTGTTCCAGCCACACATTTGAAATGCTCCCTCGTTATTTAGTGACAGTTATGACACAATATTGCCAAATCATAATTTATGTCAGAGCATTTAGGCTTTTGACATCTATACCATGTCCTAAGAAGAAAGCAAAAGGAATTTTTTAACCATCACAATACCATGCAATCCATCGTCAAACACTGTTTCCAATGATGACAATTTTACTATTAAGTACAATCTAGTATAGGTATGACAGCTTTCCGTCACCAGCTAAATCATTAGTAGCATTTGCTACCTACTTTACAAGATTGACACCAATATTCTTAACTTTATCCTTGAACTCAATGCCTTTTGCAATAGTTACTCCATCATTTTCACTTTAACGGCACCCCAACTTTGCTTGATTACCACATCACGCCCCTATAATAGAAGAAACTTGAAGTCACAATCACATACAACACTACAGAAACTGAATTATACACCAAATGAAGCCCCCAAAAAACAAAGCAGCACTGATATTTCCCAATTCTACATCAGATGGTGTTTTCCACTAGAAAACAATGAATGGATTATATAAACATCTAGGACTGGCAACCATACAGCAAAGAAAGAAAGGAAAAAAAAAAACTGCATACCAGAATGGCAGAATTCACTATATTCTAACTTCAAGCTTGGAATTTCAAATATTTACGTATTACGTATGGCGCGATCCCCTTAAAAAGATTTGGATCCATATGGCGCTTGCAACCTTAAACTACTGTTTATGAATGAGACAAAAACCAAGGATATCAAGAACTAAAAAAAAAATTAGAGAACAAGGAATAAACCCCACAATTGCATTAATGTGTAATCTGAATTATTTGTAGGTGTACCAATTTAAAATAGAACAAAATAACAATAAAATGACTAGCTGATGAAACCTGGTCATTAATCCTACTTGTGCCCAAAACTACAATTAGTAGTAAAAGGACCAAAATTAACAATAATAATAAAACCCAACAAGCAATAGTACTAAATAAATCCAGATAAAAGAAATCACCCTAAATCAGCCCAATCCCCCAATTGTGCTCAGAGTTAAGCATTTAAGCTCCACAGTTAGTTCGTTTCATTGCAATCCTTTGAGAATATATGTTCAAACAATCCTTGCATTGTATCCACACAATTTGGACTCCTAACTCGGTAGTCTCCATCATTATGGCACACATCTAATTATTTATCAATTAATCAAACCTTGTGAAAGGTATGTCAACTTCTTGTATCAAGATAGTAATGATTCACGAGCTAATTATTGTCAATGCATGTAATTGTCTCTAGTTCTTCTTTTCCAGTTTCAATAAAGAAACATAAACTGAATAAGTTTCTATTGTTGCCATCGAGTTTTTTATGCAAATGGATCAAAAGTTTAGTTCTCCTTCCAGATATTGCTTGATTGGGAATTGACGAGTTAGCTTAAATGTTTAAATGCCAACTTGGTTGTCTTTCAAACTTTCCACGTTATTATGACTAAAGGAAACTCACAAGCAATTACCCTTGCCAGCCTCTTACTGTGTAAACTAAGCTCTTAAACTCTGTGACTCTTTTGTCTCCTCCTTAATCACAAACCAGTACTACCTTTGTAACGATAAAGAAAAAGTTCAATTCCTATGACTCATAACAAGAAGTTCAATTCAAATTATCTAGCACACACACGCACACACACAAAAAAAAAAGAGTAGTTTCTTGTCGCATCACAATGGAACCTAAAAATGTAGATATGAGCATAAGAATCAACATTTTCACCATGGAGCCTGAGCAATGAGAAACAGAAATCGAATCTCATTGCATTGGTTTGAATTGAATCAATACATCAACCTTGCATTCACCCATTTTCGTACCTAAATGCTTCCATTCATCAATTCAAGCGAGAATCCAAACCCAAAACCCTAACTAAACCCCCAAAATTGGCAATCTCCAACAGCTTGAGACAGCTCGCATGCGCCATCACAACAACTTGATCGTGCTATGATACTTGCTCTGAAGCTTGAGAAGATTCTATGCAAGGTGACGAAAGAACGAAGCAATTGCAAAATGAAGGGAAAACTCCATGGATTCCAGTGATTAAATAGTCGGAGAAGGAAATTGCAACAAGAAAGTTTGAGAAAACATAACAGAATGGTCAGAGAGAGAGAGAGAGAGAAACAATGTTTGTTACAAAATGCACCCAGAAACAAAAAAGAGGTCAAAATGGGAAAAGCCAAAAACTGAAGATACACATTTCATTTTCATTTTCTCCTTAGTTTTTTTTTTACGTAAGTTTTTTTTTTTGGTTGATAGCAAGACAAAAAAAGCAAAGAAAGAAAAAACACGCAACACTAGCTTTCCTTATCAATAGTAATCAAGGCGAAAATAGCAGTAGAAGGAGTCTCCCATTCATGGAAATCATCACTCAAAACAGCTCACCAGCACGCTAAGTAGTCAGCATATATATTTGCATCCCTTAAAATAAAAACAAAGTGAACACACCATTGAGAAGTGATCAGCTGTTGAATCTCATAAATTATATCTCTTTCAATGTGATTACTATGCAATTTATAAGAAGTCACACAAAAGAAAGCTTCTAGGCTATCAGTCTCACAAATGACATTCCTGTAACCTTTGTACCATGTATATCTAAGACCACATTGAATAGCAACTAGTTCCGTATGAAAGATTGGTATGGTTTCGCTGTGACCTGAAAAGGCTGCCACCCAGTCTCCTCTTGCATTCCTAATGATTTCACCAAAAGCAGCCTGCCTCGGGCACCCACAGACACTGCCATCAACATTAACTTTAACAAATTCATCGCTTGGTAAGGACCATTTATCCATTACCTGCGTTACCTTGCTAATAACAATTTCGCTTGTGGGTGCATTGTACATCATGAGCAAGCAGACAGACATTTCTAGCTATCAAAGTGGTAGGCCAAGTTTTAATACCAAATACATCATTATTGCGGTCTCTCCATATCCACCAACAACCTACAAAAGAAAGTATAGCCCTCTTCCCAATCCCAATAGTCTTAATCCAATGACTATCCTGTAGCTCATCAAACAACGGTTCTTTCAAGAAGTCCAAAGAATCCCAAATTTTTTTAGCTTTTGGGCAGTCTCTGAACCAATGTATACTAGTTTTAGGTTTCCTCCCATATCGATTACATAGGGCAGAATCAGCAAGTCCTCTTATGAAATGGAAAAGATTAGTAGGAAGTGCATCATATAAAAATAACCAAAGTATCACTTGTATTTTTTCTGCAAACCAAATGCCATAGCCAAGACCAATTCTGAGTGGTGTCCCAATCACAGAACTATTCAATAAGCCAAGAGTAACTAGTGGCTGCAGAATAGGCATAAGAAGAAGATTTTGTCCAAAACCATCCATGTCTTTCCTCCCCACTCAATTGCACTGGTAAAGCTGTAACTTCATTCCTAAATTCCTCTAAAAAATCAGTAGATAATGTATGACAAAGCCAAGTGCCATTGTTCCAAACATTATGAATAGAAAGTGAAGTGTCAGAAATATGAACATCAGGGACTCTAGTGCACAAAGGTCCTAAGTGAGACCAAGAATCATACCAAAAGGAGATGTTATCATGACTAGGATTCCAAGCAAAACCATCTCTAAGTGCATTAGCTACCTTCATAATGCCATTAACCAAACAGGAAGTGTTACACGAAGGTTATTATTTAAAACAAATGAATTTGAAAAATACCTATGTCGAATCACCTGAGGTCACAGTTTGTCATCATCATGAATTAATGTCCAAACAAGTTTACCCAGTAAAGCCAGATTACTTTGATGTGCTTCATGAATACCCAATCCCCCAAAACGTTTGGGCTGATAATATTTTTCCAATTGACCAGATTAAGCCTTCTAGACCCTCTCAACCATTCCAAATAAAGTGCCGAGTGATATGATTGATAGTCTTGCAGACAGCTTAGGAAAGTGCTTGTATCTACTGAACAGGAATAGAGGAAATGATAGACTTTGCTAGAGAGATCCTACCAGCCCTATTGAGGAGTCTCCCTTTCCAAGATGCCAAGCGGCCTTGAATTTTGGCAATAATGTCATCAAAGGTAGACCGCTTCACTCTATTCTGGATTAAAGGAACACCCAAATATTTACCAATATCACATGTAAAGTGTATGGAAGATATACTGGTAAAATTTTCCTTGCACTGTCGAGAAATATTCTTCAAACACAATGCCCTGGATTTTTCAAAGTTGATTTTCATTCCTGACACTTGACTGAATTCCTTGAGTGTAGATAAAATCAAATGAACTTAGGTACTTTTAGCTTTGTAAAAAAGAATAACATCACTAGCAAATATAAAATGAGAAATCCTAGGTCCCCCTCTTAAGACTGCCATTGGCTCCCAAACACCACTCTCGACCTTTTGGCTAATAAGAATTGCCAATTTTCTCCATACGAAGGACAAGGGGAACATGGGATCTCCTTGTCTTAAGCTACATGAGGGAACAAAGGAATCTAGCTTAGCACCATTCCAAAGGATTGAAAAAGAAGAAAAAGTAACACACCTCATAATAAGGGCAACTGTGGAAGAAGAAAATTCAAAGTCAAATAATGTCTGTTCCAAAAAGCCCTAATCAACCCAGTCATAAACCTTTTCCAGATCAACTTTAAAATCTAGAGTAAGATATTTAGATTTTTTCTTCTTCATAAAATGTAGCACTTCTTAGGCAAGAATAATGTTGTCTATTGTGCCTCACCCCAAGATAAAACTCCATTGCAAAGGGCCAATAAGATCTTCCAAGAAAGGACGAAGGCGATTGACCAAAATCTTGGTAATGAGTTTATAAATCACATTACACAGGCTAATCAGTCTAAATTCTTTCGTTTTCACAGATTGCTCAGTTTTGGGAATTAAGACAATGAAGATTTCCAAAAGTCTAGGGTCCAAACTACTACCTGAGAAAGTTTCTCTAACAACCTTCCAAACGTCATCCCTAACAACATCCCAATGATTCTTGAAGAAAAATGCTTGACACCCATCAGAATCGAGAGCCTTAAATAAGTTCATCAACATAATGGCCATATGATCTTCTTCTTTAGTCACAGGAGCTGTTAAAGCTACACAGCCGTCATAACTTAGTTTTGGAGAAGGTAGATCACTCAGAGCATCAGAAACCACAGTCTCCCTGGAGGAAAATAAGTTCTTATAAAAGGTTAAAACTTCGTCTTTGAGAACCACTGGATCAACTGACCGAGAACCATCGTCAATAAAAAGACCATGTACTCTATTCTTGTTTTGCCTGATTAAAGTTTGCATATGAAAGAACTTAGTATTTCTATCCGTAAAGACCTGATTTTCCCTAGATTTCTGATACCATTAAAACTCCTCTTATTGCAAAATGCTATTATAATCAACCTGGAGTTCCCTTTCTATATTTTGAAGTCTCACTAAATCAATTACCTCCATTATGCTCTAAATATGTTTGATCTGATCCTCCAAGTGCTTTTTACGGTGGAAAATATTACCAAAGACTTCCTTGTTGAAGGTCTTAGAATCCAACATTACTTCATGAAGATAGTCAATAACATTAGGCTTCTGACGGTCCCAGGCCGTAAGAACCACCCCTTTATATAGAGGGTGAGTGGCCCAAGCAGCCTGAAAACAAAAAGGGTGCTCACATCTAATTCAAGGCAAACCACCATATCTCACTAAAATAGGACAATGAT
This sequence comes from Dalbergia cultrata, assembly GCA_031216105.1. Taxonomy (NCBI): domain Eukaryota; kingdom Viridiplantae; phylum Streptophyta; class Magnoliopsida; order Fabales; family Fabaceae; genus Dalbergia; species Dalbergia cultrata. The sequence goes on along the minus strand of CM062351.1, from coordinate 11,709,354 downwards.
CCAAGTGGAGACGACCGAGATTTTCAACAAAAGCATCTCTAAAGATTCTTCTCCAATCATAGTTGGCTACTGCCCTATGTAGGCATTTGGAAACATACCTCTGATTTTGAGAAGGACAAGACCAAGTAAATGATTACCCCCAGCACCCAAATCCATCAAATGACAAGAATCTAAAACATTAGAGAAAATAGAAGCTAGAGCAGGTGAAAAAATCCCCCCTTTCACCTCATGATGATGAATGATTTCATTAAAATCCCCAAGAACCAGCCAAGGTAGGTCATCAGATGAGTTTAGACTGGCCATATGTTGCCACAAGTCACAACTGAATTTGACCCAGGCTTGCATAGACCGCTGCGCAACGCCACCTCAAAGTGAAACATTGAATATCAAAGGTAACTGCCTGAGCACATTGAGTCACAAAAGAGCACTTAATCGATTTATCTGAAGACAAAACCCAAATTACCCCTCTATGCCCTTTATACCCCTGCACTTCTTCAATACCAACCACATGAAGCCAAGCTTATTCCAGAAATTCTTGACCTTTGTAAAAAGAACATGTGTTTCAAGCACGATAAAAATAGAAGGCTGAAACTTGCGGATCAACTCTTTAATGTGACCGGGTCAACTTTAGTTATTGGCCCCTCACATTCTAGGAAATTAAATTTAAATATCTAGAATCCATAAACAACAAGTAAGGAGGAAGGGCACAGATTACCTCATACTGACTCAGCAAGTGCAGGATTGGAGACATCCTACAGGGCATTATTTTCCAATATAACTCCTTGTGCAACGATACCTGTATGCTTTTCAACAGAATTTTCGGCCTCCCCTTTATTAGTTTTGACCCTTATAATAAGAGTCTCTTCAGCCACTAGATAAAGCTGTAACTAAATTTAATTCATTACAATTTAAATTTACTTTGCCTTACCTTCTTATCATTACTATTAGGTTTAACTTTTTCTTCTTTTTATCCATACATTATCTCTATCGTAACTATAATGATAAGTCATCTCTTATTTTGTATTAAGCCACCTTTCACCCAAAACTTCTATATATATATATATATATATATATATATATATATATACCTTCTAGCCACTTACTCTCAGTTCTCCCTCTTCAGAATTAATGCATAGAATGGATCCCTCCAAAGCTTCAAAGACCAATAATGAAGACACCTCATCTTCTTCATCCCAACAATCCCCTTCTGCACGAGTCGATTTCACCTTCATTCTCATTCCACCTAAAACATTATTTTCTATCATACAGTGTCACGGTTACTTGTTTTATGTCATTTTGTTGGAAAATAGAGTAGTTCACAAAACAAACTTGGCTGTTAAGTTAGTTTAATGGCAATGGGTATGTCTATTGTCAAGAGGTATGACTATTATCAATGGGTATATCTACTGTCAAGAGGTATGCCTACTATCGTCAATGATTGTGTCTCTTCCAAAAAGTATGTCAAATAGTCATTTTATTTTAGAATAATGTGTATATGTATATAAATGTGGTTCTTCTACCACAATAAAAAAACACACGGACAATCAAAACTTTCTCTTCTTTATAAACGCTCTACAGAAAGTCTTCAAACTTGCTCTCCCAAGACTTCAAGGTGCTTGCATGAAATATGGTGGTAATCCCCATGAGCAACTAGCGGGAGCGGTAGACATAGCTCTTGGTAGAGACACAACCATTGACAGCAGCTATATCCCTTAGCAGTAGACATACTCATTGGTAGTAGTTATTCCTATTGGCAATTAATAGACATGACCATTACTAGTAAATTAATCAGCCATATTTGTTTTGCAAACTACTCAATTTTTCCAACAATTCTAGCTATGAATTTTTTCATTCTTATCATCGGTAGTATTGTATGATTATTGATAAATAACAAATGTTTCATCTCGTCACCTTTTTTATTCCAGGAATCCTCCTATCTCAATTATATGGAAGCTTTATCTCCAATTAAGCAACCTGTCATCACTAATCATGTTCATGACTTTTTGGTTTTTGGTGATGAACTCGATTTCCAGAGTATTGTATTCACACCACCACGCCTTGTGCTGCCTTTTGACAGGTTCGGTGCCATGAATGCTTCACTTATTTGTCTTTTTTTGTCCTTCCTTCTATAGATAGTGTAGTTGCTGTTTTTTGACAAATTTTGTGTATATCTCAGAGGCATAGCTGAAGACAAGGTTCTAATTGATACCAATACATTGATGAGTCTTTTGTTAGAGGAAACAGTTCATTAAGAAAAGCCTGCATGCATTTATGAACTAGGGAAAAAGCAAGATGCTGAATTACATTCAAATGAATGGATTAAAGAAGTGTGTAACTCTAATATGTCTGCAGACGCTGTTATGGAGGAACAAACTTTTCACGTCTCAAAGACCCAGGTATGCATGGATACATGCTATTTGTATACATCTATGATAACATGGATACAAGAGAGGTATTATCAATAGAGTATTGCTAGACTTTTGTCTAATCCAATGAGGTGGCAAACCACATGTAATTAATGATATTTAAATAAATTCTGGACTAATTGGTTACTCAAAAATTAAGAAAATCCAAAAAAGTTCCTGCCAATTAAAGAAGAATTAATTTGAATCCTCACTTTAGATCCTCCTCACTGTATCTGAACATCCAAAACAAGCCCATAAATTTTGGAATTATTGAATAAGGGTATCTCTTAGGACAAGGTAAAGAGGACTTTGTTTCGTTGAAAAGTGTTCTTGCTAGATGCTTTAGTACTGGAATAGACTAGTTTATTTCATGGTAAAAGACTAATCTATTATAGAAACTTCATAGGACAATGGATTGCAAGCATGATTATCAAGCCCTTGCATTATGTTAATTGAACCTAGTTATAGTTTTTTATTTTATTTTTTTGTACGAAATAATGATTATTATTATTACAATAAATAAAGGCTAGTCAAGAATACCATGCACCTATACGTTGCCTCCAATTTGATGAAGCTGCATCAAATGCTCATGGAAGTAACAACTCCACAATTTCTGCATAAATTCCAGAAGAGTCACTACTATCAGCTCCCTCCTATGTTGCAGAAGATACAAGAGCTTCACCATCATGTGGAAACTTCCCTGCTGTAACACTTTCCAAGCCTTATTGTGATTTTGGGATGTATTCAAATGGCCTCAAGAATGATGAACCACTGGTTCCTTTTGCAACTGCTGATGTGGGACTAAAGATGGTTTGGTGATTTCGCCACCTAATGAAGGAAAATCATCATCAGCACATATTATTATTAGCACTATAAACGAGAGGCATCAAAATGATGTTCCAAATGTTGCTGATGATTTTACAAACCTCTAAGAATCCCAGCTTGATAGAACATTCCATAACATCATGTCTTGCAAGTGTCCATATAAGCTCTGCAGGTGTTGAGAATTGTGAGAAACTTGTTAACCAGTCTGAATCCCAGAAGAAAAAGTGAGTCTGCTTTTGGAGAAATTCTTAATTAGATGTTCTCATAACTAGAAAAAAAGTTAATTATTCTCTTATTCATTCATATTTCAACTTCTTAGCTATTATATTATATAGAAAGTGAGCAATATTAGCAGTAGGTAAGGGGTTGAATTGAGAATGGATAAGAAAAATAACTTCTTTCTTGGTAATACTTATCGGTCAATGTGAATGTTACAGATACTAACCTATCTTCCTTTCCAAACATTAGCAGTCTGAAATTGGCATCCTGCAGCTTGGAAACTTTCCCTGGTTTGTTGAGGTATCAGTCCAGATTAACCATTCTTGACCTCGTAGATAACCAGAATCAAGGAACAGTGCCCAACTAGATTTGGAAACTTGATAATCTTGAAAGCCTTAATAACTCACAATGTTCTAACAGAATTGGAAGGGCTATTGTAGAATCTCACTTCCACTTTGGTAGTCCTTGACCTTCATAACAACCAACTACCAGGGCCAATTGTTTTTTCTAAATATGCTATCTATGTAGATTATTCAAGCAACAATTTCAGCACTATATCCATTGGTGATTACTTGTCTGTCACAATTTATCTATCTCTTGCAAACAATAGTTTCAATGGAAGCATCCCTAATTCCCTCCGCAATGCTTCAAATCTTCAAGTTCTTGATCTTTCTCGTAATAAAATATCTGGCACAGTTCCCTCGTTTAATGACAAAAAGTGAAACACTTGGGGTACTAAATCTGCGCAAGAACAATCTCTCAGGGCCTATCCCTGATACGTTTCCAGCTTCCTGTGCTCTGAAGACTCTTGATCTCCATGGAAATATATTAGATGGACAGATTCCAAAATCTCTTGCAAATTGCTCAGCATTAGAGGTGTTAGACCTTGGGAATAATCATGTTATTGATGTCTGTCCGTGTCTGTTGAAGAACATATCCAATCTCCGTGTCCTGGTCTTGCGGAATAACAAGTTCTATGGTAACATTGGATGTCCAAAAACCAATGGTACATGGCACATGCTTCAGATTGTTGATCTGGCCTTTAACAACTTTAAAAGTAAATTACCTGGAAAATGTTTCAAAACTTGGGAGGCAATGATGCATGATGAAGACCAAGCTGATTCTGTGGCAAAGCATATCCTAGTTCAAGTTCTTTCACTTGGTAACAAACATTATCAGGATTCAGTGACAATTACAAGCAAAGGCCAGAGGATGGAGCTGGTAAAGATTCTAACTGTCTATACCTCCATTGACTTTTCATCCAACCATTTCCAAGGGGCAATACCAAAAGAGCTATTTGATTTCAAAGCACTTTATGTGCTTAACATGTCAAACAATGCTCTTTCTGGCCAAATTTCACCATCTATAGGGAATTTGACAAAGCTTGAGTCATTAGACCTGTCAAACAATTCACTGGAAGGAGAAATTCCCTATAAACTTGCAAGTTTGAATTTCCTTTCTGTCCTGAATCTCTCTTTCAATGATCTGTGGGGAAAAATCCCTGCAGGCACCGAAATTCAGTCATTTTTAAATGATTCCTTCATTGGTAATAAAGGATTATGTGGCCCTCCGTTGACTCCAAACTACAGCAGCAATGATGATGTCAGACCAGCAGCAGCTCCAAAGACAGAATCAGCTACCAAATTTGATTGGCAGTTTGTATCAACTGGAGTGGGATTTGGGGTTGGAGCTGGACTAGTTGTTGCACCACTGATGATTTGGGATGGAGGAAGAAAATGGAGCAAAACAGCATTGACAGGTTTCTTCTTGTTGCTCTTCCAATGATTGGATTAGCATACACACCCTTTCATAAGATGACGCAGAAGACAAGAACTCGGATATAACCATCGAAGATGACGATGGGGGCTATCCAAGGTTCGGAGGGAGGTATTGTGTTTTTTGTTCCAAGCTTGATATCACTATGAAGAGGGTAATTCATGACCCAAGTTGCACATGCTACCACCACTCATCACCACTTTCAACATCTTCTCATTCATCAGATTCATATTCCCCTCAGTCACATATAAGTTGAAATCATGCTTTTCTATTTCTGTTTCTTTTCTTTCTCTCTTTCCCTTTTTTCACTTGTCTTTATTCTTTTGCCCTGAATGCATGCATTTAACATGTAATTTTGTATATGTTGTACATACACACAGAAAATCATCCCAAGAGTGGCAACCAAACAATTGAGAAAAATAAGTGAACAAATTTCCCCTCTGATTTTTTCGGGAGGTGGTTTTTGATGTACTCACTGATAACCAAAAAGGAAAAGCCACAGTGTAATGCCAATTTTCATTAAGGAATTTCATCAAACATTTGGGAGGCCTCACCAATGCAATGAATGAGTCACTTTACTATGTTTGTATCGTAATTGAGGGTGAACCATGCACATTACATAAAAAGCTGCAAGTATAACTAGCATCTTTGGAATTAGAGTTGAGAGAATACGGTGAGAGCAAATCACTGTGTGAAAGGAGCAGCCTTAATATACGAAGACTGGCCGGTTGAGTTGAGTGATGATTTGTTCATTCCCACGCGGCCAATATCCCTGCTTATTCTTTTCCTTTCATAAAAGGGATTGGGCCTAGTGATTGAGGACACCCACAGACAGGTCTCAAAATTTTCTATTGTTGGTCAATGACATTATCTTTTATAGGGGCTGCTAAAAGGGGCAAAAGTAAATGTTGTATTTTCAAGAAGTGAAGTCCATTAAAAAAAAAAACTTTAAATGTTCCCATAGTTGAAACCTTACGCATTGTCCTTCTTGAAGTGCTGATTAGACAAATCCTATTTATAAAACTTTAATGCCACTTTATTTGGAAGTCTTCTATTGGCTATAAAAGGGATAAATTGGTACTTCGAGTCCATGCAATTAAAAATCTAATTTCTGTGTATTGATATAGTAAAAAAAATTTTATACTATCATCTAATTAAATTATTTTATTTATATGACTTTTTAAGTAGTGAGTGTGAAACTTGATCAATTTTATTAATATGACATTGCATAGTTGAATGACTTAGAAATTACTCATTAGAAAAAATATTGTATGAACCTATATAAAAGAATTAATTTATCTCCTTTTCTTAATTGTAAGGGAGTAATAGAGAAAATTTTCAAATTTTAAGAATTAATTTATCCCATAATATGTTATTTACGAAGGACTAAAATAGATCCTTAGGGAAGAAAAAGGTGAGGCTAACAAAAAAGAGAATGAGTGACTTAACTACCATTATGACCGCGTCATGTTAAAGAGTATTGCACAGTGGTATGAAAAAGAAATTCACGAAAACTAATTCAGCTAATCGCAATCAACTTTCAGAAGTTGATAGGAAAGTTGACATCTGTTCTTTAATTTCCTCAAATATCTAGCCTTACTAATTTTCAGTACTTCAACAATTCATTATGTACTCAAAAAGAAGGAAAAAAAAAATTCTAATTGAAACTAAATATAGCACTACATATCATGTTATTTACCGCCTACTAGGATTTTAAGTGAGTTAACTGTGAAATTTAGGGACGTGAAAGGTTAATTTTAAGGTGTTTAGATTGTCTAAAATTAAACACATGAACTATTATACTTTAACGTGCGAAAGATGAAGGAATTATTTGCGCTCAAACCTTTTTTGGCTGCACCTTCCTTTGATCTCACTCGGACCTCGCAGCACCAGAGCCCCTCAACTACCTTATCTGGCGTGTATGTTCTTCCTTTTTTCTTCCTTTTTAGTAAATTATTTCTTTAGAATCCTTCATATGATCTGAATCTGAATTAGTTTTGAAAACTATTCTGTTCATTAAGACATTAGTTACAACACCACATGGCACGTCTTAAATACTCCCGCCCAAGCATGCTCACTGTTATTCTTGGATAAATATACTCTCAACCATAACAAGTAATAACTTACTACACAGTTTGTTACAAACTTGCAATCCAATATGACAAGGCATGATCGAAGTTATCTCACCCATGACTGAAACAGGCAAAGAGAACATTTTAGGGTTTCAGAGCCAATTCTTACAGGAGTTATGAATGGAATCAAATTTTTGTATGCACGAGCAAAGGTATTTTGTCTTCTTTCATGTCCACTCAATCAGAAGACTTAAAAGCTATAAAACTCTTGGACTAAGTAGTGATGCCCCATTTATGCCACAACCTCGAGCAGTTTACTAAATTTTTGGCACGGTATGGTTGAGTTCAGAATTTGGAGAGAAATAAAGGGTTAATATCCCCTTGAAAACTTAAACACCCAAATGTACCCTTCAATCTTTTCATTGTAATGACAAATTAATTGAAACTGAATTCACAACTTTCTTGCCATAAATTGTTAATCTGTCAAAAAGGCATAACCATCGTCATTTACCAAGAAACCATTTGACAGAAACAAACCCAAAGGACACAAGAAAAACAAAAGCCCCACATAGTCAATTAGACCACTACGATAAACAAGAATATATATTAGGTGATTTATAACACTGTCAATAAAAATTACCACAAAACTACCCCAATAATATGCTTAGACACAGAGTGTTGAATACAACCCACCACAACTCTTCAAGAGAGAACATAATTGTTGCGGCAATAATATGGCTGACTAACAAGATTTTCAGTTGAAGCGAAAACATCTCATAAACGATTGAATTTCAGATCCTCAAAATCCACTTCCTCAAATAAAATATCAATAATTCAACCCGAAAAACTTATATATTGTAGCACACGCAATACTAGCGACTCTAGATGACAGTCCATAGACGAACATGTTTTACTCGAATGTGTCATCATCGTCATCTGGAAGGGGCTGACTAGCAGCTGCAGCAAGCTCAGCCTCATGCCTGCAAAAGTAATCAATGCATTAATAATCAAACGCCTTACAGAATAATCCCAACTGAATGAAAACAATACTTCACCAACCCTATGCACCAACAAATGGATCCTATGGAAGGCATTCATAGAAGCTAGAATAATACATAAAGCTCACAACCCTACATTCATCTTGGCTATGTTAATACACCGTTACAACAGAGTTTGCAGATTTGAATTTCGATAAGAAAATGAGCTTACTGTTGTTGAGCAGCTAAATCAACTTGAACTTCTGGTGGAGCCAATGCAGGAGATTCTACAAAGTGCAAGTTGGGATCGCTGCAAAATTGACAGGAGTACAAAAACATAAGTTGAAATGCATTGAAGAGATTGATGTGTTGTTAGTGCTACTTATGTAGAGAGCAGAGACTAGTGGTACATACCCTGCGAGTTTCCTGGCAAGGTACAAGAAAGGCTTCTCGAAGTTGTAGTTGCTCTTAGCTGATATCTCATAGTACTGCAAATTCTTCTTCCTGTGGAAAGTAACCTGCTTTGCCTTCACTTGCCTGTTCTTCACATCAACCTTGTTACCACAAAGAACAATTGGGATGTTTTCACAGACCCTGAAACATCAGATATGCAGAAAGCACCCGTAAGGTATTGAACACAACTGTATTGAAGTAGGATGGTAATAAAATAGGGCCTGTTTGGAAACTGTTTTCGAAAACAGTTTTCAAGTTTTAAAATACCTAAAACACTTGTTTGCCAGATTGTGTTTTGTATACTGGTTTTAAAAATAAAAAATAGTATGAGTTTTAAAAACTGAAAGTTGAAAACAGTTTAAGGTTGTTTTGTTGTTTCAATTTCTAAAAACGTACAGTGGCATATATGTAATTACCCTGCTTTGGTAAAATTTACACAAGTTTAACTCCTGCTTGGGTTAATAAGAAAGTTTCAAAACACCTTTTATTCTCCACATCTCAAGTTAGCTATTCACTTCAACCAAAGTGAAAATACACTGCAACTACATAGTAAAGCTGAAAGTTGTCATAATGTTATTTCAGTACTTTAAAACTTACTTTTAAAAACAATCATCCAAGTAGTTTTTTTTTGTTTTTCATCATTTAAAGAGTTTTTAAAATATTGTTGCAAACAAAATTTTTGTTCTTTCATTTTCTAAATCGAATATAAACTTCCTTTTTAAAATTGCTTTGAAAAACTAAACATAAAAACATTTCCAAACAGACCCATAGACTCAGGTTCATGTGGGCTCGAACACATGGCAAAATATTAATCGCTGAAATTTTATAGTATCTACTATATTAATTTTAAATTGTTTTGAATGATCAATATGTTGCCACGTGTAAGCTACCCGAGTCTATATTAATATCACACGTTGGACAATTACATATAAGATAGTAAAAAGGTTTCAAGGACACCATTTACGAACCGGCAAAGATCACGATGCCAGGTAGGGACATTTTTGTATGTTAGTCGGGCAGTAACGTCAAACATTATAATTGCACATTGGCCATGGATACTGAAATATAAGACAACATGTTAAAAACACAATACAGAAAGTAAAACAGACACAAAAACAAAAGTGGAGAGAATTATACCAAGGCAGGAAAAAAAAAAACTGATACTCACATTTCCATGACAAGGAATTAAACATTTCATTGTTGTTCCTAAAGGCTATAATTCCTACACAAATTCATCTCTATGGGCCTAATAAAGACTACAAAAATGAAGAAACTGGCCCAGGGCATCATGTCCAAGAAACAAGTTCGAAATTAATCTCACCCATGCAGCAGAATTGGAGAATATAAAATCACGTAAAAGTGTGAGCATTATGATAAAAGAACTACAAACCTCAGGCATCAAGAAGTCATCAGAGAAAACATACATGATTATGAAATACAAAGTGTTGACCACAAAACCAAACCAGCAATCCATTAGGTCATTCAAACAACATAAGCACACAATATGCAAATAGAAGAACCCTAAAATCAAAATCTTCTTGTTATTAAACTCCAAGAATCAAAAGAAACACATTTTAAAATCTCACCATGGCATGAGTTCATGCATTTATACAAAAATGTTCAAATAACAAGTATGCACACAGTTCACCCTTACTATATAAAGAACACTCACTAATATCCATCTCTGAGGCCACCAAACTTTTCTTGGCCAGCAGTATCCCAGCAGTAGAACCGAATCTTGCCACAATTTGTGAAAAAATCCAAAGGGTGGACTTCCACACCAATCGTTGCTGTTTTTTGGACACAACAATGAGTTAGCGAGTAAAAACAAGAAATCCAAGCCCTAAGAACAAAGAATATAGAATCTTTTATTGATTAATTTTAACAGTTTAATTTTTATACATTCTGTCATCCAATCATGCATTGCCGCATCAGCAAAGGCAGTAGGGTTTCATGGCCACTACTTGAAAAGTGATGCAAATGAGAGAATTTGATGATATGTGAGTGCATCAATATTAAACACTAATTAAATAAGTGATTAGATTAGAAATCTCATCTCACGTTCATATTTCTTCTCGAATTCCCCAGTAAGATGCCTCTTCACGAAGGTTGTCTTTCCTGCAAAAAAAATAAAAAATTAATTCCCAGTACAACAATTTCAATTCGAATCAAATCAAAACCTACATACATGCACCAAGTTCCAATCCTATACCTGGATCTTCAGGAAATAAACTACAAAGCGGCAAACTATATTCATCGGAAGCTACAATCAACAGTAAAAAAAGGGGGGGCAAAGGTGTTTTGTTTCTTCTAATTTCGCTCATAAGAAAATAAAAGAAAAGGAACCAGCGAAAAGGAAAAAAAAGAAAAAAGAACAGAAAGAAAAAGATAGGAACCTGTTCCACCATCGCCGACAATGACGAGCTTGAAGCTCGGATAATCAACGGTTTGCTGATTCGGCAAAGCCTGCATTCCGTTCCATTCCAGAGAGAGAGAGAGGAAAAGATCAAAATTAATTTTATTTTGTTGAAAAAAAGATAAAGAATAGAATGCTGAGAGAAACACGGAGATAGAGAGATGGAGAGACCGTACCATGGTGAGTGCTGTGTTCGGGATGGATGCGAAGAAGAAGAAGAAGAAGAAGAATATGAAGTGACCTTGTGTTGTGTTACGAGTGAGACACAAAAATAACCTAATGCCTATGGTGCGAGGGTTTATATGTTTGTTGGAGTTGGAGAGTTTGAGTTCCCTACTCTGCGTCTACCTTACGCTGCCCTTATTTCTTTTTATGATTATTATTATTTTTTTTACCGACTAGAGGCAATTTAAAATCTTAAAAACCTTTTTTTATTTTGGGTCTGGAAACCTTTTTTTTGGGTTAAGTCAGGAAAACTTATGTTATTTATAAATTTATAGAGGCAAAATACAAAACCAACCCATGTCGGTTTTTTCCTTGCTTTGGGCTGTTAGCCCCTTTATCCAACAAAAAATAACGCAGCCGTTTTTCACAATCACAGCTAACATCAATCTTCCATCCAGACCCACCAAAAATATTAAAAAAAACTGCTATTATAGTGCATTGGATTGGCTATTTAAGAAAAAACAACACTTCTTTTTTATTTTGAAGGAAAAAAGTGCTTTTACAAAACTTTTAAAAAGTGTTTTGGATTGACTCTTGAAAAATAGTTTTACTATTTTTTTAGAGCTATTAAAAAAAGTAGAAGCTAAAATAATTTTTAATAAAAATATGAGTTTAATTTGTATGCAATAACAATCTAAAGATTTTTTACATTATCATCAAATCATGTATTGATAAATCGATAAAAATGGTTAAGTCTCATATTCATAACTTACAAATTCATGCAAATTGGATGATTTAATTAAATGGCAATGTAAAAAATTTTATACTATCGGTGCATACAAATTAAACTCAAAATATATTTCAAAACTATAATTTTTTATTATTTATAATTACAATCTTATCCATTATCCAATCTTTTAAAAGAATTTCTTCCCACTCCCACTCTCACTCCCAATAGAGAAGTAGCACCCACACGACCATACCCACAACCATATACATTGTTCTTCACATCTATTCCTTGGGTTTCACAAATTTTTTTTCAAAGTATACCCACTTTTATTTGTGTACATTAACAAATTATTGGCTAAATAATATACAAAGGCTTTGAAAGAAAAAAAAAATGAATTATTTTTTTGTGAAAAAGAAAACAAACAAGTTCTAAGAGTGATGATTGATTTGGTATAATAGAGTGCAAAATGTTCCTACAAAATTATTTGGTTGATAAGTTCATTCACATATATTTACCCTTTCAAATATTTTGGCTATAAAGAATTGCTTTTCTTCTTTTTTATCCTAACAAACTTATAAGTGCATTTAATAAACGTAAAGTGTATGTTTAGATTGGCTTTTATTCAAGAAAAAAGGCACCTTTATTTTTTTAAATAAATGATTTTATGTATTTTCTAGAGTTCTTGAATTAACTTTTTTTTAAAAAAAAACATTTGAGATAATCATATCAGTTTTACCATTTTTTTTTTAAGTTAGTAATACATAGCTTCTAAAGAAATGCATAAGTATCAATGGCTTTTCATAAAATTGTCTTCCAAAAATATTCATTGTTGTTACTTGGAATTATAATTTTGTCCATTATCAATTCCTTACAAAAATTTCTTTATAACGCCCATTTTCACAGATGCAGGGCACCCGCAATCATACCCGATCATGTTGCCTGTGCATCAATTCATTGGGCTTCATTGTTTTTTAAAGGTATCATCACTTTGAATTGTGTTTACTGATGAATTATTCACTAAATTTAGCATAAAAAGGATTTTGAAAGAAAATGAAATGATAAGTTTTGTTGAAAATGAAAGGAAAAAAAAATCAAGAGTGGTAATCAATTACTTGTACTAAAGTACAAAGCCTTCCTATAAACTTAGTTAATTAATTTATCAACACTTATGTAGCGACAATAGGAACCATGCCATGGCAAAGTTAGGTGCGCAGACAAAAGGCATGTGGGCAAGACAATGATTCGAGTAATGAAATGAAGCTTCTTTATCGTATTGACAACCTTAAAAGTAGTATCATTTTACTTATAGTAGAAGAATAATTCATTGAGAGAAAAGAAATCACAACAAATACGGAGGCAAAGACATGGCCTCTAAACTGAATCAAACACCATATAGTCTAGTATAACGATAAAATAGAAGGAAACAGCATACCAAAAAAAAAGAAAAAGAAGAAGGAAACATATTATATAATTGTAATACCCTAATTCTAAATAAAAAGGCTAGAAAAAAAATTCTGATCCAAAAAGGGTGTCAGTTACTTTTATTTATTATTTTTGGTCCTGATTTTTTTTCCTAAGTCTGGATCTTACACGTTTTTAGAGAGATATATGATAGAACCACATTCTTTGGATCAAAAGTCCCGATAATGGTTCCCAAAATGAAAATAAGTTAAATGACGATTTTTAACAAATTTTCGGAAACTTTTAAGTCTTTTGTTTTTTGTCTATAAATTTATAAAATCTTATAAATTTCTAATTTTAGACTAAAACCCAAAAATTACATTTTGATTGGTTGGGATTTTATTTTTTATGATATTTTATTTGAATCCAAATAGAAAGTATTTCCTTATTTACATTTATGTTTAAAAGTTAATGGAAAACAAAATAAATGAAGACATATAAGTGAACATTGAGACAACCCAACCCAATATATATGAACACACACCTATACACCTACACATGGTTTCTTTTTCCATCATGGTTTCTTTTTCTTTCTTACTTTATTCATGAAACAGAGTTTGCAACCCTCCCTCCATTTGATCTCTCTCTCTCTTCTTCTCAATCCAGCAACTATTGCTACCACCGTCCTGCCTTTCACCACCGGCCACCACCGCACCACTACCACGCGCAACTCCTCCCTACTGTGACACAAATAGCAGCATCCTCTCCTTCTCTTTTGGTGGCTCAAGGGTTATTGTTTCAATCTCTTGAAGGGGTAGCAAAACCCACTCCTCCCTCTTTCTTTCTTTGGCTATTAAAGGTATCATGGAGCTCAATCTTACTTTCAATTTCATGGGTTAGCTAAGTTATATTGTGGGTATAGGATTAGAACTCTAATGTGTAACCCTAGGATCTCAATTTGGGGGTTTGGTGAGTTGGGGCTAATATATGTAAATTAGTGATATTATTAGCTTAAAAAATATTGATGTTTTCTTGTTCCTAGAGTAATAAAGCAGTCTAGCATTAACACTTGAATTAGTAGCATACGTGGAGTTGTTCTTCAGTTCCTTTGAACTAGTTTGTGAGTAGATAATGTATCTGTTGTTTACTTTTTGCATGATAAATCTTAATTATAAGAATTATTAATCAAAGCAAAAGTATATTGATATAAGAGAAAATAATTTATTTATCGAAAAATGAGGCTTTACGTTTAAGAAAGTTTTCATTTAGAGGTCAGAACTTAATTATTGTGCTTATTTAATTATTTTAGTTCAATGGTAAAATAGGTTGAATTTTATAATATCGTATTTTATTATTAAATTTGAGTTTATTTCACATTCACTATATCTCATATAACTTGACGATAGATTTTATGTTGTAAGAATATCAAGGAATTAGAATGTGCTTGATTTTGAGTTAATTAGGGATATTCCATAGTTAGAACATATAGCCAACTATAGTGGCATTAGCCTCAGTGCAACGTGAGAAACTCCAATTAGCAGGTGAGGTGCTAACCCATACATAGCTATAGCTATCTAGATATGTATTTGGCTGTGGACCAACTCCAGTTAGCAGATGAGGTGTTAACTCGCACATAGTTGTAGCTATGTCTGAACATGTATTTGGCTACAGGCTAACTCCAATTAGCAGGTGAGATACTAACTTGCACATGACCTTTGTCATGTTTGGACCTGTATTTGGCTACGGGCCAACTCCAGTTAACAAATGAGGTGCTAACCCGCACATGACCTTTGTCATGTCTGGATTTGTATTTGGCTACAGGTCAACTCTAGTTAGTAGGTGATGTGTTAACCCGCACATGACTTTTATCATGTCTAAACATGTATATGGCTACAAGCCAACTCCAATTAGCAGGAGTGGTGCTAACCCGCACATGATCTTGGATCATGTCTGGACTTGTTATTGTTCTGCTTCAGATAACTCCCCATTATATTTGGATATATGTGATTATGTAAAGATATATTTTCGAGAAATCTCAAGTCATGAATATAATTATATTTCTATAAGCACACACACACACACACACACACACACACACACACACATATAGTATATTCATCATGTTTTATGATTGCATTTACTAAACTATGGATATCTTATCTCTTGTTAAGTTGCAAAACTCACCCCTTTATCTTTCCATCCTTTTCAAATACAGGTGCTAGTGATGGTTCTATTCCTCTTACACAACCTTAGTTAATTCCAAGTTGGTGAGCTCTCTTATGAAGGTCCTTTTTGTTGGAACCTATATTTTGTTTTAGCCGGTAGTTGTCAATTGCTCTATATATCACAAGTAGGATCCTTGAATTTATATTATTCTTATATGTGAGATCCTATAACTTAACTATGTAAATTATATTATAAAAAAGATTAGTAAATTTAATTTGGTATTACGGTTGGACTATTAATTTGATTATGGTTAATACATGTTGGACTATGCTAAGATCTTATGATATGCTAAAAGGGCGCATTCTGAGAGTGCTTGATGCCAAAGTACTGTGAATTTTGTTTGTGGATATTGCAGGTTATATTTGTATCTGGAAAATAGTCAAGAAACAAAGGAGACTTTATCCATTGTCCTAAAAAAAAAAGAATATGTATGTTAAGACTTGCTAGGGAAAGTGTTCCCTATGCACCGTCATAATCTTAATTAGGTCGTAACAATGATATTTTAATCATAAACTTAACATTACTACTACTGGGACTCAAATTAAGCGCCTTATAGCTTAATAAAATATAATATACTACAATTGTAGCCAAACAACATTATCCAAAATGGTTAAATTAATTACAAATTTCAACTTCACTTAGTTATATATTTCATTTAAGGGGCCTGAGATATTAAAAATAGTTTTCTCACATGATTACAAGCATCATATTACTAAGGGAGTCATCCTGGCCACTGGGTTCTCTTTGTGTGTATCCTAACTCAACCAAAACAACTTTTGAGTTCTTTTTTTCATCAATTCCTTCTTTGAAAGCTGGTTATTAGTGTCTTTTGTAGTTGGTGAAGGTTCAAGAGGCTTCTTAAGAACAGGCTCAGCTTGTGGCTCCACTAGCTTAGCAACTCTTATACTAAGCACCCGCTTGAAATACCTTTGCAATTCAAAACAATTGCATGATCCTATCATTTCTAAGAAAATGAGTTTAGTTTATTCATTTGTAAGGCAAAAAAAAAAAGAACCACCATCCTTTCCAGCTATTCAATTTCTATTGATTTCCATAAACAATGAGTCAAATAAATGGCCAGTCCATGAAGATTATAGGCAATATCACAAACACCATCGTTGAATGCATGTAAACTAGATTCAAAATCACGAAACGATTAACACAAAACATTTAATTCAACAAATTGGCAATGGCTATGATAGAGACCAAGTGCCTAAGGGAATTAGAGTGTATAGAATCAAAAGAATACCAGGGTATTATAGTAATATGGATCAAGGTCCGAGGGTGAATCATGTGGAGCCCCTTGCCTAACTAACTTGCGTATTGGCACTTGCTATTCATGTGTGCTGGCAAGGAATGTGCAGAGTATGTATATGTGAGGAAATCTGTTAAAAAGACGGGTATAGTTGTTGGGTAGGAGTAAAATAGGAAGGTAAGGATTAGGACCTAGGCTTGGAGACACTTGGCTGGTTAGTGCTAAGAATTCTCTTTGTTTCTGCATATTTTATCAGTTTTCTTTTCCATTAATACGTCAATATACTCCATTTCTATATGTCTCTTTCTTGTGTCTATCAGACTGATAAATATTGTCATCAAGCAAGGCAAGTAGAAGATTCAGATGCTCATTTTCAGCCAACTAGACAAACAGAACATTCACCATTGTATATTTTTAACATCAAATTAACATAGCTTTCACACTAATCATGCAAGTTACACAATATCCAATTTGATTATAGCTCTCCCAAAGATATTAAAGCAACTATATACACCACACAACATGAAATATTGTAAAAATAAATTTAAAAAAAAAACAAGATAGTAAGACAAAAAGCACACCAACACAACTGAACTCCAAACTGATCATTCCCTGCTCCCCTTATAGAGCAAATGGAAGCATAGAAAATAGGGGCTATTCAAATGTTTTTAACTATCGAGTCTTTCAAAATGGTTTAAGATCCTTAATAAAACAATACTTGGTCATATCCAAGTGATGTCTTAATATTTATTTTATTCACAAGCTCAGTTTCATGATGGAATGCATTCAAACGAGATCATTATAAAGAATCTTCTCAAACAATAGTTCGGATAATAATTATAGTCTAACCACTCTAAACCTTTAATATCAATTTTCATTTGTGTCTTCTGTAACAAGCAAGAGAGACTCCAACAAAGTTTGATCCACACACCTGCACTATTTCTCCAAATGTTCTAATTATGTGTGCCTCAAATCCATTGCATTCATTCCAGCCTCAACTGACTTCTAGTCGTAAGTAAATATTGCTTGGGTAAAGATTGTAGCACATGTGTTTCTACTACACATTTGAAATGCTCCCTTGTTATTTAGTCAAAGTTATGACGCAGTATTGCCAAAGCATAATTATGTCAGAGCATTTGGGCTTTTGACATCTATACCATGTCCTAAGAAGAAAACAAAAGGAATTTTTTTAACTATCACAATACCATGCAATCCCTCATTAAATAGTGTTTCTAGTTATGAAAATTTTACTATTAAGTACAATCTAGTATGGGTATATGACAGTTTACTATCACTAGCTACATCATTAGTAACATTTGCTACCTGCCTTATAAGATTGACACTAATATGCTTAACCTTAACCTTGAACTCAATGCCCTTTGCAACAATTACTCCATCTTTTTCACTTTAGGAGCACCCCAACTTTGCTTAATTACCATATCACACTCTTATAATAGAAGAAACTTGAAGTTACAATCATATACAACACTACATCAACTGAATTATACACCAAATAAAGCCCCCAATAAAACAAAGCGACATTGAAATTTCCCAATTCTACATTCAGATGGTGTTTTCACTAGGAAAATAATGAATGGATTATATAAACATCTGGGACTGGCAATCATACATATAAAGTTTCATTTCCTTTAACCATTTCCCTATACCAAATACCTTTTCCGTAATCTAACACTATTTGTAATCAATGCAAAAAAAGAAAAGGAGGAAAAGAAACTGCATACTAGAATGACAAAATTCACTATATTCTAACTTCAAGCTTGGAAATTTAGATATTTATGTATAGCGCGATACCTAAAAAGATTTGGCTCCGTATGGCCCTCGCAACCCTAAACCATTGTTTATGGATGAGACAAAAACCAATGATATCCATAACTCAGAAAAGTGAAGGAACAAGGAATAAACTCCACAATTGTATTGATGTGTAATCTACATTATTTGTAAGAGTGCCAATTTAAAATAGAACAAAATAACAATAAAATGACTAGCTAATGAAACCTAGTCATTAATCCTACTTGTGCCCAAAGGACAATTAGTAGTAAAAGGCCCAAAATTAACAATAATAATAAAACCCAAAAATCAATAGTATTAAACAAACCCAAATAAAAGAAATCACCCTAAATCAGCCCAATCCCCCAATTGTGCTCAGAATTAAACATTTAAGCTACACAGTTAGTTTGTTTCATCATAATCCTTTGAGAATGTCTGTTCAACCAATTCTTGCATTGTATCCACACAATTTGGACTCCTAACTCGATAGTCTCCATCATTATGGCACACATCTAATTATCAAGATAGCAATGATTCACGAGCTAATTATTGTCAATGCACGTAATTTTCTCTAGTTCTTCTTTTCTAGTTTCAATAAAGAAACATAAACTGAATAAATTTCTATTGTTGCCATCGAGTTTTTATGCAAATGGATAAAAAGTTTAGTTCTTCTTCCAGATATTGCTTGATTGGGAATTGACGAGTTAACTTAAATGTTTAAATGTCAACTTAGTTGTCTTTCAAACTTTCCATGTTATTATGATTGAAGGAAACTCAAACAATTATCTTTGCAGGCCTCCTACTATATAAAGTAAGCTCTTCAACTCTGTGACTCTTTTTGTCTCCTCTTTAATCACATACCACTACTGCCTCTGCAACGATAAGAAAAATGTTCATTTCCTATGACTCAAAACAAGAAGCTCAATTCAGATTATCTAACCCCCCCCCAACACACACACACACACACACACACACAAACACAAAGAGTAGTTTCTTGTCACATCACAATAGAACCTTGAAATGTAGATATGAGCATAAGAATCAACATTTTCGCCATGGATTTTGAGCAATAAGAAAGAGAAATTGAATCTCATTGCATTGGTTTGAATTGGATCAACATGTCAATCTTGCATTCACCCGTTTTCGTATTTGAACCCTTCCATTCATCAATTCGAGCGAGAATCCAAACACAAAACCCTCACTAAACCCTCAAAATTGGCAATCTCCGACAGCTTGAGATAGCTAACATGCACCAAGACAACAGCTTGATTGTGCTACAAACTAGCTCTGAAGCTTGAGAAGATTCGATGCAAGGTGATGAAAGAACGAAGCAATTACGAAACAAAGGGAAAACTCCATGGATTCCAGTGATTAAACCGTCGGTGAAGGAAATTGCAATAAGAAAGTTTGGGAAAACAAAATGGGGTTGTGAGAGAGAGAGAAAGAGAGAGAGAGAGAGAGAGGGAATCCAATGAAAAAATGAGAAGAGAGAGAAAGTGAATTTTGGAGAGAAAGGGAGAGAAAACAGAATGTCTGTTACAAAATGCACCTAGAAACGAAAATAGGTCAAAATGGGAAAAGCTAAAAACTGAAGATACACATTTCATTTTCATTTTCTCCTTGGTTTTTGGGTTTTATTTTTTTTACGTAAGGTTTAAATAAATTAGATAAAGTCTTAACAAAATTTAATTTGTTACAAAGTTAAATTTACTCTGCCTAACCTCCTTATCATTATTATTAGGTTTAACCTTTTCTTCTTATATCCCATAAATTATCTCTATCATAACGATAATGATAAGTTATCTCTTATTTTGTATTTAGCCACCTTTCACCAAAAACTTCTATATATATATATATCTAATAGTGTAAAAGAGTTTTACACTCTTTTACACTGTCATCTAATCATATCTCTTTTTTTATTTTACTTTTTAAATAGTGGAGGTTGAAAGTAATCCTATTTACTGATATGTCATTACAAGATTGAATGAATGTGTAAAACTTCTTTACACTATCATGTATTCGAATTAAATCCCAATAAAAAACGCACAGATAATAAAAAAAAATTCTCTTCTTCATAAACACTCTACAAAAAGTTTTTAAACTTGCTCTCCCAAGACTTCAGAGTGCTTGCATGATAGATGGCGATAACCCCCATGAGCAACTGGTGGGAGCGGTAGACATACCTCCTGGTAGAGAGACAACCATTGACCATATCCCTTGGGAGTAGATATACTCATTGATAGTAGTCATACCTATTGGCAATAGACATGACCGTTACCAGCAAACTGATCAGCCATATTTATTTTGCAAACTACTCAATTTTTCCAACCGTTCCAGCTACGCACTTTTTCATTCTTATCATTGGTAGTATTGTATATGATTATTGATAAATAACAAATGTTTCATCATCTCGTCACCTTTTTTATCCCAGGAATCCTCCTATCTCAATTATATGCATGGAAGCTTTATCTCCAATAAAGCAACCTGTCATCACTAATCATGCTCACGACTCTTTGGTTGTTGGTGATGAACTCGATTTCCAGAGTATTGAATTCACACCACCACGCCTTCTACTGCCTTTTGACAGTTTCCGTGTCATCAATGCTTCACTTATTTTATCTTTTTTTGTTCTTCCTTCTATAGATAGCGTAGTTGCTGTTTTTTGACAAATTTTGTGTATATCTCACAGAGGCCTAGCTGAAGACAAGGCTCTAATTGATACCAATACATTCATGAGTCTTTTGTCAGAGGAATCAGTTCATCAAGAAAAGCCTGCATGCGTTTATGAACTTGGGAAAAAAACAAGATGCTGAATTACATTCAAATGAACGGATTAAAGAAGTGTGTAACTCTAATATGTGTGCAGACACTGTTATGGAGGAACAAACTTTTCACGTCTCAAAGACCCAGGTATGCATGGATACGTGCTATTTGTATACATCTATGATAACATGGATACAAAAGAGGTATTATCAACAGAGTATTGCTAGACTTTTGTCTAATCGAATATGGTGGCAAACCACATGAAATTAACGATATTTAAATAAATTTCAGACAAAAATTCAAAATTGATCTCTCTTAAATTTTTTATCGGATAAATTGATCACTCTAAAATATATACTCAAATTGGTTCCTCTAAAAAATAATTGGACAAATTAGTTCTTCTTTGATTGTTGGCAGGGACTTTTTTGGATTTTTTAATTTTTGAATAATCAATTTGTCCATTTTTTTTTTTTCTGAATGAACTAATTTATTACGACTTAAAATTGGAGATTTTGTTTAAATTCTGAAAATCAATTGAAGAAAAAAAATATTCATCTTGTAATCCCTGGGATTTGAATCCTCACTTTGGATCCTCCTCACTGTATCTGAACATCCAATACAAACCCATAAATTTCGGATGGGTATCTCTTAGGACAAGGGAAATAGGACTTTGTTTCGTTGAAAAGTGTTCTTGCTAGATGCTTTAGTCATCGAATAGACTAGTTTATTTCATGGTAAAAGACTTATCTATTAAAGAAATGTCATAGGAGTCAGGACAATGGATTGCAAGCACGATTATCAAGCCGTTGCATTATGTTAATTGAACCTAGTTATAGTTTTTTTTTTTTTTTTTTTTGTGCGATATAGCGAAAATGCAGGCTAGTCAAGAATACCGTGCACCTAAACGTTGCCTCGAATTTGATGAAGCTGCAACAAATGCTCATGGAAGTAACAACTCCACAATTTCTGCACATATTCCAGAAGAGTCACTACTATCAGCTCCCTCCTATGTTGCAGAAGATAAAATAGCTCCACCATCAAGTGTGGGAACTTCCCTGCTGTAACACTTTCCAAGCCTTATTGTGAATTTGGGATGTATTCAAATGGCCTCAAGAATGATGAACCACTGGTTCCTCTTGCAACTGCTGATTTGGGACTATCACAGGGTTTGGGGAGAAAGTGGACCAAAGATGGTTTGGTGATTTCGCCACCTAATATATGAAGGAAAATCATTATCAGCACATATTATTATTAGCACTATAAACGAGAGGCATCAAAATGATGTTCCAAATGTTGCTGCTGATTTTACCACCTCTGAGAATCCCAGCTTGATAGAACATTCCATACCATCATGTCTTGCAAGTGTCCATATAAGCTCTTCAGGTGTTGAGAACTCTGAGAAACTTATTAACCAGTCTGAATCCCAGAAGAAAAAGTGAGTCTGCTTTTGGAGAAATTCTTAATTAGATGTTCTCATAACCAGATAAAAAGTTAATTATTATTCTCTTATTCATTCATATTTCAACATCTTAGCTATTATATTATATAGAAAGTGAGCAATATTAGCAATAGGTAAGGTGTTGAATTGAGAATGGATAAGAAAAACAACTTCTTTCTTGGTGATTTTTTCTTTTTCATATTCTCCCCTTTATAAATGCAAGAATGTTATTTGAACATCCAAGAGTCACCGTTAAATGAGATGGTGATTCCCACCATTCATCTCATCCAATGGTGGGCCATTGACTGTTCTAATAACATATTGTTATGTTAGATTTTTTTTTTTTTTTTTGTATCTGTTGTTGCATAACCCAATTCTGCATTGCTTTCTGTGAACAGAAGACCAAGGACCACTGACACTGCAGGCACTGGTCTCAAGGGTTGTAACTGTAAGAAGAGTGCATGCATGAAACTGTGAGTATACTTTTACATTTTAGGCCATATCTCACTTTAATTTGCATGACAAATGCAGCACCTGACTATAATTCTATATATAATGTGCATATTTTGATGTGGTTTCTTTGCAGCTACGGTGAGTGTTTCGTTGCTGAACGTTTTTGTCACGAGTCTTGTGGTTGCATAGGCTGCTCAAATAACCAAGAATATCATGACAAAGTTAACGATAGTAAGCAAAAAATAAAATCCCGTAATGCATTGGCATTTGCTCCGAAGATTGTCCAGAATGGCGCTCATATACCATCAAAGTATGCGGTACAATAATAAGTTCCTTGTGGTTCATCACCCTTTATATTCATTAATTGTTTTGTTTTTGAAAAATAATTAAAATTAAATTAAGTTGACGATTTGATGTTTCCTCCACAGGAGAATGACAATCTGAGGACACCGTCATCAGCAAAGCACAAAAGAGGTTGTACATGTATAAAGTCAAAGTGTGAGAAAAAATATTGTGAATGTTATGCGGTAATTTTTTCATGTACTTGCTTGCATATATTTAATATGTTTGCTCTAAACTTGTCACCTATTATCTTCAGCATCAGCTAAAACTAAAGGCAATTTTTTTTCCCTTTTTCTTTGAAAAGAGTAAGGTTGGTTGCTCCCGTGAATGCCGATGACAAGGATGCGAGAATTCCGATGGGAGGAAAGTAGGTAACACATATGGAACATGTATACACAAGTATATATATACATTGATTAATTTTGATATGAACTCATCTAATTATGAATTTTTCGTTAATATGATTGATTTTTACATGAGTTATTTAAAAATTTATGCAAATAAAGAATTTTGGATTTCAGAACACGGTGGTAGAGAAGATTTTCCTAGTAAAGAAAAGGACAACGACAGGGTTGGAAAAGTATTATATTTGTCACATACACAATTGGGTGGCAATCAAGTGAATGGCGTCTCACCTCCAACACCATCGTTGCCATGCTCCGAGTAAGTTCGCTTTCACTATAAAGTTTGTCTGATATGTAGTAAAAGTGAGGAAAATTAAAGAATATGCTGTCCTTATGTTTGTGAATTCTCAAGTTGTTTAATTTGCTCCCATCCGTATTGGGGTGGTTGAACATTCTCTATTTGCCAAAAAATGTAAGGTGAGGAAAAACTTTTTATATAGGTATGTTTTATGTGTAACTTTTGGAGAAATTTTAAATTATCTCATTTTTACCATGATACACACACAAAATATATATATTATATTTCGTCACAGACTTTATAAACACACTAAAGAATTTATTAGTTACTCATGAACGATTTTGTGAACTTTTAGCTTACAAAGTGACACACTTCAAATAAAATATGTAAATCAATGATAGGTCATCTCATCCCTTATAGTTTAAATGTTACTATATAATTGAGCATATAGCACAACTCTACTAATATTAATTCTATGAGCACTAGTAATTTCTCATAAACTTTACATTAATAATCGTGTGTATCATTTTCTGATGTCTCATACACTGATTATCATATGCAGCGTGAGACAATCATCAGTTTCACTTACCTACGTACGGCATGCAATTCCTCTGGCCGTAACTCCTGCGTCAACTTCTAGTGCTTCGTTGGCTTGCACACAAATTTCACAGCAAAGTCGTCTTGGATTGAGCTCTTCAAGTTTTGGAATGCTGATAGATGGTGGGAAACATGTGATGAAAAGTGTGACTTTCACCCCATCAAATCCCTCCCAATGCCAAAGATAAGGATCCAAGCCAAGGAGGCAATGAACCACGAGAAATATTGTGAATGTAATCTACAATTCTGTACTATATATGAAAACGATGTCCTTGATAACTATTTTTTATATCTCCTAATTAGATTGAATTGTATTTTTAATTCTGTTAATATAATTTTATAAGTGAAAAAGAAAAAAACTAAATAAAAATTATGCATGTAACTGCTACTACAAGCACAATTAATCACCATACCCCACTTTGTGAAGCACTATCACATACTGAGCCTTCATAAACCTACAAACATTGAATAGCTATTAGTTGTTATAATACTTTTGTTTTTGAAATTTTACTTACTATAATACTAAATCCATCAAAATAAAAAATGTCAATTCACTAGTAATTATAATGCATTTCTTATCTTAGAAATTTGAAAAAACATGTAATAGTTTCTTTATTTAGTAATTGGTAGCGCATTGGAGACTTCAGCATTTCTGAATTTAGCACTTCTCTTGTTCTTGTTTGGGTCTGAATGCTAATTATATTTTACTGTTTGTTATTTCCTGTTGAGTTTATTCGTTAATCAATGACTAATTTATATACTCTCTTTGTTATTATTCGATCAATAACAAACTATTTAATTAATATTGGTACTTCCATTAATATAAGTAGGATTTAATTATCATATACTGACAGTATAAAAAAATTTTACATAGTCATCTAATAATATATTATCACATAAACCATGATATTTGATTTTTATACTCATTATTTGAAAAGTCATTCAAATGAAATATTTTAATTTGATGACAATGTAAAATACTTTTACACTATCAGTACATCAAAATTAAATTCATATAAGTAACTAGATTAAAAATGTTATTGAAAGGAAAAAATTAATACCGTTTTCATATTTGAAATCCTAAATCACAAGATAGGATTTTCATGTGTATCATGTTTACTCGTGCTCAGTCTCTAGCCAAGAATGACCACCACCATCAGAGAGTATTCCATTTCGAAACTATGCCTCAGTTTGTTCAACCTTTTTTCATTGCTGATCGTACGGGTCATTGCCACGATTAGGAGTGTTCATGATCCGTTCCGCCCCGAAGCTAATTTGGATGGGTTTGGATTTTGAAATTTGACCCGGTACATGTTTCGAGTTAGGTTTGGGTCATACGTTGGATTGGCCTGACCCGACTCGAAGTCAAACTATCTCTTAAAAGATATGTATTTTTATAATAATTTATGAAAAATTATAAGATTTCAAAGTTCAATTAATATATTTTACATAATTTGATATTATTTCTACATTGATATGGTTTATTTTGAAATCTATATCATAAAATATCTCTAAAATTTTGTTCCTTACTTATAGAATTTTATAATTTTATTATGTACAATATCTAAATTCCTGTATATTGTTCGAATGTCGGGATGACCCAATACAACCCGGGACATAGTCGGGTTATTATCGGATCGGGTTCAGGTTTTAAAAATTGACCCAGTATAAAAATCGGGTCAGGTTCGGGTCTTGTCCAACCCGGCCTAACCCGTCCCTTGTACACCCCTAGCCATGATAGAGTTATTTCTCTCTCGTTTCTTCCTTTGGACTTAGGCTCCATTATTTATCAAAAAATATAAAAAATAAAAATAAAAATATCATTCTAATATTTTAAGAGTAAATATGTCTATTAAAATATTTACTTTATTATTATTGGATATAATGGTGATTCTCACTTATCTTATTGACCTATCACATCTAATGATGATAAAATGACTATCTCAATAAAACATTCATTTTTGGGTATTGGAATAACACAGACTCTTCACCCCTATCTGCCTACATAGCAGTTGGCACCCTTATCTTTGCCGGTTCGAACGTGAACTCCTTAAACTCTTTGATTACAGCTTTGTCGCTAATTACTCACTACCTAGTTCGTGCTGACTTGTGGCTCTCAAACTCCCAATTCTATGCACATATGATTTTCATACTCCGAGAACATCCCAATTGTTCTTTGTGGTAATAAGGTTGGTGTGATAAACAGAGAGATATCAGCTAAGAGCAACTATAACTTTGAGAAGCCTTTCCTTGTATCTTGCCAGGAAACTTGCAGGATACTAGGTGCCACTGCTAGTTTCACTCTTTACATAAGAATAAATAGAACATTTATCTTATGAATGCATTTCGACTTATGTTTTGCTCCTCGTATAAATTTTGCTGTGACCCTATCTTGTATTTTGTAGAATCTCCTGCACTGGCTCCGCTAGAGGTTCAAATTGATTTAGTTGCTCTGCAAAAGTAGCGATAAGATCTCTGCCGTGAACTATTGAACTAGCTAGTTCTTCGATAGCCTCATATTTGTCATTTTGAGAACACATTGATTGTGGAAATTCAAAGCTGCATTTTTTTATAAAACTGGGATCTAATAATGAATTGTCACCATATATATGACTGTTACAGGGTGATACTTTGATAGAAATCATGTATGGATGAAAGGTTGTAACTGCACAAAGAAATGGAGGGAAGGAAGTGGAGAGAAAGGGGATGACATTGAGCAAGAAGAATGAATGATCTGAATCATATTAAAATCAACTTAACACATTGATACAACGTATTTATACTACTCAAGAATACAAGCTTAACTACACACAAGCTAATCTTGGCGGGAGAGTTAGTTACTGACAGTAACAAACTCCAACAGCTATTCTAACAACTAACTACCACTGTTACAGTTACACTTATCATTCCCCCTCAATCTTAGCTAGGTTCTGGCTTGTAGTTTCTCAAGGTTCTTCACTCCTAGTAACTCTCTAAAGTGACTGAAGCGGTTGCTGGAGATTGCTTTGGTGAGGATGTCTGCTGGTTGTTCTGATGAGGGAATGTGGGCTATGAGTAACTGGCCTTGGATAACTCTTTCTCTGACAAAGAACAGGTTCAACTCCATGTGCTTGGTTCGAGAGTGCATCACGGGGTTGTGTGCCAGCATGATGGTGCTAAGATTGTCACAGTAAATAACTGGTCTGGCTGAGGGAATTTGAAGCTCTTGAAGAAGAGACTGCAACCAAATGATTTCGGAGGTGGTGTCAACTAAGCTCCTATATTCAGCTTCTGCACTAGACCTTGCAATAGTTGGTTGTTTCTTGGCCCACCATGAGACTAAGTTTGGTCCCAGAAAAATACAGGACCCAGATGTGGATCTCCTGTCATCTACATCTGCTGCCCAATCTGCATCACAAAAGCCTTTGAGGCCCAGGGGTTGATTAGAGGGAATAAGATGGAGGCCAAGTTGTGATGTGCCTGCCAGGTAGCGTAGGATTCTTTTCACTGCTTTCCAGTGAGATTCCAATGGTTGTGCCATGAATTGGCAGGCTTTATTAACTGAATAGGATATTTCTGGTCTAGTGATGGTTGCATATTGTAATGCACCAACTATTGACCTGTATAAAGAGGCATCTGTCATATAGTCTGACCCATATTCGGACAATTTCAGATTGGAAACCATGGGAGTAGTGATGCTCTTGGCCTTGTCCATTTTACTTTTTGTTAACAGATCTCTGATGTATTTCTGCTGTGAGAGGTGTAGTGAGCCATCCTTAAGTTTGTGAACTTCAATTCCAGAAAGTAGTGAAGGGAACCTAGATCTTTGAGTGCAAATTGAGTGTGAAGTTTCTGGATAACTTCAGAAATGTACTTAGAGGATGAACCAGTGACAATGATATCATCTACATACACTAAAATGTATGTGTGTTGACCATTAGTTGAATGAATAAAGAGAGAGGGGTCACACTTACTGCTGATGAACCCAAATTGATGTAGCACAGAGGCTAATCTCTCAAACCATGCCCTTGGTGCTTGTTTCAACCCATAAAGAGCTTTGTGTAGTTTGCATA
The DNA here is from genome assembly GCA_031216105.1 of Dalbergia cultrata. Taxonomy (NCBI): domain Eukaryota; kingdom Viridiplantae; phylum Streptophyta; class Magnoliopsida; order Fabales; family Fabaceae; genus Dalbergia; species Dalbergia cultrata. The sequence continues at coordinate 11,680,359 of CM062351.1, read as the reverse complement.
CCTTATTAGAGTTTCCTTTGGAAAACCCTTCCGGTTGACACATATACACCTCTTCCTGCAGAATGCCATTCAAGAAGGCATTGTTTACATCAAGTTGGCGAATGCACCATCTTTGAGAAAGGGCTAGAGTGAGGATGACTCGGATAGTGGCTGGTTTGACAACAGGAGAGAATGTCTCAGAGTAGTCAAAACCAACTTTCTGATGAAAACCTTTGGCTACTAATCTAGCCTTATGTTTGTGTATGGTGCCATCTGGGTTTTGCTTTAATTTGAACACCCATTTGCAACCGATTGGCTGTCTTCCAGCAGGTAAAGGAACCAGTGACCAGGTGTTGTTCTTGAGGAGAGCTTCATATTCTTCTGTCATGGTAGCAAGCCATTTGGGAGAGGACATTGCTTCAACTGTGGAGTTGGGTTCGGTTACTGTTAGGAGGGCTGAATTTTGGTATTTGGGATTGGGTTTGGTAATCCCTGACTTGGCTCTAGTTTGCATAAGATGATTATTGGTTGGAGTCTGTGGAAGTTGAGGGTTAGAAATGGAGAGAGGGCTGGTGGGGACAGGTACAGGGACAGGTAAGGATAATTCAGGTGGTGTGACTATGGTGGGACTGGTGGGATTGGGATTAGTAGTAAAGGGCAGAGAGTTTGGAGTGGGTATGGGTAATGGATTCATGTCCGAGAGTGGAAGAGTTGATGGGGTAGTGGATGAGGGAGTTGTGTTTGGGTTAGAGTGTGTGAGTGACTTGTAAGGGAATCTGGTTTCATTAAACTTTACATCTTTAGAAATGTAAATTCTGCCATTGGTAGCTAAACATTTGTAGCCTTTGTGTTGTGAACTATAGCTAAGGAAAGTGCAGGGTGTGGAGTGGTTCGAGAATTTGTGTTTGTTATATGGCCTGATGAGAGGATAAGAGAGGCAGCCAAATACTTTCATGGACTGATAATTGGGCTGTTTGTGAAATAGTGTTTGAAAGGGGGATGAAGTTTTGAGACTGGCTGGAGGAATACGATTGATGATGTATGTGGCTGTTGCAATGGCTTCATCCCAAAAATGTAAAGGTAGAGATGCATGTGCAAGGAGAGTGAGACCAGTTTCTGTTAAGTGCCTATGTTTTCGTTCAACAGTACCATTTTGGTGATGTGTGTGGGGGCAAATGAGCCTATGTGCAATGCCATGAGTGGTGAGGTAGCTAGTGAATGACCTGAATTCCCCACCCCAATATGATTGTATTGATTTAATTGAGTGCCCTAATTGTAACTCAGCAAAGGATTTAAACTGTAAAAAGGCATTGAATGCTTGGTCTTTTGATTTGAGAAAGTACACCCAGGTGAACTTGGAGGATGCATCAATGAATGAGATATAGTACTTGAAACCTTGAGTGCTGGTGACAGGAGCAGGTCCCCATAGGTCTGTGAATACTAATTCAAGTGGTGTGTTATAGTCAGATGATGATGGTAATGAAGGTAACCTATGACTTTTACCAAGACAGCAAGAATCACAAAGATCAGTTGATTTATTCAAAATGGGTATATTACAAGATTTTAATATGGAGGATACAACTGGAAATGAGGCATGTCCTAACCTATTATGCCAAACAGTAAAGGGAGTATAGGCAGAAATTGTATCAGAAAGTGTATCAGAAATTGAAGCAGTGTTACAAGTGAAAATAGCATGTGATGAATGAGGTCTTTTATTATTTCTTGGATTCAAGTGATGTAGCTGAAAGGAATCAAACCGATAGAGTCCTCTGTCAGTAATTGATCCTTGGAGAAGAATTTCATTCGATGCCTGAGATTTAACAACACAATGGTGAGGATGGAATTCAAAGTAAACATGATTATCCTTTGCAAACTTGTGGACACTGACTAGATTTTTAGTGATATTAGGCACATGTAATAAATTATGTAAGACTAAGGGTTGAGTGGGTGCTGTGAGTGGAGTGATATGAGAGTGACCAATGTGAGCTATGCGCAAACCTTGGCCATTGCCAACATGGAGTTGAGCAGAACCTTGGTACTGAGAAGCATGCATGAGATTTGTGTATTGTGGTATCACATGGTTGGTGGCACCTGAGTCCGGGTACCAGGCTGCATCAGCTACTGTTTCAGATGTAGCTACCAACGGTTGAGAATTAGTGGTGGATTGTGGAGTGTGAGAGGGATTATAAGGAGGAGGCAGGGTTGGAAAGTTGGTTGTCAGGTTTGCATAGGGTGGTGGAGGTGTTGGTGTGGGTTGGTAATTCTGATCGAATCTATGCCAACAGTTGAAGGAAGAATGTCCATTCTTGTTGCAAAGTTGACAGATGAGATTAGAGCGGCCACCTCCTGAACATCCACCACGGCCGCGGTTCCTTCCACTGGATCGACCTCCTCTGCCACGATAACCTCCACGGCCACCACGACTTCCGCCTCAAAAATATCCAGAGTCTGTGGCAGCGAAATGCGCTTGCATGAAAGGTGGTGTGGACACGGAGTTAAGCTTTTCCAATTGTGCTTCATGAATCAGAAGGTATGATTCAAGTTGTGTTACAGTGCATGGTTCGGCACGTGTATTGATCGAGGTGATAAAAGCTTGATATTCAGGAGGTAGACCACTGAGAATAATATGGATGTGTTCTTCTTCCGCAATTTGAGATCCAATTGAAACTAGTGTATTGACTAAGGCTTTGATTCGGAGCAAGAATTCAGAGATAGTTGCTGAACCTTTTGATGCAGATCGTAGTTCAGATCTTAGTTGTTGGATCCGTGCGCGAGTGTGTGTGGCAAAATATTCTTCAAGTTTGTGCCATAGTTGCCATGAGTAGTCACAATCTACCACTAGTGTGAGAATCGATTCAGACATAGATGAGAGCATCCATGAGAGGAGCTTCTGATCTTGTTGTTCCCAAGCTTCAAATGCTTCCGAGCTTCGTCGTGCTTTCTTATCTGAGCTCGAGGCAAATCGAGTTGGTCTTGGAGCTTGTGGATCTATAAAGTTTTGGAGGTTGTGACCTTTCACAGCTGCTAGAATTTGTCGCTTCCATAGGAGATAATTCTTCTCATCTAGTTTGATTGTAAGTGGATGTGAGAAATTGACCTGTTGAATCGGAGTTTGTATCACAGATCTTGGTGGAGTTGGCGACCTTGCGTCACTGGCTTCACCTTCGCTTGAGTCAGCTGAGCTTGCTGATTCATCCATGGCGGATGTTGCTGATTTTGCTTCAGGATCGATGCTGTAAAGCTTTTACGCTCTGGATACCATGATAGAAATCATGTATGGATGAAAGGTTGTAACTGCACAAAGAAATGGAGGGAAGGAAGTGGAGAGAAAGGGGATGACATTGAGCAAGAAGAATGAATGATCTGAATCATATTAAAATCAACTTAACACATTGATACAACGTATTTATACTACTCAAGAATACAAGCTTAACTACACACAAGCTAATCTTGGCGGGAGAGTTAGTTACTGACAGTAACAAACTCCAACAGCTATTCTAACAACTAACTACCACTGTTACAGTTACACTTATCATACTTTATATTTTAGCTCCTGTAGATAGCAAAATCCATTAGTTGTATTCTTGGATGTCTTGTTGAATTGTTCCTAATTCACTTTGAATAATTCCACTATAATTTTTGTGTTGGTGTTAATCTTTTTCTTTTCAGGTCCTCGAAATCCACATCCTCTCAAATGAAACATAAATTATACATCCCCTACGAACATATACTGTAGCAGACACAATACCTGCAACTCAGGAAAATGGTCCAGGGACGCACAAGGTTATTGATTGAATACCGGGCCAGAGGCCCAAAAAGAGAAAACGACGCAGCCACTAGTCTAGGGAAGTTAATTCCCTTCAACTCCCTCAGCATGACACTAAATAAGCACAACTAGGATTAGTATCACGAGCTACCAAAACAAAAACTAGGAATAGTATTAAAATAAGGATTTTTCTTACATGGGCATAAATTTACCAGCTCAAATTTGAGCACACTCACATAAGAGTGGATGGGACCTATGTATAAGTGATTGTATTTTAAACAAAATTAGTGGTTGCAAATTTAAGATTATAAACTTGTGTTTATGTAAAAATGTCTCTTAAAATAAATTTTATCATCATCAGGTTTCATACTATATCAAATACTATATTATTAATTTACAATGAGAACTTTGAGCTTGTGAAGCCTTAGCGCTGCCCTTCTATACTTTTTCTCACCCTCAACTTTTGACTTTGATCTAGAGGAGGCGACACCCCATAGAGGTGGTTCATCCCTCCATGGTGATTAGTCACCCCCTTTTCCTCTAAGATTAACTTTTTGGTCCAAAGTTTTGTAATTGTGTTTACCTCTTGGTTCGGTTTGCACCTCTCTTAGTGAATAGTTGGGGCTTTTTTTGCAATAATAAATCTCTTTTTAATAACATATAGTTGTCTTTGAAGGCTTTGTTGATCTAATGCGTACCACAAATCACGTTGCTAGGATATAGACATGACAATTAATGTGTTTGATAAACTCAAATGCCACTATGTTCAACTATTCAATTCTAAGCCACTACTATATATTTGATATTGCTTCAAATAAATCATATATATGGTATGCGTATCATTGCGTTCATGAGGATATGTGGTCATGAGGATATGTGGTGTGAAGCTGTAGTATACATGCTCTAAGCATCTTATATAAATTGTCTTCTTGCCCTTTGTCAATTTTATACGTTTAAGCTTTTGACACCCATAGAATTTAATATTTTATATTATTCAAGTTTCCACCTGATATTTTGTGCCAAGGCTTATGGCCCCAAAAAAAAAAAATCATATATTATTAGGCAGTACCGTATTATGTATACCCATAGACGAGATCTAGAGCATGATAGTATAGGATCCTATTGTGTATACCCATAAATTAAGAGTTCCGGAGTATGGTGGTGCAGGGTCTCATTATACAAGTTAAGTTTGATAAAATTGTAATACTATGCTATATTTGGTATTCATAAAACATTATTATCATTATACTATTATAAATAATTCTAATCATAGATAAAAAATTAATTGCAAGATAAAATTATAACAAAAAATAGTATTGTTTTTGTTTAAATATGTTTCACGTAGATAACTGAAAAATAAATAAATTTTAGTCTTAGTTTTTTTTTTTTTTTTGCTTAGTTTCAATCCAAATGTGAATAAAATTGCTTGGTTTTAATTCTTGTACTATGTCAAATACTGGAATCTTCTTAAATGAAAAGAAATAATTTATTACCACATAAAAAAAAGAGACAAAAAAGTCAGTTACATATTGAAAGTTAAAATTAAATTAAATAATTAAACATTTTTAATGTGTAAGAACCTTTTTTACTTTTAAAGTCCGATGTAGTAAAACGCAATGATTTCATTCGATTTAACTTTTTTTTCTCATTGGATTTTTCAGTAATCGTATTTTTATATATTAAATATTATATTCTGAATTTCTGATCCACGTTATTGTTGTTGTTATTATTATTATTCTGTAATATTGTTTTAATTGAGACTTTGATATCATTCTAAGTTTAGGAGTCCTTATTTATAAATTAAAAGTTGATCTGAACAATTTTAAATTACTCTGACACTAATTATAACAAATCAGAATACAAATGAATTTAACAATAAAAATAAAAATAAAACTTATAATAAAGCTATAAAACTGTTCAACTAAATTGAATAAAATGTATATTAATTTAGTTTAATTATATAATTTAACATTTTAATTAATTATTATATTAAAAATAATGAAAATATAAAACTAAGATGCACTCACAAAATTAAAGTGGCGAATTCTGAATGAATCATGACCCTACTTTCTTCTTGATATCCGAAGCCAACTACAAACCTTTCGAAGCCTCTAAGCCACAAGACCATAACATGCTATCAAAGAGGCACTGGCAAAAGTTTCTAGTATTTTTGCACAGCTCAACCCAAAGCAAAAGTTCAACATTACTGACCATAGCCATTTTACATAAACACACTACGTTTGTGGTAGAGAGAGACATACCATTCATTAACAATTCAACATGCAACACAATACAATTTCATCTAAAATCTAGACTAAACTTTCACTACATTGATATATATATCACACCCACAAAGATATAACAGGTTAATCACAGTACAATTAATAAGGGCTAAATATATTATCAACTTAAAGGCATTTTGGTTCATAGGGAAGAAAGAGACTAAGCTGGCCAATGTTTCAAAGTGGCATCATCAAAGTCGGTGCCTTGATCAAGTGGTAGCCGTGGTAAGGTACTTTCCACTGAAGGGTTTTGCTGAGCATCAGGAATATAGATCTGTTCAGAGGGGAAATAGCACTGATGATCAGGAAGAAGGAACATTGGTGAGGGTGAACACTCATCATCCACAAAGTTCATCATCATGGTTTGGTGAAGCCAAATCTGTGTCTTGAGGAACTTGACATAGTGAATGGCTTCTTCCAACATAGAAACTGTGTCCATCTTGCTCCCTCCAGGGACCATGCTTTGCAAGATCTTGAACCTGTCACTGATTCTATGCCTTCTTTCCCTTGCTGCCACACTTTGTGGGTCAGTGGAAAGCCTCACACCCTTGCTATTTTTCTTCAAACCCTTTGTGCTCTCCTTATTCCTCCTGTTTTTTGCCTTTGAAGATGACCCTGCTTCACATGAGGCAGTGTTGCCACCAGAAAGAATGCAATCCATGTGCCAAGTTAAGAGTACTTGTATAAACTATAAGGTGAACCTAATGACACCTGCCTTAGCTTGAAACAACTTGGTAGGGGACGTATTCCTTTTTGACACATATTTATATAGGAAGAAGAATATGTGACCATATAGTACAATGATTTTGATTTTTGAATGAATGAAAGAGAAGTGATGTTGTCATGTGAGTCATCCAATCTTTGCCGCAGGACATCGATGTGTTTAGGTAGGGACCCGTAGCTTAGACCCAGCCAAGAGAACAGCTTATTAGGTTCATTTCATTTTCATTTAATTCTGATATATTACTATTATAAAATTTTCATATTATTATTTAATGATATATATTGTTGTATTATTAGAAAGTACTTATTTTTTGTATTAAGTTATATATAAAAAAAATATACAAGTAATAGGTAATTAATTAAGATATTATTTTTAATTTACTGTTTATATAAAAAAAATTTATATTAACATCTAATTATATATTTTTATTTATGAGATATTTAATATAAATGGGCGAGTGAGATTTATACTGTCATCTTACACATATTAAAATTAAACTCATTAATAGAGAAAGTGATGTCAACATGATATCAGAATAAGATCTTTCGTTCTTTATGTTCTTGTGGATGTGCTGCGATTTCGGGCTTCTATGATTCCTTAACTTTGATTAAGTATAGTACATATATGATATATCCCTCCACAATGTGACATTATGACCCACCCTGCAGGAAGAGGGCAAATACACAAGTTATTTCCCAAGTGAATGAATAAGAGTGATTAGGCCCTCCATTTTTTCTTTTGATTCCAAAGCTCTTAAGTGATCAAAGAGAAAGTGAGGTCCTTTCTCCTGAAATCGAAGCAAAGTGTATTACAGTTGCAGGTATGGCTAAACCCAAGGACGAAATAGGGCCATTAGTTGCCTGGCTTTATTGTGTACGGGCTTGTGCTTTTGATCCTAAGGTTGCACACTATTTGTTGAAAGAGAATAAGTGACTAACTACTATTCATGTTTTTGTTTCATTTGGTTGCCTTCCCTTTCTAAAGCAAGATCAGAAAAGAGCTTAAGGTCAAATCAAAGCAATCAGCTCTTCTTTTCAAGAAAAAATATTTAACCAAAGTTTTCGGGCTGAGCCACTGGAATGCTAAAGCTTTAAAGACTCAATTTTAAAAATCCCCCCACATCCCGAAGAAAACAAAGTTCTGTTTTTTCACCTGTATCTTTGTTTGGGCATCTTCTCCAAAAGCGTTTTATATGCCACAGTGCCACGTTGAATTTTTTTTTTTGAAAATTATATCGATCTCACGTGAACATATTATCTCTAAATTCATTATTATGCTTCTTTATTTATAAAATTTATTTAGATTCCTCAGTTTCTGAGTTTATTATACTGCTCCTTTAAATTTATGAAATTATTATCCCCTCTCAATTTAAGAAATTATTATACCATCAGGAGAAATCAGTATTATATTAACAAATAAAGAAAGAGGTAGAATGAATTTCACTTAATATTAGAATTTGCCAATCTAATTTGTCCTAGTTTTTTCCGAATCCCTTTGTACTAAAAGAGACCAACATGCATGGTAAATTTGAACAAAGCAGCATCGTCATCTAAAATTGTCTTATTTAAAACTAAAAATACAATATTGCAAGAAACCCTTGCTTGTTGGATCACACGGTTACTGTGAAGTTGTTTAGTTCTTCTGGCTTTTGTGACACTGCGATGCCGCAGGAGCAGAGCTTGTTCTGCTAAACGCATGATGACATAGAAACTTCCTGAAAACACAAAAGCAAAAGCTGCACTAGTGGTGTAGTAACTTGTAGTAGATGAAAACACTTTGGAGTCAAAGGTGGAAAAACAATTAAAGGACGAGCACAAGCACATGTGGCTCCGGCCTTCTTGATGTGATGGTGGGAGGGTAGAACCTTAATTATTCTTACTTGTGCATATGAAAATCACCAGCTTTCTCTGTTCACTTTGATTTTATATGTTTATACATAAGAAGTGTTAGTCGTCTCTATTTCTTTTGGAACGCGGTATTGATTTATTCATTACCCATCATTGAAATGATAAGTTTTTATAATAAATATTCTATAATAATTTTTAATATTAAATAATAAATGAGTCTATATAATATATTATATGAAATGAATTCAATTAACATAATTTTTTATATAGCATCCCTTGTATGAAAACTTGTTAAAAAGAATAAAGTGAAATACATCCACATCAGTCAGTCGACCATTTCTTTTCCTGCTGATTGAAGTGGCGAAGATGATATGCAAATGCCAAAGATGATCATTGAAATGAACAAATTTTGGTGAATTTAGTGAACTGTGGGGAAGCAATTGATTGGACCTGCAAGCAAAATATGATCAAATGAGGAGGAGCAGGTGAGGCTTTGAATAACTGATTTGATGGTGAAGATGGACTTGGTTGGGGCCCCATAGTCAGAGGCGTGGAGTGTGATGAAACTATGGTTGCAATTTGCTAAGAGTGGTGAAACATTGTCTCTAACAAGAGTCTGATCTAGTTCTGAAGGCGGAGGGGTAGTGTGGCTGTTTAGGACAGACACATGTGGTTTTAACTATTTAGGGTGAGTGATGTCTAACAGCTAAGACATTTTTGAGTAGCAGAAACGTTACCAAAAGGTCTAGTCTCCCACTATGCATTTATCAAAATCGACGTCAGCGAAATAGATTTTAAGGTGTGTTTAAATTTTGAAGAGAATGAGAAGGTTTGTGGTGTAAAATAACATTTCCAATCCTTCTCTTCTCTCTTTTTCTTTTTTTTTTCAAAATCTAAACACACAAATATATTTTTAAAATATATAAAAAAAATAAATTCCATAGAAAAATATATATTAATATTAATTATTATTGTAAATATTTGTAAATCAATTTCATTATATATTAACTTTTATAATAATTTTGTAATGTTACTAAAGTTATTTTATTTTTTTAAATTACGTAAAATATGATATATATTATTAGAATGAGTTAATTTCTATGCACAAATAATATAAAATTATTTTATACTATCATCCAATCAAATCATTCATTTATACGACTTTTCAAATTATGTGTATAAAACTTAATTACTTTTACTAATATAACAATATATAATTGAATAACAGTATAAAAAAAATTTACATTCTCAAACTCTATTAGTATTATGAACATGATCGTTTGATATATTGTAGGAAAAACGACAAAGCTGATAGAGTAAGAATAATATTAGAATGTGTTTGTTAGAATTTTAATCTAGTTTGTTAGGATTTAAATTTAAATCGTTATCTTATTATCAATTTTAGGTTCATTTTATATTTTTGTTATCTAATAAGTTTTCTTGTAACTGATTTCTCTATTTAATAAACCATCCGATATAATTCATGCTTAAGTTCAACTAGCATTTCATGCAAATCTCTTAAGAACGTCCTATCCATCGCCAGCTCTGCGGGTCGAACCCAATGCACTTCTTTTGGAGGCAGACAGATCCTCCACTTAGTATGTGTTTGATTCTACATTTGTAAAATTGATTTTCAATGAAATTAATTTTGTCAGAATTGATCTTAATTGAAGATAAATCTGGCATAAAATGATTTACCTTTACTAGTTTGTTCTGAAAATTGATTTTATCAAAATAAATAGTGTTAATCGGGAATCAATCGCAAAAGCAACAAAATATATTGGTTCTGGCAAAAAAATCAATTGTAGCAGCCAAATCCACTTTTGAGAGAAAAATAAAGTGGAAATCAAACAAGTGTGAAACTAGATAAAATCAATTTTAGTCCCCCAAAATCAAGTTTGAACGCTCCAAACGCAAATTCAAACATCCTCAAGTGCAAATTTCCAGTTTTCATTTTATTTTATTTATTTCACTTTTTTTCCTTCTACCCATGGGATGCATACTTGGGTAGGCAGTCATTGCCATCGGAACCAGGCCTCAGCATCAAATTAAGCTACACAATTTTACCAGTCTTTTTATTTCGGTCAGGCCTAAACTGGTTGAGTGGTGAGAATTGGGCTCAATTAACAGGACCACTACATGCCATCAACGGACTGTCTGGTTTGGCCCATAAGATCTTTTTTCTCAACATGTTGGAAGAAGGAAAAAAAGGAAGAAAAGAATTCAGGAAAGGAATAGGGAAAATTAAAAATAAAAAAAAAACAGTGCCGTGCAAATTTTACGTTCTACTAGAGAGACAAGCAATGGAAAGAAGTGGCTCCACATCGCTACATGTGAAATTGTTTAAGAAAAATTGTTAGAATGACACCATACTCCTATAATAATTGAACATTCCTTATGCGTTGAGGTGGAAAAGGATAAAGAAGAGGGTGAGGGTGAAAAAAAATAAAGAAATTGATGATGTTTGATGAAAATTCTGATCAAAACAAGCACACTCTCGACTGATTCGTTCTTTAGTTAGATCCTCCAACTTCGCCTAGAACGCCCCACAGTCCTCCACGTGTCCAGACACATGTCCCATTCCCCGCAACCTTTCTAGCTTCTTCTGGACTACACTGGACAGCAGACACTCTCACCACGTGTCACACACCAAGCACCACCCAAAAACTCTACCTCTATAAATAACCAAAAAGAATCCAAAATCCACACGACAAACAGAGATCATCATCATCGTTCAATACGTTACAATTACAATAATTACCAATACTAGTAAGAACAAAGGTTCAACAAAAGTTGTGTTGTGACTATGGCTAGTGATGGCAGTGGGGAATTCAAGTTGGTGTCACCAACAATAAACAAAGAAGGAAGGCTACCAAGGCACCACACTGATGAAGGGCAAGGAGCAAAGAAAAACATATCCCCACCTTTGGAGTGGTACAATTTGCCGGAGGGGACCAAAACTCTGGCCCTAGTGGTGGAGGACATTGATGCACCCGGCGATCCTGATGGGCCCGTCGTGCCATTGACCCATTGGGTTGTGGTGAACATCCCACCATCTGTGAAACGCTTGCCGGAGGGATTCTCCGGCAAGGAGGAGGAGATGGGTGGTGAGTATAGTGGGATCAAGGAAGGGAACAATGATTGGAAGGTCCCTGGTTGGCGTGGGCCTAGGTTGCCCAGACATGGACATAGATTCGAGTTTAAGCTCTTTGCTTTGGATGATGAGCTTCATCTTGGTAACAAGGTATATAAATTATTAGAATTTTAATTTTGATATCAATTAATTATATATTATTTTTATGATGATTATTTTTCATTTTATGAAAATTAATAAGTCCTGTAGGTTATCATATGAGTCTATAACTGTTAAATATGCCGCCTTTGATATCAGATTTTGCTTTCTTTAATGCTTCTTTAGGATTTGGGATGCGTTGGCTTTAGTTTTGTTCACATGGAGAGTAGAGTGTTGCAAAATGTTATGGCATGTTTAGTTTTATTTTTAGTTTTGAAGATTTTGTAAAGGAAAAATTAAAAATTTTAAAAATTATAAAATTTAATTTTTAATGATTTTTCTTTCATAACATTTTAAAAATTAAAAATCTGAAAATAAAAATTGAAACTAAACTGTTTGTGACCGACCTAGGGTTTGTGAAGTTGGAAGCTTATTTAGATTTATGGATATTCCAATGACGCGTATTTTCTATCATCACAGATCATGGATATTTTAATGACATATTTGTGCCTTTTTTAAACATTATTATTTAATTATGTAGTATTATATTATCAAAAGCAATTAAATATCATATTTATTATTTTAAAAATAATAGTTTAATTTGTTTAAATGACAGAATAATAGTTTACATTTTCAGTGTCTATAAACTAGGCTTAATATATAAGTGGATAAGTGGGTGTTTGTTAGATTCATTGGATGTTTGTTAAAATCAGTTAATAAGACTGATATTAAAATGTCGTATTACATCATGATTTAGCATCGGCCTGACTCAATTTGTATGGGGCCGGTTTTCTTTGGTTTCATGGTGAGAGGGACCAATCAATAGAATTGATTTTAGTTATTTTAAAAATATTCTTGATTTCAATATCTTGAACTCAATTATTTCTTCTAAATCAGGAAAAGTGAACGATTATTTTCTGTTAGATTCAATTTTAGATAAATTATCAAATAGTAATCAATTTTACCATATGAATCAATCAATTTTACAAACAACTAAATACACGCTTGAGATGAACTCCTCTTTGTTCCTTTTTCTGGAGGTGGGGTATCTCCAGTAAACTACACAAGCTAAGGTCCTTAATAATCAGGATTTTTCACTACCGAGATAGTTTCTCATTGAATGCATACAATTTGAAGGAAGGGATTTGAAAACTAATTATGTTATTTGATTTGGTTGGATTGATTAACAGGTGACGAAGGAGAAGCTGTTGGAAGCCATTGAGGGGCATGTGCTAGGACAAGCGGTCTTGACGGCAAAATTCTGATATGATGTGAAAACGTAAATTGTGTGGATGCAATGACTCTTTTGACTTATGTACGAACCTTAAAGTGTGAAATCAATGTGATTATTATTTTATCAAATCTCACGATACCTTAGTGAGACGTCAATAAGATAATTAATCATATACCTTGTTTTGCCTAAGCTCTTGTATGGTATTTTAGAAAGATTATCGGAAGAAATTCTAACTCACCAGTTAGCCGCTAATTATGCAGAAGTATATTTCGTCTGGGAATGAATGATCCTCTAAAATGAATAGCGAGTAAAGTAAGAATATCTTATTTTTAATTAACAAAATTCAAAGGGGTTTTTTTTTTTTTTTACTCATGTAGGGGTGAAACTACCCATTCTAAGCTGTAAATGCAGATCCTCCAAATCTATTTCATCTGTATTTATGTATTGATGTTCTACTGATCCATGCTACTAGACATTATGGAGTTAAAAGTGTATATTCCCCAGTTTACAAGCTTTTCAAATTTCAATGTATAAAACAGTCAATAGAAGTAAGAATACCGTTCCCTTATGAAAAATAAGAGAGAGAAAAAGAGGACGACGGTTATTTTTGTTTGATCGATTATATGATTGACTTGCTACTTACTCTCATCTTTTTTTTTTTTTTTTAATTTTATAACGACAAAAACTAGTGTGTCATTGAAACTCGCGGCAACCGAAACTTCATGAAGCACAAAATACGGTAAGATATATTGACACAAGGGCAAATACAGTGTGTCGGTGACACAATAATTCAATAAAGAATATAGGAAATTAACGGGGCATATACATTTCAAATTAATATGACCAAAAAAAAAAAAAAAATCATATGGATATGAGATGTCTTCACTAATAAGTGGGGTAACAAGGTCGTCATCATAAATGTGAACATATCACAAGAGGCCTTATCTTGCTGATGCGGAGGAATAGGATTGCCTATATTCCTAGTCGAAAGCACTTGCCTTTTATAATTGCTAGTAACCATGTAGCAGAGGATGTGAACGCAGCAAGGGAAATTTAGCTAATGCCACCTGCTGTAACGGAGGATAAACATTTGTGTGGCATAGAAAAAGGAAATCGGTTGCAATTTTGCATTGTTTGAACAACTTTATTTGAAAAAATATTTCTCATTTTCAGTTTCTACTCTTCACAAACATTTCTCATGACTACGGGAAGTTATCACAACAACGAGTGACCAATGAGATGTTATTCCGGATGGAAGGAGTTTGGGTCCTCAATTAGGTTCAATCTTAGCGCTTATATTTGTTTTTTTTTTTTCAGGTCCCAATATATTTTGTTGGTTCTTCTCTCGGTGTAAGCCTAGACATGCATGGTTAGAAGCGTCAATTTTGGTCCATTTCCTCCAACTAGTTCAAACTTCTTGGGCCGCTCCTCACAGTTTTGGTGGCATCAAAGTTCTGCGTTACAGTTGTTAAATCAACAATTTGTACACTGTGAGATCAGTTCAAATGATAATGCCAATGCCTTGGTAAGAGATACACATGGGATAGTGGTGTAGGATCCTGAGTTCGATCCTTGGAGTCAAAGACTCCAGACTCCCTCCCGAACCCCCAACCGCAACCCGACCAAAAGAAAAATCAACAATTTAAATCTCATTATTAATAATATAATTTTTAAAGTACCAAAATAAAAAGTATACAACTAATTACGTCATTAGGATTGGTCTAATGTTAAGGGGTTTAGGTAACATGTATATGTATAAGATTCTATATTTAAATATTATTGCAAGTAATATAATTTTAAAGTATCAAAACAAAAAGTACACAACTAATTAAGTATTAGCAAACATTAAAACGGAATGTAGTGATATAATTTTTTAATTAAATTAATCAAAATAATACTAGCTAAAACTGATTTGGGACGCCGATGGATCTAAATCAACAGCTGCAGGCGTCAACATATTTTTTTTCCTGAAAAATCTACTTGAAGTGACCTGGTTGATGTATGATGAGCTCATAATTTGAGAAAAAAATTCAATGCTTCGTAGAATAAAATATTATTTTTAAACCGTATCTCAATTTTTTCCCCTTGCTCATATTTATCATCTTACTGATCTTATCTTATAGTTTATACATACATGTGGAGGAAGCCCCATATCGCATAGCGTATGCGCAAAAGAACACTTCGAGTTCGAGATTAGCCCCGAACCTACCGGTGGTGTCAAACGTGTCAAATCCGTATTCTCCACTCTGTTTACACCATGACACTTGTACCCCCACAACCATACATGAAGCTTATAGCCTTCACCCTCCCTTTCCTCGATACTCAATCTACAGACACCTCGAATTATCTACAACTATCACATTGCACACGAATTTTCCTTTCCCCACTCTATAATTACTAATTGAAGAATTTCGCTGTCTGGGCCACATATAAACATATTAACCCAACTCGCACGGGTCATACTTAGTCGCTAGTGCTCTACCCCATTAATTGTGACAGGAAGGAACATATACAATTCAAATTGCACCAAACACCATGGCCAATCTATCAAATATGTCTAGTGAAGAATTTAGGTTGGTCTCACCAGCAATAATAGGCGTCAACGAAGAAGGAGTTGGGAAATTGCCAAGATATTGCACCCAAGAAGGGCTAGGCACAAAGTGGGACATATCGCCACCACTTGAGTGGCACAACGTGCCATCCAAGGCTAAGACCTTGGCCCTTGTGGTCCACGATGTGGACGCCGTGGACCCTATGGGGCGCAGGGTGCCAGTGACCCATTGGGTGGTGGTCAACATTCCCGCAGCACTGAAGGGGCTCCCGGAAGGGTTCTCCGGAAAGGAAGAGGAAGTGGGTGATGATGAGTATAGTGGGATTGAAGAAGGGCTTAACGATTGGAAAGTGAATGTGTGGCGGGGCCCCAGGATGCCTAACTATGGTGATAGGTTTGAGTTTCGGCTCTATGCTTTGGATTATGAAACGCACTTTGATAACCAGGTACTACGCCTAAATTGGTGCTATACATGCATAATTACATACAGCTAAATTAAATTTCGTACTGCATTTAATAATTTGAGCACACGTGTTTAAAATCAGGTCGAACAGTCTTGTCTAGTTAAATCAATTGAATTATTAAACAATTATATTTATTATTTATATACTTTTCTATTCATCCAAAATTAAATCACAAATGTAAGTATGTGACGATTTTAAAATATTGGTGGATTTCGATTTTTTTTTGGAGTCCGGGTAAATTTCGAGTTTAAAGCAATAATTTTATATTTTAACTTATCTGATTTTTTTTTTTAATTGAAGTCAAATATGTTTTTGCTGAGAAAGTATTCTTTTACTTGGTGAAACATGTCCGAAATCTGTTTCTTGTGCATTTATCTATATAACAAGTGAACCAGTTCTTAATCTAGGACTAAGAGTTGGGTAAAACTAATGTTAAAAAAAATTGTGATGAACAAAAATTTAAAAGATAAGAACTAGGAAAAACTGTAAAGAAGTTGAGAAAAATGAATGAATTGATTTTGAACTAGGAAAAACAGTGTATAGAAGTTGAGAAAAATGAAAGAATTGAGTTTATTGATTAACTTATGGTGTTTATATACAATCACATAATTCAGTGGACTTCACCCCACTAATATATCATGATGATCTGATGTACTAATATACTATTTTGTTTTTTTTTTGTTTTTTGTTCTTAAATTTATTCAAAGGTGACGAAGGAGAAGCTATTGGATGAAATGACAGGGCGTGTGGTGGGGGAAGCTGTATTGACTGCTACTTTCTGATGCATATACTACTGTTATGTTAGCTCATTTGGTATCTTCGAGGGTTAAAGATTCACTTAAGACTAATTAAGAAAACTTCACCTACATGGTAAAATTATATACCTTGGTCCTGGTAGGGTTGCTGAAAACGAAGTGGTTGATCTTATTATAGAAGAAATCAAAATACAAAACGAAACAGAGATAGAGAAGAGAGTATTATGCTTGTGAAGCGTTTTCGATGTTAGGAAGTCATCAAGTCTCCTTGACATATGTTACACAATCAAAGAAGTGAAATGTAACTTATACAGGACTTTCTGTGTGTTAAAATAAATATTATTTATATTCCAACACATTTGTTAACTCATGTCTCATATGGATGCACTGTGAATGGCAAGTTCTCTCTCAATTGTGCCTGGCATTAAACATAGCATAAAGCGTGGAGGCTCTCAATGATCCTATTTCATCAACCAATTTTTTCCATTGGCAAAGCATTCCAATTGATTTTGGTTTTTGGTCCTACCTAGTTAACTCCTCTGCAAAGAATTCCACAAAATTAAATGTGACGATCTCTCTTTCCTTCCCCATACAAATAAAGTGGGACATTGACTACTGACACATAGCTGTTTGCAACAAATTATAGTAAAATGTTAAAGTTATTGAATTGCACAGAAAACGTAGCAAGGTGTGATTTAGGTCGTCTCACATGGAAGTGTTATAATTTATTTTGAAAAATTTGGGGTTTTCAAGTTGTTGAAAGCAAATTAAATTAAGAAGAATTTTAATTAGAAAAATTACCTGCATAAAGATTTCTTCGGATTAAAATTGTTCAGTCATTGATTTAAGAAATAAATTGTGGTAGTGGTTGCTTCCATTAAAATGTAAACACATAACAATGACATAATTATACTTAACAGATACACAATCGCACTTTTAATTTAACTAACATATGAACTACTGATTCATCAACGTAATTCTATGACCCTATGCCAGTTTGACTACTAATTATAACAGCCTAATTTCAAACAAAATTAATTCCAATCCCCTATGCAATGGATAAATATCACATCAAAAGAACAATTCTAACAAAAATGCAATTGTGATAATTTACACAATCAATAATTGAAAGAACTAATAGAGGGAAAGGAAACCAACCACGATTGTGATAAAAACACAAAAATCTTATGAACAATTTCAATCTTCAGTTACCTCTGGGCACGGTAAGAAAATTACTCCTCCATGAAGAAAGTTTCACGACCACTATTTGAAGAAAAACTGTAAATTATAATCTGAAAAATTAAGAACAAGTAGTAACAGAGACTTCCTAATCTAAAGAGAGATAAGAGAGAGAGCAGAAAGAGAGAATTCCTCTCCAAAAACTAAAACTACACACTCTAGGGTCTGCTGCAGAACTCCCCTTTGTCTATCACTGTTCAACCAAAAGGGGCCAAAATTAGGCCCAAGATAGATCAATGGGCTCACCAAAGCGGGTGATCCAAAGCCACTTCAGTCTTGCTCTCTGCCGAGTGCTGCAGCTCTCACCCGAATGGTGATTTGCTTCTTCAGTCTTCCCTTTGATCCAAGCTCCATGCTTTGCACTCACTCTAATGCTCCTGTACACACAACAAACCTAACTCGAAGAGATGTGTTAAATGTAACAAGATTCAACTATTTAAAATGGAGCAATTGTCAAAGATTTCTCAAAATTGTGCAATGAGGTTCAATTTATGAAACACTGCTATTTTTCTCAATAACAATTAAAAAATTCATGCAAAAAGTCAAGGTTTAGAAGTTAAATAAGCGGCATAAACGTCTCTTATTAACTATCCAAGTAAATCAGGCAAAGACTCGAAGCATCTAAAGAAACTAATGCATGTTTGTGAAGTCTCGAAAGCTTTTATTTTTCGAAAAGCTGTTTCAAAATTTAAGTTTGTTATTTGGGTGAGGAAAAAAAAGGTCAAAGCTTTATCTTGACTATTTTAATTAACATGAAAAAAAGTTTGTTTTAGTAAAGGGATGTATACCACGAAAAATTATCCAACATAATAAATATTTTATGCCTATTTTAGTAATTTATTGCAAAGAGTTATTTTTTTTTTATAATCCAAACACTAGAGATAAATATAAAATCACGTTTCAATTAGAGTACCTAAACATAAATTAATTTTTAAATAAACAATTATATAAAAAAATGATTATATAAATAAGTGATTATTAAAATAAGTGTGCTTTTATAATTTTTCAAACATGCTGAGTCTGAGGGAAGGTTTCCCTTAAATTTTTATATCTTTTCAGGTTCATTTGGATTCCCTTTTCAAAAATTTATTTTTTAAATAATTTTTTTAAAAAGATCTTTTATAGAATTAAAGGATGTTTTATGTTTGGATGTAATAATAATTTATGTTTGAATGCAATATTAAAATATTTTTATTTATTATTATTACTATGAGAAATTTGATGTTTAGTGGCAGAAAAAAATCATAGGTATACAAAACTGTTAGTATAGCACCAAAATATCGATAGCAACAAACAACTTATTCCGTGAGATTTGATTGGTACAGTTTGTTACCTGTCACTATACCATTCAATGGCAGAGTACATGACCATCACAAAAGGTGGCATATACCTACGGTTGCTTTATTGTCACTATAGGTTTTAGTGACGACCCTAAAAATCATCACTACAAGTTTTCGTTACGGATACTGAAAATCGTCACTACAGATTTTGGTGATGGTACTAAAAGCGCTATATCCTTTTGTGATAGAGTTTAAAAACATATATATATATAAACTCTCAAAAATTACAATAACGTAAGAAAACTATAATTTTATTGGAAATAAATCAAATCCTAAAACATAAGTGCTAATATTTCAAGAAAATGAAACTATTACAGGTATCAACATTATAAAGAAAAAAAAATTATAGTCGGTATTAACATCACAAAGAAATAAAACTACGTCCATCGAAGGAGGTACATATACTAAATTCAAGTTTAAATGGTGCATAGAAAATTCAATGCCTAATAAAGTGGGCACGCATTATCAAATCTTGACAAAGTTGAGTAACTTAGCTTTTAATTTTCACCTATAAATTGTAATAAAAATTAATAGTACTGTAATCCACTAATGAAATTAATATAAATCTCAATAAGAATTAACCAAAGTGAATATGTACCCATTTCATTGCCTTTATTATTGTCAAAACATTAAAAATTTGAATGACTTTGATCACCTAGAACACTGAAACCTAAAAATAAAATAAAATTGCAAAATAGGTGGAATGGGACTAGTATGTCAATTCATAGAATCCTTAGGCAGCAGACACAAAATAGCAAGCTATTAGTGTCATGCCTGAAGAAATAAGGTGTTATTTGTTTCTATATGTTCAGCAGCAGATTCTGCAATACTCCTTAAAAATTATGGAGTACCACACATCATGTTATCTCATGGTGAGGATTTGATGATGTATTGATATATAGGCCAATTCTATATGATACACCATAATGCACAAAAACTTATAAATCACAAAAACTGGCAAATCCGTGCATAAAACTTTATAAACCAATGGACAAAAACTTGTAAACTAATGCACAAAAATTTGTACCAATGCATAAAATGTTGTATTGTGAAAGAGAACATGAGTCTTCTACAGTGCATTGACATTACATTAGTATATGGATAATCACTCAAATCCTTACTATTAGATAACTTGGTGTGTAGTGCACCATACTTTTACGAGGTGCACCACAACCTTTGCCATGTTTAGTAATGAATAAGGAAAAGTTTTTCTTGTTCTTGGTTTCTTAGGATTTTAGTGCTGTGAACTTGTCAAAATATCACTCTAAATATGCACTTTGATTAATCATGTCTTGTCACGACTATGATCGTGACGGAACAATGAAAAATATTTTTTGAAATATTTTCATGAAGCGCCACAAAGGTTTATTAAGGAAAACTGTTAGAAAAACCTTTTTGTAAAAACCATTTAAACTGGTCTGCAAAAATAGAGTCAGATCTAGGAGTTTGTTTATGTACAAGGAAGGGTGGAGACTAAACCCCGCAGCATCTTTATACATTTGTCTTCAAATGGTTACACACAAGTTAACTTGTGCAATTTAAATAACTTAAAAGCATATAATTTACCCAAAAAGGTAACCAAATATAATATTTAAAAATAAAAAAAAAGATAACATCAAATTAAAATATTTACAAATTAAGGAAATAAGATACCAAATATCAAAGACAAAATTGTGAAAATTTAAAATTTGGCTTGACAAGAAATGCCTGCTCTTATATATCCTGTGGTACAATGAGGAATTCAAAACCACATAATTCTCTAAAAAATCATTGTGTGTTGAGTTAATTTTATTTATAAAGAAAAATAATATTTTTTGTTTTTTCATAAGCTTTTTCTTTTTTAGTATTTTTGAGCAATAAAGAGAAAGCTTGTTTAAAAAAGGATTACAAGACAACTCAACTCTTGAAAAAAAAATTGAGAAACCAGGCATGCTCAAATAATCTGGATTCAACCTTTCATTTTTTATTTTGAATTTTTCTTATGAAGGAAGTTGATAGAGTAAAAGACTAAAGAGTACACCAAAAAAAGAAAAGAATTGAAAACCCAAGCTAAACTGTGCAAATCAGGCTAAAACATACATCTCTATACACCACAATAATAGGAAAATAATAAACTGAAAAGGAGAAAGATCCAAAACATAAATAAATAAAGCACACAACCAAAGGATTAGAAACCCACGTGAAGATTTGACCAAAAAAAGAAAAAAAGAGTAAACTCTCAAATTAGTCTCTGATAATATCATCAATAGATAAATTAGCCTCTGATAAAAATAAATTAATGTTAAGGTTACTAACAATTATAAAAAAAGGATAATGCAAGCCCCTGATACACCTACAACCCATAAAGAGTTTGATGTGTAGGTTCATTACTGGCATGGACAGTCATTAATTGATCCATGTGGTATTACTGAGTTTTCCAATGTCAAAATATTTGCAATCCCACCTAAAAATATAAAATATTTACATCCCAGACTTACCTTAAAAAAAATGATTCATCTTCTTCCTTATTCGTACACATCATCCTTTCTTATACCCTTATTTTCCTTTCCTTCATTGCCCTCCACAACCTCACCCTCCTCCATAGCCGAAGCATGGTAAACTGAATGGGTATTGTATAGCTAACACAGGAGGACTCCAAGGCTCGTGGTGGTTGACACAGTGGAGGATGTGCTGGGTGACGAGGTGGAAGATAGGGTGTGAAGCGATGGCGATAATGGCCATTGTGAGTTTGTAGTGGTTTTGAGTACGAGCTAACGGGCTAGCCATGGTTGAGGTTCTGTAGATTTGGAATGGAGAAGACGATGGCTAATCCCAATTCATGGTAGTGTTAGGGTGACTTCCACGGCAGTTTACAATAATTGTTCACAGTGGTATAATAGTGCAACAGTGATAAGCAGCTGGTAGGGTTCATGACTGTGACTATGGGTTCGTTTGGATGGTTTTGTATTGATCTTTTTCAGTTTTTTTTGGAGCTTGAATTTATAAGATGTATCTCCAACTTGATATTAGGTTGAATTTTGTAATGAGGTTGTTTTGATTTGTTATTGTGGACATGTTCTGATTTTGAATTGGAATATTGGGCAACTTTTGATTGTTTTCTTAATTCAATAGCTTGTGTTTGAATTGATTTGTTTGAATGTTGGTTACGAGGATGCCTTTTTTTGTGATATAACAAATGCAAGAAGGAAGGGAAAAGAAAACTATAGGGAGGGATGATGTGCAAGAATGAGGGAGAAGAAGAATTTTTTCTTTTAAAGACCAGGGTAAAGACTGTAAATATTTTATATTTTTGGGTAGGGTTACAAATATTTTGATATTGGGAAATTCTAATGCCATATAGATTGATTAATGACTGTCCATGTTAGCAATCAACCCGTCAAACTCTTTATAGTTTGTAGGTTAATTAGGGATGGTATCCTATTTTTATAATTGTCAGGGACCTTAAGACAAATTTATTTTTATCAAGGACTAATTTGTCCATTGATGATATTGTCAGGGACCAATTTGGGGGTTTGCTCAAGAAAAAATGAAGGTAAACAAGATGAGAACATGATAAAAAAACATAACAGAATGTTAAATACTAAAAAATAAAAAATAAAAACTAAGCAAGTTGCATGGCCTGGGAAAGGGGATGTGCAATGTGACCAAGAAGGGGATAAGCTTTGTGACTTGGTGAAAGGCAACCACAAGAGGCAGAGAAGTTGCATGACCAAGCCAGTTGCGACTTCACAGTGGGGCTTTGCTATTGTGCAAGGAAGGGGTTGCAAACTGAGGGGTTGAGGTTTGGTCAGGAACTTAATGTGTTGCAGTGAGATGAGATGGTGGTCTGATGGGAGTCGATTGTTGGCTTTAAGTGTAGTGTGAAGTTGAAGGTATTGACTACGGCTAGTAGGTTCAATGACAGTCAGCATGAAAGGTGGTGGTTCACTATGTTGGTGAAGGATGGAGGAAGGTAGCAATGAAGGTCTTTTGGGGTGTTGGTTGTGTGAGATAAAAAAGAAGACTGTGCTGAATTTTGATGGCAACCCTTTTCTTTTTCCTTTTATTTATATGTTGAATTCATTTTGCAATTAAAACTGGGTTGCAGGATGACAAATTAGCTTTGTCCCCCACTGACCCTTTGCATTGCTTGTCTCTGTATTACACCATTGCATATTTTGCCTTTTGCTAAGGGACTAAAAAGCCTATTTTGCCTTTTGGTTTCTTTTGAGTTTTAACAATTATTTTCATGATTTTTTCATAATTAGTCTAATTGTGTAGTTAATTAGATTTTAATTCATTCATTTATGTTTCAATTACCTGGAGGGGTTACTCATTCGTCTTTTATTCAAATTTTCTAATATGCCCTTTTTACTCCCTTTCATAATTAAATAAATAGTTTATCAATGTATCTAATTTTATTAAAACTCAATATTCTTAAATTTTTTAAAAGATTTTTATTTAATATTTCATTACTTTTTACTTATGCATTATTTATTTTTTTGAAAAAAGAAAATCAAGATTGATTATTCCACAAAGCATAATAACATATATTTTTTCAATTTTAATATTTTATAAATACCATTAAAAATAAAAATAAGTTTAATTATTCTTTTTATGACATACACTCATACAGAGCACCAATGGCCCAATTAATAAATTTGTTTTATTAACATAGTAAATTATTAACTAAAACATATAGTCTGTTAATAAATTCAATTTTAAGTAACATTCACAGTTAATATAAAATACCACATTATTTTATAAATATATTGTTTTGCATAACAATTCACATGACAATATATCATTAAGTATTAAAATATTTTTTCCATTTTAATAGTATATAGTAATTTAATATATGATTCATATTATTATGTTACCTTAATTTTAAAAAATAAAATTTAAAATTATTAGATTAAAATCCATAAGATATTAATATAGTATTGTAATATCCCAGCATGCTTTGTCCTCACCCACACTCTTAACCATGGAGTTCTTAATGATGAGTTATTGAAAAGAATATGCATCTTGTTGGTATAGGTAGTACAAATCAATTCATATAAGTCATCTTTAACCATATAGTCGCATACATACACAGTCTCAGGATCCCTCTCATTCTAGTGTTTAATCCGTTCATTCTTGTATCCATTTGCTTAGAAGCCTACCAGGAGTCGCTCATTGTCCGTGCCTTCTTGCATCGGCGATCACTCCCTATCCTCGTTAGCCCCGGGCATTACAAGTATACTATGTTTATCTAATATTCAGTTAAATTAATTATGTAAATACTAGATGGTTATATATTGGGTATCTACAATTGTATATATAATATACATAACTATTTTGATTTCTTATGTTATTTATATAATATTAAAATAAAAAGAGAAATTCGTCACGACCCAACTTAGGTCATGACCGGAGCACAGGGAATATTTTCCCTAGCAAGCTTTAACATAGATTATTCTTCAAGAAAATGGACAGAATCTCCTCTGTTTTTCCAACATTTCCCAACTAAAAATACAACTTGTAATATTCCTAAATAAATCCACAGCACTTGGGCATCAAGCATTCTCATAATACATCCTTCCAGAATATAACAATATCTCAGCATATAGTCCAACATGTATTAAAAATAATCTAGATTAACAATCCAACCATAATACCAAATTAGTATATAAATACTTTCTATAACATAGTCCATATAGCTAAGTAATAATGTATCAAACATAAGTATAACATGAGTCCAAGGACCCTACCTGTGACATATGGAACAACTAACAACTATAAGCTAAAACAAAATATGGGTTTCAACCAAAAAAAGGCCTTCACAAGAAGGCTCACCCACTTGGAATCAATTAAGGCTGTGCCGAAGGAATAGAACTAGAACTAGAATCAACATCAGCACTTGTATTTGAAAAGGAAGGAAAGATAATAGAGTGAGTTTTACAACTCAGTGAGAGATATGATATACATAGTTTACTAAATGCAAGCTTAAAATAATATAAACATAATAATGTATATGTACTCACAAAAATATGCTTCTAGTTATAACATGAGATTTCTTGGTAACATAGCTTTACATAATCACTTAAATCCAAATATAATGGGGAGTTATTCAAAGCAGAACAATAACAAGTTCAAACATGACCCAAGATCATGTGTGGGTTAGCACCACACATGCTAACTAGAGTTGGCTCGTAGCCATATATAAGTTCAGACATGACAAAAGTCATGTGCAGGTTAGCATCTCATCCTTTAACTAGAGTTGGCTCATAGCTAAATACAAGCTCAGACATAGTTCCAGCTATATGCGGATTAGCACCTCACCTGCAAACTAGAGTTTCTCATGGTACACCGAGGCTAACGCCACTGCCATTAGCTGCAGGTTCTAACTATGGAATTTTTCCCAAATCAAATCACCATCAAACATATTCCAATTCCATGATATTCTTACAATATAAAATTCATTCTCAAGTTATATGAGACATAGGGGACATAAGATAAAATCAATTTGATAACGAACATAAAATATTCTAAAATTCAACATAAGTTACAATTCAACTAAAATAAGTAAATAAGCATAATCATTAAATTCTTGCCTCTAAATGAAAGCTTCCATTTAAAACATAAAGTGCCCTTTTTGATAAATAAATTATTTTGTCCTATATCAACATACTTTCAACACTTCATAAAATTTTGTATTTATAATTGAAATTTATCATGTAAAAACTAAACTATAGATACATTATCTACTTACAAACTAGTTCCAAAGAACTGAGGATCAACCTCCAAGTGCCACCAATCCAACGGTTGATGTTCAATTGCTTCAAAATTCTTTCTTCTTGAGCCAAATTTGAGAAATATGCAGAAATCCTTGAAGAAGAGAAATATGGATTTGGAGCTGCGCTTGAACTGGGACATCAGCCTTGGCTTTATCCACGGTAGTGGTGGTTGTGTGACAGTGTCCAAAGATTGAATGGCAAGGTTGAGCGGCAGCGATGGCGCAACTGCTTCTGGTGGGTGAGGCAGCAATGGTGGTCGCGTGTTTCTTGAGTTTCATGGTTGCTCTTGATGACTTCGCCATTTGGAGATTTTTTGATGAAATCTATTCGATTAGATTTGTAGAGGAGGAAGAGATAAGAAATTAGGAAGTTGTTTGGATGATTTTGGTTGAGAAACGGGAGAAAAATCAAAGAGAGAAGTTAGAGATAGAGTGAGAGAGAGAAAGACGTTGAGAGGAGAGAGAGATGGGCTTAGAGGAAGAAATGGAAGAAGAGAAAGAAAGTAAGAAGGAGAAACAAGTTGCGCGAAGAATGCAAAAAGAAAGGGAAAAGAAAAAAAATGAGGAGGAGAGGAGATAGTATGGTGGTCTCAGTCATAGTTATCAGAACCGGACCGGTGATCGATTCGGTCAAGGCACTGGGTTACCGGGTCACTGGTTCAACCGGTGGGTCACTGGTTCAATCGGTTGAACCGGATTTAATTAAATAAATATGTAAAATTACAATTTAATGCTAGGTAATATGTAATATATATATTTAATGACACATTTGTAAACAACTAAGCACATGGCCTAGTGGTAGCCATACTTGTCTAGTGCATGTCCCTGGTTCAATTCTTGTGGATGGCATTTTGGATCAATATTTTAGAAAACTAACCCAGCTATACTACATATATTAAAAAACACGTAGGCGGTCACAGGTTGTGTTCGTCTCTCTCTCTCTCTCTCTCTCTTTTTTGTGTGGTTATCACAAGATTATTATTGTATGTAAAAATGTTTAAAGTAGGTCATGTGAAGATTAAAAAAAGATTATTTTGACTTATAAATTGTCTTTAAAATAATTAAGAAATTTTTTTAAATAATTATATTTTTATACTTAATTATATGAAAAATTAAATTTAATATTTATGTTTTATGTTAAAAAGGACAAAACAATACTTTTTCACAACATAAAAAATTAAGGAAACAAAAATAATGAAATATAAATTTAAAAAAGAATTTATCATAATTTTTTTTTTTATCTTGGACTTTATTTATTTATTTATTTTTTTTGTGGGGTAAGGGAAGCAACAGGAACCAAAGCAAACTGAAGATTTATCTGGGACTTTATGATATCATCAAACCAATAATGAGTTAGAAATAAATAAATAATGATAGATTACTAGTTTAATTATAAAAAAAAGGGAGAAAGGCATTTTAGAGAAATAAGATAAAAACCAACTTAGTAGGAGTGGCTATCTCGGAAATCCCTATAATTTCACTCAATTTTTAATTATGTCCTTATAATTTAAAAATTTGTAAGTAAATCTCTATAGTGTATGAGATTTTTCAATTAGGTTTCTACCATTATAAGAAATGCAATATTCATGGAATATTTTATTTTTATGAGAAGGTGAAGAGAGAGATGAAAATGAAATATATTCATAGAATATTCTATTTTTCGTAACAATAGAGATCTAATTAAAAAATCTTATACACCATAGAGACCTAATAAATTTTTACAATATAGAGATCTAATTGAAAATTGGGTAAAACTATAGGAACCTGTAGAATAATTAAACCTTTATAAAATTGTTTGGATTTCGTCATGTCATTATATTCTATATGCTTTCATAATTAATCTAATAATTTACTTAATTAGAGTTTAGTTTAAACATTTATAAATTGTTTGGTTTTAATTATGCCATTAGTTTGCCTATGGTAAATGCTAAGCTAAGAATAACAAAAGGTCACGCAGTCCAATCCTACTTGACAGCTAGTATTTTGATCCTATATGATATGTCATGATCTTATATGTCAAAATCTTCATAAAATAAACCATTGGACCTACCCATTGATCTATCTTACCCGACTTAATAACTCACTTATAGTTAGTTTAGACAGATATGATTACTGATGGTTATATATAATTGGATAACAATTTTCTATTAGCCAATAACAAAGATTAAAACTAAACCATTTTAAAAATATCTTAATGAAAACAATTTTTGCTTTTAATTTCGGGGATCAAAAATAAAATTCTCTTATTTTTCACGTAACAAAGTCATATTTAAGCCTGGTTTTAATTATGTTATGTGCTAATTTATGTTTATGTTTCAATTTATTTTGTTTTGTTATGTGCTTTTTTTTTCTGGTTTTTCAAGTTTTCTATTTTTATTTAATATTGTTTTGTTTATTTTCTATTTCAATTATTTGCCTTTTTATTTTTTGTTATAGTTTTCGATGTATTTTTCGCTATTTAAAGGGTTGAACCAACGTTATGACAAAAAAGAAAAGAGTTGAACAAACTTTAAATGATCTATTGGTCGATTATATTTTGAGTGTAATCGTATTTAAAACTTCTACTTCGAAAAGGCTGGCCATTTTAAACTCCCCGGCTAGCAGATGCCAAAATTTCAAAGAAAGCATTTAATGCTTTCATGCATTACTGTCTCCTCCAATTTTGTGTCTTTGTATTTTAACTTTTAAATATATTAAATTGATATGGTTTCTGGTATGAGAAAAACTATTTTAACATCTAAAAGTGGCAGACACTCACTTTATAATCATTAGATGTGATAGATGTCCCTACTTATTCTTAACATCTATCACATTTAATGGTTAAAAAGTGAGTATCTATTTCAGACACCCACTTTTAGGTGTTAAGATAACACTTCTCTTCGGCTATTATTAAGAAACGAGGAGGGCATCTTGAAGCAGCAAAACGTGACAGTTGACGCTGTATATATTTCACGCGCGCATCGAAATTTTCCTTTTGCAACAATTGTATGCACTTCAAGCTTTCACACTTCAGCTTGAAAAGTGAAGCCACCATTTCAACACTATATATATGGTAAAATTATATACCTTGTGGGTTTGCCGAAAGCCTGAAAACGAAGTGCTTGATCTAATTACAATTAAAATGCAGTAGATCAGAAATATGGAAACATGAGTATGATATAATATCAGCTTGAGAAAAAGTTGTACTCGTGACAAGGAAATAGCGTTATTTATATAGTTGATATAATACTTTTGTACATTATTTCTCTGTTAAGATACCTTGTGAAAAGGTAGATATACCGAGACACTGGGATCAGTTCTAAAGATTTTAGACGGCGTGAGTGATCACACTGCTTTTTTAAGTATGACTTGCTATTTTACCATTTACACTTAAATTTCTAATACTCCTACACTTTCCACCTTAATTTCCAGCAAGTCAGTGCTCGTGTAACATGTGTGAGAGCTCCAAAGTTCAGTCCACGCTTAGGACGCGTTTTTATCCTCCATATATAAGAAGCCACTCCATTTGCACATTCTGTATAACCAAATTAAACATTCAAAAAATTTTGTTGCAAATTGCAAGTGTTGGTGTCTTCAACCATGAGAATTCCAACAGCCACATGGCTTTTGGCGTTGCTCTTTTGCTACGTGCACCTTTGTAGCCGCCACGTATTTGTGGCGTCTGCCCTGTGTCTTGACGATCAAAGATCATTGTTGCTTAACTTCAAGCGTGAACTTGGAGCAGTAAATGCTTCTAGAAAAATGAGCACATGGAATGAAAGAATTGATTGCTGTCAATGGGGTGGTGTAACATGTGACCATGATGGACATGTTATAGGCCTTGACTTGAGCGAAGAATCTATCTCCGCTAAAGTTCACAATTCAAGTAGTCTTTTTGGTCTCCGTCATCTCGAGAACTTGAACTTGGCTTATAATGATTTGCTCTGGCCTGAGGTTACATCTGAATTCAACAGGTTGTCAAACTTAACTTACCTGAACTTGTCACTTGCTGCTTACTATGGGCCAAGGCCGGTTCCAATAGGGATTTCTCAACTCACAAGATTAGTTACTCTTGATATCTCTGTCTACTATGATGGCTTTAGTGTCAATGCAGATTTTTCACCTGAGATTCGAGATCTACGAAAGTTTCTCCAAAACCTCACCAAAATTCGACAACTGAATCTAGATGGTGTGAATGTATCTGCTCAAGGACAAGAATGGACTGCTGCTTTGTTGCAAATTCCAACACTGCAAGAATTAAGCATGTCAGGTTGTAATCTCTTTGGAACCCTTCAACCTTCCTTGGCTATGCTTGAGAATCTCTCGGTGATAAATCTTGGTTCCAACTTATTATCATCTGTGGTGCCAGAAAGCTATGCCAATTTAAAAAACCTGACCTCCCTGAGCCTTTATAATTGTGGATTGATTGGAGTGTTTCCACACAAGATCTTCCAGGTACCAACCTTGTCCTTCGTTGACGTATCATTCAATGGTGATCTTCATGGTTCCTTTCCAGACTTCCCAGTGAATGGATCTCTCCGGACCTTGTCAATAGTTGACACAAATTTCTCTGGTCCGCTTCGAAATTCTATAGGTAATTTGAGATACTTATCCTCTTTGCATCTTGATGGATCTCAATTTAATGGAACATTGCCTGATTCATTCTCAAATCTCACCCAATTGGTTGAGATAAAGTTGTCAGATAATGGGTTTTCTGGCCCAATTCCATCTTTAGCTAAGTGCAAAAGATTACAACTTGTAGATCTGTCTTACAACAATTTCAATGGAGCAATACCTTCCACTCACTTTGAAGGCCTTATGAATTTGAATGAAATTGACTTACACAATAATTTCTTCACTGGAGAGATTCCAAGTTCTGTATTCACGCTCCCATCATTGAGACGTGTGGATTTTTCCAGTAATAAATTTGAGGGTGAGCTAAATGTTTCCTTGAAAGCCACCCTCGGGATGCAAAGTCTTGATTTGAGCAGAAATTATTTAGAAGGGACTATTCCTATATCTCTTTTTCAAATTGAAGTACTTGATCTTTCTTTCAACAATTTCCTTGGAAGCATAGATTGGAGTGTGATTAGCAAACCAGTTGGGCTTTATACACTTGCACTTACGGGGAATAATCTGTCAAGTATGGATGCAACCAAAATGCACCCTTCTTTTTCATTGTTTCCCAATTTGACTCGCGTATATTTGGATTCTTGCAAGTTGACAATATTTCCTCAGTTCTTGAAAAATCAATCAGAGATATCAATCCTTGACCTCTCAAATAACCATATTACTGGCACTATACCCCATTGGATTTCAAAACTTAGCAATCTTCAGCTCTTAAATATTTCCAACAATTTTTTTACCAATTGGGAGGAACCTTTGCTAAGAAATATTTCTTCTTTGGATATCCTTGATGTTCATTCCAACATTCTTTGTGAACCACTTCCTGCTCTGCCGCCAAACCTCACCTATTTAGATTATTCGAGAAACAAGTTGAGCTTGGTTATCCCACAAAATATTGGAAATTACTTCCTTCAAATTGTATTTCTTTCTTTGTCAAACAATTATTTGCATAGAAGTATCCCGCAATCAATATGTAATGCTTCAGACCTTGCATTTCTCGATCTCTCTGATAATGCTTTGACCGGCACAATTCCACAATGCTTGATTACAGCGAATAATGGAACTCTTATCGTGCTGAATTTGGAGAGAAACAAACTCAGTGGGACTATTAAAGCATTTCCTGGCTTTTGTGGATTAAGATCGCTACATCTAAATGGCAATTTTCTACGAGGAAAGCTTCCATATCTGGTTAACTGTACCATGTTAGAAGTTTTAGATCTTGGAGAGAACCAGATAGAAGACCAATTCCCTTGTTGGTTGCAGAGCATACCCACGTTGCGTGTTCTTATTTTGCGGTCCAACAAATTACATGGCTCCCTCAAATGTGAAGGAACCCATGTAGGATGGCCACTTCTTCAAATTTTTGACCTCTCATTCAACAGTTTTGGTGGTAGAATTCCCCCCTCATTCTTTGAAACCTGGAAAACAATGATGGTTGGTGACAATGATGAGACAAGTAGAAACTTATCCCAGTTGGATCAAGGTTCTCCATTTGAATATTTTGGTTATTACCAAGACACAGTGATTGTTACAATCAAAGAACGAAACATGGAGTTGGAAAACATCATCCTAACTATCATTACTGCTATTGACTTGTCGCACAACAAATTTCAAGGATCGATACTAGCCGATATTGGACAGATGAATGCATTGCACGCACTTAACTTATCCCATAATGCTTTCTCAGGTAAGGACGAATCAACTTGTTAAGTAGTGGGGTTATATGCCGCCACCAAATTTTGATATTTTTGTTAATAGTATATAGGTACACATATTTTGCCCCCATTTATTTTATTAAGTTTGACCTTATATAAATATAAAAATTATGTAAAATTTATTGTTATGTCTATATATTATGTTTGTCCACATTATCTTAATTTTCTGGGTCCATCACTGTCTTAGGTCATATCCCATCATCTCTAGGAAATCTAAAAAATCTTGAATCCTTGGATCTTTCAAATAACAACTTGAGTGGAGAAATTCCCACAGAGCTGGCAAGCTTGTCATTCCTTGCCTTCATGAACCTCTCATACAACCATCTTGTGGGGAAAATTCCAACGGCCACCCAAATTCAATCATTTGATGCAGCTTTGTTCAAAGGAAATTACAAGCTATGTGGACCTCCACTGACTCCTAATTGTAGTAATCCTGGAGTGCAAGGGACATCACCTGTGGCATCAAATTCCATTTCTTGGAATTTTATATTTGCTGAACTTGGATTTGCTTCTGCAAATGGAATGATTGTTTTCATTCTTGTGCTCCATAAAGCTTGGAGGATATGGTACTGGGAAAGGGTGGATAACATACTCTGTCAAATCTTTCCTCAATTGGATTTTGTTACTGAACGGCGCGATGGACAATGTTACAGAGTTTTAAGGTGGAATGCATACTGAAATCAGTTACATAAGGTATGTGAGCATATGTTATTATCACCAATATAGTTTTTGATGAATTATTATCACCAATATTTCACTATATAATGTGCATAATATGTAGTTGGATGAATGCACAGCTTAAGATGTAGCATAGTGTATTATATATACGATGTTTAATCACGAAAAAAGATAAGCAAACAGGACACAGGTCGAGAAACATCAAAGGCAGAGCCAAAACACTAGTGTTTAGTTACATTGGCCTTATAAGCCTTATAAGTCTGGTGAATAAATTTTACAAATGCATGTGACTAAATTCAATAGTGTTTTCTCCCATATCTTGAGCATCTAGTTATATCCAGTGCAGCCTGAGCCTGACAGACATAGTATAAAAAATTATCACGTTAAAAGTAATTTTTATGTCCTGAACAACATAAACTAAATTTATAAATAGTTAACTTACCGCCTTGTTTACGATGTGATGATAAATTTTCAACGCCATTGTCATGACTGGATCACGATAAAGTGATAAATCCGGAATGACTCTAGTAAGAGGATTGGTTTACTAAGAGAGTGAGGAGTAAATCTAGACTATATAACTATAATAAAAAGTTAGGATTAAAAGTTTTTAATGATAATTAATTATTACGTGACCATTTAAAAATATTACGTAATTTTATGTTTTAATCTTAACTATTTATGTAAGATCCAACAATCCACACACACTTACACATTTAGTGTTTGTCGATTTGTTTTGGTGATGAATCGGGCAAAAGCCCAATTGTCTGTTGATTATTTTCACAAAAATAGCGATTATGTTTTCTAAATTTTTTTTTTATAGAAGTTACTCGTATTTGTTTCTATTTAAAAGTTAAAAATTATTTAAAATAATATAATAATTTTTAACTTTTGAGTAAAAGTTGATATAACTAACCTTTATGAGAAATGATTTTTTACTTGAAAATGATAATTTTTTGTTTAAAATTTTTTTTAAAAAAATGCATCCTAAAATTTTACTTGTTCCCAAATCAATTCTAGAGGGAAGAATTTTGATATCTTCAAATCAAACAATACAAAAAATTGGCTGAATGAATTTTTGGAAAGTCAAAATCAATTGTATGTAACCCATCACATTAAACTAATTAATAGTTAACAGTTAATTTTACGGTTTTTCCCCTCTCTGAGTAGTGTGCCTAATAATTTAACATGTTAATCGGTGGGTTCTTGTAGATCAAGCTTAGTTTTCTACAGCCTACAGCTACTGGAAGGAACATGGATGAAATGCTAAGGGTGCTGGAGTCTTTGCAGAGGACCTGAAAATTCAAGTTTGATGTGCTATTTGAAGGAGCTTCTTCAGATGCTGTCCCAAATCTAAATGTCACCGAAGTTAATTGAACTATATCTTGTTAAAGTACTCTTGTATGTGTTGGCTTCTTGTCATGATTTATATATATGGTTAGAGGCAATGCCATCAACCTTTTGTGCTGGCCTCCAACTGCAAATATGTCCTTTTATTGATTTTGGACTTCATGTCTACGATTTTCATGCTGAAAAATCCTCAACTATAAGTTTTAATTTAAACTAGTTTATTCCTCCATTGTTACATGCATTACCTTTTTTGGGCCTTAGCACCTTGTTGCTTATTGGGAAGAGCAAAAGAATGAATCGAACGGCTAGTGAAATAGGGGCAAATTAGCAACAAACATTAATATCTAAACGAACCTACAACATGGAATTTAATTGTTAATAAGCATGAATTTATTGTCAAACATAAGGGATATAGTGGAGTACCATACACATGTTGCCTGCATGATGCAGCTTTCACAAGCAGTCAAGGCTAATCAGGTGAAAAAGAGAGAGAAATATCATTTTTGTATGGGAAATAATGCAGTCATAATGGAGTAACAACTATTTAATTAATTTAATTTCTCTTCCAGCCATGATGGTAATCCTGTATTGCATAGAGGGAGCAAGAAGCATTCAAGTAGATATTGGGAATTTTAATTATAGTACTAGTAGATTGTAATTCTATTAATATTATTCTTAGGAAGTTTGGTATTATTGCATAATATACAGGGAAATACATCTCAACAGAGTCATAAACACAAGGAAAAGGGTTAGTCAATCCATTCAAATCTGAAATCATTTAAAATTTTTACTTTACTAAAATCAATTTTTTTCCAATTAAGAATTTTCATGTCCTCCCGGTGCTTCTGTACACAGTAGCATTAAACCTTTAACCTTCTAACAGCACCACTTGCTACACTACACTCTGGTTAAAGAAGCTACAAACAATTTTTCACAGAAAAATTGGCAAAGGAATCTTTGGATCTGTTTACCACGGGAAAATGAGAGATGAAAAAGTCCTGCTAGATAAAAAAATTTCCCTGCAGAAACGCATATGGACAAAAATACCTGCAGTATTTGTTTTGGGTCAAAACCATCCCCAAACTCCCAATGTTTTTGGTCTGAAATATATACTAGACGACACGGATATTACCTGACCAAAGAAATAGGGACACAAGTTAGCGTGCCAAGAACCATCCTCTATCCAAGGAGAGAAACATCTAACGAAAAGGCCCAACCAAGGTACCAGGCATTCCGCGCATGGCGGAGATGCTATCATGAATATGGTAAATGTTATTTCAACACCTAAAAGTGAGTGTCCAATTGAATTATTCATTTTATCATTATTGAATGTGATGTGACTCCCACTTTTTCCATCAATCCATTACATCAAATGATGATGAAGTGTATTCTAATTGAATATCCACTTTTAAGTATTGAAATAACAACATTGTACTAATAGATATGGAATGATGATTCAAAAATCGGAAGAAGCTTCTTGCTTGAAACAAAGACATCCTCCATAGTCAAAATCAAGGACCAACCAAAGGAAAAAGAGTCTCAACTATCCAATTGGTAGATAAGGGAAATATTCAAATCTTTCCATACTAAGATAGTGTTTGTTTATTGTCCTAGGACAGGAAATACAGAGACAGTATATATAGTAAAGATGAAGACATAAAAATTTTGTCATTGTATCATGTTTGGTTGTGGAGTACAAGATATGATAACTGTTTTCGTATTTTTTTGTTTTTTTGCAACACGGAGACAGTACAATAAATACATGATAAAAGACATATACACCTTTATCAGACCACCATTGACTTTTCATTGACCGGTCGTTGACCAGCACCGGAGACCATTGACCAGTGTTGACTTTTTGTTGACCGGCCACTGACCGCGCAATGACCAGCGATTAACCGACAACCTAATCACCACCAAAGGTTACAATCTAAGGGGTATTATTGAAAAAAAAATTGTCTCCGTGTCTTGTCCTCACTTTTTGGATGTACAGAATTACAGAAAATTTTTATCTCTGGAACAGAAAAATTTTCTGTTTCTGTATTCTATCTCCACCACCAAACATAATATTAAGACACATTATCCCTGTATTTGTGTCTTTAGACACAAAACAAATGTAGCCTAAGAGAAATGTATTTTTCTGTCCTTTTAACATTTTGTGATTTTCTATTTACAGCTGGTTCTCGTCTCTGTCTCTGTCTCTCTCTCTTGTCTCCCACTGTCTTTACAATTCTTAACGCACTAGTTACAGCGTCAAGTTGTTAACGATTTTTTTTTTTAAAAAAATCCGATGATGTGAGAGAATTAAGGATTTTTCTTCACATGATATGATAGTCAGAAATTATAAATGTGTTTTTACATCTTAACTTGACTTTAAGGATAACAAGTGTATGAATTTTCTCAGTTTTATGACTTAGCGTAACTTATTTGTTACGTGAGATTTCACTGTTCATGCTTGAATTTCTAACACCCCACCGCAATTTTCGGAGAGTCATTGCTTGCTCTAGAGTCCAGTGACCCTAGTCCACAAGCATCCAAGGACAAAAACATCCAACGAAAAGGCCCAACCAAGGTACTGGGCATTCTGCGCGTGGATGGCAGAGGACTCGAAAATCCGAAGAAGCTTCTTGCTTGAAACAAAGTCATCCTCCACTGTCAAAATCAAGGACCAAACAAACGAAAAAGAGTCTCAGCTTTCCAATTGGAAGATAAGGGAAATTTTCAAATCTTTTCGTACTTAGAGAAATGTATTTTTCTGTCCTTTTAACATTTTGTGATTTTCTACTTGCAGGTTGTTCTCGTCTCTCTCTCTCTCTTTTCCCCCAACTTTCTTTACAATTCTTAATGTAGTAGTTAAGGTATTAAGTTGTTAATGATTTTTTTTTAAAGCAAAATCCAATGATGTGAGAGAATTAAGGATTTGTCTTCCTATGATATGATAGTCAGAAATCAAGACTGTGATTTACGTCTTCCCTTGACTTTAAGGATAACAAGTGTATGAATTTTCTCACTATTTGTTGTAGATTTTGACACTTATTATTGTCAACAACAAATAATTGACAATTTCTTTGTGCAGGAGGCCAAACTAGGCAAAACCGGGCGTATATCGACAAACTCCAGGAGTTTGGATGACAGTCTTTGCTTTTCAGCATCTCAATTCGGGGAGTGAAAAACTACTCCTCTTGGGTTCTCCACCGAAGAAATCTAGTGCCAAACTTATTTTTATGTGATAAAGATGGAATGTAGGATGATTCATATGATAATTCGTGTGTATTGTGAATGTAATGTGAAATTGAGAAATTAAACAAAGAAGAAGAAATGCAAGAAGTAAGTTGATTAACAAACTGAAGGTAAAGTACATAAATGACAAACTGAAGATGAAATGCTGAAATTATAAAGAAAAGGAAATCTAATCCTAAGAAAATGAAAGAGAGGGTTGAGAACAATACTCAGTAAACTCTGGACTCTGTGTAGTCACTAGAGACGTTTTTAGAGTGAGTGTATGAATGAAAATTCCAACCCCTTACAATTTGCACAGAACTAGTATTTATAGACAGTCTAGAACTCTAGGATTTTGACACTTATCTTCTGACTGTCCTTGGATGTTGTCCACGTGACTTTGACAGTTATTTTCTTTGTCATTTATCCTCTGCCACTACTTTGCCACGTTCTTGTCACATTTCTGCCAATAACTGCTGGTAACCGTCAATAACCGCTATTTGACGAACATCTGTCTTGGAGTCAATAAGATGGTCTCTTCCAGATTCTTTGAAATTTTCTAAGTGTTGAATGACAAACCATGACTTCGACTGACAAACTCCCACTTCGACTTATCAAACCTTTACAGTGAAGATTGGTCATTCTTAGCCTCTAATTGGCCTTGAAATTTTAAGTCCCAAGTGACAGACTTTGACTTCGACTTGTCAGAAGTCGAATAGAAGAATGACAAACTTTAACTTCGACTTGTCAAAAGCCGAATAGAAGAATTTTAACAGTGTCGAATAGAAGAATTTTGACAATGTAGAGTTGTCGAATTAGATATCCAAGCTTTATCACAGCTGGACTTTTATCATATTGTCTGACAAACTAGATGTTTTGTCAATTCTTCCCACAACAGGCTTTTGACTAACTTTCAAGTTGTCAAAGTTAAACCTCAATTTGACAATCTGATACTTAGTGAAATTTGATGCCAACATGATGCCCCCCACAACTCTCATTTCGAAGAGCAGCTTTTATCAATGAGAAATTGAAGAGTTGTAATTTGAATTTTAAATTCCTTATTTAGAGATATTTCATCCCTTAACTTATGCATCTTTACACATATTTTTATGCACATTATCATTTTATGTATCTTAACTTGATGAATTGTTGGCTTGTATGCTTTTAAATATTTGCCATTAATCAACGTTGTTCTTTGCCCACTGTCAACTTCTTGTGCTAACACATTTCCCATGACCGCCTCAAGCAGTAATATTGAGTTTGACAGGTTTGTCAAGCTTAGGCGATGTCATCACTAGAGCTTTTATCAAACATTACTTGATTGTGTCAAATGCCTTTTCATGGTCACATGTCCAGACAAAGTCTTTTCTCTTTTGAGCTTGACCAATGGAGCAAATGTTTTTGTTTTGCCAGACAAATAACCAGTGAGACGTCAAATGAAATTCACTTTCCCCAAAAAAAATTGCAAATGTTTCTGGTTCCTTGGGGATGACACTTCTATAATTGTTTTTGCCTTATTTTGGTTGATGGCAATTCTTTTTTTTTTTTTTGGCACCTGACATGCTGTCAATTGTTTATTTTGACTTGGTACATTACTGGTTTGTATGCTTTCAAGTATTTGCCATTGATCAACGCTATCTTTTGTCCACTATCAACATCGACTAGGCTATAAGCATTACCAGAAAATATTTTGTCAATTCAAAAAGGTCCTTCCCAACTTGGGGACCATTTTCCAAATATTCTTGATTTCTTTTCAAATGACAATATAGCTTTCCAAACCAAATCTCCAATGTCAAAGCTCTTGACTTTCACATGACGATTATAAAATTTGGCCATAGTTTCTTTTTGTCGCATTATATTTTCTAATGCAACGATTTGTTCTTGTTCCAAGTCATTCAACTCGTCAAACATAGAACACCAACAATCGTCAATATGAAATTCATTTTGTTTTGACACCCTTACGGATTGCAAATTGATTTCGACAGGAAGTATTGCATCATGTCCATAGACAAGTTTATAGGGACTTGTCCCTGTCGACCCTTTGGGTGAATTGCAATATGCCCACAAAATTTGTTTAAGTGTATTATGCCGATTGCGAGGTTGTCGACCTATGTGCTTCTTAATTAGAGCAATAATGCTTTTGTTGGCAGCTTCGACTTGGCCATTGGCCTGTGCATAATAAGTTGTCGAAGTGATCATTTTAATTGACCTAGTACTAGCATACTCCAGCACCCTTCGACCTATGAACATTGTTCCTTGGTCTGTAGTCAAAGTTTCGGGAATCCCAAAACAATAAATGATCCTTTCTTCAATGAAATCTATTATTTCATCTTGAGTCACATCTTTCAATGCAATTGCTTCGACCCATTTAGTAAAATAGTCAATAGCTACCAAGATAAATTTATGCCCTTTTGATGAAGGAGGGTAAATTTGGCCAATGAGATCTAATGCCCATCCTCTAAAAGGCCATGGTTTGACAATGGTATGCAATTCAGAAGCTGGAACATGCTGTACACTGCCATGTCTTTGACAATCTTGGCAAGATTTAGCATATTGCACTCAGTTTTTGGCCATTGTTGGCCAAAATAGCCTTTGTCGTCGAAGGGACCATCTCATTTTTTGTCCTGCTTGATGGGCACCACAAATACCTTCATGGATTTATGCCAAAGCGATATAAGCTTCAGATTCCCCTAAACAAGACAATAAATCTCCTTCGACACCTTTCTTAAACAAAGTATCACCAAGAATAACATAATTCAAGGATTGATATTTTAATTTCCGATTAACACTTTGATTTGGGTTCTTCAAATAGTTAACAATTGGCTTTCTTCGGTCCCCATCATCTAAAGAGTCAATGACAAACACTTCTCGTTTGTCAAAAAGAACAAGAATTTGCTCAATTGTGATAAATGGTTCCATGGTCAATGGCCTTATTTTGTATCGAGAGGCTATCTGGGCAAGTTCATTTGCCTCAGAATTCAAGTCTCTGGGTACATGTCGAAGTATGACAGTGTCAAATTCATATAACAATCTTGCAGCTGTCGCAAAATATTTGAATAGGCTTCGACTGATGCATCTGAATTCTCTTGATAATTGTTTAATGACTAACTATGAGTCACCAATAACTTCGACATTCTTAACTCCTTTGGCTAACAACATGTCGAGACCAATAATCAAAGCTTCATGTTCTACTTCATTATTCGAATATGGGAACTTAAGCTCAAACATAAACTTGGTGGGAATATGGTCTGGAGAAACCAACATTACACCAACCCCTGAACCTCGACAATTTTTCGAACTGTCGAAATATAATTTCCAAGGAGTTATACCGACATAATTCACAATTGACTTGTCTAATTCATCACAAGGATGATTGACCAAAAAATTAGCCAATATTTGTCCTTTGATAGCTTTGGCTGGTATATATTTAATTGTGAATTCAGTCAAAGCAAGCATCCATTTACCAATTCGACCATGTAAAATTCGATATGACAACATATATTTTATTACGTCAGCTTTGGAAATTACATGAATCTCTCTGGAAATCAAGTAACATTTGAGTTTAGTGCAGGCAAAATACAAAGACAAACAACTTTTCTAGGGGACTATACCTAGATTCGACGTCTGTCAAAACTCTACTAAGATAATATATAACTTGTTCATTGCCGCAGTCATCATCTTGTGCCAGCATACTTCCAATGGTCGCTTGAGAAGCGGCAATGTAAAGTTTGACAGGTCTACCATCCTTTGGCGACGTCATCACTGGAGTATTTGTCAAACATTGTTTGATGATGTCGAACGCCTCTTAATGGTCTTTAGTCCAAACGAAGTCTCCCTCTTTTTTGAGCTTAACCAGGGGTGCGAAAATCCTCGTTTTCCAGACAAATTTGCAATAAGGCGTCGCATAAAATTCACCTTCCCCAGAAAAGATTGTAATTGTTTCTTGTTTCTTGGAGGTGAAGCCTCCAATATTGCTTTAGCTTTATTTTGGTCAATGGCAATTCCCTTTTTCTGAACTAGAAAACCTAAGAAATTTCCTGCAGTCACACTAAAAGCACATTTTAAGGGGTTCATTTTCAAGCCATTCCTTCTCATTTTGTCGAAGGCTTTCCTTAAGTGTTCAAGATGTGACTTTTGTTTGTCAGACTTGACAACCACATCATCTATATAAACTTCCATAAAATTGCCGATGAATTCATGAAAAATGGTATTCATGGCTCTTTGATATGTCGCTCCAGCATTCTTAAGCCCAAAAGACATGACTACCCATTCATAAATGCCTAAAGCACCACGGCATCTAAATGCTGTTTTCGACACATCTTTTTCAGCAATAAAAATCTGGTTATAGCCAGAGTAACCATCCATAAAGCTAAGTATCTCATTACCTGTTGCCGCATCAATTAGCATGTTTGCTATGGGCATATGATACTCATCTTTTGGGGTCGCATTATTTAGAGCTCTAAAGTCTATACATACCCTTAGTTTGCCATTCTTTTTCATCACAGGGACAATATTGGAAACCCAATCGACATTCCTGGCTGTACGAATGAATTTGGCTTTGAGCAACCTCTCGATTTCTTCTTTAATTTTGGCCATTACCTCTGGTGCAAATCGTTGAGGTGCTTGTTTGACAGGTCGATTGTTTGGTTTCAAGGGTAATCTATGCTCGACTAGTCGACGACTCAATCCAGGCATGTCATCATATTCCCATGCAAAGCAATCCCTAAATTCTTTGAGTAACTCGACCAATTCTTCTTTGAAATCCTTTGGCAATAGCTGGCTCACGTATGTTGGTCTTGTCTCACCATATTTGCCTAAATTGATTTCTTCAAGGGGATCCTGCACTTCACAAATTTTATTTCTACTCCTAAGGTTGTCAGATAAAACAAAAGTATTCTCAAATCCTAAAGGTTCAAAGTCATAAATACAGTCTAATAATGCACCATCAGCAGTGCATGCAAATTGTTCGACCATATAGGCCGACAAATGAGCCATCTGGCTCGACAAATCCATTAACTAATCCAAATCTGGGACCGTTTCGACCCCGATCCTGGGTATCAATGTCAAGCCTTCATTTCCAAGAATGCACTTGTCAATCTTTTCTGGGTCGAACTCAGCTTCGACCTCCAAAGGTTTGATCTTCTTATTGTAGATCTTGAAGTCTACATGCAATTGCTCGACATAGCAGAAACTATTATCAACTCCAATCTCTTCGATTCCCCCTTCTGGATTCCAAAGTATGAGCTTTTGGTGCAGCGTCGATGGAACAGCTCCTGCCCCATGAATCCAGTCGCGTCCGAGCAAAACATTATAACTTGCTTTTGATGGGACAACGATAAACATTGTCTTTCGACTAACACTTCCCACCTTAACATCAAGCATCACAACTCCTTTGGCAGCAGAGGACTTCCCATTATAATCAATTACAGCCACATTGGTTTTTACCAGATCTTTGGCATTCTTGCCAAATTTGACCAGTATAGACTCTGGCATCAAACTGATAGCTGCTCTTCCATCAACCAGCACTCTGTTGATCATTTTTCCTTCAATTGTTACCTTGATATACAAAGGCCTTAAGTGAGCTTTAGTAATTTCATCAGGTTTCTCGAAGACTCCATCACCACATAAATCTTCACAAACACAGACACATTCATCTCCGACAATAATATCTTCACAGTCATCTTCCATTTTAGCATATGCCCCTTCGACAGCTTACTCTGCAGGTAAGACAGAAACAACTCCAACCAAATGTGCGTTAAAAATGGTAAGTCATCATCAAAACCAGTTTCAAAATTATTTGTCAACAAGTGTTCTTCAGTGAGTGGGTGGTATTCTGGCACCACCTTCCCACTTTGCTCAATCTTTGACAAGGGATGATACTCAGAGACCATCTTGTCATTCTGACCGGTTTCAGAATGTGTAGTTGGCACTTCTTGTGTCGAAGGCCTTTCAGTAACCTTAGACAACTGATTCAGAAGATTAGATGATATGGACTTCTTGTCTTGTACTACATCTTTTAAAGGAATAAAACCTTTGCCCTTGGGGGACTTTGGCTTACTCACTTGGGAAGTAGTTCGACTGTCATTTTTTCCTTTATCAACCCTCCTTCAAACATAAGGATTAGAACCCATCCTTCGTCCTTGATTATACCTTCTCCTTGGTCTCCTTTTCTTTCTTGAAGACGAAGCCTCATATTTAGGGTGGACATTCTTGATCCATTGGTTTTGAACAACCTTGGCTGGAGGGATGCGGGCTCGACTTGTCATGTTGTTAGGCTTTCCATCCATCATCACGACAGTCTTCATTTTTTGATTAACTTGTCCTGTTCCAAGTTTCAAAAACTTAGGGTCAAAAGGACCAAAGTCAAATTTTGACTTACCTGCTACTTTTCTCTTCAGTTCTAGATTCTCTTTTTCTTTCTCAGCAGTCATTCTTTCAATCCTTTGCTTCTCATAGGTCGCAGCTGCAGTAGGGTCGAATATAGCACTGCACCTTGGACAGAGAGAAACATCTCGACAATTATTCTTTTGTTTAATCAGGAATGTCAGAAGGTCTTCCCCTGCCTTTGGGTAGATTATTTGTTCGACGGTGTCGAAAAAATCAAGTTCGTAGTCACGTCGAAACTTCCTTTCAGCTTTGAGGTTTGACATCCCTAATCCAGCAACATTGATGTCGAGAAAAGCTGGCTCGAC
This sequence comes from Dalbergia cultrata, assembly GCA_031216105.1. Lineage (NCBI taxonomy): Eukaryota > Viridiplantae > Streptophyta > Magnoliopsida > Fabales > Fabaceae > Dalbergia > Dalbergia cultrata. Next base: position 11,635,933 of record CM062351.1, on the reverse strand, counting down.
GAAGTTTGAATTGACTTGAAAAGGGTCAGTGTCAACTTTCATGGTCTTTTCTTTCCCTTCAAATGTTAAACGTCCTTCATCAATTGCTTTCTGGATCAAATCCCTGAAACGAAAACAACTGTTAGTAGCATGTCTAGTCTATTGATGAAATTTACAAAACTTTTGTCCTTTCAATTCTGAAATTGAAGGGATCTTCTTTCCTTCAGGGAGAATTATTTGTTTGTCTTTCAAAAGTACGTCAAATATTTGGTCAGCCTTAGTAATGTCGAAAGAATAAATTTTTGATGATGGTATCTTCTCCTTGTTTTTGGCTGGCCTCAAAGACTGACAAACATAGGTCGGTCCTGATTTCAATTCAGCCACATTAACTTCGTCACCATCGCTTTCGACCTCATCGTCAGATTGGTCGACTTCGACATAAGCTACCCTTTCGCGACGAAGTGTTTTCTTTCTCACCCTTTCTTTTTCTCTTTTTAATTGCTCAATTTGACGAACTTTCTGTGCCAATTGGCCAAGGTCTATGAATTGAAGATTGATTAGTTTCTTCCTAATCTCAAAATCTAAACCATTGATAGCCATCTTGACAATCTCAGATTCTGGTACAGGAATAAAACATCTACTTCTAGCACTCCTGAATCTGACTAAATAATCATCGACAGTTTCTCCCGTGAAACATCGAATAGAGAATAAGTCAGTCAAGCTTACTTTGATTTCACCTAAAAAAAATTAACTATGAAAACTGCTTTCTAGTTGGGCCCATGTCAAAATAGAATTGGGCCTCAAATTCGAAAACCATATGAAAGCATTTATTGTCAAAGATGAGGGAAAGAAACGCATCTTCAAGTGTTCGTTTGATGCTATTTCTCCTATCTCAATGGTATATCGAGTGATGTGCTCGACAGTTGATTCCCCATTTTCACCAGAAAATTTTGTCAAGGATTTGGGAATCTTCCAACCTCTAGGCACTTCGGCCTGTTGAATGTAATCTGGGAATGCAGATACAAATAGAGGTTGATTGGCAAAGCCAACATTAAAGCCAAATCTGTTTAAAACAGTTTCACCAGCACGTGTGATGTTTTGATTTTGTTGAATATTCTAAATTTGACGTGCATTATTATGATTATGCTGATGATGCCCCCCTACATTTTGTTGTCTAACCCTTTGAACTTCATTGTCAGCATCTTGTCCTCGACGAACTAGATTGACAATTGGGTCGACATGATCGTTTTCATTTTGAGGTTGGTTATTCATTTCATGGTAGGGATCATTTGGATTATCATCCAAAGTGATGGCTTGGGCCATTCGTCCCATTTGTCGAGTCAATTGCTCGAATCTTGTGTTATTTGTCTTAATCAAAGGCATCAATACTGTCGCCATTTATCGAGTTAGCATATTGATAAGATCATGGTGACTCTCGTCAATTTGTTGTCTAAACACAGCCATTGAGTCGACCGTGTTTGTAGGAGTCCCTGTCACACCTGTTCTAAGTATATCAGGAAACTCGGGCTTATGTTTGGTTGTCTTGTAGTAGTTGGGTCTGTCGAAGACATATTCCCCACTCCAACCATAGAAGGGCCCACTAAAGGAGGGCTGACAAAACCAAACTGTGGCAAATGTGTACCAAATTGTGGCAAACTAGTCATGATTGGCATAGTTTGGCCCTGAAACAGAGGATTATGTGAATACACATTATTAAATACACCACTATTACCAACATTTGATGGATTCCCCATATTTGGTGGATTTCCCATGTTTGACAATGTGGAAGGTATATACCCTGGGGGTATATATCCTGGAGGAAAGCCATATAGAGGCCACATTGTAATGGTAGTAGCCATATTTGTTTGAGGCATATTTTCATTTGTTTGACTAACTGGAGTCAAAACAGGCTCTAATGTACTAGGGGGATTGTTTTCTCCCTCATTTCATCCATCTTCTGATGAGGACGATGCTCTTGACATATTTGACACTATAGTGCCACTAGCAAGCGCATATATTTTGTTTGACACGATTTTTATTTCTTTTCAACCAGTGGTCCCATCGGGCGTGCCAATTTATTTATTGCAAATTTTGACACTTATTATTGTCAACAACAAATAATTGACAATTTCCTTGTGCAGGAGGCCAAATTGCGCTAAACCAAGCATATATCGAAAAACTCCAAGAGTTTGGATGATAGCCTTTGCTTTTCAGGATCTCAATTCGCGGAGCGAAAAGTTACTCCTCTTGGGTTCTCCACAGAAGAAATCTAATGTCAAACTTGTTTTTATGTAATAAAGATGGAATGTAGGATGATTCGTATGATAATTTGTGTGTGTTGTGAATGTAATGTGAAATTGAGAAATTAAACAAAGAAGAAGAAATGAAGAAAGTAAGTTGATTAACAAATTGAAGATAAAGTACAGAAATGACAAACTGAAGATGAAATGCTAAAATTATAAAGAAAAGGAAATCTAATCCTAAGAAAACGAAAGAGAGGGTTGAGAACAATACTCAGTAAACTCTGGACTCTGTGTAGTCATTGGAGACGTTTTTAGAGTGAGTGTATGAGTGAAAATTCCAACCCCTTACAATTTGCACAGAACTAGTATTTATAGACAGCCTAGAACTCGAGGATTTTGACACCTGTCTTCTGACTGCCCTTGGATGTTGTCCATGTGGCTTTGACAGTTATTTTCTTTGTCATTTATCCTCTGCCACTACTTTGCCACATTCTTGTCACATTTCTGCCAATAACTGCTGATAACCGTCAATTACCGCTATTTGATGAACATCTGTCTTGGAGTCAATAAGATGGTCTCTTCCAGATTCTTCGAAATTTTCTAAGTGTTGAATGACAAACCATGATTTCGACCTATCAAACTTTAATTTCGACTGACAAACTCCCACTTCGACTTATCAAACCTTTACAGTGAAGATTGGTCATTCTTAGCCTCTAATTGGCCTTGAAATTTTAAGTCCCAAGTGACAGACTTTGACTTCGACTTGTCAGAAGTCGAATAGAAGAATGACAAACTTTAACTTCGACTTGTCAAAAGCCGAATAGAAGAATTTTAACAATGTCAAATAGAAGAATTTTGACAATGTAGAGTTGTCGAATTAGATATCCAAGCTTTATCACAGCTGGACTTTTATCATATTGTCTGACAAACTAGATGTTTTGTCAATTCTTCCCACAACAGGCTTTTGAATAACTTTCAAGCTGTCAAAGTTAACAATTTGACAACCTGATACTTAGTGAAATTTGATGCCAACACTCACTTTTATGACTTAGCGTAACTAATTTGTTTCGTAAGATTTCACTGTTCATGCTTGAATTTCTAACACTGCAACGTAATTTTCGGCTAGTCATGGCTTACTCCAAAGTCCAGTGACTCCAGTCCACGCAATTCCTGTTATTCAACTGGACACATTTTTATTTTACCCTCAATTAAAACCAGTCCATTTGTACATTCTGCATTACAGAACATTCCAAAGATTTGTTGCAAATTGCTAGTGTTTGTGTCTTAATTCAACAATGCGAATTCCAAACGCCACGTGGCTTTTAGCGTCTTTGTTTTGCTACATGCACTTTCACAGTTGTGTGTTCGTGGTGTCTGCCTTGTGCCTCGAGGAACAAGTATCATGGTGGCTTCTATGTCGGTCCGAACAGTCTTTAGAATCATCTAAGAGTATGTTTGTGAGTTTGGATTTTAGAGGAAAAGCGAAGGGATGAAAGAACTTGTAGTATAAAATTATATTACAAGTCCTCCCCTCTCCTCTCTTCCTCTCTAAAATCTTAACTCACAAACATACCCTAATAGTCCACTTTTTTTTACCATTGTATTTTATTAAAATGGCCAAGATTTAATGATATAATTATTTCGGTAAATAATATTAAATACACTTGAGGTTTGAAGCTATTACAATCTACCCTATTCTTCTACAAATATGGTTTTCCATCACATTTCTATTACTAAACTCATTTGTTTTTTCTTTTTTGTTACATTCATCAAACTCATCTTTTCCTTAATGCATATAATATTATAACATAAATCTAAAAATTTGTTATTTGATGAAATACTATAACTTCAAATTTTAAAAACATAATAATTTCAGAGTTCAAAAAATAAAATTATGTAAAAATGACTCAGAATTTTTTTGGACTTTTGATACAATTAAAATTTGTTTGAGTGATTTGTTTTTGAAAAAGCGATTAATTCCATAAGTTCTTCATTTCTTATTTCGGGTTAAGAAATTATTTACGCAATTTAGGTTGTAAATATTGGAACCCTAAATATTGTAAAAAAAAAAGGCTAAAAGTAACGTTATATTTTATATTAAAATATTATCTTACAATATTAAATAATATTCATTTAATTATAAATCATACTCAATATTATTAAAGTAATTTATATACTTCAAAAAGAAAAAGTTAAAAATATGATTTTGATCCCTTTTAGTCCCTCTAAAACTTCAATTCGAACAAATTAGTCCCTATAAAATATAAACTCTTAAATTTGTTCATGTAAAATTGAAAAGTTAGACAAATGATTCTTGTTAAAAAAAACCTCCCAAAATAGTATATGTAAAAATGAATTGTCACACAAATTAGTCTCTCAAGTCCAATCAGTAAAGGGACTAACTTGTCTGACTATTAAATTTTATAGAGACCAATTTTTTCAATTATTTATTTTTTCAGGGAGCAATTTAGGAGTGTTTTTTTGTGAGGACCAATTTGGATGATGATTCAATTTTATAAGAATCAATTTGAAAGTTTATTTTTTACAGTGACTAATTTATCCTACTTGAAATTTTAGAGGGGTTGAAATGAGGGTTTTATGTTGTCAATGATTTTATTTTTTGAGCTTTGATGTAATAATTAAACATCCTTAATATAAAATTATTAACATTTTCTTTTAAAGTATATAAAATTATAAAATATTAACTTATTGTATGAAATAATATTTATTTAATTATAATCTTACCCAATATTATTATTAAAGTAGTCTTACATACTTTGAAAGAAAAATTTAAAAGCATGATTTTATTTTTTAAACTCTAAAATGATTATGTTTTTAGAATTTGAAGTTATAGTATTTCATTAAATAATAATTTTTTAGATTTATTTTATAATTTTTATTGTATATATTAAGAAAAAAATGAGTTTAATGAATTAAAAGAAAAAAAAAGAGTTTAATAAGAAAAATGGGGTGGAGTATCATATTTGTAAAAGAACAGGGTGGGGTGGAATAACTTTAAACCTGTTTAGTGTTATTCATTGTAATCATTTTAATTTAAAAATACAATACTTAATAAAATTGCTAGATAAAAAATAAATTTTGAAATTACATAATTGTCCTTTATCAATCTCTTTCTTCAACTCTTCTTTACCATTTCAAACCACAGTTGTCTGGTAGCTCTCGCATAAAAGCTCTTAAACGAGCTCCGACAAAATCACCACCTCACTAACCAACTCCACCACCTTTCCTTTCTCATTTCCTCATTCATATAAAAAAAATCCCTCAAAAGCATATTCATTCAGCAAAAAAATTTACTTTAATCTCATTTCTTCATAATCCACCTGATCAAACGACTGTCGCCGCCACCACCAAAATCCTCATTTCTGCCTACCTGCCTTACCCTAGAATGGACATTTCAACGCTAAAAGAAAAGATCTTATTATTGACTATTTTGCATTAAGGGTATATATGGGCCAAGTCGAGCCATGTTTGATTTCTTTATTTTATACTTTAAATTATTTCAAGACTCATTTTATTTTATATGTTTTATGTTTGTTAAGTCTAATTATTGGTAGCACTTTGGGTCTATATATTCTATTAGGGTTAGAAAATAAGATTAACCTAACTAAGGGTTATAAATACCTCTTATCTTGGAATCTACTTCTTTTTAGTTTTTATTTTGAATGAAATTCCTTTGATTTTCTTTTAAGAAACTTTGTTATATAAATTATGTTGAGTGATTCCTTTAACTTTTTACATCAAGAAGCTGAATAAATGATTATAAGGTAAAGTTGTTCTCTTGTATTATTTTATTCGATTTCAATCATATACCATTACTTATTCCATATCAACTGTGTGTTAGGGTTTCTGAATCTTATATTCAGGAGGTTGAATTACTAATCAAGTGAGATAGAAAGAGAAATATAATCTAGGAAATAATGTGGTCATAATGGAGTGACAACTATTTAATTAATTTAATTTCTCTTCCAGCCATAATGGTAGTCCAGGATTGCATAGAGGGAGCTGAGCAAGAAGCATTTCAAGTACATATCAGGAATTTTAATTAGAGTACTAGTAGATTGTAATTCTATTCAAGTATTAATATTATTCGTAGGAAGTTTGGTACTATTGCATAATATACAGAGAAATACATCTCAACAGAAACACAAGTAACAGGGTTAGTTAATCCATTTAAGTCTGACATCATTTAGAAGTTTTACTTTACTATAGTTTTTCTCCAATTAAGCATTTTCATGTCCAGCAGGTGCTTCTGCACCCAGTAGCATTAAACCTTTAACCTTCGGAAGGTACTACTTGCTATACTACACTATGGTCGAAAGAAGCCACAAACAATTTTTCAAAGAAAAATTGGCAAAATGAATCTTTGGATCTGTTTATTATGGGAAAACAAGAGGTGAAGAAGTTACTTAGGGTAAAAAATTTTACCTGCAGAAACGTATATGGATAAAAAATTTTACCAGCAGTATTTGTTTTGGGTCAAAACCATCTCCACAATTCCAATGTTTTTGTTCTGAAATAGATACTACGATCAGACCTGACCAAAGAAAAAAGGACACAAATTAGCGACATTCCGCCCGTTGGTGGTTGCCGTGGCGGAGATGATATTAGCAAAATAGATGGAACGATGACTCGAAATCCTCAACTTTTTTTTTTTCCAATGATGTGAGAGAACTAAGGATTTTTGTTCCCGTGATATGATAGTCAGAAATCATAACTGTGAATTTACATTTTACCTTGACTTTAAGGATAACAAGTGTACAGATTTTCTCACTTTTATGACTTAGCGTAACTTATTTGTTACGTGGGATTTCACTGTTGATGCTTGAATTTCTAACAATTCACCGTAATTTTCGGTGAGTCATTGCTTGATCCAAAGTCCAGTCCTATTATTCAGTTGTAAACATTTTTACCCTCTGTAAGAAGATAGTTCATTTGTACATTCTGCATTACAAAACATTCAAAAGATTTGTTGCAAATTGCTACTTGCTAGTGTTTGTGTATTCAACCAAGAGAATCCCGAAAGCCATATGGCTTTTAGCGTCACTGTTTTGCTACATGCAACTTTGCAGCCGCGTATTTGTGGTGTCTGCCTTTGTCACCGCCTAATCTTAGGTCGTGACTAGCACATATGTTAGATGAACTCATCTAGTTTGACAAGTCTAAAGATAAGATCTCACTAAATTTAATTACAAACTTAAAATACTTTGGCCTCTGAAAATTCAGCAGAACTTTCCTTAAACATTGAACAACTCATATATCAAGTTTAAGTTGTTAGGCAATGCAATGTCATAATCCAAATTCAATAGCCAGTACATTCCAGTTGTAACGCCCCGATTTTCTGTTAGAGTGAAAATGACCGAAATGCCCCTGAGGTCATTTTCAGCCCGGAATTCGAGGAAAGCCGGTTCGGCAGTACTCGAAGGGTAAACTCAATGTTGAAAGGGGATTAGATGACCTGTGTACCTTCCCGGGATCGAAAATCTCATTTTTCGAGTTTTCGGGTCAAAATGACCAAAACGCCCCTGCAGTGTTTTACCCGTTTGCAAGTGCCGGATGAACCCGAAACTTCTCCAGATGATTTTAAAAGGCATTTTTATGTAGACTGTGACTTTAGTTTTGGTCTCGGGCAAAATTAGTGTAAAATTACGGTTTTGCCCCTAGTTTCGTGTTTTTACGCTTAATCGCGTGATTAAGCAAACCTAAGCAATATTAGGCTCTAATCGAAGGTTAATTAATTTCCTTAATTAATATTGAGTCAAAATAATTTATTAAGGTTGATTAGAACCTAAAAGTGCTTAATTACAACTTAAAATCATATTTTAATTTCAAGACTCCTAGTCATGGAATCTTGAATAGTATTTCCTCTCTCCAATTCCCTAAATCATGGAATTGTGTTACACATTGTTTATTCATAAATGAGTTAAAAATTCTTTAATGATGTATGAGCACTCCTAACATTGTCATAAAATCCTAAATACTCATACTTAGTTACCTAAAACTCAAGCTTAATTACTCCTAACCTTGTACCTAAGCTAACCTACACTTAAACCCACCATTAGCACCCAATTACATGATCAAACCTCACCTCCTCTCTGCTGCCTAAGGCCTGGCCGAAGCTGTCCTCCTCCCATATGCATCACATGTTCAATTTTCTAACACTCCAAGGCCATACCTCAAGTCACATACACTATACCTTGTCATAACTTTCAATCAAGCTTGATTTTCCAAGAAAATAACTAATTAAAATAGCCCATTTTCTCCATTTATTTGTGGCTGGAAAAGTTCCAGCCATGCATTGTTTCTAGAAGCCTAATTTCATCAAAAATTGATAGGAAATTAACTCACATCAAGCCATACTTTGTAGCATAGCTTCCATACTTCAAACCATGCTTGAATGACCTTGTGTAAGAGATATTTTTCTCCCTTTTTCCCTCTCAAAGCTACGGCCAAGGCTTCCTTTGGTAAGCCCCATGGTTTTGTTTTTCTATAAATAGGATGCTTGTGATAGCTTAGATGCACTTTGAAGCATTTGCTAAGTTTAGAATTTTAGAGTTGTCTTGCTAGTTCTTTTCTTTTTCTCTCAAGTTTCAAGAGAGTTCTTCCTTTCTTTCCATCTTCATCTTCTTCATCTCTTCATCATCTCTCAACCTTGAAACACCACCCCATAGCCTTGAACCATCATCAAACCTCTCAAACATCACACCTCAAACACAACCTCACTTAAAACACAACTCCAACCTTCTTGCTTCCTCTTGGCCGAAACCATCAAGCCCCAAGGAGGAGCTCATCATCTTGTTTTTCTTTTCAAAAGTTAAAGCTTTGTGTCTTCACTTTAGGTAGGGATTTGCTTTTCAAACTTGTTTTGCTCAAGAATATGTTTTTCTCTAGTTTCCTCTTGGATTCTTTTGAACTTTCCTTTGTTTTTCTTTTTTTTTGCATTTCGGCCATGAGACCTTGAGGAGCACATGATAGCTCAATGATGAGGACTCCTAGAGAATGACTATGTGCTCATCTCAAAGGAACCTCTAGAGCTTGAGTTTTTCTTTTCCTTTAACTTCATCTATACTATACTTAGCTCACATGGTTTTTCTCAACTTAAGAAAATTAATCTAAGGATTTCTAAAAGCCCAAGCCTACTCTTGTCAACCTTAAAGTTGGCCGGCACGTTCTAGAGATTTTTCTCTAGGTAGGGGTTTTGGGTATTTAATAAAGAACTTGGCTTAGTTTCACTTTCTTGTTCTTTTGTAAGGTTTTCGATTTTGGTATTTTGATCTTTGAGATTTTTGTTTGGTTTTGTTTAGAAAGTTTGTTTTCTTTGAGCTTGATGATGATGTTCAAGAACCTCATAGTTCCTATGAGAACTTGGTTTAAGAAACTCTAGAGCTCTCTTTGTAATGAGATATATGTTGGGTTGTTACTTTGTTAAAGTCTTGAATGAGCTCTAGCTAACCATAAAATGAACCTTGCATCATGTTTACTTTATGCTTTGCATATCATGTTTACTTCCTTGCTATCACTAAATACCAAGATAATGAATGAACTTGCATTATCATGTTTATATTTCAAGTTCTCACTAAATATCAAAGATAATAATATGTTGCACCTCATATTTATTTTATGCTATCACTTTACTTTCTAATGGAACCTAAAATAAGTGCATGAGCATGTTTACTTTTATGTCATCACTTAAATGAACCTAGAGCTCAAAGACTTGCCCATGGTTGTCTCAAACAAAGGTCTAAAAATTTTTATTTCCTTTGGTTTATATTTCGGCCCTAAGAGGCTTTGATGTTTCTATATGTTGAAAACTATGTTTCATACTTTTTCTAAGCTTTTATGAGTATAAGGAATATGTAGAACTAGGTTTTATGAATTTAGGATCTCTTGAGGCAAAGATGAATTGGTCACTGCCCTCTTGAATATTCTTATGATTTTAAATGCTAAAAATGTTTATAAATGAGTTTTAAAAGTTTTAAAAAGGTTCCGAGAGAAACTAGTATTCTATGTGCTTTAGAAATTATGTTCTATGCCTTTTATGGAGATGCACATTTCGGTTCTGCCTTGCTATTTATTTTACACTATATGTGTTGTTTTAATGATGATAATATGTTTATGTTTGAGTAAAAATAATGTTAAGACTCATATGTGAAAGATAAGATAAGTTAGAGACTAGAAAAGAATTAATTTGAGAATTCTAGATCCCTTAATTATGGAATTTTCAGGATTCTATCCAGCAAGGTTTAGATTTGATAATCATGGTTTTAAATTAGTTTAAATGTGTAGGAATGACTCATAATTGGTTTAGGACGTGATCTTGATGCCTTAGGAGCAAACTAGACTTAGAAAGGGTCATTGTGGTGACTCCTAGGTACCCGTAAAGTTAGGATTATAAATTCTGTATCCTTGAGGTTTAGAGATGTTCTTGATCATAGTGTGAGGTGAGAAATACTTAGTTATAACCTCATAGGTACCCAAGAGATTAGGTTTGATGATTAATAACTTAGAACGTGAGTTAAGGACCTTAAGGGTCAATGCATAAGACATTAAAAAGTCTTGAGTTTTTATGATGCTTAATTTATGATATATGATACATGAGCTTTATCTATGATAAGTTGATATGTGCTATAAAGAAGTTTTACATGATGATATGCTATACCCCATAAGAAATGTTTGTGTATGTCCTATATGTTTTCATGGCATAAGCAAATTTGAGGAAATTCGGTCTACAGCCGTCATGCTGCCGAATTTCCATCAAATTTGAGGAACTTAGAAAAAGGTCTTTTTGAAAATCATGAGAACTTAAATGTGACACAACACTGAGACGCCTTCTTGGGTGACACCGGTTTAGCCGAGCACCCCCAAGAAAACAAATCCGTGAGGGTATTGACATAGAGCTTGCCAAAGTGGACAATACTACTATGTACTAGTTGCTAGTAGAGCGTTTCAAAGAGGAAATGACCCTAAGAGGTGATCCTAAATTTTCCCCCTAGCCCATACTTTAAGTCGGGATTATGTTACGCTTATCATAGGATAAGTAAGAGCTAGTAACGACTAGTTAAGGTATGAGCTCATAACCTAGAGATGTTTTAGGGTGGCCCCATGAGATAAAGTTAAAGTTGAAATGTCACATATGCTATGAAAAACCAAGGAAGTTATTATGAGATTTATACTTGTCAACTTATGCCACTATTATAACGTTTTTGTGACTTTGTTGATTAGCTTATCTTTATGATGCATTCATATCATTAGTGTATCCCATGCTTAGTCATAAGACGCATTGTAAAATATGACAGACCTTGGATAATTAATACTTTAGAAAACTAACTTAAAAGAAGTTTACATGCATGCACACCTTTTTAGAAATGAAACCCAAGGTTCCTGGGGATATGATGACGTCACTTAGTTAGGGATTGCCCTACTGAGAATTTTTTTAGAAGATTCTCATTCCCTCTCTTTTTTCTTCCGTCATATCTTCAGATGGCGACTTTCATACTCTTCATCGACACCCCGACGTGGGAGCTGCACCATGACCCAGCACTCGGGTCATATCATTTTGAGGGTCGCTGCACTGTCAGAGTATTTATGTTTATGAGACGACCTTTCGCGCACCCAGTCAGAGCTACCGCTTCACCCCGACTGCTCCCTACCATCATAACACGATTTTTGAGCGAGCCAGACCACGTGACGAGCAGATCCTCCGCATGCAGCCTGAGGCGTCAGCCGTACGCGACTACCTGGAGTACTTGCCGCGGACTCAGTATTCGGAGACGGATCCATCAGAGGACCCGCCTTTGCACATGTACAGTTGGAGCTCCAGCCCCGCTCCCCCACCAATGAGAGCCGGGAGTGAGGAGACGGTGGTTCAGCCGAGGTTGGCTCGTAGGCCATCCATGCGCCCTCGCCATGGTGGACATGCTCTGATGATCCGCACGACCACTCCCGCCGAGATTCGCCAGTGGATCGATTCCACCCCTCAGTACTCGGACCAGCAGGAGTAAGTGCATAGGATGGGTAGTAGCTAGTGCACACACGCCACATAGTTGAGGACAAACCTTCTTTTGTATATGAGGTTGTCTACTCTAGGTGCACACGGGTATGGGTGTTGCTTTCATGGTTTCCTTGTACCTTCTTTTATGATTTTCTTGTATTTGCATTTCAGTTGTATTTCGTTTTCCTGTGTATCGAATAGTCCTGCCTTTTGGTAGGCACATTATCTATATATATAATCAGTTGATGTGTCCATGTTATGTGTTTTATTATGATTGCTCATATGACTTGTATGAATTTCCGTTCAAAGAATCATGCGTGGCTCTCACTTTGGTTTTAATTCCAAAAAGAAAAATTTTACCCATATTTCCGCTAAGTATTTTCAAGTAAGGAATGAGACCAAGAGGTAATATTCTAAAGATTAACCTAAATACATACTAGTAGTATTAGGTTAAGATTTAGGGTGTTACACCAGTGTTTCCAGTTATAGACATAATAAAGACCAGTTATATAAAAGGTTATGCTTAAACTCTTGTTCATACACATAAATCAAAATACTCAACCTAATAGCTACAAAATATTAGGATCAACAACCAAAAAGCGTCAATTAATAACAAAGGCCTACCAAAAAAAAAAAAAAACCTAGGCAAGTAGTAATCCTAGGAGCTTGTTACTTTGCTACCTGAAAATCTGAAGGAAAAGGGAGGAGGTGAGTCAAACAGACTCGGTAACGACTATGAACAAGTGGACAAGAACGAGTAACCAAACAACACATGAGCATTTAAAAAATGAAACAAAATAGCTTGTCAATCATGCAAATTTGTAAAACCCATTACTAAAAATAATATTTCATCATTTCCATATTTCTTCCATAGTTTTTAAAGAAGTACCATTCAAAATTTCATTTCTAAGTATAATCTCAAAAATAGTTACTAAATACATTTTCTTACTATTTTCACCAATTCCTTATTTTCACATAAAATCACTTTAGCATAAAATATTCAATTACTTATTAGGGTTACAAAAGAAGTATAAATCTTGTTTGGGGAGTAATCTCAACCCATCAATCACAAGCTAAAGTTTATTATTTCTCAAATAAGGTTATTTCAAATTTTCTCTCACCAGGAGAAACTATGTGCATATAGGCCGTTACATCTCTTCGCTACGGCAAGTGCTAATACCATTATATCTCTTTGCTATGATGATCGATAATTCCATCTTAGAACCCATCATAGTTTTCTTAAATAAATTTTTATCAAACACAATTTATAAATCTAAAATTCAATCTTCATATTAATCTAACCTTGCAAGTATCAAATATCATAAACTTTTCCAATGCATATTGAAACAACATATGGCAAAATCATGGCATTATAAAATTAACAAAGAGAGCTAGCAATAATTTCAACCAAATCATCAAGTCATATTAATAACCATCATATTTTAGAAAATCAACTAATCAAAATAATCTAAGTAGCACATAATGCAATTTTTATCAAATTTAATAAATTAGTTTCTTCCATAAAAATCATTTAAAACACTGCCACTATGTAAATAATCACTCATAGTACAAAGGGATCAACTTGACCTCTCCCTAATAGCTCTGGAGGGAGTAGCTTGCTCCGCATCAACAGAATCTAGCAAACATAAACATTTTAACAGGTTTAAACAATTTATTTTAGGGTTAAATGCATTTTACTCCATGAATTTTAGGTCATTACAATTTAAACCTTGACTTTTCAAAACGTACATTACGACACCCTGAACTTTCCAAATTGTGCAAAATACCCCCTATTTTTCAAACAGTGCATTACGACCCCCTGAACTTTTTAAATTGTGCAAAAAAACCCCCCAAAATTTAAGTCATAGCAGGGTGTCGGGTTGCACACAATAAAAAAGTCAGGGGACTTAATTGCACATATTATTCATGAACAAGATGTCGGGTTGCACAAATTAGAAACTTCAGGGGGGTTAAATATATATAATTTTACCTTTATTAGTTAGCAAAATTATACTAAGGGGTGTTTTGCACAGTTTCGACAGTTCAGGGTGTCGCGATGCGCATTTTGAAGGGGATAAATTGCACATGACCTAAAATTCAGGGAAGTAAAATGCATTTATACCTTTATTTTAAAACAATTTATCAATTTAGAAAGCTCATTGAACAAAACCCCCAATTTATGGAACTTAGGGTTTCCAAGGATTAGAGAAAAATCAAGTCTTGACACTACTCACTACAACCTATTAATATTATAACTTCTAACTCACTAGATTTATAATTAAAATATCAAATATATTTCTATCCATTATTTTTGAGAGTTCACTAGTTTTAGGATATATCGTAAAGTAACTAAAAAGGAGATGAGATTGAGATTGGAACTTACCTTAAATTTTGGAAGCTAGGGGTATTAAGTTTTGATAGCACAAATTAATGACTATGTGATTTATTGGTTGAAGGTGGGGGAGGAAAATGAAAAAGAAGAAGAAGAAGAATAAAACAGAAGCATAGAGGGAGAGAGATGCTTGAGAGTTTTGTTAAGGGGAGGGGTTCAGTGGTTTTAAAACCACGCCCCCCCTCTCTGTCTCTGTTTTTTTTTTTCCAAAGAATGTGGTCGGATACTATCTCCCCCTCAAAAGAAATTCGTTCTCAAATTTCAATCTAATTATTAATCTTGTACTTCAAAAAAGATGTGGATATTTTTCTCACATAATGACTTTAGGTTCCCATGTGCTTTCTTCACCTGTAGGCACTTCAGCTTATTGAATATCGTCTGGGAAAGGGATTGGTTGGCAAAGCCAATATTGAAGCCGAGTCTGGGAAAGTATGACTTGCTATTCTACCATTCACACCTAAATTTCTAATACTCCTACACTTTCCACCTTAATTTCCAGCAAGTCAATGCTAGTGTAACATGTGTGAGAGCTCCAAAGTTCAGTCCACGCTTAGGACGCGTTTTTATCATGCATATATAAGAAGCCACTCCATTTGCACATTCTGTATAACCAAATTAAACATTCAAAAAATTTTGTTGCAAATAGCAAGTGTTGGTGTCTTCAACCATGAGAATTCCAACAGCCACATGGCTTTTGGCATTGCTCTTTTGCTACATGCACCTTTGTAGCCGCCACGTATTTGTGGTGTCTGCCCTGTGTCTTGACGATCAAAGATCATTGTTGCTTAACTTCAAGCGTGAACTTGGAGCAGTAAATACTTATTGGAAAATGAGCACATGGAATGAAAGCATTGATTGCTGTCAATGGGGTGGTGTAACATGTGACCATGATGGACACGTTATTGGCCTTGACTTGAGCGAAAAATCTATCTCCGCTAAACTTCACAATTCAAGTAGTCTTTTTGGTCTCCGTCATCTCGAGAACCTGAACTTGGCTTATAATGATTTGCTCTGGCCTGAAGTTACATCTGAATTCAACAGGTTGTCAAACTTAACTTATCTGAACTTGTCAAATGCTGCTTACTTTGAGAGGCCAATTCCAATAGGGATTTCTCAACTCACAAGGTTAGTTACTCTTGATATCTCGGTCGACTATGATGACTTTATTGTCAATGATGCAGATTTTTCACCTGAGACTCCACATCTACGAGAGTTTCTCCAAAACCTCACCAAAATTCGACCTGAGATTCGAGATCTACGAAAGTTTCTCCAAAACCTCACCAAAATTCGACAACTGAATCTAGATGGTGTGAATTTATCTGCTCAAGGACAATGGACTGCTGCTTTGTTGCAAATTCCAACCCTGGAAGAATTAAGCTTGTCAGGTTGTAATCTCTTTGGACCGCTTCAACCTTCATTGGCTATGCTTGAGAATCTCTCGGTGATAAATCTTGCTTACCACAACTTATCATCTGTGGTGCCAGAAAGCTATGCCAATTTCAAAAATCTAACCATCTTGAGTCTTTCTAGTTGTGGATTGATTGGAGTGTTTCCACATAAGATCTTCCAGGTACCAACCTTGTCCTTCATTGACGTATCATTCAATGGTGATCTTCATGGTTCCTTTCCAGACTTCCCAATGAATGGATCTCTCCGGACCTTGTCAATAGTTGACACAAATTTCTCTGGTCCGCTTCCAAATTGTATAGGTAATTTGAGATACTTATCCTCTTTGCATCTTCATGGATCTCAATTTAATGGAACATTGCCTGACTCATTCTCAAATCTCACCCAATTGGTTCAGATAAAGTTGTCAGATAATAGGTTTTCTCGCCCAATTCCATCTTTAGCTAAGTGCAAAAGATTACAAGTTGTAGATCTGTCTAACAACAATTTCAATGGAGCAATACCTTCCACTCACTTTGAAGGCCTTATGAACTTGAATGAAATTGACTTACGCAATAATTTCTTCACTGGAGAGATTCCAAATTCTATATTCATGCTACCAGCATTGAGAAATGTGGATTTTTCCAGTAATAAATTTGGGGGTGAGCTAAATGTTTTCTTGAAAGCCACCCTTGGGATGCAATATCTTGATTTGGGCAGAAATTATTTAGAGGGGACTATTCCTATATCACTTTTTCAAATTGAACACCTTGATCTTTCGTTCAATAAATTTGGAGTTTGATTAGCAAACCAGTTGGGCTTTATATACTTTTACTTTCGGGGAATAATCTGTCAAGTATGGATGCAACCAAAATGCACCCTTCTTTTTCATTGTTTCCCAATTTGACTTTCGTATATTTGGATTCTTGCAAGTTGACAACATTTCCTCAGTTCTTGAAAAATCAATCAGAGATATCAATCCTTGAGCTCTCAAATAACCATATTACTGGCACTATACCCCATTGGATTTCAAAACTTAGCAATCTTCAGCACTTCAATATTTCCAAGAATTTTTTGACCAGTTGGGAGGAACCTTTGCTAAGCAATATTTCTTCTTTGGATACCCTTGATCTTCATTCCAACAATCTTTGTGAACCACTTCCTGCTCTGCCGCCAAACCTCGCCTATTTAGATTATTCGAGAAACAATTTGAGATTGGGTATCCCACAATCAATATGTGATGCTTCTAACCTTGGATTTCTCGATCTCTCTAATAATGCTTTGACCGGCACAATTCCACAATGCTTGATTACAACGAATAATGGAACTCTTACCGTGCTAAATTTGGAGAGAAACAAACTCGGTGGAACTATTAAAACATTTCCTGGCTTTTGTGGATTGAGATCGCTACATCTAAATGGCAATTTTCTACGAGGAAAGCTTCCATATCTGGTTAACTGTACCATGTTAGAAGTTTTAGATCTTGGAGAGAACCAGATAGAAGACCAGTTCCCTTGTTGGTTGCAGAACATACCCACGTTGCGTGTTCTTATTTTGCGGTCCAACAAATTACATGGCTCCCTCAAATGTCAAGGAGCCCATGTAGGATGGCCACTTCTTCAAATTTTTGACCTCTCATTCAACAGTTTTGGTGGTAAAATTCCGCCCTCATTCTTTGAAACCTGGAAAGCAATGATGGTTGGTGACAATGATGGGACAAGTAGAAACTTATCCCAGTTGGATAAAGGTGCTCCGTTTGAATACCTAACATTCAGTATTTATGGTTCTTATCGCCATATGGACAAAGTGACAGTTGCAAGCAAACAACAAGAAATGGAGCTGGTAAAGATCCTAACTATTTTCACTGCTATTGACATATCAAACAACAATTTTGAAGGGTCAATTCCAGAAGATCTTGGACAACTGAATGTATTACACACACTTAACCTATCACATAATGCTTTCTCGGGTCATATCCCATCATCTCTAGGAAATCTAAAAGATCTGGAGTCTTTGGACTTGTCAAATAACAATTTGAGCGGAGAAATTCCCACAGAGCTAGCAAGCTTGTCTTTTCTTGAAGTCTTGGACCTCTCATACAATCATCTAGTGGGAAAAATTCCAACTGGTACCCAAATTCAATCATTTGATGCATCTTTGTTCAAAGGCAATGATAGGCTATGTGGACCTCAATTGACACTCAATTGCAGCAGTGACAAAGTGCTAGGGACATCACCTGTGGCATCAACTTCCAATGAAGGGAGTTCCATTGATTGGAATTTTATAGCTGCTGAACTTGGATTTGCTACTTCGATTGGAATAATTGTCTTGCTTCTTGTGTTCCGCGAAGCCTGGAGGATATGGTACTGGGAAAGGGTGGATAACATACTCTACCACATCTTTCCTCAGTTGGACTTTGTTATTGAGTGCCACAGTGGACTAACGGTGGAAGGCATATTGAAATCGGTAACATGAGGTATGTAATTAAGAATACGTTATTATCACCAGTAGTTTACTATTTAATGTGCGTAGCATGTGGGAGAATATAATGATAGCTTAAGAGATGTAGCAAAGTGTATTACATAAATAATGTTTAATCACAAAAAGATGAGCAAACATGACAGAGGTCAAGAAACATCAAAAGGAAAGAGCCAAAACACAAGTGTTAATCACATTGGCCTCATAAGTGTGGTCAATAAATTTTATAAATGTGTCTAAATTCAATACTGTTCATTTACTCAAACTGGAAATCTAAACACACTAAACTATAATCATTTATTTTTAAGGTTTTCCCGCCCTCTTGGTGGTGGGGCTAATATGTTAATTGGTGGGTTCTTGTAGATCAAGCTTAGTTTTCTAATCGCTACTGCTACTGGCAGGAACATGGATGAAATGCAAAGGGTGTTGGAGTCTTTGCAGAAGCCCTCGAATTCAAGTTTGATGTGCTATTTCAAGGAGCTTCTTCGGATATGCTGAATCTAAATGTCACTGAAGTTAATTTAACTATGTGTTGTTAAAGTACTCTTCTATGTGTTGGCTTCTTGTCATGTTTTATATAAATAGCGATACAACATGTGTGCTTTCGTTGATTGTGGACTTTATGTCTACTGCTTTCATGCTGAAAAATCCTCAACTATAAGTTTAAATTTAAACTAGTTTATTCGTCCATTGTTACATTACCTTTTTTTGAGGCCTTAACACCTTGTTACTTATTTGGAAGAGCAAAAATAAATCGAACAGCTAGTGGAAAAGGGGTACATATGCAACAAACATTAAGATCTAGACCAATCTATAACATGGAATTTAATTGTTCATGAGCATGAATTTATTGTCAAACATAAGCAACATAGTGGAGCACTGTATACATATTGCCTGCTTGCAGGAGCTTTCACAAGCAGCCAAGGCTAATCAGGTGAAATGGAAAGAGAAATATCATCTTTGTACTGGAAGTAATCATAATGGAGCAACAACTATTTAATTTATTTAATTTCTCTTCCAGCCATGATGGTAATCCTTACATAGAGGGAGCAAAAAGCATTTCGAGTAGATACAAGGAATTTCAATAGAGTGCTTGTAAATTGTAATTCTGTAAATATTATCCTTAGGAAGTTTGGTACTATTGCATAATATACAGAGAAATACATCTCAACAGAAACACAAATATAAGGTTAGCGAACCCATTCAAATCTGATATCATTTAAAAATTTTACTTTACTAAAATCAAAATTTTTTTCTTCCAGTTAAGCATTTTCATGTCCAGCAGGTGCATCTGCACCCAATAGCATTAAACTTTTAACCTTTTAACGGTACTACCTACTATACTACGCTCTGGTCGAAAGAAGCCACAAACAATTTTTAAAGAAAACTTGGCTAAACGAATATTTGGATCTGTTTACTATCGGAAAACGGGATATGAAACAGTTCAGATAGATTTTTTTTTTGGGTACAGGTTATATAAAAAAAGGTTTTATCTGCAGAAATGCATATCGAAAAAAATTTTACCTGCAGTATTTGTTTTGGGTCAAAACCATCTCCAAGCTCCCAATGTTTTGGGTTTGAAATAGACACTAAAGGACACAGAAAAGACCTGACCAAAGAAACAAGGACACAAGTTAGCTGCCCAAGAACCATCCTATATCCAAGGAGAGAAACATCCAACGAAAAGGCCCAACCAAGGTACTGGGCATTCTGCGCGTGGGTGGCAGAGGACTCGAAAATCGGAAGAAGCTTCTTGC
Source organism: Dalbergia cultrata (assembly GCA_031216105.1). NCBI lineage: Eukaryota > Viridiplantae > Streptophyta > Magnoliopsida > Fabales > Fabaceae > Dalbergia > Dalbergia cultrata. The sequence continues at coordinate 11,615,689 of CM062351.1, read as the reverse complement.
TTGAAACAAAGTCATCCTCCACTGTCAAAATCAAGGACCAAACAGACGAAAAAGAGTCTCAGCTTTTCAATTGGAAGATAAGGGAAATTTTCAAATCTTTTCATACTTAGAGAAATGTATTTTTCTGTCCTTTTAACTTTTTATGATTTTCTATTTGCAGGTTGTTCTCGTCTCTCCCTCTCTTTTTTTTCCCCGACTTTATTTACAATTTTTAACGCAGTAGTTAAGGTATTAAGTTGTTAACGACTTTTTTTTTAATCCAATGATGTGAGAGAATTAAGGATTTTTCTTCCCATGATATGATAGTCAGAAATCATGACTGTGATTTACATCTTACCTTGACTTTAAGGATATGAAGTGTATGAATTTTCTCACTTTTATGACTTAGCGTAACTTATTTGTTACGTGAGATTTCACTGTTCATGCTTGAGTTTCTAACACTCCACCGTAATTTTCGGCGAGTCATTGCTTGCTCCAAAGTCCAGTGACTCCAGTCTCCAGTCCACGCATGTCCTATTATTCAGCTGGACACATTTTTATTTTACCCTCTATTAAAACCAGTCCATTTGTACATTTTGCATTACAGAACATTCCAAAGATCTGTTGCAAATTACTAGTGTTTGTGTCTTAATTCAACAATGAGACCAAAAGCCACATGGCTTTTAGCGTCGCTCTTTTGCTACATGCACTTTTGCAGTTGTGTGTCCGTGGTGTCTGCCTTATGTCTTGGACGAACAAGCATCATGGTGGCTTCTATGTTGGTCCGAACAATCTTTAGGAACATCTAATGGTTCGCTTTTTTTTAACCATTGTATTTTATTAAGATGGCCAAGATTTAATGATATAATTATTCGAATAAATAACAGTAAACACACTTGAGTTTTAAAATTATTGCACTCTACCATATTCTTTTACAAATATGACACTTCCATCCCATTTTTATTATTAAACTCTTTTTTTTTTTGTATTCATTAAACTCATCTTTTCCTTAATATATATGATAAATATTACAAAATAAATATAAAACTTTATTATTTGATGAAATACTACAACTTCAAATTTTAAAAACATAATAATTTCAGAGTTTAAAAAATAAAATAATGTTTTTAACTTTTTGTTTCAAAATTTATAAGAGTACTTTAATAATAATATTAAGTAAGATTTATAATTAAATGAATATTATATTTCATATAATAAGTTAATATTTAATATCAAAATTTTAGCTTACATATATTTTAATTAGTGTATATAATATTTAATAGTTAATATCAATATTTAATAGTTATGGTTATCAATGTTTTAATTAGTGTATATATTTTAGTAAAATGACAAATTTACTCTTCTAACAAGGACTCTCAGAATTATATTGCACTTTTGATATAAGTAAAATTTTTTTGTGTGATTTATTTTTGAAAAAGCTATTAATTCCATAAGTTCTTCATTTCTAATTTTGGGTTGAGAAATTGCTAATGCAATTTTAGGTTGCAAATATTGGAACCCTTAATATTGTAAAATTTTTTTGCTAAAAGTAATATTCTATTTTATATTAAAATATTATCTTACGATACGAAATAATATTCATTTAATTATAAATCATACTCAATATTGTTAAATTAATTTTATATACTTCGAAAGAAAATGTTAAAAATATGATTTTACTTTTTAAGCTCTAATGTTATCACTAAACATCCTTAATATAAAAGTATTAACTTTTCTTTCAAATTATATAAAATTATTAAATATTAACTTATTATATAAAATAATATTTATTTAATTATAAATTTTGCCCAATATTATTATTAAAGTAGTCTTATATACTTTGAAAAAAATTTAAAAGCATGTTTTTATTTTTTAAACTCTAAAATCATTATGTTTTTAAAATTTAAAGTTGTAGTATTTTATCAAATAATAAATTTTTAGATTTATTTTATAATTTTTATTATATATTAAGGAAAAGATGGATTTAATGAATTAAAAGAAAAAAAATAAATGAGTTTAATAAGAAAAATGAGGCAGCGTGTCATATTTGTGAAAGAATGGGATGAGGGACAATAACTCTAAACCTGAAGAGTGTTTTGTGTTATTTATCCTAATTATTTTAATTTGAAAATATAATACTTACCAAAATTGTTAAATAAAAAATAATTTTTGAAATTACATAACTGTCCTTTATCAATCTCTTTCTTCAAATCTACCATTTCAAACCGCAGTTGCCAACTTTGTGTGGGGTCCAGCCGTTGGGTCCCACTATTGAAAATTTGAAGCCATAACGTGAAGAGAGGAAATTTTTCCACGCATAAACAGTAAATCACTATTCATGCGTGAAGAGTTCGGTACCGAGGAGAGTTTTTTCAACAAGTGAACAATGAAATTTACTGTGCACTTGTGTTAGGTGCCGTGCAACGCAGATCGCGTTCATACGCAAGAGAGCCTCTATAAATAGAGGCATTTGAAGCAGTAGAAAAACACAACAACAAGCAGCAAAAATAAAGAGCTGCGAGTGAGAGAAAGAGAGTTATTCTCTGAGAGTGAGAGAGAAAAATAGAGAGTGTGAGTAAATCCCTTAGAGTGTAGGGTGTGAGTATATACACCGGGAATATTTTTGGGTATCATCTCTATTGCTCCTTGGTACTGCAAAATTGTAGTATTTGAATAGGAGGGTTCTCACTGGGATACACTATATTTACCTCTTGGGTTGGAGAGTGTGGAAAGGATACTTTGTAATTATCCTGAATATAGCAGAATATTTTCGGAGTTTGTCCCGTGGTTTTTCCTCCGGTATTTGGGGGTTTCCACGTTAAATATTTGGTGTGCAAATTTCTTGATACTGGTGTGAATAGTGACATGGGCTCCACGTGAATAGTTACCAGTGGGCCCCACTGTAGAAAAAAATTTACTATTCACCACTGATACTTATTTCGCTGCGCTGCGCCGATTGGTAGATTTAATTCTATCAGATTTAGCTTTGGTACTCATTGCCACACATTGGCATCATTTAATTACACTGTGAATCAGTCTCTGAGCCCAACACTCTGGACTCTGGTAGCTCTCGATCCAAGCTCTTCGATGCACGACCGTCCCTTCTTCAACGAGGTCCGACAAAATCGCCACCTCACTAACCAACTCCACCACCTTTGCTTTCTCATTTCCTCATTCATAACAACAATCCCTCAAAAGCATATTCATTTAGCAAAAAAAAGTTACTTTAATCTCATTTCTTCATAATCCACCTGATCAAACACCTGTCATAGCTCCATCAAAATCCTCATTTCTGCCTACCTGCCTTACCTCAATGATAATTCCCTCAGTGAAAACCAAATCCCTTCATTCACTCATCTTTGTAGAAGCAATTAAAAAGAAAAGCGCAAATCATCATCATAAACTAATTGAAATAATGTGGCTCCCTTAAATTAAAACCCAAAACAAAATCACTTCATTTATCCAATTTTTGCATAAGCAATTAAAAAGGAAAAGCACAAAATCATCATCAAGAATAGTAATATATTTTTCCTCAACATAAGAACGTGGAAAAACAACAAATAAAACTTCATCTTCATGGGAAAGCGAAAAGTCCCAAAGTTTCAATGAAGCAACCAACAAAAAAAAAAGTGTCAAGGAATTGAATTCGAAAAACACCCAAATCTCTTGGGAGGTAGCGTGACAGTTGTAGTGGGGTGTCGGTGGGCATATTGTGCTGGTGAGAACTACATTGGGTGGTGTGGAGCGGCTGCTAGACAGAAGCGGTGGTTGTGGCTGTTGGGAATGAGAGTTCATTGACTATGGTGGCTCAAACGAGACCATGTGGTTGTGCTGATGGCAATTGTTTATGGCGGAATTTGACAATTATATGTCAACAACAAATAATTGACAATTTTCTTGTGCAGGAAGCCAAACTACTTTAAACCAAGCGTAGATTAACAAACTTTAGGAGTTTGGATAACAGTATTTGCTTTTCAAGATTCCGATTCGGAGAGTGAAAAACTGCTCCTCTTGAGTCCTTCACCAAAGAAATTGAGCGTCAAACTATTTTTTATGAATGAGGATGAAATATAATGCAATGTAATTGTGATTTGTGTGTGTTGTGAATGCGATGTAAATTAACAGATTATAAAAGAAGAAGAATTTGTAGAATGTAAATATAGAATGCTTAATTGACAAACTAAAGATAAAATACATGAAATGTAAAGAACTTTAAAGAAATCTAATCCTAAGAAAGTAGGAAAGTGGGTTGAGAATAATACTCAGTTAACTCTGGGCTTTGTCTAGTCATTGGAGACGTTTTAGAATGAGTGTATGTAAGTAAAAATTCCAACCTTTTTGCAATTGTATAGAATTGCTATTTATAGACATCCTAGGACTCTAAGATCTTGACACTTGTCTTTGGTTGCATCCTTGGATGTTGTCCATGTGTCTTTGACAGTTATTTCTTTGTCATGTGCCTTTGTCATTGGATAGTTACCACTTCGTCGCATTTTTATAAGGCATCTGTCAGTAATCACTAGAAACTACTGTTAACCATCGCATAACCAACATCTGTCTCCTACTGATCACTATAACGATCTTCTTAAGATCTTCAAAATTTTCTAAGTCCTGAATAACAAACTCCAACTTTGACCTATCAAACTCCAACTTTGACTAAAGAACTCCACTTTGACTGACAAACTCCCACTTTGACTTGTCGAACATCAATCCTAACTTTATCATTATTGGCTTGCATGTTTGGATACTCAGCTTCATCTTGAATGACAAACATACACTTCGACATGTTGATTATCAAATTTGTGATTTCGTCAATATCGATGTGCCTTTTCTTGATAATCATACTTCACCAGTATCAACTAAGTTTGACATGTTGACTGTTTATCATAATTTGTTATCATCAAGGGTTCTCATGCTTGTTCAACCAAACTCTTTTCATTATTGCCTTTTTCATACCAAAATCGAATGATAGTTTGACTTTTGGACACAGTAAAATTTGGTACCAACATGATGCCACCCACAACTCTCATTTCGAAGAGCAACTTCTATTGATGAGAAATTGAAGAGTTATAATTTTAATTTTAGATTGTTTGCTTAGAGATATTTCATCCCTTCACTTATGCATCACTATGCATATTTCTATGCACATCATCATCTATCTATCTTAACTTGATGTATTTTGGTTTAATTTGTATGCCTTTAGATATTTGCTATTTATCAACGTTGTTCTTTGCCCACTGTCAACTTCTTATGCCAACACATTTCCAATGGTAACCTCAAGTAGCAATATAGAGTTTGACAGGTTTGTCTTAATTAGGCAATGGATTTCTTCGTTGATCTTGACTATCATTTCTGGAGCAAACCATCGAGGTGCTTGTTTGACAGGTCGAATACTAGGCTTTAATAGCAACCTATGCTCCATGAATTGATGACTAAGTCCTGACACTTTGTTATACACCCATGCAAAATAGTCCCTTTACCCTTGGAGTAGCTTGACCAACTCCTCTTTAAAATCTTTTGGCAACAGTTGGCTAATATAGGTTGGTCTTGTCTTGCCAGTATGGCCTAAATTGATTTCTTTGAGAAGATCCCGTACTTCATAGCTTTTATTATTGTTCCTAAGATTATCAAGCAATCCTAAAGGTTCAAAATCATAAATACGATCTAATAATGCACCATCTGTGCATGCAAATTGTTCGACCATATAAGCTGACAATTGAGCCATTTGGCTTGACAAATCCATAACTTAATATGAATCCAGGACTATTTCGACCCCGACCTTAGGTATTAGTCAATCTTTTCTGAATCGAAGTCATCTTTGATGTCCAAGGGCTTGATCTTTTTGTTGTCAATTTTAAAATCAACATGGAGTTATTCGATGTAACAGAAACTGTCATCTGCCCCAACTTCTTCAATGCTTCCTTCTTTGTTCCAGAGAATGAGTTTTTGATGTAAAGTCGATGGCACTACTCCCACTCCATGGATCCAATCACATATGAGTAAAACATTGTAGCTTGCTTTTGATGGAACCACGACAAACATAGTCTTTCGACTGACGCTCCTTACTTTGAGACTCCGAACCATCACTCTTTTGGCAGTAAAAGATTTGCCATTTTAGTCAATAGGATCAACATTAGTCTTTACCAAGTCTTTGACATTTTTGTCAAACTTTGTTAGTATGCTTTCTGGCATTAGACTGATGGTTGCTCCCTTATTAATCAGCACCTTATTTATCAACTTACCTTCGATTGTTGCCTTGACTTGCAATGGTCGCAAATGTGCTTTTCTCACTTCATTAGGTTTTTCAAAAGTTCCATCACTATAAAAACCTTTGCAAACAAAGAAACATCCATCGCCCATAATAACATCTTCACAATTATTTTCCATTTTGACATATGAACCTTCAACAGCATACTCTGTAGGCAAGACAGACAATACTCCAAGCAACTTTTATTGAAAATGGTACGGAGATCGCCACTGATGCCTGTTTCAAAGTTGTTTGTCAACAGGTCATCCTTAGTCAATGGATGGTATTCTAGCACCACTCTGTCACTTTGACCAGTTTCTGAGTGTGCTGTTGGTGGTGGTTGCGCTAAATCCTTATTACTTGTAACCTTCAACACTTGAGTCTCGAGTTTTGGCAAATTGACCTCTTCAGTTTGCACAATATCTTTTAAAGGAATAAAGCTTTTCCCAATGGGAGATTTTGGCCTAATCAATTGAGGATTGATTCGATTTTCACCCTTCTTTATGTTAATCCTTCTCCAAAGATAAGGATTTGGGTTTGCTCGTCATCCTTGATTGTGACTTCTCTTAGGCCGTCTCTTTCTTTAGACGATGATGCTTTCGTCACCATGGCGGATATTCTTAACCTACTGATATTGAGCAACTCTGGCTAGAGGAACTCTGGTTCAGCCAAACATGTTGTTAGGTTTGCCATCCACCATGACAACAGTCTTCATTATTTGATTGACTTGTCCTGTTCCAAGCTTGAAAACCTTAGGGTCAAATAAACCAAAATAATTTTTGACTTACCTACTACTTTCCATTTTAGTTCTAAGTTTTCTTTCTCTTTTTCAGCAATCAACTTTTTGATTCTGTGTGTTTCATATGTCACATCTATTGTTCGATCAAACACAGCACTACACCTTGGACATAAGGAGACATTTTGACCATTGTCTTTCTGTTTGATCAAAAAAGTCAGAAGATTTTCCCATGCTTTTGGGTAAATTATCTGTTTGATAGCCTCAAAGAAGTTGAGCTCAAAGTCATGTCGAAACTTCTTCTCAGCATCAAGATCAGACATTTCTAATCCAGCAACATTGATATCCATGAAGGTTGGTTCGACAAAACTCAAATTGACTTGGAAGGGATCAATGTCCACTTTCATGGGCGTTTCCTTTCCTTCAAATCGAAAATGCCCTTCGTCGATTACCTTCTGAATTAGGTCCCCAAAATGAACATAACTGTTAGTAGCATGTCAAGTTGATTGATGAAATTTGCAAAACTTTCATCCCTTTAACTCTGAAATTGAAGGAATTTTCTTCCCCTCAGGAAGAATAATTTGTTTATCTTTTAAAAGTACGTCAAATATCTATTCACCCTTAGTAATGTCAAAAGAACAAATTTTTGACATTGGCATTTTTCCTTTATTTCTTGTCGACCTTAAGGATTGACAAAAATATGTTGGTCCTGGTTTCAATTGGGCCACATTGACTTCGTCACTACTACTATCGACTTTGTTATCTGACTGGTCGACTTTGACATAAGCAACTTTTTTCATGATGAAGTGTTTTCTTTTTTATTCTTTCATTCTCTCTCTTTAGTTTCTCTATTTGACGCACTTTTTCTGCCAATTGGCCACGATCTATGAACTGCGAATTACTAAGTTTTTTTTTCTTATGTCATAGTCCAAACCATTAATGGCCATTTTGACAACTTCTGACTCTAGCACAGGAGTAAAACAAAGATTTCGCAGCATTCCTAAATCTAGCCAAATAGTCATTGACAAGTTCCCCTAGGAAACGTCGAACAATGAACAAATTAGTCAGGCTAGCCTTGGTTTTGCCTCAAAAAAATTGATCATGAAAAATGCTTTCTAATTGAGCCCATGTTAAAATGGAACTAGGTCTCATATTTGAAAACCAAGTGAAGGATTTTTTGAAAGGCAGGATAAAGGCATCTTTAAATGCATGTTTGACGTAATTTCTCGTATCCCAATTGTATACTGAGTGATGTGCTCAACTGTTAATTCCTCATTCTCACCAAATAATTTTATCAAAGATTCAGGGATTTTTCAATCCTTAGGCACTTCAGCCTGTTGAATATAGTCTGGGAATGTGGACACAAAAAGGGGTTGGTTGGTTGAAGCCGAATCTATTAAGAACATTTTCGCCTACACGCATAATGTTTTGATCTTGCTTAAATGCATTTTGTTGCTGAACCCTTTGAATTTTGTTGTCAGCATCTTGTGCTTGACAAACAAGGTTAACGGTTGGGTCGACATTGTCATTTTCATTTGGAAGTGGGTTATTACTTTCATCATAGAGGTCATTTGGATTGTCATCCAAAGAACTGGCCTGAGCCACTTGCCTCATTTGTCGAGCAAGTTTCCTGAATCTTGTATTATTTGTTTTGATCAAAGGCATCAATACTATTGCCATTTGTTGTGTTAACATATTGATAAGGTCATAATGACTTTCATCAATTTGTTGTCGAAACACAGCCATTGAATCAACCATATGCGTAGGAGTTCCCATTAGTCCTATTCTAGGCATGTCAGGGAAAATTGGACCTATGTTGGTTGTCGTGTGGTGGTTGGGTTTATCGATGACATGATCCCTACTCCAACCATAGAAGGGCCCATCAATTGGGGGCTGACAAAACCAAACTATGGTAAATGTGTACCAAATTGAGGCACATTTGACACAAAGGGCATACTCTGACTCTGAAATAGAGGATTATGCGGATACATGTTGTTAAACATGCCACTATTCCTAACATTTGACTGATTCCCTAAATTTGGCAGATTCCCTATGTTTGGCGGCGAAGGTGGCATGTACCATGGGGGTATATAGCCTGGAGGAAGACCATATGGAGGTTATGTCATTGTGACAGTAGTACTCACACTTATTTGTGGTAAATTTTTTATGAATGAGGATGGAATGGAATACAATGTAATTGTAATTTGTGTGTGTTATGGATGCGATGTGAATTGACAGATTATAGCAGAGGAAGAATTTGCAGAATGTAAATATGGAATGTTTAATTGAAAAATTGAAGATAAAATACATGAAATGTAAAGAACTTGAAAGAAATCTAATCCTAAGAAAATAGGAAAGTGGGTTAAGAATAATACTTAGTTAACTCTACTGCCTAGTCATTGGAGACGTTTTAGAGTGAGTATGAGTGAGTAAAAATTCCAACCTTTTTGCAACTATACAGAACTGCTATTTATAGACATCCTAGGACTCTAAGATCTTGACACTTGTCTTTGGCTGTGTCATTGGTGTCCATGTGTCTTTGACAGTTATTTTCTTTGTCATGCTCCTTTGTCATCGAAAAGTTACCACTTTGTCGAGTCCTTCTAAGGTTTCTGTCAGTAATTGCTTGAAACTACTGTTAACCATCGTGTACCATCGTGTAACCAACATCTGTCTCCTACTAATCACTGTGACAATCTTCTTAAGATCTTCAAAATTTTATAAGTCATGAATGACAAAATCCGACTTCAACCTGTCAAACTCTAACTTTGACTAAAAAACTTCCACTTCGACTGACGAACTCCCACTTCGACTTGTCAAACATCAATCCCAACTTATTGGATTGCATGTTTGGATATTCAGTTTCATCTTGAATGACAAACATAAACTTCGATATGTCGACTATCAAATTTGTGATTTCATCAACATTGATGTGCCTTTTCTTGAGAATCATACTTCATATGTGTTGACTAAATTTGACATGTTGACTATTTGTCATAATTTGTCATCATCAAGGGTCCGCATGCTTTGTGAACTAAACTCTTTTCATTATTGCCTTTATCTCATCAAAATCGAATGACAGTGTGACTTTTGGACAGTTAGTAAAATTTGGTGCCAACAGCTATCTACGAGGCAGAGAAAAAGAGGAGAGGAAGCTGAATAGAAAAGGAGCAGTGGGTGGTGCCATGCTGGTTGGTGGGTGAGGCAGCCAAACTAACGGAAAGAAATAGGGGAAGAAAATGGGAAGGGCATAAGGAAAATTGAACATTAAAATAAGGGTAATGCAGTAATTTGATGATAAAATTAAAAGGACTATAAAATGCTCCAAAAGATGGTGAGGACCATCATAGAAGCTGCCCAAATGTTGTTGCTGCTCAAATTCAAGGACATTGACCTTGGAGGAGGATTTGATTATGACAAACTCTATACATGGGAATCAATCTCTGCTAAATAATCTACCTCGTGTCATTTTACCATGGGCTTGCATCTGTTCAAGACCATTTCATGGTCCCTATTTTATTTGCAAAGAAACCTTCATTTGTTTAGTAATTGAGAACTAGTATATTGAAACCACATCCGTGCAATATTAAATTTATTTTTTGAAGGGGCTTTGTTTCTACTATATTCTGTTGTTGTTTGATTTGAACCACAAAGGAGGACGAAGAAGAACAACATGTTGACACCGCTGACAATACACAAGAAAATGCTTCCTACAGGAACCGGTAAAATGCCCATTTTGATGCACTTCAGTTCATCATTGACTTTGACTCTTCGACAGCCATGGCTTTTGTCAGCATAAAAAATGGCTCCGATACTTCCTCCATCGAGAACACCCTTTCTATACCCACTTACTCTTTTTATCTATCTTGTCTTCCTTTTCTTTCTCACACTATGCTTTGATGAAAGAATTAGAGATTAGGTTTGGGGCAAGTGGGGAATACACAAGGGAATACAATATGCATGTAGGGATTGACATTAATTTTCTTGAAAATTGATTCTTCTTGTAAATATAAAAAAAATTAGAGCGAGCGGTTAATTTTTAAAGTTAACAGGAACATTTCATACCACAAGATTTCCAACTTGCACAATCTGAAGATAGAAAAGGCAAGACCATGATAAGGTCCAGAAGAAATTTTGGACCAAGGTAACATGACCTATCTATCTTAAAGTAGTCTTTTTGGTCTTCATTATCTTGAGAGCTTGAACTTGGCTATGAATAACTTTAACATGGTTGAGATTCCATAAGATTTCAAGAAGGTAGAGAACTTAACTTATCTAAACATGTCACATGCTCACTTTGTAAGGAAGATGCCAATAGAGATTTCTCACCTCAAAAGGTTAGTCACTCTCAATCTTCCTACCTAAGAACTAGAGATCCCAAATCTAGGAAAGCTCTTTCAAAACTTCACCAAAATTAGACAATTGTATTTAAATAGGGTGAGAATATATGCTCAAGGACAAGAATGGACTGCTGCTTTGTGGAAAATTCCAACACAACAAGAATTGAGCTTATCACATTGTAATCTCTCTAGATCCCTTCAACCATCGTTGGCAGTTCTTGAGAATCTTTTAGTGATTAAGCTTGATTCGAATGAATTTTTGTCTGTGGTACGAGAAAGCTATGTCAGTTTCAAAAACTTGACCACCTTGAGTTTTTTTGGACGTGGGTTGACTGGAGTGTTTTCACATAATATTTTCCAGGTACCAACATTGTCCTTCATTGGCATGTCAGGCAATAAGCTTTTTTGTAGTTTCTTTCTAGAATTCCTATTGAATGGATCTCTCTAGAGCTTGTTAGTAGAGGAAACAAACTTCACAGGCCTACTTCCAAATTCTATAGGTCATTTAAGACACTTATCCACATTGAGTCTTGATTGTTCTCAATTTAATGGAACACTGTCTTGCTCACCTTCTAATCCCACCTAACTTGTTGAGATAAATGTGTTAACGAATCGATTTTTTGGTCCAATTCCACCTTTAGCTATGTGTAGAAAACTCAAATATGTAGACTTGTCTGACAACTATTTTAGTGGAGGCAATATTTTCGGATCACTTTGAAGGTCAGCTAAGTCTTTATGAATGCCACCCCTAGTATACAGTTTCTTGAGATGAAGAAAAATCATTTAGAAAGGCCTATTCCTATGTCTTTGTTTCAAATAAAACAACTTAGTGTTCTCGATCTCTGTTTCAATAAGTTTAGTGGATGCATTGATTTGAGTATGATTAGCAAACAAGGAAACTTAAGTAAACTCGACCTTTCAAGAAACAGTTTGTCAATAGTGGATGCAACCGAAACACCTTCTTCCTTTCCATTGTTTCTCCATTTGTTTAATTTAGCTTGAGGGCCTATAAATAAAGCTGTAAATTAACCCATGTACTATGTTAATGGGTAAAAATTCCCCATAGCCAATTAGGGTACGGGAGAAAAAATTGACAACACTAGCATTTGTGTTAAAGGTGATGTTAGGGATAGAAAATGTGATTAGTATGGTATGGTTAAGTAAATCCTTGAGTTTGAGTACATTGGTGAACCCACAAAAAAATGTGTTCTATTCAACTGTGAATGGTATAATCATATGTGACTAATTGGGACACAATAATACAACAATTATAAAACCATTGAAATCAATCACACCAGAAGATATGCAAGTTATATATGATCCATTTATTATAGTCCAAAATGCTAGATAAGTTTATAATATGTCTTATCTTGGAAAAATAGATCAAACTTGAGGGTTGTAAATAAGACAAAAGCAAGAGGTGGGATTGAAGTAGAGGAAGATGATGTTAAAGATACTTATCCAATGGATGATCCACCCTTTTTAATTGACACAGTGGATGATCTAGTGGCAATAATTGATACAGACAATCCTGAAAATCCTCTTCCATTAACTGCTGAGAAAGTTGACATAATTAAATGCACAATCACTACCAAATAAGAAATCACAAAGATGAAATAAATGACAGTAGTGATGATGACGCAGATAATAATGAACAATAAAGTAATGATGAAAATAGACCTAAATTCAGTTTAAATTTTATTTTCAACAATATTTTGAAATAACTCTAAATTTACATATGTAATTATATCTTCCTATGGATTGTGTAGTTGTTTTAGTATAGCTAGTAAAGGCACCTAGGAAGGTCTTTACCCACCACCACTTCCACCACCACCACTATTATGGCCATTACTTCACTTGCTGCTACTACCCCTCCCTTCCAGATGATGCATACTCCAGGGTATGTTTGTTCTCCATTTCTACTCGATTCCTAGTCATAGTCCATCCATAATAGTGACCATAACCCCAACCCTACCATTAACCTGACTCATAGCCCCACATCTCATCAAACCACTATTTTCTTAGGTAGGTCATAGACACGGGGCCCAGATAAGAGGCTATTTGGGGTAGATAGTAGGCCTCTCGGCCCCGACGGTAAAGACATATAAGTTTAAACATGTAAGTTTAAACATGTTTTCTATTACATATTTTAATTTCAGATATTTTGTGTGGTGTTTAAATTATTGTCATTGTATTCAATTTAGTTCATCTATGTAACAACTTTAATCTTTTTGCCAAGGGTTACCATCAAATTACGGAGGTTATATAGAGCAAGTATAACCACTTATGGCCCACCTGGACCGACATCCCAAGGGATGTCAAGGAGATGTGGCGGTGAGAGTGGAAGGTAATTTTATAATTTATACAATTATGTTAACTTTTGTAGTATTTATATGCTTATGATTATTTATATGTTGTGAGTTTTGTATATGCAGAGGTGCTTTCATATCATGCCTAAGCATAAGGCTGTGGTCAAGAGGGTTTAGAAGATTAGGTTTTCCAAGCAGTTGCGCAACATATTCCATGATATCCACAAGGGCCACATGAGTAGCTTTTGGCTGAATAATGCCACCTTCCACAAGCTGTTGCACCATTTGGCCTCCAACCCAACGTTCAAGGAGAAATATGAGAAGGGCATTAAAAATGGGGCTTTAATGAAAGGAGGATCGCTACACACTAATGGGTAAAGCACCCAAGAGGGGACTTGGAAGTGGCAGGTAACTTTAATCTTTTTATATTCAATATATTATTAACTTACTACATTTGAATTGTATTAAATAGTATATTATTATGATTTTGATATACATTTCCTTGCATGCTAGGGAGTTAAACTACCTTCTGAACCAGGGGAAGCTATTCCAAGAAGCCCACCCCTAAAAAGTTGAGAAGGGGAGACAAGAGAGATACGGGTCAACCTTCACTCCGAGACGACATACGGAAGTTGAAAATCAAATATCTTATTATTTAGTTTTTATTTCTCTTTCATTTATATTATAATTATTACTTATAATGTATTTTATCTTTTTCTCTCTGTAGCGTGAATATATAGATCTATGGGAGCAGGCACAGACCTAGTACTAGACTCGTTGGAGGAGGCTAGGCTCAACGCCGACATCCCTCCTCCAAACACTACAAAAAATTTTGTTTATCGTGGCGGGTGAATTAGGGCGGCTCTTTAGAACCGCCATAATATTAGTGAATTAGGGTGGTTTTCTTGTCCACCACAATTTAAGTTAGAAGAATGGCAGCCCACTTAAACCTAAGCCCCAGCCCTCTTTGACATTCTCTCTCTCGCGTATTTTCCAGATCCAGAGCATTGCCCTCATCTCTTCCCCTTCCATCCCACTCCTCTAGCCTCACTTCCACCACCACTTCACTATCCTTCTTCTATTTCCTTCTTCAACTCCCTTTTCCTCCACCGCCTCATCCACCACCACAACGACATCATTCTCAAGGACCTGCTTTTCCTCCTTCTCTCCCCAAACCTTCCTTCCAAAATGGCATCGTCCAAGCCCTTCGCGGTACTCCCCGTAACTAGAGTCACATCCTCGTTGCTCCTTCAGCTCGAACCAAATGGAGTTGTTTTGTGTGTGGTTTGCAGGGATGAAATCGAGGTCATCGTGGAAGTGAAGTAGCTCCCTTGTAAGCACCTATACCACTCCAATTGCATCACGCCATGGCTCGCCTTCACAACTCATTCCCACTCTATCGGTTTCGGCTCACGGCGTCAGCGGCGGCAGAGGAGGAGGAAGGAGATGATAGTGGTTTGAGGTCGAACGAGATCAGGAGACAACTGAAGGCAGCGATGGTGAGGCTATCCTAGCTGATTGTTTCTCTGAAAAATTTGATGAGGTTTCTCTGAAAAGTAGGTTAATGACATTTTTTCCTGTAAACAATGTTTAAGCTTCATATTGCTTTGTGTGTGTGTGTGTGTGTGTGTATTTTTAATTTCTATCACTTATCAGTTTTTTGTGTTTGTAATTTGTTAATTAATCAAATTGTAAAATTGGAACACAATTGAAACCAACTTATGCTTCTTTCTCTTCAGGGATGACCACTTTGTTATTTTTTTTCCCTGGTTATTGCTATGTTCTGGTCATCATAGTTTGAATTGAGAAGTAACTGGTTGTACACTCTTAGCTTAGGTCTTAACTTTAAAATTGATATTCATTTTGTAAAACAATTGCCGTCAAGGGAAAAATGGTTAGCTGAAGATTCTGGCCATAGAAAATTGCTTTTGCTTTGGTCTTTTAATAGAGCTTAACCATAAGTCCTCAATCTTCATAAATCAGTTAAACTAACAAATAATAAATGTATTTTGACAAGGATTTTTGCTTCTTGATGATAGGTTAAACATGAGTAGGGAAGGAGCCATATGTACATTATGATTAATGGGGCTAAATGTTTAATGGCCCCTATATTTCATATGTTGGATTTATTTTAGTACGATTGGAACAGTAAATAACTAGATTTTGTAGCATCTAATCTATTATAATGAGTTGTCATGTTTTTCCTGATAACTTTTGTTGAACTACATATAGCTTGATTCTCATGATTCCAGGAGTCACTACGTCCCTTAGTTTTAGGTGGTGATCACTCAATATCATCTCCAGTTGTTAGAGCTGTCTCTGAGAAGCTTGGAGGACCAGTTGATATTATTTATCTTGATGCACATCCTGATATCTATCATTCCTTTGAAGGAAACAAGTATTCACATGCTTCTTCGTTTGCTCGAATAATGGAGGGTGGCTATGCTAGGCAACTCTTGCAAGCAATTTTTTTAACTCTTTATATGTTCGCAACATTAACCTTCTAATCATTTTAATTTGATAACGTATTTCGAAAATACAGTCCATTGTTATTCTCTATGATAATATTGCATTACTGCCATCTTGTTTATTAATTCATGGTTTGGGTAGTATTCTGGCTGCTAGTTTTTGTGTACTAGAGAGGTGATAACTAGAAAAAAGAAGAAGAAGAAAAATAGTGAGGTCCACCCATGGGCCTTAAGTGGTAAGACCACTATAGACTCCCCCACCACTCTTTTCTTTCCTTCTCCCCCTCCCATTCCCGTCACTCTCTGCCTCCCATTTTTTCCTTCCTTCCTCCATTTCTTTTTCTTCTTCCTCTCATTTCTTCTTTATTTTCCTCCATTTTTTTTCTTCTTCCTTTCACTCTCTAACATCACCACCACCACCTCCACACCACATCATCTCCTATCATCATCATCATCACATCAAAACCGCGGCTCTCTCTCTTCTCTCTCTCTAGCTCGCGATTTTCTCTCTCTATGTGGGGGAAACAGTGAGAACGGTGAGTGTGTGATCATTCTCTATCTTTAATCTTCCTCCTAGAAGTCAATCTTACTCTATTTATCATTTTAAGCTCTCCATATAGTTGTTCATTGTAGATTGGGGTTTAGGGACCCTAAACATAGAGATTTGGAGCTTTCTAGTGTAGGGGGCTAATTAGTATAAATTAATGATATTGTTAGCTCACTAATATTGTATTTATCTTGTTCCTAGAGTTATAGAGCATTTGAGCATCAACAGCTAGATTGGTGACAGTTGGAAGTTATTCTTCGGTTCCTTTGAACCCGTCTGTGAGTAGATATTATGTCTATAATTATTTTTAATTATGCTAAATTAGCTTTAAATGTATTTTAGTAAATTAGAAGTTGAAAGAAAATTATTTGGCTATGTTATATAAATTTGGTGAAAGTAAGTCTGACGCATAGAGCTTATGTTTAATTTGAAAATTTACACATGAGACAATATGGCATAATTTCAAATTTGGAAATTTTATAAAGAATATAACATTTCATAGATTTGAAATAATTGAACACCATTGACCCATGATATGGACTAGAGAAATGAATTATGGATAGTGGGCATGACCTTTTTATTTCTTGATATGTAGAAGATTTATTAAACAGGATATGTATAAAATAATTATATGTTTTAGGGAGAATCTCTGACAGGATCTGTAGCTAACGACAGTAGGCGTTAGCCTTGGTGCACCTTGACTATATTTGATTAGGACCACACAGTGGATCCTTCTGTTCTACGGCTACTCGCATGAGTAGGACTGTTCTGTTTCAGGATCACACGAAGGAATGGCCGCCTGAATGTGAATCCTTTTGTTTATCCTGGATTTGACAATTCCTTAGTACTTTTATATAGAACTTCATTATTTTCAAAATCTTTTCTCTAGCTAAAGAAAGTTGTTGAATGTATATAAGCTATGAAATTATTATAATTTTATTTATGGATTATATATTGTCTCATGTGGGTTATAGACATCCTATCTACCACTGAGTTGCAAAACTCACTCTGTTGTTTCCCTCTCTTTTACAGATATAGGTGCAGCTTCAAATTCCAATCTTGTGGCTCCTCAATAGCCTAGCTCCGAGTTTGTGAGCCTTCTTAAGAAGGCCTGTTTTGTATTTTGGAACCTATCTTATTTTGAATTTTAGCCTGTTAAAACTGTTTTAATGCTCCATATGTCACAGGCAGGGTCCTCGGCTTAGGTTTGTGATTATGTTTATGTTTATGCTTACTTAGATATATATATATATATATATATAGACTATATTATGGAAGGAATTTGTAAACTAAATTTAGAATTATATTTTGAACTATAGTTCTAGTTATGGTCAGACGTATGCTTTGTGGTTATGAATTTTCATTTGAAACTAGTTTGAGAATTTACTTAACTTTCTTTTGATTTTTAGGATAATGTTGGATTTAAATTATATATTAGAATTAGGATTGAAATATGCATATTTTGAGTTGATTATTCTGTTGTTGGGGCGCATTTTGAAAGGCTTGAAGCCCGATTCAATATTTTAATCTTATTTTCATACAGGTTGTATTTCTAAAATTGGGAATGTCCAAAAAACAGAGGAAACTCTGTCCGTTTTTCTGTAAAATTTTGCATATCAAGACTTGCAAGGGAACGTATTCCCTATGTGCTGGTCATGGCCTGAGTTGGGTCATGACAAGAGAATTGGATAGTAATTTCATTTAGATGATAAGTACAATTTGATCAGTAGTCAATACCTAAAAAGAAGACAAGTGGAAAGGGAAGCTCTAGCGAAGGAATCCCAAGTGCGTCAAAGGGAAGCTCTAGTGCTGAATTGTCTGAAACTTTTGAGTCCTTGTTTGGTGTGGAGTCTCTTGATTCTTCCAATTCTGAATTCTCTCAATCTTTGTCCCCTGATGCTACTATTTTCAAGATGAAAGCAAGCCAGATATTGGTGCTGAAATGCAATTATCTTTGCTTAAGAAGTGGCTTCTAGAAGAGGTTGGTTGTCAAGAGAAAGTTATTAGCTCCAGTGATGCCAAATTTTTCTAGACCTTGTTCAGCTTTGTGAGATGAAGGACAATTGAAAATTTTCACTTGCAAGTTATAGTGAAAAGCATCATCAATCTCACTTAGGAATTAGATAATTAGTTTCTAGAAGTGTATATTCCACTAGTAACATATATTATTATCATACTATTAATATTATTAGATGCCTTACTGGGAAATTTGCTTCTATCATGTAAAGTTCTTTTGATGAGATCTTTGTTTTTAAATTCATTTATTGTTTCATTCTTCTTCCCAGGAATTGAAGTTTCAGTGTTCAATACATTTGGTTTAGTATTCCATCCTAAACTGTTAGGTTTATGTCTTCAAGTGATTCTTATCTATGGCTGCTCCTTCATCATCAGAGAAGCTTGATGTCATAATATGAATTTACTAACTAATCAAGCTAAAAAGTACGGACTTACAAGTAAAATTTAGCCAAGTATGAGCACTTATAATAAGCTGTAATCCTACACTTGTCATTTGGAAAAGGGCTTAGTGTATAAGAGCATAGTTTATATGATAAGAGGTTACTGGTTTGATGAGCCAGTTATGATCATTTGAATCAATATGGGTTGTGTAGTTAAAAATGGCATGTAGTGTGAAACTAAATCTTTGAACGTAAATAATAGTTACATTATGGGTTTAATTTTCATTTGCATTCATTATTGTAATATATTTTTTTACCATCTTTATATGATTATTTACTGTATATTATCAGAAGCATTTAATTTGACTTTATCATCAACAACTTAAAAAGTAGAATTCTGTAAAGGATCAAATGGAAAAGAACAGATGCATGGTTTCTTTAGGCTTAGTTCTTTGACTGTGTTCATCAGACTAAGTTTATTATTAATAATTTTTAGCAGCTAAATTGTCACAAGTTCTTCACAATATTATGATATCTGATTTTTCTTCCTCAATTGTGGTATTGAATATTTCAATATTCATCCATGATTTGCAAGATATATCACATATTCTCGTGCATTTAATTCCTTAATTTATTTTAGGTTGGTATAAGATCAATAACAACTGAATGACTATTGGAATTTTTTTTTTTAAATTGGTGCTACAGTTAGGGTGGTTTAAAATTGTTGTAATAAATGGTTTTTTAAAAATATTTCGTAGCAAATTGCAACGGTTTCAAACTGCTATATTAAATAAATTTTCAAAAATAGTTTATCGAAAATTGTGGCGGTTTCAAATTGCCATGATTAATTTTTTTAAAAAAAATTACCACAAATTGCGGCAGTTTCAAATTGCCGTAATTTATTTTTAAAATATTTCACTAATTGTGGCGGTTTGAAACCGCCATAATTCAACCGCCGCAATTCAGATGAATTATGGCGGTTTTATAGGGTGATTACGGTGGTTTCTTTATAATCGCCATAATTTACCTAATGGCATTAGTAATTACAGTGGTTCCTTGAACCGCCATTTGCTGCAAAAAATGGCAGTTCTAACCACCGCAATTTACAAAAAGAATCGTCGTAATTTACTTCTTTTTTTGTAGTGAAATGAGGAGGATATTTAGGCTCAGGTGGTTGGTGGCCCTTAAGAGGATTGCATATATGGGATGGAGTATTATCCTGATAGTAGGTCTGCATCCTCTGCCACTGGTTCAATTGTTAGGGTTAATACCTTGTAGGATCGTGTGCATGCCCTAAATTAGAAGCTACAACAACAAGCACATCTTCTCCAGCAACTCGAAAAGCAGGCAGCATGGCGAACAACAGTGGAGGACGAGCTTAGAGAGCTCTGACAATTGAAGCTGTCCATGGAGCAACACTAGCAAGAAAAGGCCAAAAAAGAAAAAAATAGATTCAAAAGGATGTAGAAGAAGATCACGATTGATATAATGAACTTCTTCAAGAAATATAGTCCTCAGGATTCTCTGGCAAGAAGAAGCTCCCATAGATGCCACTCCCCTCCATTACTGGCTCTTCCCCATTTGATTGTGGCAACAACTCTGATGAGACAGACAATGATGCCATCGACGTTGACAAGGGGACTTCAGCTAGGCTTAATTTTTCTTGCTATTTCTATCACATTTTGGATATTTTTTATATTTATTGCACTTTGTATTTATCTTATTTTGATATTTTTGTTTATTTGCTCCCTTACTTTGTTTATTTAATTATCATTTCATTTCTTTTTAATTGATAATTAAATTATTATATAAATAAAAAATAAATGAATAAATGTAAAACAACTAGATAGCTTTTATAAATTCCTCACATATGACAATATGTGTTCAGTCACTAAAAAAAATTATATATTCCTATTATTGACATGTATACCCATCATAAATAAATTTATTTTTTTAGAAAAAAATGCATATTATATTTAATCCCCGTCAATAAACATGTCAGAAATAAATAAATAAAATATTTTTTATTTTAAAACCCATGGTAAAATAAAATGCCCCTCGGTAAATAATAAAAAAATAATTTTTTAATTGTCAAAAGCCATCAGTAAAAATGAAATACGTATCAATATTGTTATTTCCATGATGATATCATTGACGTCTTTAGTATAATTATACCGACTAGTTTTTCAATTTATTATCCGTCAGTATACTTGTTGGGAATTACCAACCTGTGATATTACCTGTTGGTAATGTTCTTCTAACAAACCAAAAAATAGATGCCCGGTACTTTTCGATGAGTCCGTCAGTAAAATTTGATTCCATCAATAAATTTGTTAGTATCCCGCGCATTTCTTGTGATGGAGAATGACCCCTTCTATGCTATAAGAGCTCCTAAGGATTTGTCTTCCCTTAATACACTTTAGTTGGAAATCACAGCATTGCATTTTCTCTATCTAGGACTTTCTTTGCGTTATTCATCTCTAACGGGCAAGTTCTATCTCATGCGTGGAGGTTCTCAATGATCTTATTCATCAACCAATTTTTTCCATTGGCGAAATATTCCTACTGGTTTTTGGTCCTACCTAGTAAACTCCTCTGCAAAGAAGTCCATAAAATTAAATGTGGCAATCTCTTTTTCCATCCCACTGCAAATAAAGTGGGACAATGACTACCTAAGTCAATCGGGCAAAGACTCGGAAGAAGCTAATGCATGTTTGGGAAATCTCGAAAACAGCTTTTATTTTTCAAAAAGCTGTTTCAAAAGTTTAAGTTTGTTTGGGTGAATTGAAAGAGAAACTTAAGCTGCTAAAAGTACTTACAACATGGGAAAAAGCTGTGTTAGTGAAAAAAAGAAAGAGGGTGATCAAAGCTGTACTTTGAGCATTTTAATTAACATGAAAAAAAGCTCTTTCTTTTTCTTGTAATGTGGAGGGCCCTAAGGATTTCTTTTTAATAGTTCCTCCAAACCCCATCTTCACCATCAAAGTTCAAGTTATTACGTCTCTCGTCATCTTTTTCTTTTTAATATTACAGGATTCACATGGAGGAAAAATTCCTTTTCCTCCACGTGGATATATGAAATTTTCTTCAGACAACTCACACCTAAATTCCTGATGGTACACTGTCCTCCAAAGTCCAGTCCACTTGTCCAATCCAGAAGGACGCGTTTTTATCCCCAGTAAGAAGCCAATCCATTTGCACATTCTCTATAACCAAATTAAACTTTCAAAAAAAAATTTGCCGCCAATTGCAAGTGTTGGTGTCTTCAATACCATGAGAATTCCAACAGCCACATGGCTTTTAGTGTTGCTGTTTTGCTACATGCACCTTTGCGGCCACGTACTTGTGGTGTCTGCCGCCCTGTGTCTTGACGACCAAAGATCATTGTTGCTTAACTTCAAGGATGAACTTGTTGGAGACATATCTACTTCTGGAAAACTGAGCACATGGAATGAAAGCATTGCTTGCTGTGAATGGGGTGGTGTAACTTGTGACCATGATGGACACGTTATTGGTCTTGACTTGAGTGGAGAACTCGCGACTTATGACATTACCAGTTCAAGTAGTCTTTTTGATTTCCGTCATCTCGAGAGCTTGAACTTGGCTGAAAATGAGTGGTTCTGGCCTCAGGTTATACCCGAATTCAGTAAGTTGTCGAACTTAACTTACCTGAATTTGTCACATGCTGCCTACTTTGACGGTCCAGTTCCAATAGGGATTTCTCATCTCACAAGGTTAGTTACTCTTGATATCTCAGTCGATATTGAAATGGCATTTATATTACCTGAGATTAGAGATCTACAAATGTTTCTCCAAAACCTTACCAAAATTAGACAACTGCATTTAGATGGTGTGACAGTATCTGCTCAAGGACCAGAATGGACTGCTGCTTTGTTGCAAATTCCAGCACTGCAAGAAGTAAGCATGTCATATTGTAATCTCTCAGGACCCCTTCAACCTTCCTTGGCTATGCTTGAGAATCTCTCGGTGATTAATCTTGATCAGAACAACTTATCATCTGTGGTGCCAGAAAGCTATGCCAGTTTCAAAAACCTGACCACCTTGAGTCTTTCTGGATGCGGGTTGACTGGAGTGTTTCCACATAATATTTTCCAGGTACCAACATTGTCCTTCATTGACATATCAGACAACGAGCTTCTCTGTGGTTTCCTTCCAGAATTCCCATTGGGTGGATCTCTCCAGAGCTTGTTAGTAGCGGCAACAAATTTCACAGGCCCACTTCCAAATTCTATAGGTCATTTGAGAAACTTATCCACGTTGAGTCTTGGTTCGTCTCAATTTAATGGAACATTGCCCAACTCACTCTCTAATCTCACCCAACTTGTTAAGATAGATTTGTCAGGGAATCGGTTTTTTGGCCCAATTCCACCTTTAGCTATGAGCAGAAAACTCAGATATGTATACTTGTCTGACAACTATCTTAGTGGGGCAATATCTTCCAATCACTTTGAAGGCCTTGTGGATTTGGTCGACATTGACTTGCACAGTAATTTCTTCGCGGGGAAGATCCCAACTTCTATATTCATGCTTCCAAATCTGGAATATGTGACATTTTCCAGTAACAAATTTGAAGGTCAGCTGAATGTCTTTATGAATGCCACCCCTAGTATACAATGCCTTGAGTTGAACGAAAATCATTTAGAAGGGTCTATTCCTATATCTTTGTTTCAAATAGAACAACTCAGGATTCTCAATCTCTCTTTCAATAAGTTTAGTGGAAGCATTGATTTGAGTATGAATAGCAAGCTAGGAAACTTAAGTGAACTTGACCTTTCAGGCAACAGTTTGTCAATAGTGGATGCAACCGCAGCAGCATCTTCGTTTCCATTGTTTCCCAATTTGGGTAGTCTTCATTTGGCTTCTTGCAAGATGACAAAATTTCCTCAATTCTTGAAAAATCAATCACAGCTAATAGATCTTGACCTCTCAAATAACCGTATTACTGGTGCTGTGCCCTGCTGGATTTCAAAACTCAAGTTTCTTGTGCTCTTAAATATTTCCAATAATTATCTTACCAATTGGGAAGAACCTTTACTGAGCAATATGTCTTATTTACATGTCCTTGATCTTCATTCCAATAATTTCTGTGGACCACTTCTCTCCCTGCCCCTAGATCTTCGTTATTTGGATTTTTCGAGTAACAATTTCAGCTCTGGTATCCCTCCAAATTTTGGTTTTCACCTGTCGCGAACTGAGTTTGTGTCTTTATCAGGCAATAATCTACAAGGCAATATTCCAACCTCAATATGCAGTGCTTCGTGGCTTGAAGTTCTTGACCTATCCAACAATTTTTTGTTTGGAACAATTCCACAATGTTTATTTTCAATGAATGGAACACTTCTTGTACTAAACTTAGAGAGGAACAAACTCAATGGAACTATTGATACATTTCCCAGCTCCTGTCGTTTAAGGTCACTACATCTAAACGGCAATTCTCTAGGAGGAAAGTTTCCAAAATATCTGATTAGTTGTACCGTGTTAGAAGTTTTAGACCTTGGAGATAACAAGATAGAGGATCAATTCCCATGCTGGGTAAAGAGCTTAACTAGCTTGCGTGTTCTAATTCTGAGGTCCAACAAATTTCATGGCTTCCTCAAATGTCAAGGAACCCAAGAAGGATGGCCTCTTCTTCAGATTTTTGACATTTCATCTAACAATTTTGGTGGCAGAATTCAACCTTCATTCTTTGAAAGCTGGAATGCAATGATGGCTATTGAAAATGATGGGAGAAGCAAAAATCTATCCAAGCTAGATCGTCCCCGTCCAATTGAATACCAAATGAATTATGGTACTACTTATTATAGGGACAAAGTGACAGTTACGAGCAAACAACAAGAAATGGTGCTGGTAAAGATCCTAACTATTTTCACTGCTATTGACATATCAAACAACACATTTGAAGGATCAATTCCAGAAGATCTTGGACAACTGAATGCATTGTATATACTCAACTTATCCCATAATGCTTTATCGGGTCATATTCCATCATCTCTAGGAAATCTAAAAGATCTGGAATCCTTGGACTTGTCAAGTAACAAGTTGAGTGGAGAAATTCCCACAGAGCTAGCAAGATTGTCTTTTCTTGAAGTCTTGAACCTCTCATACAATCATCTCGTGGGAAGAATTCCAATAAGTACTCAGATTCAATCATTTGATGCAACTTCATTTAAAGGCAATGACGGACTATGTGGGCCTCCATTGACCCCCAATTGTAGCGGATATGGAGTGCAGGGGACATCATCCGTGGCATCAAGTTCCAATAAAGAAAGTTCCATTGATTGGAATTTTATAGCTGCTGAATTGGGATTCGCTTCTGCGATTGGAATAATTTTGTTTCTTCTTGTGTTGCATAAGGCCTGGAGGATATGGTACTGGGAAAGCGTGGATAACATTCTCTATCGTATCTTCCCTCAGCTGGATTTTGTTATTGAATGTCGTGGTGGACAAAGTTACAGAGTTTTAAGGTGGAAGCCATATTAAAATTTGTTGCATAAGGTATGTGAGCGTATGTTATTACCAATAATCCACTTCAGTTACATTGCATGTTTGCATCGTAGTTTTAAATGAGTCAAAGAATGCATGGCGTAAGATTTAGCTAAGTGTATCATACATAATGTTAATATGGTTTTGGCCTATTCATATTAATCAACAATGTTTCATGTATTATTTTAGAGCATTGCCATTTGAAAAAAATTATTAGAAAACCTCATCTACCATTTTGATCAGATACTGTCACGACCCAACTTAGGCCATGACCGGCGCATAGGGAACACCTTCCCTAGTAAGCCTCAAAACACCAAATTTTCCAGAAAAACGGACAGAGTTTCCTCTGTTTTTCGAACATTCCCCAAATTGAAATATAACCTGCAATATTTACAATTCAAATTCTAGCAAATGGGCATCAAGCATTCTCAGAATGCGCCCTTCTAGCATATAATGATATCTCAATATATGTTTCAAATATAATACAAAATTAAGTTCACAATTCATTTCCATAACATAGTTTATATAACTAAGTTATTACTTCTTAAACATAAACATAACATAAGTCCAAGGACCCTGCCTGTGACACATGGAGCAACTGACAACTAAACAAAATAAGATTCTAACATAAAGGCCTTCTCAAGAAGGCTCACCAACTTGAAGTGCACCTATGGCTGAGCCGGAGGAATAGAACTAGAATCAATACCAGCACCTGTATCTGAAAAAAAATGGATAACAACGGGGTGAGTTTTGCAACTCAGCAAGAGATAGGATATCCATAATTTACTAAATACAATCATAGAACAATATAAACATAATAATGTACATATACTCATAGAACATATATATAGCTATAACATGAGATATCTTGAAAACATAACTTTACATAATCACATGATTTCAAATATAATGGGGAATTATCCAAAGCAGAACAATAATAAGTCCAGACATGACCTGAGGTCATATGTGGGTTAGCACCACACCTGCTAATTGGAATTGGCCCGTAGCCATATATATTCAGACATGACAAAAGTCATGTACGGGTTAGCATCCCTCCTGCTAACTAGAGTTGGCCCAAGGCCTAATACAAATCCAGACATAGCTGCAGCTATGTATGGGTTAGCATCCCTCCTGCTAACTAGAGCTTTCTCACGGTGCACCGAGGCTAATGTCCCTGCCGTTAACTACAGGTTCTAACTAGGAATTTTCCCCCAATTTAACTCAAAATCATGCATATTCCACTTCCAGAATACTTTCCAACACAAAATCCATTGTCATGTTATATGAAATACATTGGACATAAAATATACTCAAATTTGATAATTAATATAAAATGTTCTAAAATTCAATATTTATTACATTTCAACCAAAAACATTTAAATAAGCATAACAATCACATTATGGCCTTCAAATAAATATTTTTCATTTTAAACATAAAGCCTCAATTTCCATAAATAAATTATTTTCTTCTATATCAACATATTTTCAACTCTTTATAAAATTTTATATTGTTTATTATGCATAAAGTAACCTACAGATACACTATCTACTCACTATTACTGGTTCAAAGAACCGAAGAACAATGCCTTTGATGCCACCAACTCAAGTATTGTCGTCCGATTGCTCTATCGCTCTAGGAATAAGACAATATTAATATTTGTGAGCTAATTACACTATCAATTAATATCAATTAACTCCAATTCACTAAAATCCCCAAATTCATGGGTTTAAGAAACCTAATTTAATCCTAAAAAATTTAAAAATTTCAATAATTTAAATGGAGCATGGTAGAAGCTTACTTACCACTTGGAAAGTAGAATTAGTGAAGAAAATCACTCCCAAAGCTTCTAAAATCTCCAATTCTCTAATGGAGGTTAGAGAGAGAAAGTGAGATAGAGGAGAGGGAGAGAGAGAAAGGGGGTGGTTATGATGGAGGGGATGAGAAGATGATTATGATGATGGAGGAGATAGTAATATTTATTGATGATTGAAGCAAAGAAAATGAAAAATTAATGGAAGTGAGGAGGAAGGAGAAGGCTACGGGGAAAGGAAAAGAAAAGAAGAAAAGAAGAAGAAGAAAGGGAAGGGAGTTACGGAAGAGAATGAGGGACGGGAAGAAGAAGAGAGAATAAAAGAAAAGGGAAAAAACTATGGTGGTCTATATCACTTAAGGTGTATGGTGGTCCTCACTCTTTTTTTTTTTTTTTAATGGTCATCACAGATACAGAAGCAGGCATCATGGAAGAGAATTATAGTGAGTCCACTATTTGCGGATATTTTCTCACATTTCATTCCTATTATTTTCTTATAAAATTTCACTTCAGGTTTAACATTGTTGCTCTTTTAAATGTCTACATTTTCGTGGGATTATTTTAATGTTTAAGATTGTCTTGGGTTTGCTTAGTTTTATGCTTGTCAATCGTTATGGTTGGGGCCAATTGAGTGGGAAAACTGAGAAGCATTAGGTTGTTTATGCTTGAGACTCTGCACTGCATTTTTTCAATTTCTACTTTGGAACCATAATTTATATCAAGCGTTTCTATGCATGTTGTCCAAGCAATGTAAAGGTTCTAGTTTTGAGGTTTTGCCTTAACCATCAATTAGAATATTGCATATCAGCGTTGCTGAGAACAATTTACTGAAGTCACGTTTACTATTAGATCATTTCATACTTCATGTCATGTAAGATTGTTTCATTTCCATGAATTTATCCAGGGTGGCAGAGACAATGAAACAGAACCAAATATTGATCGTTGTTGTGACTTGTGAGGATGCTAGATAGGAAGCACAAATTAAATCTTTATAATTTACATTGGGAAATTACTACCAAAAATAATAGACTAAAAGACATGGGTTTTTTGGGTCTCGAATAAGCTCTGCATTTTCCCTTTAAATGTTATCGTCTATTTGAAGGATCTCCGTATCTTTTATTGGTTAATCACTGGTCCTAATTCTCAAGGTGGCATTGCAATTTGTTCTTGTATGACATGGTTGTACGTTTAGAAATTTCTGGTTCATGTTCTTTTAACTAATGTGGTATATATTGGAATGTCAAAATAGCACATGTGGATGTATGTACCACATTAGATTATATGCAATCTAAGATCTTTGATTAGGTCATTTTCATATTGTACTATTAATCTCTGATTATGTTATGTTCATACGTTCAATAACTGTGACTAACAACTTGTTGTAATCCTATATACTTTTGAAATTGGATTGAGATATTGGCTTGTCACAAGTCTTTTTTCCTTTTGTGGTTTCGCTGCGGATGCAGGGCAGCTGAGGCTAGGGAAAGGAACAATATAGTTTAGTTTCTATGCCACTGGTTACTTGCATTAAACTTAGCAGTTTTTTTCAGGTTCTAGTTGAAACCTTGAAACTATGATGGTTCACCGTCTTATTGAAAATATCAGCACTAAAATAATGCAATCATCGAATCATCTAGAGCCTTTTAAGCCTAGAGCTGTCTAATATATATGAGAAACACCTAGAATTACTAAAGCGCTAGAGTTGTCCAGCAAACTCATAGTCGGTTATTAAACCAACATGATCAAGGAGTGCATCATCGCTGAGTGTTTGGTGAGTAAGAGAGTGGATGAGCAAAGTTTAGTGTGCTAAAGTGTTTTAATAAATAACAGAGTATTTTAATTTTAGTGGCTTGCTTGCCTAACACTTATTTCTTTATAGAGCTTAGCAGCATAATTGATAATAAAATAAGGCATCTTCTAAGTGATGTTCCAATATATTTCAAACCTGGCAATAACATAATTCATTTATTGGAATACGAGTAGGGATTTAACAGCAACGTCTATGAGGTTTCTGTTGGGGAGGCGTACATGAAAATGAAGAAATTCACTCTTGTATTAGGAAATATAGTAAATTTCATGTTTTATTTTTCGTTTAAAATTTCAATTATAGAAATGTTGTTTTAAAAGCCTATTATGTTTAGTTCTGGACTAAGAATGATGTTGCTTTGGTCATCTATTCTTTAGCTGATATATGCAATTGTAAATTTTGTGTTTTAGGTTCGGATCTGGTTGATGTGCCTCGGGTTGAAGCGGTTCAGCATCGTTAGCAGGAGAATGAGGTTCAAAATTCTTTTCAAAATGCTACCATATCTTTATTAGTTTTTCTTTTTCTTTTTTTTGGAATTTGTATGGTGTTTTTCAGTATCAACTATAGCGAATTGTTAGTGAACTTCTTCTATCTTTTTTGTTTTATTGTAAACACCAAACAACTTTTTGTATAATTTGATATATTTTCTTTATTTTAATTTGTTAAAAAATAATTAAATATCTTATCTCTTATCTTTAGATATATAGCTTTTTTGGTCGACCTAAACTTTCTATAAAAAAAAAATATTGATCTAATTGCGTAGCACACTATATAGGTAAAAAATTGTTGTCTAAAATAAAGGTAATAGACATTAGTTTTTAAAAAGAAGAAAACTAGATGATATTTCAGAAAATGAATTTCGAAAACAACAATTGATATGGTTGATAAAAACGATGCCTAAAATTAGTATAGATGGAACTCAAAATGATGTCTATTGAAACGTGTTGCCTAAAGTTTAATGTGGAAGCAATGTATTTTCAACATTGTTGTAGTATTCAAATACAACATTGGATAAACGTCGAGTAATCCGCCGAGGCTCTTGGTGGTCACACTCATCAACCATTTTTTCTCCCATTGGTCAAGCATTCAAATTCATTTTGGTATACCTAGTGAACTCTCCCCCGCAAAAAGGTAGATAAAATTATTAAATGCAACATTTTTTTTTTTTTTGCACTTCCAACTACAAATATTAATAGGACATTGACCAGAGAAATGGTCCAACAAAACCAAAAGAGTCTCAACTCTGCAAATTAAAAAAGAGTTTCAGCTTTTCAAATTAGGGAAGATCTCTCTTAAATTTTTAATTAGATCTTTTCAAATTAAGAAAAGGATTTAATTTTTTTTTCACAAAAATCATACCAAAATTTCCAACAGTTCATCTGCCTCCTCAATTTCGAGCAAGCCAATGCTATAGCTCCAAAGGCCAGGCCACGGCGCTTGTGCCATTCAGAAGGACGCGTTTTCATCCCCAATAAGAAGCCAATCCAGCCACTTGAAGCACCCAAACATTCAAAAAACTTGTTGCCAATTGCATTTGTTGGTGTCTTCAACAATGAGAATTCCGACAGCCACATGGCTTTCAGCGTTGTTCTTTTGCTGCATGCACCTTTGCAGCCACGTATTTGTGGTGTCTGCCCTATGCTTTGACGGCCAAAGATCATTGTTGCTCAGGTTCAAGGATGAATTTAGAGCGGTAAATACTTCAAGAAAAATGAGCACATGGAATGAAAGCATTGCTTGCTGTCAATGGAGTACTGGTGTAAATTGTGTGACCGTGATGGACACGTCTTTGGCCTTGACTTGAGTGGAGAACTTGGGCGTGATGAAATTACCAATTCAAAGTAGCCCTTTTGGTCTCAGTTATCTCGAGAGCTTGAACTTGGCCGAAAATGAATTGTTCTGGCCGGAGGTTACATCCGAATTCAACAAGTTGTCGAACTTAACTTACCTGAACTTGTCACGTGCTGCTTACTTTGAGGGACTAGCTCCAAAGGGATATCTCAACTCACAAGGTGTAACACCCTAGTAGAACCCAACTATCCTTAAGTTCACATTTGGATTCTATTAGTTGTCACTTATGCCTTGAATTCAATTTCTTTTGAAATTAACTTAGAAAGATAGTGGATAATTTTTTTTTATATTAAATTACTTTTTTGAAAACTTAAGCCTATAACGAGAAGTGAAATATATAGCGCTTACGTAGATAATAATCAGAGTTACATTGCGCACTCGCTTAATTACATAAGTGGAATAAGAAATTAAGTGTAGAACTATCATCACATGAACTGAAATAAAATTACTTAATACATGAGTCACAATAGGGCATAAACCATAGTGATAAGTTATTACACATAATAATGTAAATACTACCATTACTAGTCTGTTTCTCACAATTTAACATACTAAATATCAGAGTACTAATTCTTGAAAGTTATAAAATCTTCGCGTGTCACCTCCTTCCTTAGCTACAGCTCCGTTGCTTCAAGTGGACACATCTGTCTATGGTAACGACAACGGAAAGGAAATAGAGGAGTGAGAAATACTAGATTTCTCAGTAGGAGTTCCAACTTGTACTAAATGTGTCATCGTTGTCGTCCCAGTCATTTCGGGTTTATTATAAAAAGGTGAACAAGTAAGGATTCAATAACCAAACTTTCACAAACGTGATTAGCTGAAATGAAGTTTCTTTTAAACTAATATTGAACATTAGCAGAAATATCCATTCGGTAATTCATTAAGCATGTATACAAACAGATCATATAGAATTACTAATAGGTAATAATAATTTAGAATGCGTATGCATATCATGATTACTTCTCCTCAATGTTTACTTGTTTAGTGACTTTCATCTTTCATCTTTCTTCATTCCATTTCTTTTCATTAATATACTTCTCAATCTCTCACGGAATGAATGCATCAATGTCATAGACCACCCTAAAGGGTAATGAGCTCATACCGTGGCCGTCGCCACAACCTTTTTGATTTTCATTCCGTTGCCGTGATCTCAACGGTTTAGGGGGTTAAGCCGTGAGTTTAGCTCAAGTCCACTTTTCTAGACTTTCATTGCTACTTTTTCAAACTTTACTTTTATTTTCTTTTCATTGCCGTAATCTCAATGGTTAAACGTGAGCTTAGCTTGAGTTCACTTTTCCAGACTTTCATTGCTAATTTCCCAGACTTTTACTTTTATTATTTCCTTTGAAAATGAATGTATGCATATCATCATGTAATCACAATAAATCATGGGCAATCAATCATTCATCCTCATCATTTCATAACTCATCGCCATACATTCACATTACTATAATTCACTTCATGAAACATGGATAATATCATGTAAATCTCATAGTAAACATTTTCACAAATGATTCATATTAAGCAGCCAAAGTTATCAAGTTGAGTTCTTAGTATACCTAAGAGGTAATGGATGTCTTAGTATTATTTTTTTTTTTTTCTCTTAGTGTTCTTTGTACTCTTAGCATTCCATTAATACATTAATACACTTCAAAATATTATTATAGGTTCTTTATACATTTTTATTATGACTTTCATATAACTCTTGAAGATTATTATTCTACTTAAATTCTTAAAATTCTCTCTTTACAAGACTTGATTCTTTTATTTATAGTTTTGACATCTTTTAGAAGAAAGTTTATAATTCTCTGTATACTTGTTATCTCAGCTTAGTAAAGGTAGTTCCAAATTCCTAACTCATCAAATTTTAGCATTTACATCTTTGGAATAGTGTAAATCAACTGGAAACCATGCATAGGAGGGTTCCCAGGAAAGAGAGGTGGGTCACAATGGACACGCTTAAATACCAAGTCTTTCTTTAGCCAGAACCTTTCCAAACTGCACTTTCGCAGTACACTATCCCAAAATTTATTTCTCATTCTGTATTTACATGATACAAAGCTTTATACATAACATACATGGGTGTATTCCTATATGTGTTAGCTCTCCAACAAAGTTGAAATCAGTCCATTTGCATTTTTCTAGAGTGAGTTACACCTATTTTACTACTACAAACTCAGATTTAAAGTTTCAGTCTTAGGCTCTACTTTAAAAAATATATCTTGAGCTAGAAAACTCTGTTTTTGGTGATTCTTTTTGGAGAGTGTTCTATAATGAGTCTAGTTTATCTTAAAATTATTTTAATTTTGAGATGCTTGATATTTTATGAACAGTATCTTTCGAAGTACCTGCTGTCAGAAACAACTAGAAATTCCAGCACCTATCATTTTCATATCTTAAGTTACCTTTATTAAATCAGGTTTCACATACAATCTTTTCAAGTTATATTTGAGTTTGATAACATCATAAGAGTACTCATAACAGAATAGAACATGTCATATTTCTAAAAAAATATATTTTTCAAATAATCATTCAAAACTTTTGACAATAACTCAAACTTGAGGCATTCTATCAAGGTTAGAAGCCAACCATGCTTGAACAATTAAAGATGAAGCTCCTACCTCTTGTGTAGGGTCTAAAAAGAGTCCTTCTCTTCTTTCTTGAGCTTGAGCAAGAGTCGTTGGAGTGGATGACCCTGCTTGAATCTTGGCTCTAGAACTTGAGTGCTTAAGAAAATATTTCTCACTAGAGTTAAAGATTGTAACTCTTGCAAGGGCTAGTGAAAGTTTGAGCTTATGATTTAAGTGTTTGGATGAAATGTAAACAGTGAAGAGAAGTCTTTAAAGAGAAGAACATAAGAAGAAATGGTAGAGAAGGAATAAGAGAGAAAGAACACTTAGAGAATTTCTAAGGCTTGAAGGCTAGCAAGAGTATGTTAGGAGCAATCAATTCACACATTCCCCTCCCTTTTATAGGCCAAGAGGCCATGAATTTAAGAGCTATAATAGAGTGGTTTTAGTGCTCCAAATTTTATTTTTCTTGAGTGCTCATATAGTGGATAACTAATGATGGTGCATTACATTTTGTCTTGTCATAATTTAGTGAATGATATTGTAAAATATATCATTTTATCATTATTGTTAGGTATAGATATATAGCACTAAAATTATTTTATCATTATTGTTAGGTGCACTAAAATTATTTTATCATTATTGTTAGGTGTAGATACATAGCACTAAAATTATTTAACCAAATCATGACAATCTTTTATATTTTATTCTCATAATGGAAATCCCATGTCACTTTACCCTTTTTTTTATTTTTATTTTAATCCAATGGCTTAGATTCATTCTTGTTTTATGACAAGTCTTATTATATTTATTAAAGTGATGGCATATGTATTAATTTCTTCATTTAAGACAATGATTTTTATAATTAGATAATGATAGTGGAATTCTTCTAATTCCATTTATAAAATAATTGATATCTTTCTTATTTATTAACAAGTCAAGAGTACTTTTATAATTTCTACCACATAGTAAGGTATTTTCAAATTTTCAACTTAGTAATGGCATTTCCATAATTCTTTGTATCTTACTTGATTATTATTTATTATATTTCATGAAACTTGTCCAATTTCTATTGGTTTTGCTCTTTTTCATCTTAATTTAATTAATTTATCTAGTTATGAATTTAGGGACGTTACACAAGCTTAGTCACTCTTGATAACTCTGTCTATATTGATATTGCACAAATATAATGCGTTATACCTAAGATCCAAGATCTACGAAAATTTCTCCAAAACCACACCAAAATTAGACGACTGCATCTGAATGATGTGAACGTATCTGCTCAAGGACAAGAATGGATTGTTGCTTTGTTGCAAATCCCAGCACTAGAAGAATTAAGCATGTCAAGTCCGAATCTCTTTGGACCCCTTCAACCTTCATTGGCTATGCTTGAGAATCTCTCAGTGATTAATTTTAAAGGAAACATATTTTCATATCTGACTTTTAGGGTTCTGAGAACTGGTGATGAGCTTGATTTTTCAATTTGAGTTGAGATTGATGTTTTTTTCAATTTGTATGACGAGGACGATATCAGTAGAATAAGAATGTCATTAGTTCATGGTTTTGGACTGCTGGAGGTTTTTTGGTTTGGCATAATGTTTATTTTTATTTCTTCAATAATACTGGTGGGTGCCGTTTTGCAATTATCTAGACAAACTCTAAGAGGATAGGCTTGCTAAACAAGCCTCAGACCATGCTAGGCGTTTGAACGGGCCAAATTTAAGCATAAAAAAATAACCGATAATATGTTATAGGCTAGCCCCAGTAGGCCTAGCCTATTAACGGTAAAGCTTGACCTGATTCCACCTTGATTTCTATGTAAACACCAAAGGCCTTTTAATCTAATTTAGTATCTTTTCTTTGTTTTAATTTTTTCTCAAAACATTAAATTTCCCGTCTCTTCATACATATTGAATTGCGTAACGCACTATAATGGTAAAAAGCGTTGTCTAAAATAAAGGCAATAGACATTATTTTTAAAAAAGAAGAAAATTGTATGACATTTTAAAAAATGAATCTCGAAAATAACAATTGATATGGTCGATAAAAATGTTGCCTAAAATTAATATAGACACAACTCAAAAAATGATGTCTATTAGAACATGTTTCCTAAAGTTGAATTTATTTTCAATAGTGAGGTAGTTGACCTTAAATACAACATTAGATAGCTATAGTTTGGTGTACAAATGACATTTGAAAAGTGGCACCAATCGTTTGAGGTAGGCAATGTTTTGAAAAACGTTGCCTTGGCAAGCCAATGGCAACTTTCTAATCAGAGTTATTGTTTGTTTAGTTTATCGTTGAATTTTAAGTTTCATTCAGAGATTTTTAGTTGATTTTATCTAATAGTTTAGTTAAGATAAAATAGGTCTTTTCCCCCCTCATTTATATTCGATTTTTTACCATTTTTTTTTTCTCACTGTCTCACCATATAACTAACTAAAAATGCTGACATGACATAGTCCACCCTAGATCCATGTGTGTCACATTAGCACCATTTGTGACATATTAGTATTTTTTGTCAATTATGTGATGGAATAGTTATTTAATATTGAATTGAAAATAAATTTGAAAGTTAAGATATCAAGTTGAGAAAAATAAAATGTACAAAACCAAATTGAAAAATTGATAAGGATAAGGGACTAAAAAACCTATTTTGCCTTTTGGTTTCTTTTGAGTCTTAACAATTATTTTCACGATTTTTTCATAATTAGTCTAATTGTGTAGTTAATTAGATTTTAATTCATTCATTTATGTTTTAATTATCCGGAGGGGTTACTCATTTGTATTTTATTCAAATTTTCTAACATGCCTTTTCTACTCCCTTTCATAATTAAATCAATAGTTTATGAATGTATCTAATTTTATTAAAACACAATATTATTAATTTTTTTAAAAGATTTTTTTTAATATTTCATTACTTTTTACTTCTGCATTATTTATTTTTTTGAAAAAAGAAATCAAGATTGATTATTCCACTAAGTATAGTAACATATATTTTCTCAATTTTAATATTCTGTAAATACCATTAAAAATAAAAATAAGTTTAATTATTCTTTTTATGACATACACTCATACAAAGCACCAACAGCCCAGTTAATATATGTTTTTATTAACATAGTAAATTATTAACTAAAAAAAATATGGTTTGTTAATAAATTCAATTTTAAGTAACATTCACGGTTAATATAAAATATCACATTATTTTATAAATATAGTGTTTTGCATAACAATTCACGTGACAATATATCATCAAATATTAAAACATTTTTTCCATTTTAATAGTATACAGTAATTTAATATATGATTCATATTATTATGTTACCTTAATTTTAAAAAATAAAATTTAAAATTATTAGATTAAAATCCATAAGATATTAATATAGTATTGTAACATTCCAGCGTATTTTGTCTTCACTCACACGCTTCTTGGGAAAACTTACTAGGAGGTCACCATCCAAAAATTTCTCTAAGTCATGCACGCTTAACCATAGAGTTATTTAGTGATGGGTACTAAAAAGAATATGCATCTTGTTGGTATAGGTAGTACCAATCAATTCATATAAGTCATCCTTAACCATATAGTCTCATACCTACACAATCTCAGGATTCCTCTTATGCTGGTATTTAATTGGTCATTCATATATCACTTCGCTTAGAAACTTGTTCGTGCCTTCTTGCATGGGCGATTACTCCCCCCCTCGTCAGCCCCGGGCATTACAAATATACTATGTTTATTTAATATTCAATTAAATTAATTATGTAAAATACTAGACGGTTATATATTGGGTAAGTACAATTGTATATATAATATACATAGCTATTTTAATTTCTTATTTTATTCATATAATATTAAAATAAAAAGAGAAATTTGTCATGACCCAACTCAGGTCATGACCGGCACATAGGGAACACTTTTCTTAGCAAGCCTTAACATCCATTATTCTTTAGGAAAACGGACAAAATAAGTATAACATAAGTCCAAGGACTTCACAAGAACCCTGCCTGTGATATATGGAGCAACTGACAACTACAAGCTAAAACAAAATATGGGTTTCAACAAAAAAGGACTTCACAAGAAGGCTCATCCACTTGGAATCAATTAAGGTTGTGCTGGAGGAATAGAACTAGAACCAGAACCAACACCAGCTCCGGTATCTAAAAATGAAGGAAAGATAACAGGGTGAACTCAGTGAGAGATAGGATATACATAATTTACCAAATGCAAGCATAAAACAATATAAATATAATAACATACAGATACTCATAAAAATATGGTTCTAGTCATAACATGAGATTTCTTGATATGATAGCTTTACATAATCACTTAACTCCAAACATAATGGGGAGTTATCTGAAGCAGAACAATGACAAGTCCAAACATGACCCAAGATCATGTGTAGGTTAGCACTATACATACTAACTAGAGTTGGTTTGTAGCCATATACGAGTCTAGATATGACAAAAGTCATGTGTGGGTTATCACTTCACCCTATAATTGGAGTTGGCTCATAGTTAAATACAAGTTCAGACATAGCTATAGCTATATGTGGGTGAGCAACTCACCTGCTAACTGGAGTTTCTCACGGTACACCGAGGCTAACACCATTGCCATTAGCTATAGGTTTTAGCTATGGAATTTTCCTCAAATCAAATCATCATCAAGCATTTTCATTCTTACAATATAAAATTCATTCTCAAGTTATATGAGACATAGGGGACATAAGATAAAATCAATTTAATAATTAACATAAGATATTCTAAAATTCAATATAAGTTACAATTCAACTAAAAATAAGTAAATAAGCATAATAATTAAATTTTGACCTCTAAATGAAAGCTTCTATTTAAAACATAAAGTGTCCTTTTCAATAAATAAATTAGTTTATTTAATCTTTTCTGGTTTCAAGTTTTCTATTTTTATTTAATCTTTTTTTTGTTTATTTTCTATTTTAATTATTTGCCTTTTTATTTTTTGTTATAGTTTTCGATATGTTTTTCGCTATTTAATGGGTTGAACCAACGTTGTGACGAAAAAGAAAAGAGTTGAACAAACTTTATATGATCTATTGACCGATTATATTTTGGGTGTAATAGTATTTAAAACTTCTACTTCGAAAAGGCTGGCCAGTTTAAACTCCCGGGCTAGCAGATGCCAAAATTTCAAAGAAAGCATTTAATGCTTTCATGCATTACTCTCTCCAATTTTGTGTCTTGATATTTTAACTTTTAAATATATTAAATTGATACGGCTTCGACTATTATTAAGAAAGAGGAGGGTATCCTGAAGCAGCAAAACTTGACAGTTGACGCTATGTATATTTCACACGCGCATCGAAATTTGCCTTTTGCAACAGTGTATGCACTTCAAGCTCTCACACTTCAGCTTGAAAAGTGAAGCCAGCATTTCAACACCATATATATGGCAAAATTATATGCCTTGTGGGTTTGCCGAAAGCCTGAAAACGAAGTGATTGATCTAATCCTTTATTATTTATTAAAAACGGGAAATGCTGTAAGTGGAATGCATGACGTGTCCTCGTTAGGATGAATCTTCTCTAGATTTTATGCAAACTGAGTTTTAGCATGGTAACATATGCAACTCAATTCTATTTGAAATTTAAAATTTGAATACTCGCCCAACATTTTGAATCTATGCACGATCTCTTTCTACATCGGCTTTCAATGTTTTTTCTCTTTCCATATTCTCTCCTCACCGCACCATCTGTCTCATCCAATTCACGCCTGTCATGACCTGACTTAGGTCATGACCGGCGCATGGGGAGCACTTTCCCCAACAAGCCTTAACACCCAAAATTTTCTAGGAGAACGAATAGAGTTTCCTCTATTTTTCGGATATTCCCCAAATAAAAAAAAATACAACCTGCAATATTTCCAATTTAAATTCACAGTAAATGGACATCAAGCATTCTCATAATGCACCCTTCCAGCATATAACAATATCTCAATATAGTACAGCCATAATACCAAATTAGTTTTCAAACTCTATTAAATATAATACATTATATAGTTCAAACATAAAACTAAATTAAGTTTACAAATCCTTTTTATAATATAATTCAAATATCTGAGTCATAATTTATCAAACATAAGCGTAAATATATCCAAGGACCCTGCTTGTGACATATGGAGCAACTGACAACTAACAAGCTAAAACAAAATGAGGGTTCTAACAAAAAGGACCTTTACACAAAGGCTCACCAAATTATAATATTCTAAGATTATGTCGAACGAATACCAAAACCATCACCGGCACCTGTATCTGAAAAAGATGGAAAGACAACGGGGTGAGTTTTGCAACTCAGTGAGAGATAAGATATCCGTAGTTTACTAGATGCAAACAAAAAACAATATAAATATAATAACATCTATGTACTCTTCGAAATTTTATTTCTAAGCAAACTCTCAAAAATAATTACTAAATCCCCTTTTCTCGCATTTTCTCCAATTCCTTATTATCACATAAAATTTACTTCATCATCAAATACTCAAATACCCATGAGGGTTCTATGAGAAGTATAAATCTTATTTGGGGGAGTAATCTCAACCCTCAATTACAAGGTTTATTATTTCTAAAATAAGTTTCTTTCAAAATTTTATCTCACTAAGAGAAACTATGTGCACATAGGCCGTTACATCTCTTCGCTACGGCAAGCTGTAATGCCATTATATCTCTTCGCTATGGCGAGCGGTATTGCCATTACTTCTCTTCGTTATAGCGAGCGGTATTGCCATTAATTCTCTTCGCTATGGCTAGCGTTATTGCCATTAATTCTCTTCGCTATGGCTAGCGGTAATTTCATCTTAGAACTCATTATGGTTTTCTTAAGTTTTTATCAAACTCAATTTACAATTGTGAAATTCAATCTTCATATTAATCTAACATTTCAAGTATCAAATATCATAAATTTTTCTAATGCACATTGAAATAACATATGACAAAATCAACAAAGAAAGCTAGCAATAATTTCACTCAATCATCAAGTCATATTTAATAATCATCATATTTAAGAAAATCAACAAATCAAACCAACCAAACACAAGATCATCAAAACCTTCACACTTTATTTCATCAATAATTTTCAATTCAAATTCATAATTTCTCAAGTAACTTCGTGACTATTTGTGAATAAAATCCACTAAGTAAATATAAAACACTTTAATAGCATCTTTATAATTAAAATTTTCTACGCAAAAAGTAAAGTACAGATATACTATCTACTCACAAATGGCTCTTAGGAACTGAAGATCAACCCCGGAGTGTCACCAATCAACGGTAAATGCTCTATTGCTTAAAGACTCTAGGAAAAAGACAAATAGAATTTGTGTGAGCTAATAATACCATCAATTTGCATCAATTGATAGAAAACCCCAAATCTAAAGAACTAGGGTTCCTAAAAGCCCCAACTCTACAATTGATAAACATGAGAACTCAAAAATAAAAAATATAACAAGATTGATACTTACCCACTACTCTAGGAGAAAGGTTAGAGGGAATGGACCACCCAAAATATGCGGTTCTAACTAGTTCCTCTCTTAGAGAGAGAAACCGTGAACAGTGGAGCAAGGAAGAGAGGGGAGATCGTGGTGGCTGTAGGAAGGAAAGGCTGACGCACCGGCAATGGCAGCTTGACTGCGGTGTGACGATGGGTGGTGCGGCAGTGATTCCATGGAAGAGAATGTGTGTACAAGAGAAGGAGAGAGGGACAACATTGTTGTGCGCATAGGAAGAGGAAAGGAACGAGGAAAGGAAAAAAAAAAAAAGAAAGCGGAGAGAAGTGTGCACGGTGCTGTTGCTAAATGAGATTAAGATCTAAGGGTGGCCCTATGGTGCACCCCCTCTTTATGGGTGCACCAATGCTCCCTATCCCTTTTTTTTTTGTTTCCAGGTCATCACAACGCCCCATTCCTCCTCAACTTCATTATGCTCACCATCTTCATTGCCTCCAAGCTCCGCCGCCACCGCCACTCCAAGCCAACGCCCTTGCTCGACCCAACGGAGCCCCTCATCTACGTCGTGGTGGTTGTGCTAGTGCGGGAAAGTGAGGTTGTGACCAAAGCTTTCAAATCTGGTACCGAGAGCAGGGCCTCTGCCGCTTAAACATCCCTTGTGCGCACTGCTTCCTTCAGATCTGTACATCTGGTAACATCACCTTTCTTTTTCTCTTATCTTTAAGCCTTCCCTCCCAGCTTTCATTGTCGTACTTTTTCTTTTTTCAACCCTTCTCTGACAGGTGACTGTGCAAGGAACACCGAAAGTGGTGCGAGGACGGTCCTACCCTTCTGCATGCCGCGATGGTGAAAATGGAATATCACGGCGGAGGACGGCCATGGGTGGTGGAGTACGGCTGTTTCATGTCACGACAGCTTGGTGTGGTGACGGCACCGTCAATGGTACTAGATCTACCTTCCTACGCGATGGAAGATAAGTAGCAGTGGAGGTGGTGGATCTCCGAGGACAGTGGTACTGATGGTTCATGCGGGTTCAAGAGCTGATGATTCGGTGCTGCTCGTGATCAAATTGTGGCAAAAACAATTTCATTGATGCTCCGTACTATCTTCCTCTTCAGAACTGAACTCTTATCCAGGTCTACCCCTTTCGATTCTTTTCAGTCAAATTATTTCTTTTTTGTTCGGCCTTGGTCTCTTTTCTTTATGAAATCATGAAATTGGTCAGGTTGGTTGTGATTGAGGGCATTGGTGGTGGTTGGTGACAAGAAGGGTTGGAGTTAGCAAGGCCAAAGTGAAGAAAATAAATAAAAGAACAACTAATCCAATTCCTAATATGACAAATGATAAGCAGATACTATAATTGAGATTAGGTGTTAGAATTACCTGGAATAGTAAAGGTTGATGAATCCATGGTTGTCTGCTTTGCTTTTCTGTGAATGAATCCAACCAGTAGAAATAACTCCTCCTATCATCCTATCAGTTGCCAAAAGTCTGTACACTGTCTCAATGGGACAACAACCACTCTGCAGATTAGTAATAAAATGGGCTAAACCTGCCCATTATAGCTAAGCCCAATAACAATAACAATAACAAAATTAACCATAAAATTGGGCTAACCAATATGATCAAATATTTCAGCATCCAATTAACCTGGAATCAAATTAAAATTATAATAAAAAAATTAATTTATGTC
The DNA here is from genome assembly GCA_031216105.1 of Dalbergia cultrata. NCBI lineage: Eukaryota > Viridiplantae > Streptophyta > Magnoliopsida > Fabales > Fabaceae > Dalbergia > Dalbergia cultrata. Next base: position 11,572,955 of record CM062351.1, on the reverse strand, counting down.
AGCCCACACATAGGATATCCAACACAAAGAGGTTAATTATTGCTGCTGTTAGTTTGTTGTTAATGCAAGAAGAACATCATCACAGTTTCTATGAGCAAGTACTTGATGATGTTATGTAGGTAAATGTTGTTTAATGTTTTGATATCTGCATTTTGGATTAGCTGAATTATGTTTAGAATAATCATATCATATATCATATATATTTTTCTAAAAGTGGCTTATGTATGAAGTGGATTTAAGTGCGTGTGATCCTCAAGTTTAATGAGAGTTTGTTATTGCAAATTTTAAATGATGAAACCATGTTATAGATGCTGATAGATAGATGTTTCTACTGAAAGAAGGCTTTCTTTCAAGAAAAAGTTTTCTTTCAGGCAAAACGTTTATTATTCAGCACACAAGAATAGTTTATGCATTCAATATCAGTAACCATTCCATAACTCCTGGTCAGTTTCTACATGCTGCCTAAATTGAATCAAGAGCTGCATTTCATAATTTTTGAAATTTGAAATGAACACAAAACTTGAAGTTTCTGATTTTGAATTCAAAATTTACCCACAGATATTTTGCTTCTCTCTAAACAATGCTTTTCAATGGGATCGTTTTCAAATGTGTCAGATTCTTCATTCTTATTTCATTCTCTCGTATTCCATTTCTCCAAAATGTACATGTGTTTTGGTTCTCCCTTCGGGTTTCACACTTCAAGTAATTGAGGAACTTATAGATGCAAAGAGGTAAACTACTTTAAATGCTGTCTTACTTTAAACCTCTTGATGATACTAATGGTTTTGATTCAGGGTTTTGATTGATTATGTTTGTCTTTATTTATTTGTGTGTTTATTGTTTTATGAAGCTCCCATTGTTAATGTTCCTTAATTGTGATTATTTCAATCAACTCATTGTATTCAAGTTTCTTCGATTGTATTTATTGAGCAAAGCATAAGTATTTCTTAAAATTTATTTAGTTCATATTGATATAGCCTTTTGATTTCCTTTGATAAAGTCTTGCTTTTTTGGTTTTCCTATCCCCGTGTCAGATAAATCGGCACAATACACTAAAAAGTTGTGTGCTAGGAAGTGTTCTACATGTGAGTTTTTCTTTGTCAATCCTAGCACAAATTGCATCAAAAGTCCTTCTTTGAGAAACTTTTATGAAGCCCTTGGTCTTTTGTCACGACCCAACTTAGGTCATGACCGACGCATAGGGAACAACTTCCCCAGCAAGCCTTAACACCTACAATTTCCTAGGAAAATGGACAGAGTTTCCTCTGTTTCTCAGACATTCCCAAAACGAAAATTCAACCTGCAATGTTTCCAAAAAAAAAAACATAGCACTTGGGTATCAAGCATTCTTAGAATGCGCCCTTCCAGATTATAATATCTCAATATAGGCCAACATATATTAATCATAATCCAAATTAACAATTCAACCATAATACCAAAGTAAGCTTATAAATCCTTTATATAACATAATCTATATAGTCAAATAATAAAATCTCAATAGCCCAACCTAAGTCCAAGGACCTTGCCTGTGACATACGAAGCAGCAGACATACTAGAAGTTACTATAAAAAAAAAAAGATCTCGACGATGAAAGAGTTCTTTCTCAAGAAAGCTCGCCATTTTAGCATCGATTAACAGCTAAGCCGGAGGAACAAAACCAGTATTAGCACTTGTATCTGGAAGGAAAAAAATGAAGGACAACGGGGTGAGTTTTGCAACTCAGTGAGAGATAGGATATCCATAATTTACTAAATGCAAGCATAAAACAATATAACATAATAATGTATATGTATTCACAAAAATATAATTCTAGCCACAACATAAGAATTCTTAAAAACGTAACTTTATATAATCACATAAAACCAATAGGGAGCTATCCACAGCAGAAAAATAAGAAGTCCAGACATGACCAAAGGTCATGTGCGGGTTAGCACCACACCTGCTAACTGAAGTTGGCCCGTAGCCATATACAAGTCCAGACATGACAAAAGTCATGTGTGGGTTAGCACCACACTTGCTAACTGGAGTTGGCCCATAGCCAAATACAAGTCCAGACATAGCTGCAGCTATGTGCGGGTTAGCACCTCACCTGCTAACTGGAGTTCCATGGTGCACCAAGGCTAACGTCCTTGTCGTTAGCTATAGTTTCTACCTAGGTTCACTCCCAAAACATTTTCAATCGCAAAATCCAATTTCAATATGATAGTTCCATAATTCTAGTTTCAATCTCATAATTATAGACTTAACAGCTCTCATAAATACAATTATTGGCGTTTCCAACACAATTCCAATTCCATGACATTCTTACATTATAAAATCCATTCTCAAATTATATGAGATATAGTGAACATATGATAATTTCAAATTTGATAATTTAATTCTAGCCTCCGAATCAAAGCTTCCATTATAAACCCTCATTTTCGATAAATAACTTATTTTCTCATATAACAATATACTTTCAACTCTTCATATAATTTTATATTTATAATTAAAACTTATCATGCAAGTAGTAAACTACAGATATACTATCTACTCACAACAGGGATTCCCAAAGGAATCGAAGATTACTCCTTCAGCTGCCAAAATCTCTGGTTGGTGCCCATTAGCTCTATAACTCTAGAGACAAGACAATAATAGCATATGTGAGCTAACAATATTACCAATTAACGTGAATTAGCTCTAAATCCTAAAATCCCCAAAATCTGTAACCTAGAATTCCAAAAAACGACAATATACTCATAGGGGCACAAATAGAGTTCAATAGGACCAAAACAACAAGATGAAAACTTACCCATTGTTCTAAGGACAAGATTAGAGGGAGTAGATGCATCAAATTCACAATTACAGCAAACTCTCTTCCTAGAGAGAAAGAATCGTGACCACTACAAAAAAGGAGAAAGAGAGCACGCGAACAAGCAGAAGGAAGGGGGTGGCTTACCGTCGACGGCGGCGTGACAACAGTGAGGGTGGTGGCGGTGACGCAGTGGTGGGTAGCATGGCTGTCTCGCAGAGGCTTCACCCCAACCCCCCTTCTCTCTCTCTCCGCTGTCGCACTTACTTGTGAGGGCCGTGGGGATCGCCACCCTTCAAGTTGCCGTCACACGGACCACCGCCACCGCCACTTTTCTGGACACGAACACGGGAAGGGTCCGAGAGGAAGCATGAGGGGAAGGGAGAAAAGAAAGAAAGAAGAAGGGAAAGAAGTGTTTACAGGAGTGTGATTTCCAGCGCATTTAAGTTTTAAAGGGTGGGCCTATGGTGCACCCCCCATTATGGGTGCACCGATGCTGCCCCTTTTTTTTTTTTTTGTTACTACATCTTTCTTTGAGAAGCCTTTCCACTTAAAATGTAATATGTTTCTTTCTTCTTCCACAACCAAAAGTCTTCAACACACATTCTTCTTCACCTCTGTTCATGCTCTGTTTTCATCTCCACACGTTCTCTGCAATGCGGCTTTTTCCTCGTCAACTATGTCAACATTTGCTCAGTGCAACCCGAAACGCCATGACAATATGATAGTCTGAGTGGTTCTTTTGCAATTTTGGCAATTTAGTGGTCTTATGGTCTTTTTACATTTTTTGCTTCTCTGGGGAATTATTTTGGTTTGGAGGTTCCTACGGGTTATGTATTGTTTATTAAGATATGCTGGCTTTTGTGATGCTAGTACTATGTGGGTCAATTTTTGGTCCCTTGATATAGGTGTTTTGTTGTTTCTAGGATTTTTCAGCACCTATAAGGCTATCGCAATTTTGTTTCTCTATTTTGCACCTCCGTATTGTGTTAAAACAAGAGTTTTCGTATTATGTTTTATGTTTATATTTAACTCATTATTTTAGACTTCCACAGTAATGGTTTTCTGAAGTTCTAATGGAAAGAAAAGAAAATTATCCCCAATTGACATGTTAAATGATTTTGTAAGTTAAAATATATTCGTACATTAGATTCAATACATTTGTTGTAATTTGATCATTCCTTTATTCATTACTATAAAGAAATATTTTATTTTTAGGAATTCAATAAGTTGTACATTGATATAAAAGTTGGTGTGTGCCTATTTTATGCGATTTACTCTTGACTCACAATTTAATCAAGTGATTTTGTGGTTCTTCAAAATATTTAAAGCCGTGCTGCTTCAAGCCTTTTAATACGCACTATAATACTTTTGCAGTTTTTTGGTCATCGGAGTTTAGTAGTTTGCTTTATCATGCTGTAGCTGATAAATTGCATCATGTTCTCCTATTTATTATTGGAGATAACCTTGCTCAGTTGGCTTTCACATCCAAACATTGTTGAACTCTATGGAAGAGACTTGGTATTTTTATAACACTCAATGTTTAGAATCCTTTATGCCACGTAATTGTCCCTTGGAGGATTTCTACCTTAACACTAGATATCTTGATTTTACAATATACATTATTCATATTTACTTTCAAATTATGTAACTTAAATTGATAAATTTTATGTATATATTTATGATAAAAAAAATTAATATTCAGTCGTAAAGTAGTTACTTATAAGCACTAATATTTGACTTATATTAATTCCATGTAAAATGATATATTTTGTTGATTTATTTTCTTAAAAATCCTCCTAAAAACTAAATGAAGTATGTTTTAATTTTTGAGATTTCAAAACTTGAATTAATGACTTTTTTAACTCATTTGACATGTAGAAGGATGTGTATGATAATTTATTATTCCTTCAATTTTATTCACCTAACTTTGATAGCTTAAGTAATGATCACATTTTTTTTTGTTTGGTAGATCATTTTAATGTCATCTTAAATATTTGCAATTGGTGAGAAAAATAGTAATAATTAAATGGTTTAATTAATCCAGAGGTCCCTATAGTTTCACCGAATTTTCAAATGGGTCCTACATTTTAAAAGTTTCCAATTGCGTCCCTATAATGGAAAAAAATTTGTAATGTAGTCCCTGGCCCCATCATCCGTTATAAAAAATGTGAGAGTTAACGAATGACGTGGCACCTTCGTGTATATGAGAGTTAGGGCACGTTACAGACCCCTAATTCACCCAAAATCTACCATGGCCAAACTTGTGAAGCTTATGTTGAAGCTTGTATTGACACAATAACCCAAACATTTGCTTCCTCCTACCCCCCATTCTTCTCCTTTTTGCCTTTCTTTTCATTCTTCCTTTGCATTTTCTCTGCTCCTGCACTTCACAATGACTCAACATCCTTTGCCCTCATTCTTTCTTCGCGTTTTCCTTCTCATTCCATTCATCATGGCGGATTCCATGAATTCTACAGGAAGAAGCTTACAAACAGGTAGTTCATTGGGCTTTAGAAGGACCCATTGCTATTGTGGCTATGAACTAGTGGTGAAAGTGTCAACCACATCAACTAATCTTGGAAGAAGGTTCATTGGTTGTCCTAACTATCAGGTTTGAGACTTGATTTTCTCAATTTTCAATCATTCTTTGTTTTCTTTTGTAATAATAGTGGGTTTATTTCTTTCAAATGTAGGATCCATCAAAATATGGATTTTTCCAATGGATTGATGGTCCTCTTGATGAAGGGATAAAGGTGTTGTTTGCAAAGCAAGGAAAAAAAATGAAAGCATTAGAGGCTAAGGTTGAAAGACTGGATGCTCATATTGGAAGACTAGAGGCTCATATTACAAAAATGGAGGCTGACTTTGGAAGATTGAAGGCTAATTACTTGAAGTAAAAAAAATTTAGAATGTTTCTGTTGATTTGCTTTGTAGCTACAATGATTCCTTAATATTAGGAAGGGATTAGGGTTAAGGATCCTAACAAAAAGAGAATGTAGATGAAGGAAGAAAATTTCAAGAATGTTAAGATCATATTTTGAGGGTGTTTTGTCCCTATTTATAGTGTTTAGCTCTCGGATGTAAAAGTAGACTTCTTGGTTAAGTTATGACATTGTAATATGATGTTTGTTAATGAAATCAAATGATTTAGCCACTTGGTTGTGAGAAATTCCAAATGTCACTTTGTGTTGGATAAATACCACCTAATGCAGCACAATAAGTAAAAGGACAATAGAATTTTACTTTAAGGTTTTGGATCCAATTTGACCATTCAAAATAGTAGGTTCAAGGGTACAATATTTAATGGCATAGTTAATACTTGCCAACACATCTATCCAATGACCACAAAAAGAAAAGCCATAAAGATAGCAAAAAGAAAAGTGGTCCCTAGCCACATGATAACCATATACATTGGATTCCTTACAAAATGCTAATAAAAAAGATGTCACTGAGTGTTTGGAGTAGAGTCATCATCAGTGAGATCAATTGTGATAGGCTGGCTCAAGAATTTCCTTGCAGTTCATTTAATTCTTCCACTAGTCCTATATCTAAATACTTGCTTGGCAATAGCTTAGGTGTAACGCCCCGATTTTTCTGCTAGAGTGAAAATGACCAAAATGCCGCTAAGGTCATTTTCAGCCCGGAATTCGAGGAAAGCCGACCTGGCAGTGCTCGAAGGGCAAACTCAATGTTGAAAGGGGATTAGATGACCTGTGTATCTTTCCGGGATCGAAAATCTCGTTTTTCGAGTTTTCGGGTCAAAATGACCAAAACGCCCCTGCGGTGTTTTACTCGTTTGCAAGTGCCGGATAAACCCGAAACTTCTCCAGATGATTTTAAAAGGCGTTTTTATGTAGACTATGACTTTAGTTTTGGTCCCGGAGGTCCCGGGCGAAATTAGTATAAAATTACGGTTTTGCCCCTAATTTCGTGTTTTTACGCTTAATCGCGTGATTAAGAAAACCTAAGCAATATTAGGCTCTAATCGAAGGTTAATTAATTTTCTTAATTAATCTTGAGTCAAAATAATTTATTAAAGTTGATTAGAACCTAAAAGTGTTTAATTACAACTTAAAATCATATTTTAATTTCAAGACTCCTAGTCATGGAATCTTAAATAGTGTTTTCTCTTTCCAAATCCTTAAATCATGGAATTGTGTTACACATTGTTTATTCATAAATGAGTTTTTAATTCTTTAATGATGTATGAGCACTCCTAATCCTGTCATAAAATCCCTAAACCTCATTCTTAGTTACCTAAACTTAAGCTTAATTATTCCTAACCTTGTACCTAAGCTAATACACATTTAAACCTACCATCAACACCCAATTAGATGATCAAAACTCACCTCCCCCATGCTGTCCCTAGTCTGGCCGAAACCTCCAAGCCTCCATATGCATCACATGTTCAATTTTCTAACACTCCAAGGCCATACTTCAAGCCACATATACCATACCTTGTCATAACTTTCAATCAAGCTTGAATTTCCACATGAATAAATAATTAAAACAATCCATTTTTCCCATTTATTTGTGGCTGGAAAAGTTCCAGCCATGACAAGTTTCTAGAAGCTAAATTTCATCAAAATTGATAGGAAATTCACTCACATCAAGCCATACTTTGCATCATAGCTTCCATACTTCAAACCATGCTTCTATGACACAATCAAAGAGATATTTTTCTCTCCCTTCCCCCCCTAATGCTATGGCCACTCCTCCTCTTTAGTGAGCCCATGGTTTTGTTTTTCTATAAATAGGATGCTTGTGATAACTTAGTTGCACCTTGAAGCATTTGCTAAGTTTAGAATTCTAGAGTTATCTTGCTAGTTCTTTTCTTTTCTCTCAAAGTTCTAAGAGCTCTTTCTCTTCATCTTCATCCTCTCTTCACATTATCACCTCACCACTTCAATCCACCATATAATAACCTTAGATCATCATCAAATCTCTTAAACACTAAACCTCAAACACAAGCTTCCTCAAAACACATCTCCTTTCCTTTTCTTTCTCTTTGGTCGAAGCCATCACACCACCTTAGGAGGAGTTGCTCTTCTCATTTTCCTTTTCAAGTTCAAGCTTTCATCTTCATCACTTGGTAGGGATTTGCTTTTCAAACTTGTTTTGCTCAAGAATGTGTTTTTCTCTAGTTTCCTCTTGGATTCTTTTTGAACTCTCCTTTGTTTTCCTTTTCCTTTTCATTTCGGCTTCTTGGCCATGTTTATGAGCATGATAGCTTGATGATGAGAGTTTCTAGATGATGACCTTGTGTTCATCTCAAAGAAACCTCTAAAGCTTGAGTTTTTCTTTTCCTTTAACTTTATTTATATGATACTTAGCTCACATGGTTTTTCAACTTAAGAAAATTTATCTAAGGATTTCTAAAAGCCCAGGCCTACCCTTGTCAACCTTAAAGTTGGCCGGCACGTTCTAGAGATTTTTCACTAGATAGGGGTTTTGGGTACTTAATAAAGAACTTGACTTAGTTTCAATCTCTTTTTCCTTTTTGTGAGGTTTTCGGTTTGGTTCCTTGATCTTTGAGATTTTATTTTGTTTGGAAAGTCGATTTACTTGAGCTTAATGATGAAGTTCAAGAACCTCATAGTTCCTTTGAGAACTTGGTTCAAGAACTCTAAAGCTCTCTTTGTGATGAGATGAGTGTTGGGTTGTCAAAGTCTTGTATGAGCTCTAGATAACCTTAAAATGAATTTTGCATCCATGTTTACTTTTATGCTTTGCATAACATGTTTACTTTCCTTGCTATCACTAAGTACCAAGATAATAAGTAAACCTTGCATTATCATGTTTATATTTCAAGCTATGCATTAACATGTTTATATTTCAAGTTCTCACTTAATATCAAGATAATAATGAGTTGCATCTCATGTTTATTTTATGCTCTCACTTTACTTTATAATAAAAGCTAAAACAAGTGCATGAGCATGTTTATCTTTATGTCATCACTTAAATGAAACTAGAGCTCAAGGACTTGCCCATTGTTGTCTCAAGCAAAGGTCTAAAATATTTATTTTCCATAGTTGAGATTTCGGCCCTAAGAGGTTTTAAGGTTGCCAAGTATTGAAAACTATGTTCTATAATTTTCCTAAGCTTATATGAGTATAAGAAATATGTAGAACTAAGTTTTAAGAATTTAGGACCTCTTGAGATGAAAATGATTTAGCCACTGCCCTCTTAAGTATTTTTATAATTTTAAAGGATAAATGTGTTTATAAATGAGTTTTGAAAGTTTTAAAAAGGTTCCAAGAGAAACTAGTATTCTATGTGCTTAAAAAATTGTGTTCTATTCCTTTTATGGAGATGCACATTTCAGTTCTGCCTTGCTATTTATTGCCACTGTATGTGCTATTTTAATGATGATAATATGCTTATGTTTGAGTAAAAATAATGTTAAGACTCTTATGTGGAAGATAAGATAAGTTAGAGAATAGAAAAGAATTAATTTGAGAGTTTTAGATCCCTTAATTATTGAATTTTCTAGATTCTGTCCAGCAAGGTTTAGATTTGATAATCATGGTTTTAAATTAGTTTAAATGTGTAGAAATGACTCATAATTGGTTTAGGACTTGATCTTGATGCCTTAGGAGTAAACTAAACTTAGAAAGGGTCACTGTTGTGACTCCTAGGTATTCGTAAAGTTAGGATTATAAATTCTGCATCCTTGAGGTTTAGAGATGTTCTTGATCATAGTGTGAGGTGAAAAATACTTAGTTATAACCTCATAGGTACCCAAGAGATTAGGTTTGATGATTGATAACTTAGAACGTGAGTTAAGGACTTTAAGGCTCAATGCATAAGACATTAAAAAGTCTTGAGTTTTTATGATGCTTAATTTATGTAAATATGATATATGATACATGAGCTTTATCTATGATAAGTTTGATATTTGCTATGAAGAAGTTTTATATGATGATATGCTATACCTCATAAGATATGTTTGTATGTCCTATATGTTTTCATGGCATAAGCAAATTTGAGGAAATTCGGTCTACAGCTGTCATGCTGCCGAATTTCCATCAAATTTGAGGAACATAGAAAAAGGTCTTTTTGAAAATAATGAAAACTTAAATGTGACACAACACTGAGACGCCTTCTTGGGTACACCGGTTTAGCCGAGCACCCCCAAGAAAACAAATCCATGAGGGTATTGACACAGAGTTTGCCAAAGCGGACAATACTACTATGCACTAGTTGCTAGTAGAGCGTTTCAAAGAGGAAATGACCCTAAGAGGTGATCCTTAATTTGCCCCCTAGCCCGTACTTTAAGTCGGGATTATGTATGTTACGCTTATCATAGGATAAGTGAGAGCTAGTGACGACTAGTTAAGGTATGAGCTCAAAACCTAGAGATGTTTTAGGGTGGCCCCATGAGATAAAAGTTAAAGTTTAAAATGTCACATATGCTATGAAAAACCAAGAAAAAGTTATTATGAGATTTACACCTGTCACCTTATGCCACTGTTATAATGATCCTTAGTTATTCTATTGATTGGTTTACCTTTATGATGCATTCATGTCATTAGTGTATTCCATGCTTAGTCATAAGATGCATTATAAAATATGACGGACCTTGGATAATTAATACTTTAGAAAACTAACTTAAAGGAGTTTATATGTATACACACCTTTTCAGAAATAAAACCCAAGGTTCCTGAGGATGTGATGACGTCACTTAGTTAGGGATTGCCCTACTGAGAATTCTTTTAGAAGATTCTCATTCCCTCTCTCTTTTCTTCCATCACATCTTCAGATGGCGACTTTCATACTCTTCATCGACACCCCGACGTGGGAGCTGCACCATGACCCAGCACTCGGGTCATACCATTTTGAGGGTCGTTGCACAGTCAGAGTGTTCATGTTTATAGGACGACCCTTCGCACACCCAGTATGGAGCTACCGCTTCACCCCGACTGCTCCCTACCATCATAACACGATTTTTGAGCGAGCCAAACCACGTGATGAGTAGATACTCTGCATGCAGCCTGAGGTGTCAGCCGTACGTGACTACCTAGAGTACGTGCCCCGGACTCAGTATTCGGAGATAGATCCATCAGAGGACCCGCCCTGGCACATGTACAGTTGGAGCTCTAGCCCCACTCCCCCACTGATGAGAGCTGGGAGTGAGGAGACGGTGGTTCAGCCGAGGTTGGCTCGTAGGCCATCCATGCGCCCTCGCTGCAGTGGACACGCTCCGATGATCCGCATGACCACTCCCATCGAGATTCGCCAGTGGATCGATTCCACCCCTCAGTACTCGGACTAGAAGGAGTAGGTGCATAGGATGGGTAGTAGCTAGTGCACACACGCCACACAGTTGAGGACAAACCTTCTTTTGTATATGAGGTTGTCTACTCTAGGTGCACACGGGTATGGGTGTTGCTTTCATGGTTTCCTTGTACTTGCTTTTATGATTTCCTTGTATTTGCTTTTCAGTTGTATTTCGTTCTTCTATGTACCGAATAGTCCTGCCTTTTGGTAGGCACATTATCTATATATATAATCAATTGATGTATCTATGTTATTTATGTGTTTTATTATGATTTGCTCATATGACTTGTATGAATTCCCGTTCAAAGAATCATGCATGGCTCTCACTTTGGTTTTAATTCCAAAAAGAAAAATTTTACCCATATTTCCGCTAAGTATTTTCAAGTAAAGAATGAGACCAAGAGGTAATATTCTAAGGATTAACCTAAATACATACTAGTAGTATTAGGTTAAGATTTAGGGTGTTACATTGGGCAACACCTTCGGCAGGATCCTGAGTAGCATCTCGGGCATCATTTTCCACTTGACTTGTTTCAGCTTCAGATCCAACTTCAGCTTCTCTTCCTTCTCCATTTCCTTTCACTTGTATGCTCCCCACTTTTCTTTTTCCTTTTCCTATATAGCAAAAAAAAAAAAAAAAATAAGAAAGCACCATTGGATGAAATAGTTGCACTGATGTGACATACAAAGGAAATAAAAAATGCTTGACATTTACCACCATCAGTTGCTGCAGGAGCTGTAGATTGAATAAGGTCAGCTGGAGTATATTCAACAAGGGTAGCTGGAGCAGATGACACAACAAGATCTGCTGCCTCTGCTGGTACAAAAGGTGCAGATCCAACTCCAATCTCTCTTCCTCCTCCTTTCCCTTTTCCTCTTCCTCTCCCTCTCCCTTTCCCTTTCACTCTTCCTCTTCCTCTACCTAAAATATTAGATATAGTAGCAAGTGACCAGTGTTGCTTAATAATTTGACAAAGTTATTAAAACTAACAAAGTTATTAATTCCTTGACATACCTTGGTTGGTTTCATAAAGTACAGATCCAACAGGTCCCTGTGTTGCTTGTTCTTGTTCAGCTGGTTCAGATGTAGAAGATGTAGCTACAGCAACAGGTGTAGGTGCTGGTTGGCTTGTTTCTGGGGTAGCTTGGCTTGTTTCATTTCCTGCAAGACAAAATAAAAGAATGAGTCAACATTTTGCAATTATGAATCTTGAGTCAGAAAATTATATACATTACCTCCACTAGGTGATTGATATGGGAACTGTGGGCAATGTCTTTTGTTATGTCCATATTCTTTGCACATGCTACATGTAACAGATGTATTTATCCTTCTCAGCTTTGTTTGAGATCTATTCTCATCAGGTTCCCTTCTTCTGAGCTTTCTTGGCCTGCCAGGTCTTGCTCTACATGTTAGAGGAATAATAGCATCCATGTTCATATTAGGCCACATGTTTTCTCTATTAATTGGATTTACCACATGGCCATAACAAGCTATATAAGCTTCTGGGGTCTAGTAGTTACTGATATAATCCTATGGATTATCCCCTTTGTAATATATAGCATTGCAAGCATGCTTACATGGCAAGCCAGTGAAGCCCCAAAACCTACAGCTACAGCTTCCACTTTCCAGGTCAACCACAAACTTCTCATGAATATGCCTATTAGAGTGTGCCACTTCAAATTTTAATTGACCAGCCCATCTAGACTTCCACTCCCTAGATCTTACAACCTCAACATCCAACCTCTTCTTTGGTTTAGGAAGGATTTTTCCTTTGTACTTCTCACCTTTTCTTCCTTTTTCAACAAACCACTCCATCCAAGAGCACCTAATCCACTCTAGCATACTGAGAATCGGTTGATCTCTAGCTTCAAGAATCCTACCATTGAAAGCCTCAGATATATTGTTCATTAACATATCACTTTTTGAATAAAAAGTGAAATGCGATCTTGTCCATGCAGCAGGGGGCAATGCAGCTAATTTGTCATAGCACTCCTTTTTCATGCTTTCTAATTGCTTCATCCTTCTTTGCCATTCCTCCACATAGGTTGCTTTTGCTATGGATAATATTAAAATAAATACTCCCTCCTCCATAAGCCTTTTTGCAATTAGCATATAAATGCCTTAAACAGAATCTATGCTCCACCCCTGGCATCATCTCTTCAAAAACTTGAAACAAACCCTGTAAATTCATCATAGGACTGATATCACTATCCTACAATACTCTTGTAAGCAGGTGCCTAAATATTCAGGTCAATGTAATCAAGTCCCTATAGATTAATGTCAATTGAATTAAGTCCCTATAGTTTCAAGTGATTTTCAATAAGGTCCTATCAATCAAATCACATGTAATCACACCTACTTATACACAGAGCATATCATTTCCTAATTTAGCACATTAGAAAATCAATCATTTTTCACCCATAGTAATCATTCACAACAATTAGTTATAGAAACTAAACAATAGAGTAAAGAGGAGGTAAAACACTTACTTTTTGTTGGTCTGAAATGAAAACTCATCTCCTGTCATTTGCAGCTGCAAGATCTTGCAAAAGCAATTGTAGAAACCAACCCCATGAATCCTTGGTTTCTGCTTCAACAGCAGCCACAGCTAATGGGAAATAATTGTCATTTGGATCCCTACCAACCGCAACAAACAACTATTGTCCATAATCCCTTTTCAAATGGCACCCATCTAGACCAATTATTGGCCTACAAGCATGCAGAAACCCTCTTTTCACAGTATCTATACACATGTATAGCCTCTTGAATGTTGGTTGGTGAGTAATAGTAGCCCTATCAACCATAACTGTCAAAGTAGAGCCTAGGTTTGTTCTCCTAACTTCTTCACAATAATCCCATATCTTTGAATATTGCTCCACAGCCTTTCCTTGCAGTTTCTCCAGTGCCTTCCTCCTTGCCTAATAACCTTTAGTAAGAGAAATCTCCTTCATAGTTTCTATTACAGTAGCTAGCTTCATCTTCTCCCCTATTCTCATCTTACTACTAAGCTTCTCAGCAACCCAATTACTGGAAGCAAGTTTCCCTTTGAAAGTCTCCTACATGTGTGCTTTTTTTTTATCAAGGACTTAAGCTTAAAGCATTCCTCCTTTCTTACTCTACTCACAAAAGCCATCCACTTGCAGCCTTCTCCCTTGCATTTGACCCTACACCTAATCTTGTCATTCTTCACATATACCACATCCCTACCATTTAACAGACAATATTCTTTCACTGCTTCTCTGAATTGGGCAATGCAATTGAATTCTAATCCCAATTTCCATTTGTATTTTGCATGCATATCACTTGGATTGTATTTCGGGTATTTTTCCTTCTTTACAAAGTCATCTGAATCACCATCATAGCTTTCCACAGAGTCAGTTTCATACTCTGAGGAAATATCCCCAATATCAGGCTCGAAACTATTCCTGTTGGGGTTTGGTGCATGTGTTTCCTGCTCCTCCTCTGTGCTGCCTATATTTTCCTCATGGTGTGCTTCATCTTCCTCATTTTCCTTCTCAAAGTGGTCTTCATGGTCACCATCATCAGCACTATCATCAAACTCCTCACCTTCATCTTCATTGCCATCACCAGATTCCACTTCAACTTCCATTAGCTCATCTTCATCAGTAGACATCTCAGTCTCATCAGGCACATAATCTTGATCATTTGAGGTAATCTTAATCCCATTTCCTTCCCACAAACACTTCAGCATGTTTGGCCATTAATGTACACAAATGTTTGCCCAATTCCATGGCATCTGCATTAGTTTTCAACTCCCTAAGCCCATAATTCATACATCTACCAAGCTGGCGATACCACATCTTAACGTACCCTTTATATCCTAGTTCCCTCAGCTTATTTGCAATTTCTTGCAGTGATCATTCATCCAAGTCAAAGGGTAAATATTTTTCGACATTTCCACCAACATATTCCCAACCAAATCTTGTGGTCATCAACTTACCACCATGATGAAGGTGTATGGTAAACTTTGTACCCACCATCACTGTAAATAAATTAAAAAAAAAAATCAGACACAAACCCCAACCCAATATTGTGACCTAGAAGCCAATGCGGTCAAAGTGCATAGTGCTAACAATAAACAAAGTGAAAAATGTGTAGTGCTTGTGATTCCCCCACGCAAAAGGTAACGGCGTGCATACCTCAACAGGAACTCTTCCACGTGATCTCCTTCCTTCCAAGTTAGCCACGAAATCGTGCGCAAACAAGACTTTTCACGTGCTCCTATTTGCCACTAGCACAGGCACTGAAGTGTGAATAATATGATTCTCTATGGTTATGCTCAGGAATCTTGAGAAAAGGACCAAGTGAGGTAGGGCAGAGGTGAGGTGGAGATGTTATGGGGGAGGAGGGAAAATTTGGGGGGAAAGTGAGTCCCTTCACGTGATGGTGGTAAGTGAAAGGGTGACGTGTAACTGAAGAGGTGAAAGGGTGAAGCCACGTGATTACTCACATGATCAAGTGGAAGAATATTCTGTCAATTTTCATGTTTTTTTGTAACGGATGATGGGGCGAGGGACTACATTACAAATTTTTTTTCCATTATAGGAACCTAATTGAAAATTTTTAAAATGTAAGGACCCAATTGAAAATTCGGTGAAATTATAGGGACCTCCGGATTAATTAAACCTAATTGAAACTTAAAAATTAAAACTATTATTTCTTTACATAAATGATTGTTCAATTACAATCCTTTTAAGTATTATTGATTCAAAAGTATAGTTAGAATCAACTATAATTTGTTACATCATTCTTTGAATTTGATTTCTAATTATTATTTCTATTATCTAATTTATTATTCTTCATTATACATCACCAAAAATTTAACATTTTAATTTAAACTTATATTATTGCTGTGCATTTCAAGGGTAACTTTACTAGTTACAATTAAAATGCAGTAGATCGGAAATACGGAAACACGAGGATGATATAATATCAGCTTGAGAAAAAGTTGTACTCGTGACAAGGAAATAACGTTATTCATATAACTTTTGTACATTATTTCTCTGTTCAGATACCTTGTGAAAAGGTAGATATACCGAGACACTGGGATCAGTTCTAAAGATATTTAGACGGCATGAGTGATCACACTGCTCTTTTAAGTATGACTTGCCATTTTACCATTCACACCTAACTTTCTAATACTTCTACACTTTCCACCTTAATTTCCAGCAAGTCAATGCTAGTGTAACGTGTGAGAGCTCCAAAGTTCAGTCCACGCTTAGGACGCGTTTTTATCCTGCATATATAAGAAGCCACTCCATTTGCACATTGCGTATAACCAAATTAAACATTCAAAAGAATTTGTTGGAAATAGCAAGTGTTGGTGACTTGGTGTCTTCAACCATGAGAATTCCAACAGCCACATGGGTTTTGGCATTGCTCTTTTGCTACATGCACCTTTGTAGCGGCCACGTATTTGTGGTGTCTGCCCTGTGTCTTGACGATCAAAGGTCATTGTTGCTTAACTTCAAGCGTGAACTTAAACCAGTAAATACTTACTGGAAAATGAGCACATGGAATGAAAGCATTGATTGCTGTCAATGGGGTGGTGTAACATGTGACCATGATGGACATGTTATTGGCCTTGACTTGAGCGCAGAATCTATCTCCGCTGAAGTTCACAATTCAAGTAGTCTTTTCGGTCTGCGTCATCTCGAGAACTTGAACTTGGCTTATAATGATTTGCTCTGGCCTGAGGTTACATCTGAATTCAACAAGTTGCCAAACTTAACTTATCTGAACTTGTCACGTGCTGCTAACTTTGAGGGGCCAGTTCCAATAGGGATTTCTCAACTCACAAGGTTAGTTACTCTTGATATCTCTATCTCTAGTATTGCAGATATGTCACCTGAGATTAGAGATCTACAAAAATTTCTCCAAAACCTCACCAAAATTAGGCAACTGTATTTAGATAGTATGAATGTATCTGCTCAAGGACAAGAATGGACTGCTGCTTTGTTGCAAATTCCGACCCTGCAAGAATTAAGCTTGTCAGGTTGTAATCTCTTTGGACCGCTTCAACCTTCATTGGCTATGCTTGAGAATCTCTCCGTGATAAATCTTGCTTACAACAACTTATTATCTGTGGTGCCAGAAAGCTATGCCAATTTCAAAAATCTAACCATCTTGAGTCTTTCTAGTTGTGGATTGATTGGAGTGTTTCCACATAAGATCTTCCAGGTACCAACCTTGTCCTTCATTGACGTATCATTCAATGGTGATCTTCATGGTTCCTTTCCAGACTTCCCAATGAATGGATCTCTCCGGACCTTGTCAATAGTTGACACAAATTTCTCTGGTCCGCTTCCAAATTCTATAGGTAATTTGAGATACTTATCCTCTTTGCATCTTCATGGATCTCAATTTAATGGAACATTGACTAACTCATTCTCAAATCTCACCCAATTGGCTGAGATAAAGTTGTCAGATAATAGGTTTTCTGGCCCAATTCCATCTTTAGCTAAGTGCAAAAGATTACAAGTTGTAGATCTGTCTAACAACAATTTCAATGGAGCAATACCTTCCACTCACTTTGAAGGCCTTATGAACTTGAATGAAATTGACTTACAGAATAATCTCTTCACTGGAAGGATTCCACTTTCTATATTCATGCTCCCATCATTGAGGAATGTGGATTTTTCCAATAATAAATTTCAGGGTGAGCTAAATGTTTCCTTGAAAGCCACCCTTGGGATGCAAAGTCTTGCTTTGAGCAGAAACTATTTAGAAGGGACTATTCCTATATCACTTCTTCAAATTGAACAACTTGGTTTTCTTGATCTTTCTTTCAATAACTTCACTGGAAGCATAGATTGGAGTATGATTAGTGTCGCAACCGGGATCGCGACGGGACGGCGAAAAATAATTATTTGAAAATTGGAGTCGCCACCAGATTTATTTAAATTGGAAAACCTTGGAAAAACCAATCCTATTCAAGAAAACAATCTTCGAAAACCAGATATGAGTTCGGGAGTCGGTTATGCAAAGGGAAGGATAGGAACTTAATCCTACAGCACCCCTAGTACACCCGTATTTAAACGGTACCTTAGTGAATTGTGCAAATTAAATAATAACCCTTTAAAAAAAAAATTCAAATAAGGAAGATAAAAATTATAATTTAAACACATAAATTAAGGAAAATTAATTTAGCAAAATATTTACAACTTAAACACATTTATTAAGAAAAATTAATTTTGACAAATATATTCACAATTTTAACACATAAATTTAAAAATGATTTACATAAAATATTTATAATTTAACAAATAAATTAAGAAAATTAATTTTGGCAAGTATATTTAAAATTTAAACAAATACATTAAGAAAATTTAGTTTTGGAAAATATATTTACAATCTTAACAACTAATAAATAATTTACACAAAAATATTTACAATTTAAAAATTAATTTTGGCAAGTACATTTAAAATTTAAACAAATACATTAAGAAAATTTAGTTTTGGAAAATATATTTACAATCTTAACAACTAATAAATAATTTACACAAAATGTTTACAATTTGACAAATAAATTAAGAAAAATTAATTTTGGCTTGACAGGAAATAATAACCTGCTCCTACGTATCCTCTGGTGCAATGAGGAACTCAAAGTCACGTAGTTCTATAAAAATACATGAGTGTTCGATTAATTAAAACTGTTTTTAGTTAAAGAACTCATTCTTTGAAAATAAAATACGTCCATGTACAAGATTTAAGTTAGCACTTGGCTGCTCAATAAACCTTTATGATTCAACAATGGTGAAGATAACATTTGCTATTCAATTACCATTATTAATCATTACATAAGAAATTATACTTTTTATTTTTATTTTTCTTATTTTTTTTATTTTTTAAAATGTTTTTATTTACAAGAAAAGAGAAAAATTTTATAATCATCAAACCTAAATGAATTGAAAATCCTAATTTATGATTAAATAATAGCCATATAACTAATCTAAGCAACACATCGATAAACAAAATAATCATAGCATAAAAAAAGCACATCAAGGATCATGACTATCATTTTTATTTTTTTATTTTTTTGAAAGCATTTAGCATAAGAATTCATTCAAAATCAACGAAAACAACTAAATCATTGCTTGGACTTGTTTATTTAATTCTAATCAAATAATTTAAAATAATTGCTAAAACTACATATTACAAATTTTTGGAAAGTTCACTTTGACCCAAATCGAATAAGTATTTGTACTTTTTTAGACATAAAAAATATGGACTAACTAATTGTTCATTTTATTATTATTATTATTTTTTTAAGGCAGCAAAAATAACCTATCCTAAAATGATAAAAAAAAAATCAGCATCCCAAACTAAACTAATGCAACTTGGCCCACGTACAAAACCCAATAATAATAAAGCAGAACTTTGATCGAATAAAAAAAAGGAAATAACATTAAATTAACATAACCTAACTTGTCACCTTACTTTAAAATGCAAACAGGAAGCAAAGAACACCACCGGTGAAACAAGAAATGGAGGTGTTCTTGCAAAGAGGCGAGCTTGCAGCGGTGATGCCAGGAGAGGCGATCAAGGCTTGGTGGTGCGAAGAGCGAGCTCGACAAATGTCGCGTGGAGGTTCTGGTTGTCCTGTTCGCAGCTGATTTCAGCGACGGTCTTCACAACACTGGTAGGCTGATTTGGTGCTGGTTGTGACAGATAGTTGGGCGATGGAGGCAGATCTGGGCACAACAACCATGGCCGATTTCGCGTGAAGCTTCCGTCACAAGGCGGGCTCGTGATCGGGGCTGAGAACTGGAAGTTGGCGGAGCTGATGCAGTCCAGCGTGATTGCTATTCGTGATTGGCAGCGTGGTTGCTGCTCTTCGCGGCCTGTATAGACGCGCACAGGGGAAGCACTACTTGTGGGTTTCAGGTGGTTTCTGGACTTCTATCCTCCTCTTTCATTCTTCCATATTTTTTGATGAAGATGGTATTTTGTTCTCTGATTGGTTTCAATATATTTTTGAAATGTAATGTAATATGTGGATGAGGTTGAGTTTTCAAAGGGATGATAATTTTTGGTGATTAATGAGTAAAGGTATGGTTGAAATGGTGATTTGTTTTTTTGATGAAGAGGACTGTGATGACAGTAAAAATGGTTTGATGATGAGATTAATTATTTAGAGATGATGGTGATGGCTCGATGAGAAAGTGAGGGTGAGGGTGATGATGATTATTGCGGTCAAGGCTGGGTATATTGGCTAAGTCAAATGCTGATGAAGATGGTTTGATGAGAATGATGGGTTTTAAGTGAAGTATGGGAATGTAGTTGTGGTGGTGAAGATGGGAATATAGTGGCTTGACAATGATGAGGGGATGAAGGTTCTGTTTTGTTTTCAATGGAGGAGAGGAATGGTTTATGCACTGATGATAATGATAGGGGTTAAAGAATTGTGGTTTGTGATTGATGAAGAAGACGGGGCATGAAAGTTGGTTAATACAAGGCTCAGCTCAAATAATAATAATAAAAAAAAACGTGGAGAGGGTGAAGATGCTTGTATCCTCTTGCTGAAATTAGCTCTCCCGTCAATCTCTCTGGTTCTTGCTTTGAAAATTCATTTTTCTCTCTGTGTGTGTGTGATCTTGGTTGAAAGTTAGCTCCCTCTCTGTCTCAGTTCTCTCTGTGTTCTCTAAGAATTCTTCTCCTCCCTTTCTCTGTGCCCCCCCTTTTTTTTTATACACACTGCCGAATTAAATGCGTTGATATTGACAGCCAAGAAATTAAATGCATTGATCCCGACAGAGCATTGAATGCGATTCTTTGCACTGCAATTTTCAACTTTGATCACTGCTGAAATTAAATGCGGTCCTGTGCACCTTTTGACTTTTTTTTTTTATTCATTTTTATTATTTTTTTATTTTGTTTTTCTTTAACTTGATCAGGCACGGAGAGGTTGATTTTTTTTCTTTTTTTTTTCTTTTTTTTGTTAACAATGCAAAGGGCTAAAAAGAAAAAGAAAGAAAAGAAAAAAAAAATATTCAAAACAAAATGGGTTTATTATTATTTATTTATTTCTTATACAAAATGGACTTGAAATAAAAATACTATAAAGAAAGGTAAGATCAAATATGTTGGAAATTTTTATTTTGGACCGAACAAAATTGGGTGTTCACAATTAGCAAACCAGTTGGGCTTTCTATACTTGTACTTTCGGGGAATAATCTGTCAAGTTTGGATGCAACAAAAATGCACTCTTCTTTTTCATTATTTCCCAATTTGACCAATGTATATTTGGAATCTTGTAAGTTGACAACATTTCCTCAGTTCTTGAAAAATCAATCAGGGATATCAGTCCTTCACCTCTCAAATAACCATATTACCGGCACTATACCCCATTGGATTTCAAAACTTAGCTATCTTCAGTACTTCAATATTTCCAACAATTTTTTGACCAATTGGGAGGAACCTTTGCTAAGCAATATTTCTTTTTTGGATACCCTTGATCTTCATTCCAACAATCTTTGTGAACCACTTCCTGCTCTGCCGCCATACCTCGCCTATTTAGATTATTCGAGAAACAATTTGAGCTTGGGTATCCCGCAATCAATATGTAATGCCTCAGACCTTAGATTTCTCGATCTCTCTAATAATGCTTTGACCGGCACAATTCCACAATGCTTGATTACAGCGAATAATGGAGCCCTTACCGGGCTAAATTTGGAGAGAAACAAACTCAGTGGAACTATTAAAACATTTCCTGGCTTTTGTGGATTGAGATCGTTACATCTAAATGGCAATTTTCTACGAGGAAAGCTTCCATATCTGGTTAACTGTACCATGTTAGAAGTTTTAGATCTTGGAGAGAACCAGATAGAAGACCAGTTCCCTTGTTGGTTGCAGAGCACACCCACGTTGCATGTTCTTATTTTGCGGTCCAACAAATTACATGGCTCCCTCAAATGTCAAAGAACCCATGTAGGATGGCCACTTGTTCAAATTTTTGACCTCTCATTCAACAGTTTTGGTGGTAAAATTCCGCCCTCATTCTTTGAAACCTGGAAAGCAATGATGGTTGGTGAAAATGATGAGACAAGTAGAAACTTATCCCAGTTGGTTCAAGGTCCTTTGTTTGAAGACGTAGAAGTCATCAGGGATTTTGGTTATTTTGGCCATCCGGACAAAGTGACAGTTACAAGCAAACAACAAGAAATGGAGCTGGTAAAGATCCTAACTATTTTCACTGCTATTGACATATCAAACAACCAATTTGATGGATCAATTCCTGAAGATCTTGGACAACTACATGCATTACACATACTTAACCTATCACATAATGCTTTCTCGGGTTATATCCCATCATCTCTAGGAAATCTAAAAGATCTGGAGTCTTCGGACTTGTCAAATAACAATTTGAGCGGAGAAATTCCCAGAGAGCTAGCAAGCTTGTCTTTTCTTGAAGTCTTGAACCTCTCATACAATCATCTAGTGGGAAAAATTCTAACTGGCACCCAAATTCAATCATTTGATGCATCTTCATTCAAAGGCAATGATAGGCTATGTGGACCTCCATTGACACTCAATTGCAGCAGTGACGAAGTCCCAGGGACATCACCTGTGGCATCAAATTCCAATGAAGAGAGTTCCATTGGTTGGAATTTTATAGCTGCTGAACTTGGATTTGCTACTTCGATTGGAATAATTGTCTTGCTTCTTGTGTTCCGTGAAGCCTGGAGGATATGGTACTGGGAAAGGGTGGATAACATACTCTACCACATCTTTCCTCAGTTGGACTTTGTTATTGAGCGCCACAGTGGACGATGTTACAGAGTTCTACGGTGGAAGGCATATTGAATCGGTTACATGAGGTATGTAATTAAGAATACGTTATTATCACCAGTAGTTCACTACTTAATGTGCATAGTATGTGGAAGAATGATAGCTTAAGAGATGTAACAAAGTGTATAACATAAATAATGTTTAATCACAAAAAGATGAGCAAACATGACAGAGGTCAAGAAACATCAAAAGGGAAGAGCCAAAACACAAGTGTTAATCACATTGGCCTTATAAGGGTGGTCAATAAATTTTATAAATGTGTCTAAATTCAATACTGTTTATTTACTCAAACTGGAAATCTAAACACATTAAACTGTAATTATTTATTTTACGGTTTTCCCCCACTCTTAGTTGTGGGGCTGATATGTTAATTTTTGGGTTCTTGTAGATCAAGCTTAGTTTTCTAATCGCTACTGCTACTGGTAGGAACATGGATGAAATGCAAAGGGTGCTGGAGTCTTTGCAGAAGCCCTCGAAATTCAAGTTTGATGTGCTATTTGAAGGAGCTTCTTCAGATGTGCCGAATATAAATGTCACCGAAGTTAATTTAAACGTCTTGTTGAAGTACTCTTCTATGTGTTGGCTTCTTGTCATGTTTTATATAAATAGCGATACAGCATGTGTACTTTTGTTGATTGTGGACTTTTTGTCTACTTCTTTCATGCTGAAAAATCCTCAACTATAAGTTTTAATTTAAACTAGTTTATTCGTCCATTGTCACATTACCTTGTTTTGAGGCCTTAACACCTTGTTACTTATTTGGAAGAGCAAAAATAAATCGAACAGCTAGTGGAAAAGGGGTACATTAGCAACAAACATTATGATCTAGACCAATCTATAACATGGAATTTAATTGTTCATGAGCATGAATTTATTGTCAAACGTAAGCAGTATAGTGGAGCACTGTATACATATTGCCTGCTTGCTGGAGCTTTCACCAGCAGCCAAGGCTAACAAGGTGAAATAGAAGGAGAAATATCACCTTTGTACTGGAAGTAATGTAGTCATGGAGCAACAACTACTTAATTCATTTAATTTCTCTCCAGCCATAATGGTAATCCTTACATACAGGAAGCAAAAAGCATTTCGAGTCGATACATGGAATTTCAACTAGAGTGCTTGTAAATTTTAATTCTATTAATATTATTCTTAGGGAGTTTGGTACTATGCATAATATACAGAGAAATACATCTCAACAGAAACACAAGTAAAAGGGTTAGTCAATCCATTCAAGTCTGATATCATTTAAAAGTTTTACTTTACTAAAATCAATTTTATTTTAATTTTTTTTGCCAATTAAGCATTTTCAAGTCCAGCAGGTGCATCTGCACCCAATAACATTAAACTTAACCTTTTGACGGCACTACTTACTATACTACACTTCAGTCGAAAGAAGCCACAAACAATTTTTAAAGAAAAATTGGCAAAACGAATCTTTGGATCTGTTTACTATGGCAAAACGGGA
The DNA here is from genome assembly GCA_031216105.1 of Dalbergia cultrata. Lineage (NCBI taxonomy): Eukaryota > Viridiplantae > Streptophyta > Magnoliopsida > Fabales > Fabaceae > Dalbergia > Dalbergia cultrata. Next base: position 11,548,604 of record CM062351.1, on the reverse strand, counting down.
TATGAAACAGTTCTGTTAGATAAAATTTTCTTTTTTGGGTACAGCTTAGATAAAAGATTTTATCTGCAGAAAAGCATATGGACAAAACTTTTACCTACAGTATTTATTTTGGGTCAAAACCATCTCCAAACTTCCCATGTTTTTGGTCTGAAATAGATACTAAAGCACACAGATAAGACCTAACCAAAGAAAAAAGGACACAAGTTAGCTGCCCAAGGACCATCCTATATCCAAGGAAAGAAACATCTAACGAAAAGGCCCAACCAAGGTACTGGACATTCCGCGCGTGGGTGGCAGAGACTCGAAAATCGGAAGAAGCTTCTTGCTTGAAACAAAGTCATCCTCCACTGTCAAAATCAAGGACCAAACAAACGACAAAGAGTCTCAGCTTTCCAATTGGAAGATAGGGGAAATTTTCAAAGCTTTTCATACTCAGAGACTTGTATGTTTTTGTCCTTTTAACATTTTGTGATTTTCTATTTGCAGGTTGTTCTCGTCTTTCTGTCTCTTTTTTTCCCACACTTTCTTTACGATTCTTAACGTAGTAGTTAAGGTATTAAGTTGTTAACGATTTTTTTTTTTTTATCCAATGATGTGAGAGAATTAAAGATTTTTCTTCCCATGATATGATAGTCAGAAATCATAACTGTGTTTTTACATCTTACCTTGACTTTAAGGATAACAAGTGATGAATTTTCTCACTTTTATGACTTAGCGTAACTTATTTGTTACGTGAGATTTCACTGTTCATGCTTGAATTCCTAACACTCCACCGTAATTTTCGGCGAGTCATTGCTTGCTCCAAAGTCCAGTGGCTCCGGTCTCCATTCCACGCATGTCTTATTATTCAGCTGGACACATTTTTTTACTACCCTCTATTAAAACCAGGCCATTTGTACATTCTGCATTACAGAACATTCGAAAGATTTGTTGCAAGTTGCTAGTGTTTGTGTCTTAATTCAACAATGAGAATTCCAAAAGCCACATGGCTTTTAGCGTCGCTGTTTTGCTACTTGCACTGTTGCAGTTGTGTGTTCGTGGTGTCTGCCTTGTGTCTTGACGAACAAGTATCATGGTGGCTTCTATGTTGGTCCGAACCGTCTTTAGGACCATCTAATGGCCCACTTTTTCAAACCATTGTATTTTATCAAAATGGCCAAGATTTAATGATATAATTATTTCGGTAAATAATATCAAACACACTTAAGGTTTGAAGTCATTATAATCCATCCTATTCTTCTACAAATATGGTATTCCATCACATTTCTATTACTAAACTCATTTGTTTTTTTTTTTATATTCATTAAACGCATCTTTTTCTTAATTCATATAATAAAAATTATAAAATAAATCTAAAAATTCATTAAACTCATCTTTTCCTTAATTCCTTAATGCACATATTTCCTGATATACATATTTGTATATCATAGTAGGAGATTTTGAAGTGAATGGAAATATAATTCTTTTCGCCAGCTTTCAAGATAAATCAACGAGTTCAGTGGCATTCTTTTCACTATGACATTGTCACATCATCAACATTTTCTGTGCTTTCTTTTACTACTCCCCCTTTTGTCATCAAAGGGACTCACTAAACCTGAAATGTTAGCACAATAGATAAAAGAAAGACAAACTAATATGCAGCAAGTATCAAGATATTCAATAAGTTTTCAGATTAAAAATTAGAGGCATAATAAACAAATATGATAAAATATCATATTGGTGAGTGCAAGCAGCATGAGTATATTTAAAATAAATAAATATATATATAAGTGCAGCAAACATACTTCATTATTGGACAAGTATAAATATCCCAATTGCTAATGTAGCAATTTATCATGAAATATCTGTATATGCTTCTCCCACTTTGAATAGCTCTCATATGCTATTATAGTATTTCAACACCAATATTGATCACCATATTGTTTCTCTCCCTTAGTGTTATCAAAGGGAGGATAAACTTGCAAGATGATGGCGATAATAGATTAGAATAGACAAACAAAAAATGACTGCAATATAGATAAGGAGCACAATGTATATGTTATACAGTCATTCTAACATTACTAGGCAGTAAGAATAATATTTTTCAAAGCCCAAAGCTAAATTCATTCCAAGTGTTATGAGAAATGCTGCATGAATAATCAAAGAGAATGAAATTAGAAAGCATGGTTGTAGAGCAAGAAATAATAGGCTTTGCCGTTAGAGAGTAGGTACCAAAAATGTCTCCAAATTCTGCAGGAGACATTTAAAATGCAAAAACAGAACCTGTACAAGAAAGGTCATCAATGAGAGCTCAACAATTTATATCTAGATAATGGTGTTCCTCCAGCAATTTTCCTCACAAATTCATCAATATGATTCTCTAGATTTGAAAATGAACCAATATATAGAGTAGAAGAGATATTCTTGAGCTCATTTCTTATTTTCACAAGAACTAGGAATGGTTAAGGGTCAATAGATATATCTGAACTATCATCCTAGTTTCCATTTTCTTTTTTTTGAAAAAAGGAATTCCAGGAGAAGATTTTTTAGAGACTCAATTATGCATATCTTGACTCATGCATAAAATCTTTAAGCAATCTTAATCAATTAATGAGTCAATTATCGCATCAATTTAAAATATTTGTTAGTATCATATATAGAGTCATATGTCAGCACACAGGACAATTTATTTGCATGCTCTCAAAATAGTAGCAGCAACAAGTAATAAACAAAATGGAATACATAGTGGAAGCAATGTCCATCACAATTAATTCTTTTCTTTCATTTACATAAAAATAGAAATTCTTCCCATTTGATAGTACCCTCATAGCACACATAAAAATCTTCCCATTTTGTCGAGTATGACATGAAGAACAACGAAATGTGCAAAAGGGAAACCAAATATAATGAAATAATGTGCCAATAATCTCTCAAGCGTGAAGTGGGAAAGAGAATAAGGTAATAGGCTTTTCATTGAGATTTAAATAATATGAACCTAAGTCCAAAGGTGATAACATTAGAAACAATAATAGCTATTTGGGCCAAGAAAACAAGCAACTTTTTCAGAGAGTAATACTAGAAAAATCCAAACTTATTTTCATCCCATTTATGAGACAAAGAGAATAAACAAAACAATCCATGGAAGCATAAACTTTAGATCACATAATTTTATACCATAAAAAATACTCAGGATATTCACTAAACCACAAAGCTATCATTAAAAGCACATTAACAAGAAGGTTATGCTATTAAGCCAAAGGAGTAATTTCAGAAATTTCAAATTAAGAGAATCAAAACTCAATGGGTTACATGTAATTTCTTTCAACTGTGTCTAATGTGAAAATATTCAACACTTGGCTTATGAAATGTTTGTTCTCAACAACTTAGATCACAAATATCAAACCCAATTTAGTACAATGGTATTGAACAAGCTTATTAGTTTACAAAGCATTCATTTCAAAAACGTTAAGCAGTTCATCAACTCTGTTTTTATCACGCAAAGCCCTTCCTCCAATAATTAACCGATCAACATATCTGCAAAATGATTTTTAGAACATATAGAGCATGCTTCACTGTCCCTATTCTAAAAGAGTTCAAATAAATCATATCTCATAGGTGCTGGAGTGATGCATTGGATTTTCAATAAATAGCACTCATGTCATCATAACGTAAAGCAATGTAATCACAACATGATTTGAATATACCATTGATGCTTTATCAAAAGAGGTTGAGAGTGACAAACTTTATGTAGCCATGTATCTTGCCTTAGCAATGAATAACACAACAATGCTTTGTCTCTTGCTAGTCCATGAGACCAAAGGTTGTTCAAGGTAAATAGCCATTGTTGCTTAACTTTATTATCTGCATGGTCTACAAAATCCCACTAGATCAAGCATATTAGTTTGGGATATCATAATCCAAGTCTTTGAATTTCAACCAAGTATAAAAAATATTTTGACTTGTTTCAAGTGATATTCTTTAAGACTTGTTAGAATGTTTGAGCATAAACCAAACAATTTGAAATAGTTTAGCAATTCGATCATGCCTTTGTGCCTTTCTTGTTTATTTTCTTACCATTTTCATCCTTTAGTATTTTGATGGAAAGGTGCTTAGGTGTAGTCATTGGTTTTGGCAAACTTATTCCACAACACCATGATGTATCTTTCTTGACTAATGTGTTTAGAAGATTGCTTTTCATCTAGCTCCAACAAGATGATAACTCACTCACCATGCAAATGCTATAATTTCAAATATCTCATGGTAACATATATTATGTGGCTCACATCATATTTAAAGAGGTTAACTGATTCATAGCATTAAGAGCCACAAGGATGAACATTGAGAGCATGAAATTGCACACTTCATCAAATATTTTGTAGCAAACAACTATATCTCATTTATGACATGCATTGAGTATCTTGATCACTTAAGGTTTAGCATAACCAATACATTTCATTTATTCCAAATTTAGAAATGTCAAATTAAAAGAGAATCACCTGTTTGGATCCTTAATACATTGATGTAATTACAATGTAAATGTTTATGCAACAATGTCATCACACACTATGCACACGGGGCCTTTTAGAGACAAAATTATGCATAATTTCTTTAACCACTATAACCCAAATTAGAACAGAGAAATATGCCAAAATGATTTTGCTTGGATAATCAAATCGTGAACATGAGAAAAGTTTAAATGTTTTATGCAACAAATGTGCAGAGCATACATGAATCGAGCACGCAAGGAAGTTTTAAATACTCATATTTTGGACAGCAAATTTGATCTATTTTAAACTAGTTTGGATAATCAAAAAGCACTTAAAATATATTCCAACCATGAATATAAGCACATGAGCAATTGTTATGTAGTAGCCATTTTGAGCAATCATGTATTATGCAAATGATGATGCCTTTGTGACTCAAACTTTGAATACCTGATGAATTTCAATTTAAATTAATCCAAAACATCAAAACATTCATATGAGAGGCTTTTTTTAGGCCATTTGCATATGCATATAAATAAAATCATGCAGCACACAAGTGAAGTTCGCACAAGTCTATAAAATCAATCAATCAAGTACACCATATAGTTAAATCTCTGACACATTATAATTTTTTACTGCAGATTCAAAATATAAAAAATATTCAAGATTGACTTGTTTGAATATCTTGGACAAGGGTGGATACACAATAAACATGTTTATGCAGCAATCTGAACTTTATGCTCAAATACTATACACAAGAGGGTGTGCTTAGAGGCTAAATTTTGCATAATTTCTTTGTAATATTTTGCGCCATCTTAGAGCTGAAAACACTCAAATTTTGGGCAACCAATTCAATTCATTTCACACAAGTTTAGATCATTTAAATCGAGGCAAATCAAAGTTGCAACACACAATAAGCTCAGAAAATATATATTCTACAACAAAATATGCAGTGAGCAAATAAGATGGCTAAGGACGATGATGCAATGACATAAGGATTTGAGAGAGCAGATTTTGCATAGACATTTCTTAAGACCACAAATCACATTAGATGATTTAAATAAGTGAACCAAACTTGTTTGGCCCCACACATGCATAGTTTTTAGGTTTCAAAATGAGGTTTGCAGCACATACATATCATGATATAATTGAAATCGTGGTTTGAATCATTCAAGTGTTATAGCCCATCCAATTTTATTTCCAACAAGGGTAGAGTCTTAGATCATTCAAGAACATTTTTTTTTAGCAAGGTAAATCATGAAAAAATAGATTATGCAAAGAATAATGTGAAGATTTTTCATGCCATTGTACAAAGCACAGTACACTATATGTCATTAGCTTATGAAAAATTGGGACATTGATGATATAATCTTTTTCAAAATACATCTTCAACATGTCAAATTGATTTATAATGTAAAAGAGAGTCAAAACAAACTTCTTCACACAATCAAAGTATGAACAAAGATCATATAGACATTTTGGGCATCAAATACATTTTATCATGCTCGAGAATTAGGTACAAAAAAAAAAACCAAAGAGATATATATGTGTACCAACTAATTTAAACAAATTTCAAACTTAATTTTAAGTGTTAAATGCTCAATGAGGTGGATCAAACTGAGTCCAAACAGATTTATGGGAATACAACACTCAAACTAGCAAGAAATGAAGGGCTTGGAATACTTGAATATTTTCCAAGTAAGTGGATGCACTTCATTTTGTTCCAAACATCATCAACACTTACAAAGAATACGTTTGAAAAATTTTCAGATGATAAATGACAACATTTATGTAGAAAAAATGGAATACGTTATTAATAAATAAAAAAACTTTGAGTCCTCAGGAACGGTACATAACATATTTAGCATTTTAGACCATTCAAAACATAATAGTGTGATAAAATGTGTTTGTTATAAGAATAGAACAAAACTTTACAATTGTAGAGATTTGTATATCAAATAGACAAATGAATTTGAATATGATACAAAGTGGTGATCATGAGTTCACACATATAGCATCAAGCATTTTGATCACAGCCCTTAATCACTTATCACAAATGGACGTTAAAGAAAGTTTCTTTGACCAACTAGACATTAATTTAGCACCATCACAATTTAAACTTCAAGAAGGTTGAAAGCAAACATGACCAGATCTATTGAACAAAGCACTTTATAATCTTTTCTCAAAATGCAAGATTTTCTTCTTGAAAGAATATAAGATGTAGAAATCTCACTCAACAAGCTCAAATAGTTTCTTATCATTTTAAAACATAAGAGCATGATCAAATAGACATGTGTATCATATAGATCAAGGAGAAATGCATATAAATGTTTATCCAATAACACAAGATGTCATAGAGAATACATAGAGATAATTAATCAAGAAGCATATATTTTTACCCAAATAATGAATGTTAGTTACAAACAGTAATAGGAAAAATTAATTGAATGAGGTAACAGAAACTCCCTTTTTGTGGACAAGAGCCATTGTAGATCCTTGGATCTTTTTCTCCTAACTGTTAAGCTTGACCACTAGAGACCATAGCTCTGATACCAATTGATGGTACTAGGTCACTTGAGAAGGGGGATTGAATCAAGTGTCATTTTAAAACTTTCTACACACTCAACAAACAATTCAAAAGCTTTTAAGCAATGTCTCATGTTGACACAGAAGATGGTCTGACAAATGTCTCCTAAAACTCCCAGAAACTGAGTTCTCAGAACATATTTTAAAACAAAGCCCTTTTAATGCTAATGTAAAACATATTTTAAGGAAAAGTTTTAGATGGCTATATAAGAACATATTTGAACAAATAAATGAAGAAAATAAATAACAGAGAATATATGCTATCAGAAGAGAAAGGAAGAGGAGCTTGTACAAGGTATTTATACTGGTTCGATTCCCTAACATTGAACCTACATCTAGTCCTCACCTAAGGTGAGAGTTTGTCACGACCCAATCTCAGGCCGTGACCGGCGCTTAGGCTAGATGAACTCATTTAGCCTGGCAAGCCTAAAGACATGATTTCACTAAAACAAATCTCAAACTTAGCTAACTTGGCTTCCGAAATTTCGGCAGCATCTCCCCTAAAAATTGAACAATCCATAAATCAAATTTAACCTGTTAGACAAAGTAATATCATAATCCAAGTTCAACAACCAGTACATTCCAGTATTTTTAATTACTGACATAATAAGGACCAATTATACAAGAATCATGCTTAGCTCTTGCTCATACACATAATCAAAATACCCAACCTAGGTCCTATAGCTGCAAAATATACTAGAGTCAACAATAGAAAGCCTCAACTGACCACAGAGGCCTACCAAAAAGAATATCCTGGGTCAACAGCAATCCCAGGACCTGCTACTCAGCTACCTGAAAATCTGGAAGGAAAGGGAGGGGTGAGTCCAACAGACCCAGTGAGGACTATAACCAAAGTGGACAAGAAGGAGAAACCAACCAACGCACGAGCATTTAAAATGAAACGAAGTAGCTTGTAAATCATACAAAATTTCTAAAACTCATGAATGAGAGTAATAGTTCATAATTTTCATATTTTTTCTATAGTCTTAACAAAGTACCTTTCGAATCTTCATTTTTAAATAAAATCGCAAAATAGTTACTAAATACATTTTCTCACTATTCTTGCCAATTGCTCACTTGTCCAATAAAAATTAACTTCAACATCCAATACTCAATTTCTCATGAGGGTTACATAAGAAGCATAAATTTTATTTGGGTAGAAATCTCAACCCATCAATCATAAGATTTATCATTTCTCAAATATCTCACTAAGAGAAACTATGTGCACATAGGCCGTTATATCTCTTCGCTACGGCAAGCGGTAAAGCCATTATATCTCTTCGCTATGGCGAGCGGTATTGCCGTTATATCTCTTCGCTACGGCTAGCGGTATGGCCATTAATTCTCTTCGCTATGGCTAGCGGAAATTCCATCTTAGAACCCATCATGGTTTTTCTTAAATAAAGTTTCATCAAACATAATTCAGAAATTTAAAATTCAATCTTCATATAAATCCAACCTTACAAGTATCAATATAATAAATTCTTCCAATGCACATTGAAACAATATATATATAGCAAAAATTATGGCATTAGTAAAATCGACAAAGAGAGTTAGTAATAATCTCAATCAAGTTATATTTGATAACCATTATATCAAAGAAAATCAATCAATCAAGCTTACCAAATAATTCAAGTAGCTTAGAATAAATATATATTTTTTCTTTTATTAATGTAACAATATAGTTTCTCCCATAAATAATTTAAAACAGTGCCACTATGTAAATAGCCACTCACAGTACAACAGAATCAACTAGGTCTCTCCCTGACAGCTCCGGAGGGAGTAGCTCGCTCCACGTCAACATAATCTAGCAAATATAAGCATTTTGAAGGGTTTAAATAATTTATTTCACAACAATTTATCAATTAGAGAGCTCATTGAACAAAACCCCCAATTTGTGGAATCTAGGATTCCTAAGGGGTAGAGAAAGCTCAAGTTTTGACACTACCCACTACAACATATTAATAATAGAACTTCTAATCACTATATTTATACCTAAAATACCAAACATATACCTATCCATCATTTTTGAGAACTCACTAATTCTTAATATACTCCAAAATAACAAAGAAAAGAAATAAGATTGAGATTAGAGTTTTACCTTAAATTTTTTGAAGCTAGTGGTATCAAGTTTTGATGACAAAAATTAACCACTATGTGATTTGGTGGTTGAAAGTGGAAAAGAAAAAAAAAATGAAAAAAGAGAGAAGAAGAACGAGGAAGAAGAAGTGGAGAAGAAGAACGAAGAAGAAGAAGCGGACAGAGAAGGGGAGAGAGCATGAGAGAGTTTCCTTTTTTTTTTTTCTTTTGTGGGGGAGGGGTTACGGTGACTTAAGCCACCTCCCCCCTTTTCATTTTTTTTTAAAAAAGATTGGAAATAAAATTCCAAAACTACCCTCACTTAAAATTGTTTTTCCATCTCTCCCTAAAAGAAAAACACGGTTTGACAGAGTTCCACTAAAATCAAAAGTTTTACAAAACAATTACAAATAAATAGTGCTTCACACAAAACCCAAGTGTAAGTATGTGATGACCAAAAAAAAAAATTATTTTGACTGAGAACCACCGTGCACCTTAAGTGGTAAAAACCACTATAAGTCTCTCTCTTTTCTTTTAATTCTCTCTTTCTCTCTTCTTGACTCACTCTCCCATAAACTTCCTTCCCTTTCTTCTCTTTCTTTTCTTCTTTTCTTTCTTCCTTTCCCGTAGCTCTCTCTTCTCCCTTCCCATAATTCTTGTTCATTTTTTTTAGCTTCCTTCTTCAAAAAAAATATTACCACCACCTCCACTATCATCATCTCCTCCTCCTCTCCATGACCTCCTCTCTCTTTCCCTCTCTTTTACTCCATTTTTCTCTCTAACTCCATTAGAGAGAATTGAAGATTAGGAAGGTGTTGATGTGATTTTCTTCACTAATTTTACTCTCCAAGTGGTAAGTAAGCTTCTACCATACTTTATTTAAATTATTGAAATTTTTAATTATTTTAGGAATATTGTTAGGTTTCTTAAACCCTTGAATTTGGGGTTTTTTATTGAATTAGCGTTAATTAATGTTAATTGATAGCGTAGTTAGCTCACAAATATTAATATTGTCTTGTTCCCAGAGTGATAGAGCAATCGGACAACAATATTTGAGTTAGTGGCATCAAAGGCATTGTTCTTCGGTTCTTTGAACTAGTAATTGTGAGTAGATAGTGTATCTATAGGTTACTTTATGCATGATAAATAATATAAAATTATATAAAGAGCTGAAAGTATATTGATATAGAAGAAAATAATTTATTTGTCAAAAAGGAGGATTATGTTTGAAGTGAAAAATATATATTTGGAGACCAGAATATGATTATTATGCATATTTAAATAATTTTAGTTAAATTGTAATGAATATTAAATTTTTAAATCATTTTATAAATTATTAAGTTTGAGTTTATTTTGTGCTCATTGTATCTTATATAACATGAGGATGGATTTTTGGTGTTGTAAAAGTATCTTGGAATTGGAATTGTGTTAGAAACATCAATGACTGTATTTATGAGAACTGTTAAGGTCATAATGTGATTGTTATTCTTATTTAAATATTTTTGGGTTGGAATGTAATGAATATTGAATTTTAGAACATTTTATATTAATTATTAAATTTGAGTATATTTTATGTCTAATGTATTTCATATAAAATGAGAATGGATTTTGTGTTGGAAAATATTTTGGAAGTGGAATGTGCATGATTTTGAGAAATTCTAGTTAGCAGGAGGGATGCTAACCTACACATGACTTTTGTTATGTCTGGACTTGTATATGGCTTAAGGCCAACTCTAGTTAGTAGGAGGGATGCTAACCCGTACATAGCTTTTGTCATGTCTGAACTTGTATGGCTGTGAGCCAATCATGTATGGACTTATTATTGTTCTGCTTTGGATAACTTCCCATTATACTTGAAATTATGTGATTATGTAAAGTTATGTTTTCAAGATATCTCATGTTATAGCTATATATGTATATGTTTTATAAGTACATATACATTATTATGTTTATATTGTCCTATGATTGTATTTAGTAAACTATGGATATCCTATCTCTCGCTGAGTTACAAAACTCACCCCGTTGTATTCCATATTTTTCTGAGATCAGGCAGTCTTGGATCTAGTTTTGTTCCTCCGGCTCAGCCTTAGGTGCATTTCAAGTTGGTGAGCCTTCTTGTGAAGGCCTTCATGTTAGAGTTTCATTTTGTTTTAGTCTGTTAGTTTGTTAAATACTCCATATGTCACAGGCAGGGTCCTCGGACTTATATTATGTTTATGTTTAAGAACTAATGACTTAGCTATACAAACTATGTTATGGAAATGATTTGTAAACTTAATTTGGTATTATGTTTGAAATATATGTTGAAATATTGTGTTATGCTGAAAGGGAGCATTCTGAGAATGCTTGATACCCATTTGCTGGAATTTAAATTGTAAATATTGTAGGTTATATTTCAATTTGGGGAATGTTTGAAAAACAGAGGAAACTTTGTCCGTTTTTCTGGAAAATTTGGTGTTTCAAGGCTTGCTAGGGAAGGTGTTCCCTATGCGCTGGTCATGGCTTAAGTTGGGTCGTGATAAAGTAACAACAAAGAGTAGTCTTTGACAAGAGCCTCTTCAAGCTCATCCCAACAATAGTATTTTACAAGAGCCCCTCTAAGCTCACATAAAGAGTAGTCTTTACTAGAGCCTTTCCAAGCTCACCCAAGATTCTTTCAAGAACAAAGGAACCAAATTCCTTAACAAAGGCTCTCACAAAATATGGCTTTTTATCACAAAAGCCCCACAATTAGAACAACCTTTTAAATATTTTCTACCTCTTTCAAAAGAATATGATTACTCACATATAGCAGAAAACAAGATTCACACTTAAGGCTTTTTATCAAATGATTCTTCACAAAATAACTCAGCCGTTTTCTAAATATGATATTGATTCACATAACTCTCAAGAACCACAAATGATAGCACAGGAAGTGCTCTATGAATATGAGCAAAACATGAGAGGAGAGAGAATGTCAACGATATTATTCAATGAAAGCTCTCTATTTCTTTGTTGTGCTTGCTGCCTCAAATGCCTCTTAATATAGAGAAGAAAGCAGACAGTTGAAAGGTATAGGGACAACTGGTACAAGCTACCCATTTTCAATTGTTGGTGAGCTGTCACAAGGTTGGACAGATTTGAATTTTGTCTTTTACTCTTTGTCATTTTCTTCACATGATTTTCTCTTTCTTCTAATAGCTAATGAGTTGTCATTTTTCTAGTACTGGATGTAGCTTTTTCTTAGGGGGTATAGGTTCTTTTGCCTTGATAAAATCATGCTTCCCTCCATAGCATTGATGCCACATCAGATTTATACATTTCAAAAAAAACTTCAATACTGTCAGGCAAATATCTCCCATTTAAATAGAAGATTTTCAGCATCAATGTATTATTTCTCATGTGTTCTATTTGAAACCTAAAACACTAACACACATATTAAAATATCCAATAACAAATGTTTGTCATCACTTAAGATTACATAAGCTAACAGACTTGCTATTTTACTATTCACACCTAAATTTCTAATACTCCTACACTTTCCGCCTTAATTTCCAGCAAGTCAATGCTAGTGTAACATGTGTGAGAGCTCCAAAGTTCAGTCCACGCTTAGGACACGTTTTTATCCTGCATATATAAGAAGCCAGTCCACTTGCACATTCTGTATAACCAAATTAAACATTCAAAAAAAATTGTTGCAAATAGCAAGTGTTGGTGTCTTCAACCATGAGAATTCCAACAGCCACATGGCTTTTGGCATTGCTCTTTTGCTACATGCACCTTTGTAGCCGCCACGTATTTGTGGTGTCTGCCCTGTGTCTTGACGATCAAAGATCATTGTTGCTTAACTTCAAGCATGAACTTGGAGCAGTAAACACTTCTAGAAAAATGAGCACATGGAAGGAAAGCATTGATTGCTGTCAATGGGGTGGTGTAACATGTGACCTTGATGGACATGTTATTGGCCTTGACTTGAGCGAAGAATCTATCTCCGCTAATCTTCACAATTCAAGTAGTCTTTTTGGTCTCCGTCATCTCGAGAACTTGAACTTGGCTTATAATTATTTGCGCTGGCCTGAGGTTACATCTGAATTCAACAACTTGTCAAACTTAACTTACCTGAACTTGTCACGTGTTGCTGAATGGGGGCCAGGGCCAGTTCCAATAGGGATTTCTCAACTCACAAGGTTAGTTACTCTTGATATCTCTGCCTACTATGATGACGATATTGTCAATGCAGATCCTGAGATTCGAGATCTACGAAAGTTTCTCCAAAACCTCACCAAAATTCGACAACTGAATCTAGATGGTGTGAATGTATCTGCTCAAGGACAAGAATGGACTGCTGCTTTGTTGCAAATTCCAACCCTGCAAGAATTAAGCTTGTCACGTTGTAATCTCTTTGGACCCCTTCAACCTTCCTTGGCTATGCTTGAGAATCTCTCGGAGATAAATCTTGCTTCCAACTTATTATCATCTGTGGTGCCAGAAAGCTATGCCAATTTCAAAAACCTGACCTCCCTGAGCCTTTATAATTGTGGATTGATTGGAGTGTTTCCACATAAGATCTTCAAGTTACCAACCTTGTCCTTCATTGACGTATCATTCAATGGTGATCTTCACGGTTCCTTTCCGGATTTCCCAATAGATGGATCTCTCCAGACCTTGTCAGTACGTGACACAAATTTCTCTGGTCCGCTTCCAAATTCTCTAGGTAATTTGAGACACTTATCCTCTCTGGATCTTGCTGGATCTCAATTTAATGGAACAATACCTTCCACTCACTTTGAAGGCCTTATGAACTTGAATGATATTTACTTACAGAATAATCTCTTCACTGGAAGGATTCCACTTTCTATATTCATGCTCCCATCATTGTGGAATGCGGATTTTTCCAATAATAAATTTGAGGGTGAGCTAAATGTTTCCATGGAAGCCACCCTTGGGATCCGAAGTCTTGATTTGAGCAGAAATTATTTAGAAGGGACTATTCCTATGTCACTTGTTAATATTGAACACCTTGATCTTTCTTTCAATAACTTCACTGGAAGCATAGATTGGAGTTTGATTAGCAAGCCAGTTGGGCTTTATATACTTGTACTCTCGGGGAATAATCTGTCAAGTATGGATGCAACAAAAATGCACTCTTCTTTTTCATTATTTCCCAATTTGACCGAGGTATATTTGGAATCTTGTAAGTTGACAACATTTCCTCAGTTCTTGAAAAATCAATCAGAGATATCAATCCTTGACCTCTCAAATAACCATATTACTGGCACTATACCCCATTGGATTTCAAAACTCAGCAATCTTCAGCACTTCAATATTTCCAACAATTTTTTGACCAATTGGGAGGAACCTTTGCTAAGCAATATTTCTTCTTTGGAGACCCTTGATCTTCATTCCAACAATCTTTGTGAACCACTTCCTGCTCTGCCGCCAAACCTCGCCTATTTAGATTATTCGAGAAACAATTTGAGCTTGGGTATCCCACAAAATATTGGAAATTACTTGCTTCATATTGTATTTCTTTCTTTGTCAAACAATTATTTGAATGGGAATATCCCGCAATCAATATGTAATGCTTCAGACCTTGAATTTCTCGATCTCTCCAATAATGCTTTGACTGGCACAGTTCCACAATGCTTGATTACAGCGAATAATGGAACTCCTATCGTGCTAAATTTGGAGAGAAACAAACTCAGTGGAACTATTAAAACATTTCCTGGCTTTTGTGGATTAAGATCGCTACATCTAAATGGCAATTTTCTACGAGGAAAGCTTCCATATCTGGTTAACTGTACCATCTTAGAAGTTTTGGATCTTGGAGAGAACCAGATAGAAGACCAATTCCCCTGTTGGTTGCAGAACTCTTAGAATTACTGAAAAAATTGTTGGAATTACTGAAAAATTTTGAAAATTGAAAAACTGAAAACCGAAATCAAACGAACTCTTAGAATTACTAAAGTGCTAGAGTTTTCTAGCAAACTCGTGGTCGGTTATTAAACCGGCATGACCATCCTATAAATACTTGGAGCTGGTAGATTGTGTGCGCTTGTGAGAAAATTGGATTGAGGAGTGCATCATCGAGAGAGTTTGAGAGAGTTGATGAGCAAAGTTTAGTGTGCTAGTGTGTAAAGTGTACATAAGTGTTTTAATAAATAATAGAGTATTTTATTTTTAGTGCCTTCCCTGCTCACCACTTATTTCGTTATATAGACAGCATAGCAGCATAATTGATAACAAAATAAGGCATCTTCTAAACGATGTTTCAAACTTTCAATATATTTTAAACCTGGCAATAACATAATTCATTTATTTCAATATGAGTGGGGATTTAACAGCTACGCCTATGAGGTTTCTGTTGCGGAGGAGTACATGAAAATGAAGAAATTCACTCTTGTATTATTTGGAAATATAAAGGCTGTTTGGAAGTGTTTTTGTTCTGAAATTTTTAAAACTGTTTTATAAAACAAATGTAACTTTCATGTTTTACTTTTCATTTAAAATTTCAATTATAGAAATGTTTTTTTAAAAGACTATTATGTTTTAGTTCTGGACTGAGAATGATGTTGCTTTGGTCATCTATTCTTTAGCTGATATATGCAATTGTACATTTTGTGTTTTAGGTTGGGATCTCCTTGATGTGTCTTGGGTAGAAGCGGTTCAGCATCGTTACCAGGAGAATGAAGTTCAAAAATCTTTTCAAAGTACTACAATATCATTATTAGCCTTTGGAATTTGCATGGTCTTTTTCAGTATCAACTACTTCGGATTGTTAGTGAACTTCTTCAATCTTTTTTGTCTTATTGTAACACTAAGCAGCTTTTAGTATATTTTGGTATATTTTCTTTGTTTTAATTTGTTGAAAATTAGTTAAATAACCTATCTCTTCTCTTTAGAGATATAATTTTTTTCTCCACCTAAACTTTCTATAAAACAAGATATTGATCTAATTGCATAGCATACTATAGCTGTAAAAAACCGTTGCCTAAGATAAAGGTAAGAGACATTAGTTTTTAAAAAGAAGAAAACAGGATGATATTTCAAAAAATGAATCTCGAAAGACAACAATCGATATGGTTGATAAAAACGTTGCCTAAAATTAGTAATAGATACAACTCAAAATGATGTCTATTAGAACGTGTTGCCTAAAGTGTAATGCAGAATCAATGTATTTTCAACATTGTTGTAGTTGAGCTTAAAATACAACATTGGATAAACATAGCATAATCCGTCGAGACTCTCAATGGTCACACTCATCAACTATTTTTTTCCCCATAGGTCAAGCATTCGAATTCATTTTGGTTTACTGAGTAAACTCTCCTCCGCAAAAAGGTGCATAAAATTATTAAATGTGACAATTTTTTTCCATTCCAACTATAAATATTAATAGGACAATGACAACAGAAACGGTGCAATAAGACGAAAAGAGTCTCAACTCTACAAATTGAAAAAGAGTTTCAGCTTTTCAAATTAAGGAAGATATCTCTTAATTATATCTTTTCAAACTAAGAAAAAGGATTTATTTTTTCTCTTCAGATTTTAAGATTTCTTAACTATAATTTTTTTTTTACGGGAACTTTATTTTATTTATAAGAGCTTCCAAGGACTTTTCCTTCCGTAACACATCAATTAGAAATCATAACAGTGCATTTATATCTTGTGTGAATTTTCTCACTTATATGATTGGGTGAGATTTCTAACAGTTCATCAGCCTCTTCAATTTCCAGCAAGCCAATGCTAGCTCTAAAGGCCAGTCCACGACGCTTGTGCTATTCAGAAGGACGCGTTTTCATCCCCAGTAAGAAGTCAATCCAGCCATTTGCAGCACCCAAGCATTCAAAAAACTTGTTGCAAATTGCATGCGTTGGTGTCTTCAACAATGAGAATTCCGGCAGCCACATGGCTTTTAGCGTTGTTCTTTTGCTGCATGCACCTTTGCAGCCACGTATTTGTGGTGGCTGCCCTATGTCTTGACGACCAAAGATCATTGTTGCTCAGGTTCAAGGATGAACTTAGAGCAATATATACTTCAAGAAATTAAAATGAGCACATGGAATGAAAGCATTGCTTGCTGTCAATGGAGTACTGGTGTAACTTGTGACCATGATGGACACGTCTTTGGCCTTGACTTGAGTGGCGAACTTGGGCGTGATGACATTACCAATTCAAAGGAGCCCTTTTGGTCTCAGTTATCTCGACAGCTTGAACTTGGCTGAAAATGAATTGTTCTGGCTGGAGGTTTTATCCGAATCTCGAGTGATGAAGTAAATACTTCATACATGTTGAATTGCGTAACGCACTATAATGCTAAAAAGCGTTGTCTAAAATAAAGGCAATAGACATTATTTTTAAAAAAGAAGAAAACAGTATGACATTTTAAAAAATGAATCTCGAAAATAACAATTGATATGGTTGATAAAAATGTTGCCTAAAATTAATATAGACACAACTCAAAAAATGATGTCTATTAGAACATGTTTCCTAAAGTTGAATGTATTTTCAACAGTGATGTAGTTGACCTTAAATACAACATTAGATAGCTATAGTTTGGTGTACAAATGACATCTGAAAAGTGGCATCAATTGTCTGAGGTAGGCCATGTTTTGAAAAACGTTGCCATGGCAAGGCAATGGCAACTTTCTAATCAGAGTTATTGTTTGTTTAGTTTATCTTTGAATTTTAAGTTTCATTTAGCGATTTTTAGTTGATTTTATCTAATAGTTTACTTCAGATAAAATAGGTCTCCCCCCCCCCCCCCCAATTTATATTCGATTTTTTACCATTTATTTTTCTCACTGTCTCACCATACTAACTAAAAATGCACATAGTCCACCTTAGATCCATGTGTCTCACATTAACACTATTTGTGACACATTAGTATTTTTTTTGTCAATTATGTGATGGAATAGTTATTTAAGATTGAATTGAAAATAAATTTGAAAGTTAAGATATCAAATTGAGAAGAAAAAAATGTACGAAACCAAATTGAAAAATTGATAAGGGTAAGAGACTAAAAAGCCTATTTTTCCTTTTGATTTCTTTTGAGTCTTAACAATTATTTTCACGATTTTTTCATAATTAGTCTAATTGTGTATAGTTAATTAGATTTTAATTCATTCATTTATGTTTTAATTATCCGGAGGGGTTACTCATCCGTATTTTACTCAAATTTTCTAATATGCCCTTTCTACTCCCTTTCATAATTAAATCAATAGTTTATCAATGTATCTAATTTTATTAAAACTCAATATTATTAATTTTTTAAAAAGATTTTTGTTTAATATTTCATTGCTTTTTACTTCTGCATTATTTATTTTTTTGAAAAAAGAAATCAAGATTGATTATTCCACTAAGCATAATAACGTATATTTTTTTTCAATTTTAATATTCTATAAATACCATTAAAAATAAAAATAAGTTTAATTATTCTTTTTATGACGTACACTCATACAGAGCACCAGCGGCCCAGTTAATAAATGTTTTATTAACATAGTAAATTATTAACTAAAAAAATATAGTTTGTTAATAAATTCAATTTTAAGTAACATTCACTGTTAATATAAAATATCATATTATTTTATAAGTATAGTGTTTTGCATAACAATTCACGTGACAATATATCATCAGATATTAAAATATTTTTTCCATTTTAATAGTATATAGTAATTTAATATATGATTCATATTATTATGTTACCTTAGTTTTAAAAAATAAAATTTAAAATTATTAGATTAAAATCCATAAATATTAATGTAGTATTGTAATATCCCAGCTTACTTTGTTCTCACTTACCTACTTCTTGAGAAAACGTGACTTAGACGATAAAATTGCTAGATAAAAAATAAATTTTGAAATTACATAATTGTCCTTTGTCAATCTAATTCACTAACAGGATGTGACTTAGACACCCTGTGGATCCGCCTGAGTTAGTTTCTTTATTTATTTTTTCAAATTTTTAATATCAACATAAGCCCAAAATCAACCCAAATTATTTGGTTGGACCTGTGTTGTTGGGTCATTTTACTTTGAAAATTCTTTAGTTGATCACAATAAAACAAAAAGAAGAATTAATTAGATAAAAAAATTACACAAACACGATAAAAAGAAATTCAAACAAGAAATATACAACAAATGTATATATATATATATGTGTGTGTGTGTGTGTGTGTTTACCATGTCTGTATCCTATAATTTTTTGAGTTTGACGTGTCATAAACAAATCCAACTAATCTCTAATACTAACCGAACTCTGACCATACACTCTGGGAATAATTCGCTGTAATTTGGAAGGTACTTACTTGGTTTCTCTTGGTTGGGAGAGTAGGAGTACAACTATATCCTAAATTAAATATTTTTTTTCTAATGTTATAAAAAATATCTTTTTCTAAAAGATAGAACTTATCGCTTTTCAAAAAGGATTTTTTTTTTACTTTTTCCATTAATTCTGCTTTAATTTAAATAAATTATCCAAAAAATATTTTTTTTATTAAGATAATGACATCCAAATGAGTGCACGGACTAAGAAAATTGTCCTTTTTCTTTTGTGCCTTTCACTTTTTAAGATTTTAGCATTGCAGGTGGTGATCTTTTCTTTAGAAAAAAATAGAGTTAAGGTTCATTTTAGTCCTTTACTTTTTATTATTAAGTCATTTTAGTCCCTGACTTTTAAAATGGGTCAAATTAGTCCCAAACATTATAAAATGTGAGTCATTTTAGTCCCTTAATTCAATTGTAGTTAATTTCTATCAATTAAATGATGATTGATAATATTAAGTGATACTTTGACATACTATATGTCATCTAAAGTAAAATATATTTTAAAATGACTTATTTTGATGTTTAAAATTATACAAAATAAGTCATTTAAATATTCATTATACATCATAAATTGACTTATTTTGTACAATTTTAGAAACCAAAATAAACTATTTTAAACTCCATTCTACTTTAGATGACACATGGTATGATAATATGTAACTTAATGTTACATATCATTATCTAATTGATAAAATATTAAATAAAAGTGGAATAAGGGACTAATTTGACTCAAATTTTGTAATGTTGGGGATTGATTTGACTTGTTTTAAAAGTCAGAGACTAAAATGACTCATAAGTGAAAAGTTGGGGACTAAAATGAATATTAACTCAAAAAAATATGGAAAACATAAACTTTCTTTTAAATATTAACGCAAGAGTTGAGGTATGATGACGAGAATGACCCCTTTTATGCTATAAGAGCTTCTAAGGATTTTTCTTCCCTTAATACAAGCTAGTTAGAATCACAACATTGCATTTTCTCACCAATATGACTTCGCATGACTTATTTGTTTGGTGAGATTTCGTTATCCAGACAGCTCGCACTTAAATTTCTGATAGTACACTTTCCTCCTCAATTAATCTCCAGCAAGTCATCGATGCTATAGCTAGCTCCAAAGTCCAGCCGACTTGTCCAATTCAGAAGGACGCGTTTTTGTCCCCAGTAAGAAGCCAATCCATTTGCACATTCTGTACAACCAAATTAAACATTAAAAAATTTGTTGCAAATTGCAAGTGTTGGTGTCTTCAACCATGAGAATTCCAACAGCCACATGGCTTTTAGTGTTGCTGTTTTGCTACATGCACCTTTGCAGCCACGCACTTGTGGTGTCTGCCGCTCTATGTCTTGACGACCAAAGATCATTGTTGCTTAACTTCAAGGATGAACTTGGAGACATATCTACTTCTAGAAAACTGAGCACATGGATGAAAGCATTGCTTGCTGTCAATGGGGTGGTGTAACTTGTGACCATGATGGACATGTTATTGGTCTTGACTTGAGTCGAGAACTTGCGCGTCGTGGAGAACTTGCGCATAGTGAAATTACCAATTCAAGTAGTCTTTTTGGTCTCCGTCATCTCGGGAGCTTGAACTTGGCTTATAATTATTTGTTCTGGCCTGAGGTTACATCCGAATTCAACAAGTTGTCTAACTTAACTTATCTGAACTTGTCATGTGCTGCTTACTTTGAGGGGCCAGTTCCAATAGGGATTTCTCAACTCACAAGGTTAGTTACTCTTGATATCTCATTAGATATTTGTATGATTGCAGATATTCCTGAGATTCGAGATCTCCGAAACTTTCTCCAAAACCTCACCAAAATTAGGCAATTGCATCTAAATGGTGTGAATGTATCTGCTCAAGGACGAGAATGGACTGCTGCTTTGCTGCAAATTCCAACACTACAAGAATTGAGCATGTCACATTGCAGTCTCTTTGGACCCCTTCAACCTTCCTTGGCTATGCTTGAGAATCTCTTGTTGATTAATCTTGATTGGAACTACTTTTCGTCTGCGGTGCCAGAAAGCTATGCCAGTTTCAAAAACTTGACCACCTTGAGTCTTTCTGTATGCGGCTTGACCGGAGTGTTTCCACATAATATTTTCCAGCTACCAACAATGTCCTTCATTGACATATCAGACAACGAGCTTCTTTGTGGTTTCCTTCCAGATTGCCCATTGAGTGGATCTCTCCAGAGCTTGTTAATAGCGGGAACAAATTTCACAGGCCCACTTCCAAATTCTATAGGTCATTTGAGAAACTTATCCACGTTGAGTCTTGGTTCGTCTCAATTTAATGGAACATTGCCCTACTCACTCTCTAATCTCACCCAACTCGTTGAGATAGATTTGTCAGGGAATCGGTTTTTTGGCCCAATTCCACCTTTAGCTATGAGCAGAAAACTCAGATATGTAGCCTTGGCTGTCAACTATCTTAGTGGGGCAATATCTTCCAATCACTTTGAAGGCCTTGTGGATTTGGTCCACATTGACTTGCACAGTAATTTCTTCACGGGGGAGATCCCAACTTCTATATTCATGCTCCCATATCTGGAATATGTGATATTTTCCAGTAACAAATTTGAAGGTCAACTAAATGTCTTTATGAATGTCACCCCTAGTATACAATACCTTGAGTTGGATGAAAATCAATTAGAAGGGTCTATTCCTATATCTTTGTTTCAAATAAAACAACTCAGGGTTCTCAATCTCTCTTTCAATAAGTTTAGTGGAAGCATTGATTTGAGTTTGATTAGCAAGCTAGGAAACTTAAGTGAACTTGACCTTTCAGGCAACAGTTTGTCAATAGTGGATGCAACTGGAACACCCTCTTCCTTTCCATTGTTTCTATTTGGCTTCTTGCAAGATGACAAAATTTCCTCAATTCTTGCAAAATCAATCACTGCTAACACACCTTGACCTCTCAAATAGCCATATTGCTGGTGCTGTTCCCTCCTGGATTTCAAAACTCAAGTCTCTTTGGGTCTTAAATATTTCCAATAATTATCTTACCAATTGGGAAGAACCTTTGCTGAGCAATATGTCTAATTTAAATGTCCTTGATCTTCATTCCAATCATTTCCCCGGCCCACTTCTCTCTCTGCCCCAAGATCTTCTTTATTTGGATTTTTCGAGTAACAATATGAGCTCTGGTATCCCTCCAAGTTTTGGTTATCACCTGTTGCGAACTCAATTTGTGTCTTTATCAGGCAACAATCTACAAGGCAATATTCCAACCTCAATTTGCAGTGCTTCAGGGCTTGAGGTTCTTGACCTATCCAATAATTTTTTGTTTGGCACAATTCCACAATGCTTATTTGCAATGAATGGAACACTTTTTGTGCTAAACTTAGAGAGGAACAAACTCTATGGAACTATTGATACATTTCCCGACTCCTATCGTTTAAGGTCACTACATCTAAACGGCAATTCTCTAGGAGGAAAGTTTCCAAAATATCTGATTAATTGTACCATGTTAGAAGTTTTAGACCTTGGAGATAACAAGATAGAGGATCAATTCCCATGCTGGTTAAAGAACTTAACTAGCTTGCGTGTTCTAATTCTGCAGTCCAACAAATTTCATGGCTTCCTCAAATGTCAAGGAACCCAAGTTGGATGGCCACTTCTTCAAATTTTTGACGTTTCATCTAACAATTTTGGTGGCAGAATTCAACCTTCATTCTTTGAAAGCTGGAATGCAATGATGGCTGTTGAAAATGATGGGAGAAGCAAAAACCTATCCAAGCTAGATCGTCCCCGTCCAATTGAATACAAAATGAATTATGGTACTACTTATTATAGGGACAAAGTGACAGTTACAAGCAAACAACAAGAAATGGAGCTGGTAAAGATCCAAACTATTTTCACAGCTATTGACATATCAAACAACAAATTTGAAGGATCAATTCCAGAAGATCTTGGACAACTGAATGCATTGTATATACTCAACTTATCCCATAATGCTTTATCGGGTCATATTCCATCATCTCTAGGAAATCTGAAAGATCTGGAATCCTTGGACTTGTCAACTAACAAGTTGAGTGGAGAAATTCCTACAGAGCTAGCAAGATTGTCTTTTCTTGAAGTGTTGAACCTCTCATACAATCATCTCGTGGGAAGAATTCCAATAAGTACTCAGATTCAATCATTTGATGCAACATCATTTAGAGGCAATGATGGACTATTGGGCCTCCATTGACCCCCAATTGTTGCGGAGTGCCAGGGACATCATCCGTGGCATCAAGTTCCAATAAAGAAAGCTCCATTGATTGGAATTTTATAGCTTCTGAATTGGGATTTGCTTCTGCGATTGGAATAATTGTCTTGCTTCTTGTGTTCCGTAAAGCCTGTAGGATATGGTACTGGGAAAGCGTGGATAACATACTCTATCGTATCTTCCCTCAGCTGGACTTTGTTATTGAATGTCATGGTGGACAAAGTTACAGAGTTTTAAGGTGGAAGCCATATTAAAATTTTCTGCATAAGGTATGTGAGCATATGTTATTACCAATAATCCACTACAGTTACATTGCATGTTTCCATCGTAGTTTTAAATGAGTCAAAGAATGCATGGCGTAAGATATAGCGAAGTTTATTATGTAAAATGTTAATATGGTTTTGGCCTATTCATATCAATGAACAATGTTTCATGTATTATTTTAGAGCATTGATATTTTAAAAAAATCATAGAAGAGAATTATAATGAGTCCACTATTTGCGGATATTTTCTCACGTTTCATTCCTATTATTTTCTTATAAAATTTCACTTCAGGTTTCACATTGTTGCTCATTTAAATGTCTACATTGTCTTGGGATTATTTTAATGTTTAACATTGTCTTGGGTTTGCTTAGTTTTATGCTTGTTATGCATTATGGTTGGGGCCAATTGAGTGGGAAAACTGAGAAGCATTAGGTTATTTATGCTTGAGACTCTGCACTGCATTTTTTCAATTTCTACTTTGCAACCATAATTTATATCAAGCGTTTCGATGCATGTTGTCCAAGCAATGTAAAGGTTCGAGTTTTGAGGTAGTTTTGTGGTTTTGCCTTAACCATCTATTAGAATATTGCATATCAGTGTTGCTGAGATTAATTTAATAAAGTCACGTTTACTATTTAGATCATATCATACTTCATGTCATGTAAGATTGCTTCATTTCCATGAATTTCAGTAGCGTAGCAGAGACAATGAAACAGAACCAAATATTGATTGTTGTTGTGACTTGTGAGGATGCTAGAGAGGAAGCACAAATTAATTCTTTATACTTTAAATTGGGAAATTACGTACTACCAAAAATAATAGACTAAAAGACACGGGTTTTTTGGGTCTCGAATAAGCTCTGCATTTTCCCTTTAAATATTAACGTCTATTTGAAGGATCTCCATATATTTTATTGGTTAATCACTTGTCCTAATTCTCAAGGTGGCATTGCAATTTGTTCTCGTATGAGGTGGTTGTAGGTTTATAAATTTCTGGTTCATGTTCTTTTAACTAATGTGGTATATATTGGAATGTCAAAATAACACATGGATGTATGTGCCACATTAGATTAGATCTTTTATAAAGTCATTTTCATATTGTACTATTAATATCTGATTATGTTATGTTCATAGGGAACCCAATACGGTAAGAGACTCTGATACTAGAGTTAGGGTGGGGCAGCCCAACAGGGTTACAACTAATGGACTAAGTGAGAGTATCAAAACACCTGACTGGACGTCACATTTTGATCCAAAATCTTAAGGCAATGAATCATGGCTCCTTCCATATTATATACTACTCACTTAGTCCAATTTTAATCAATGTGGGACTTCATCTATCACACTTAACCTCAACAATACGTTCAATATCTGTGACTAACAACTTGTTGTAATCCTATATACTTTTGAAATTGGATTGAGATATTGGCTTGTCACATGTCTTTTTTCCTTTTCTGGTTTCCCTGCGGATGCAGGGCAGCTGAGGCATGGGAAAGGAACAATATAGTTTAGTTTCTATGCCACTGGGTACTTGCATTAAACTTGGAAGTTATTTTCAGGTTCTAGTTGAAACCTTGAAACTATGATGGTTCACCGTCTTATTGAAAATATCAGCACTAAAATAGTGCAATCATCGAATCATCTGAAGCCTTTTAAGCCTAGAGCTGTCTAATATATATGAGAAACACCTAGATTTACTAAAGCGCAAGAGTTGTCCAGCAAACTCATAGTCGGTTGTTAAACCGACATGACCATCCTATAAATGCTTGGTGGGGCTCGTATTTTGTGTGTGCTTGTGAGAAAAGTGAATTAAGGAGTGCATCATCGTGAGTGTTTGGTGAGTAAGAGAGTGGATGAGCAAAGTTTAGTGTGCTAATATTAGTGTTTTAATAAATAATGGAGTATTTTACTTTTAGTGCCTTGCTTGCCCAACACTCATTTCTTTATATAGCTTAGCAGCATAATTGATAACAAAATAAGGCATCTTCTAAGTGATGTTCCAATATATTTCAAACCTGACAATAACATAATTCATTTATTGCAATATGAGTAGGGATTTAACAGCTACGTCTATGAGGTTTCTGCCGGGGAGGCGTACATGAAAATGAAGAAATTCACTCTTGTATTAGAAAATATAGTAACTTTCATGTTTTATTTTTTGTTTAAAATTTCAATTACAGAAATTTTGCTTTAAAAGACTATTATGTTTAGTTCTGGAGTAAGGATGATTGGTCATCAATTCTTTAGCTGATATATGCAATTGTAAATTTTGTGTTTTAGGTTGGGATCTGGTTGATGTGCCTCGGGTTGAAGCGGTTCAGCATCGTTAGCAGGAGAATGAGGTTCAAAAGTCTTTTCAAAATGCCACTATATTTTTATTAGGTTTTTTTTTTTTTTTTGGAATTTGTATGGTGTTTTTCAGTATCAACTATAGCGGATTGTTAGTGAACTTCTGCTATCTTTTTTTTTATTTTATTGTAAACACTAAACAACTTTTAGTATAATTTGGTATATTTTATTTGTTTTAATTTGCTAAAAATAGTTAAATATCTTATCTCTTCTCTTTAGGTATATAGCTTTTTTTTCGACCTAAACTTTCTATAAAAAAAATATTGATCTAATTGCGTAGCGCACTATATAGGTAAAAAATGTTGTCTAAAATAAAGGTAATAGACATTAGTTTTTAAAAAGAAGAAAACTAGATGATATTTCAAAAAATGAATTTCGAAAACAACAATTGATATGGTTGATAAAAACGATGCCTAAAATTAGCATAGATGCAACTCAAAATGATGTCTATTGAAACGTGTTGCCTAAAGTTTAATGTGGAAGCAATGTGTTTTCAACAAATATTGGATAAACGTAGCGTAATCCGCCGAGGCTCTTGGTGGTCACACTCATCAACCATTTTTTGCCCCATTGGTCAAGCATTCAAATTCATTTTTGTATACCTAGTGAACTCTCCCCCGCAAAAAGATGGATAAAATTATTAAATATAACAAAAAAAAATTTTTAACTTCCAAATACAAATATTAATAGGATAATGACCACAGAAATGATCCAACAAGACGAAAAGAGTCTCAACTCTACAAATTAAAAAAGAGTTTTAGCTTTTCAAATTAAGGAAGATCTCTCTTAAATTTTTAATTAGATCTTTTCAAATTCAGAAAAGGATTTAATTTTTTTCACAAAAATCATACCAAAATCTCCAACAGTTCATCTGCCTCCTCAATTTCGATCAAGCCAATGCTATAGCTCCAAAGGCCAGGCCACAACGCTTGTGCCATTCAGAAGGACGCGTTTTCTGTCACGACCCAACTCAGACCATGACCAGTGCATAGGGAATACGTTCCCTTGCAAGCCTTGATATGCAAAATTTTACAGAAAAATGGACAGAGTTTCCTCTATTTTTCGGACATTCCCAATTTTAGAAATATAACATGGATGAAAATAAGATTAAAATACATAATTAGGCTTCAAGCATTTTCAAAATGCGCCCCAGCAACAGAATAATCAACTCAAAATATGCATATTTCAATCCTAATTCTAATATGTAAATTAAATTTAACATTATCCTAAAAATCAAAAGAAAGTTAAGTAAATTCTCAAACTAGTTTCAAATGAAAATTCATAGCCACAAGTATACGTCCAACCATAACTAGAGCTATAGTTCAAAATATAATTCTAAATTTAGTTTACAAATTCCTTCCATATAGCTAAGTCTCAACCACACATGCTTAGGCATAAACATAAACATAATCACAAAACTAAGCATAAACATAAACATAATCACAAAACTAAGCCGAAGACCCTGCCTGTGACATATGGAGCATTAAAACAGTTTTAACAGGTTAAAATTCAAAACAAGATAGGTTCCAAAATACAAAATAGGCCTTCTCAAGAAGGCTCACCAACTTGGAGCTAGGCTATTATTGAGGAGCCACATGATTGGAATCTGCAGCTGCACTTATATTTGGAAAAGAGAGGGAAACAACAAAGTGAGTTTTGCAACTCAGTGGTAGACAGGATATCTATAACCCACATGAGACAATATATAATCAATAAATAAAATAATAATAATTTCATAGCTTATATACAATCAACAACTTTTTTTAGCTAGAGAAGAGATTTTGAAAACAACTAAGTTCTATATAAAAGTATTAGGGAATTGTCAAATCCAGGATAAACAGAAGGATTCACACTCAGGCGGCCATTCCTTCGTGTGATCCTGAAACAGAACGGTCCTACTCAGAGTAGCCGTAAAACAGAAGGATCCAGTGTGTGGTCCTAATCAAACATAGTCAAGATGCACCAAGGCTAACGCCTACTGTCGTTAGCTACAGATCCTATCAGAGATTCTCCCTAAAATATATAATTTTTTTATACATATTATGTTTAATAAATCTTCTACATATCAACAAAAAGGACCATGCCCACTATCCACAATTCATTTTTCTAGTCCATATCATGGGTCAATGGTTTTCAATTATTTCAAATCTATGAAATATCATATTCTTTATAAAATTTCCAAATTTGAAATTATGTCATATTGTCTCATGTGTAAATTTTCAAATAAAACATAAGCTCTACGCATCAGACTTACTTTCACCAAATTTATATAACATGGCCAAATAATTCTCTTTCAACTTCTAATTTACTAAAATACATTTAAAGCTAATTTAGCATAATTAAAAAAAATTATAGACATAATGTCTACTTACAAACGGGTTCAAAGGAACCGAAGAACAACTTCCAAGTGTCACCAATCTAGCTGTTGACGCTCAAATGCTCTATAACTCTATGAATAAGATAAATACAATATTAGTGAGCTAACAATACCATTAATTTATACTAATTAGCCCCCTACACTAGAAAGTCTCAAACCTCTAAGCTTAGGGTCCCTAAACCCCAATCTACAATGAACAACTATATTGAAAGCTTAAAATGATAAATAGAGTGAGATCGACACTTATTCACTATTCTAGAAGGAAGATTAAAGGTAGAGAATGATCACCCACTCACTGCTCTCACCGTTTCTCCCACTTAGAGAGAGAAAATCGCGAGCTAGAGAGAGAGGGGAGAGAGAGCCGCGGTTTTCATGTGATGATGATGATGATAGTAGTTGATGTGGTGTGGAGGTGGTGGTGGTGATGTTAGAGAGTGAAAGGATGAAGGAAAAATGGAGGAAAATAAAGAAGAAATGAGAGGAAGAAGAAAAAGAAATGGAGGAAGGAGGCAGAGAGTGACGGGAATGGGAGGGGGAGAAGGAAAGAAAAGAGTGGTGGGGGTTCTATAGTGGTCTTGCCACTTAAGGCCCATGGGTGGACCTCATTAATTTTTTTTTTTCCTTCTTTTTTTGTTTCTGGTTATCACATTTTCATCCCCAATAAGAAGCCAATCCAGCCACTTGCAGCACCCAAACATTCAAAATACTTGTTGCTAATTGCATGTGTTGGTGTCTTCAACAATGAGAATTCCGACAGCCACATGGCTTTCAGCGTTGTTCTTTTGCTGCATGCACCTTTGCGGCCACGTATTTGTGGTGTCTGCCCTATGTTTTGATGACCAAAGATCATTGCTGCTCAGGTTAAAGGATGAACTTAGAGCGGTAAATACTTCAAGAAAAATGAGCACATGGAATGAAAGCATTGCTTGCTGTCAATGGAGTACTGGTGTAACTTGTGTGACCATGGTGGACACGTCTTTGGCCTTGACTTGAGTGGAGAACTTGGGCGTGATGAAATTGTCAATTCAAAGTAGCCCTTTTGGTTTCAGTTATCCCGAGAGCTTGAACTTGGCTGAAAATGAATTGTTCTTTAGTGGTGAGTACTGAAAAAAATATGCATCTTATTGGTATAGATAATACCAATCATCAATTTATATAAGTCATCTTTAACCATACAGTCTCATACCTGCACAGTCTCAGGATCCCTCTCATTTTGGTATTTAATCGATCCATTCATGTACTACTTCACTTAGAAGCCTGTCAAGAGCCGCTTCTTGTTCGTGCCTTCTTGCACGGGCGATTACTCCCCGCCCTCGTTAGCCTTGGGCATTACAAGTATACTATGTTTATTTAATATTAAGTTAAATTAATTATGTAAATACTAGATGGTTATATATTGGGTATGTGCAATTGCATATATAATATACATAGCTATTTTAATTTCTTATGTTATTCATATAGTATTAAAATAAAAAGAGAAATTTTCACAACCCAACTTAGGTCATGACAGGCACATAAGAAACACTTTCCCTAGCAAGCCTTAACGTACATTATTATATTCTTAAGGAAAACAAATAGAATAAGTATAAGTCCAAGGACTTCACAAGAACCCTACCTGTGACATAAGGAGCAATTGACAACTACAAGCTAAAACAAAATATGGGTTTCAACAAAAAAGGACTTCACAAGAATGGTCACCCACTTGGAATCAATTAAGGTTGTGCCGAAGGAATAGAACTCGAACTAGAGCCAGCATTAGCACCAGTATTTAAAAATGAAGGAAAGATAACAGGGTGAACTCAGTAAGAGATAGGATATACATAATTTACTGAATGCAAGCATAAAACAATATAAACATACCAATGCACATATACTTACAAAAATATGGTTCTAGTCATAACATGAGATTTTTTGATAAGATAACTTTACATAATCACTTAAATCCAAACTTAATGGAGAGTTATCCGAAGCAAAACAATGACAAGTCCAAACATGACCCAAGATCATGTGCGAGTTAGCACCATACATACTAATTAGAGTTAGTTCGTAGCCATATACAAGTCTAGACATGATAAAAGTCATGTGTGGGTTATCACCTCACCCTGTAACTGGAGTTGGCTCATAGTTAAATACAAATTCAAACATAGCTATAGCGAGGCTAACACCATTGCCGTTAGCTACAGGTTCTAACTATGGAATTTTCCCGAAATCAAATCACCATCAAGCATATTCCAATTCCATGATATTCTTACAATATAAAATTCATTCTCAAGTTATATGAGACATAGGGGACATAAGATAAAATCAATTTAATAATTAACATAAGATATTCTAAAATTCAACATAAGTTACTATTCAACTAAAAATAAGTAAATAAGCATAATAATTAAATTCTGACCTCTAAATGAAAGCTTCCATTTGAAACATAAAGTGTCCTTTTCGATAAATAAATTAGTTTATCCTATATCAACATGCTTTCAACACTTTGAAAAATTTTGTATTTATAATTAAAATTTATCTTGTAAAAAATAAACTATAGATATATTATTTACTCATAAACTGGTTCCAAAGAACTGAAGATCAACCTGCAAATACCACCAATCCAATGGTTGATACTCAATTGCTTTAAAATTCTTTCTTCTTGAGCCAAATTTGAGAAATATGTAGAAACCTTTGAAGAAGAGAAAGAGGGATTTGGAGCCGTGCTTGAACTGGGGCGTCGGCCTTGGTTCTGTCCACGGTAGCAGTGGTTGTGTGACAACATCCCAAGGTTGAACGACGAGGTTGAGTGTCGGCGGTGGCGCAACTGGTTCTAGCAAGTGAGGCAGTAGTGACGGTCTCGTGTTTCTTGAGTTTCGTGGCTGCTCTTAATGACTCCACCATTTGGAGAATTTTTGATAAACTCTATTTGGTTAGATTTGTAGAGGAGGATGAGATGAGATATTAGGAAGTTGTTTGGATGAATTTAGTTGAGAGATGGGAGAGAAATCAAAGAGAGAAGTTAGAGAGAGAGAGAGATGTTGAGAGGAGACAAAGATGGACTCAAATGAAGAAATAGAAGAAGAGAAAGGAAGTAAGAAGGAGAAAGAAGTCGCGGGAAGAATGAAGAAGAAAGAAAGTGAGAAGAAAAAAAAAGGAGGAGGGGAGGGGATACTATGGTGGTTTTATCACTTAAATGCATGTGTGTTCCTCTCTCTCCTTTTTTTATGGTTATCACAAAATTATTATTACATGTAAAAATGTTTAAAGCAGGTCATGTGAAGATTAAAAAAAGATTATTTCAACTTATAAATTGTCTTTAAAATAACTAGCGACTTGACAAGCATTATCGTGACCGTCGAGTCGCCTTTTTATTAGTATTAGTTTGTGAAAATGAAGAGAGAAATATATGGATAAATCAATTTCGTGAAATATATGATTTTATATGAAATCATTTGATATTATATTTTACAGAAATTAAAGATTTTTTTAATTTTTATATTCTTTTTATTACAGTATAAAAAGGCTGGTTACATGAAAAAAGAAAAAAAATTGGAAAAGTTGGGGATAAATGAGATTGTGATTGGTGGACTTGAAAATAAATTTCAATGGAGTGAGAAGATACCAAAAGGTGGTTACTCACCCCCAATCCCCTTTGTTAATAGTATAGATTAAGAAAAATTTTTAAATAATTATACTTTTATACTTAATTATATGAAAAATTAAATTTAATATTTATGTTTTATGTTAAAAAGGACAAAACAAAACTTTTTTCACGACATAAAAAATTACGGAAACAAAAACAATGAAATATAAATTTTAAAAAAGATTTTATCATAATGTTTTTTTTTTCATCTAAAACTTTATTTATTTATTTTGGTAAGAGAAGCAACAGGAAACAAAGCAAACCGAAGATTTATCTGGGACTTTATGATATCATCAAACTAATAATGGGTTAGAAAGAAATAAAATAATGATAGAGTACTAGTTTAATTAAAAAAGAGGGAGAAAGACATTTTAGATAAATAAGATAAAACCAACTTAGTAGGAGTGGCAATAAGCAAATGAGGAGTGGCTATCCTGGAGGTTTGTATAATTTCACTTAATTTTTAATTATGTCCCAATAATTTAAAAATTTGTAAGTAAGTTCTTATAGTGTATGGGATTTTTCAACTAAGTTTCTACCATGATGAGAAATGAAATATTCATGGAATATTTTATTTTTATGAGAGGGTGAAGAAGGAGATGGAAATGGAATATATTCATAGAATATTATATTTTTCAAAATGATAGGGACCTGATTAAAAAAATCTTATACACTATAGAAACCTACTTATAAATTTTTAAATTATAGAGATCTAATTAAAAATTGAGTGAAACTATAGAAACCTGCAGAATAATTAAACATTTATAAAATTTCTTGGATTTAGTTATGTCATTATATTCTATCTGTTTTCATAATTAATCTAATAATTTAGTTAATTAGAGTTTAGTTTAAACATTTATAAATTGTTTGGTTTTAATTCTGCTATTAGTTTGCCTATGGTAAATGCTAAGCCAATTTTAACAAAAGGTCACGTAATCCAATTCTACTTGAAAATTAGTGATTCAATCCCACATAATATATCATGAT
The DNA here is from genome assembly GCA_031216105.1 of Dalbergia cultrata. Lineage (NCBI taxonomy): Eukaryota > Viridiplantae > Streptophyta > Magnoliopsida > Fabales > Fabaceae > Dalbergia > Dalbergia cultrata. Next base: position 11,515,358 of record CM062351.1, on the reverse strand, counting down.
TCTATGTGTCAAAATCTTCATAAAATAAACCATTGAACCTACCCATTGATCTATCTTACCTGACTTAATAACTTACTTATAGTTAGTTTAGACAGATATGATTACTAATGGTCATATATAATTGAATAACATAGTTTTTTATTAGCCAATGATAGAGATTAAAACCAAACAATTTAAAAAAATCTGAATGAAAATAATTTTTGTTTTTAATTTCAGGGATCAAAAATAAAATTCTCTTATTTTTCACATAACAAAGTCATATTTAAGCCTGGTTTTAATTATTTTATGTGCAAATTTATGTTTATGTTTCAATTTATTTTGTTTTGTTATGTTTTTTTTCTGGTTTTTCTGGTTTTCTATTTTTATTTAATCTTTTTTTTTGTTTATTTTCTATTTCAATTATTTGTCTTTTTATTTTTTGTTATAGTTTTCGATATGTTTTTCGCTATTTAATGGGTTGAACCAACGTTATGACGAAAAAGAAAAGAGTTGAACAAACTTTATATGTTCTATTGATCGATTATATTTTGGGTGCAATAGTATTTAAAACTTCTACTTCGAAAAGGCTAGCCAGTTTAAACTCCCGGGCTAGCAGATGCCAAAATTTCAAGGAAAGCATTTAATGCTTTCATGCATTACTCTCTCCAATTTTGTGTCTTGATATTTTAACTTCTAAATATATTAAATTGATACGGCTTCGACTATTATTAAGAAATGAGGAGGGTATCTTGAAGCAGCAAAACTTGACAGTTGACGCTATATATATTTCACACGCGCATCGAAATTTGCCTTTTGCAACAGTGTATGCACTTCAAGCTCTCACACTTCAGCTTGAAAAGTGAAACCATCATTTCAACACTATAAAAGTTGGTGTGTGCCTATTTTATGCGATTTACTCGACTCACAATTTAATCAAGTGATTTTGTGGTTCTTCAAAATATTTAAAGCCATGCTGCTTCAAGCCTTTTAATACGCACTATTGGAGATAACCTTGCTCAGTTTAGTAGTTTGCTTTATCATGCTGTAGCTGATAAATTGTATCATGTTCTCCCATTTATTATTGGAGATAACCTTGCTCAGTTGGCTTTCACATCCAAACATTGTTGAATTCTATGGAAGAGACTTGGTATTTCCACAAAATTCCATGTTTAGAATCCTTTATGCCACGTAATTGTCCCTTGGAGGATTTCTACTCTTTATATCAAATGTAATTATCTAATATTATTCTAGTAATGAATTATTTCATGCATTTCTAACGTCTACTTTAACACTATATTTGTTGATTTTACAAAATACATTATTCATATTTACTTTCAAATTATGTAATTTAAATTGATAAATTTTATGTATATATTTATGATAAAAAAATTAATATTCAGTCGTAAAGTAGTTACTTATAAACACTAATATTTGACTTATATCAATTCCATGTAAAATGATATATTTTGCTAATTTATTTTCTTAAAAATCCTCCTAAAAACTAAATGAAGTATGCTTTAATTTTTGAGATTTCAAAACTTGAATTCAATAACTTTTTTAACTCATTTAACATGTAGAAGGATGTGTATGATAATTTATTATTGCTTCAGTTTTATTCACCTAACTTTGATAGTTTAAGTAATGATCACATTTTTATTTTTGTTTGGTCCATCATTTTAATGTCATCTTAAATATGTGCAATTGGTGAGAAAAATAGTAATAATGAAAACTTAAAAATTAAAACTATTATTTCTTTACATAAATGATTGTTCAATTACAATCCTTTTAAGTATTATTGATTCAAAATTATAGTTAGAATCAACTATAATTTGTTACATCATTCTTTGAATTTGATTTCTAATTATTATTTCTATTATCTAATTTATTATTCTTACTTATACATCACTAAAAATTTAACATTTTAATTTAAAATTATATTATTGCTGTGCATTTCACGGGTAACTTTACTAGTTACAATTAAAATGCAGTAGATCGGAAATACGGAAACACGAGTATGATATAATATCAGCTTGAGAAAAAATTGTGCTTGTGACAAGGAAATAACGTTATTCGTATAGTTGATATAATACTTTTGTACATTATTTCTCTGTTAAGATACCTCGTGAAAAGGTAGATATACCGAGACAGTGGGATCAGTTCTAAAGATATTTAGACGGCGTGAGTGATCACACTGCTTTTTTAAGTATGACTTGCTATTTTACCATTTACACCTAAATTTCTAATACTCCTACACTTTCCACCTTAATTTCCAGCAAGTCAGTGCTCGTGTAACATGTGTGAGAGCTCCAAAAAAGTTCAGTCCACGCTTAGGACGCGTTTTTATCCTCTATATATAAGAAGCCCCTCCATTTGCACATTCTGTATAACCAAATTAAACATTCAAAAAAATTTGTTGCAAATTGCAAGTGTTGGTGTCTTCAACCATGAGAATTCCAACAGCCACATGGCTTTTAGCATTGCTCTTTTGCTGCATGCAACTTTGTAGCCGCCACGTATTTGCGGTGTCTACCCTGTGCCTTGACGATCAAAGATCATTGTTGCTTAACTTCAAGCGTGAACTTGGAGCAGTAAATGCTTCTAGAAAAATGAGCACATGGAATGAAAGCATTGATTGCTGTCAATGGGGTGGTGTAACATGTGACCATGAAGGACATGTTATAGGCCTTGACTTGAGCGAAGAATCTATCTCCGCTAAAGTTCACAATTCAAGTGGTCTTTTTGGTCTCCGTCATCTCGAGAACTTGAACTTGGCTTTTAATGATTTGCGCTGGCATGAGGTTACATCTGAATTCAACAGGTTGTCAAACTTAACTTATATGAACTTGTCACGTGCTGCTAACTTTGAGGGGCCAGTTCCAATAGGGATTTCTCAACTCACAAGGTTAGTTACTCTTGATATCTCTGTCTCTATTATTGCAAATATGTCACCTGAGATTAGAGATCTACAAAAATTTCTCCAAAACCTCACCAAAATTAGGCAACTGTATTTAGATAGTATGAATTTATCTGCACGAGGAGAAGAATGGACTGCTGCTTTGTTGCAAATTCCAACACTGCAAGAATTAAGCATGTCAGGTTGTAATCTCTTTGGACCCCTTCAACCTTCCTTGGCTATGCTTGAGAATCTCTCGGTGATAAATCTTGATTTCAACAACTTATCATCTGTTGTGCCAGAAAGGTATGCCAATTTGAAAAACCTGACCTCCCTGAGCCTTAATAATTGTGGATTGATTGGAGTGTTTCCACATAAGATCTTCAAGTTACCAACCTTGTCCTTCATTGACGTATCATCCAATGGTGATCTTCACGGGTCCTTTCCGGATTTCCCAATAAATGGATCTCTCCAGACCTTGTCAGTACGTGACACAAATTTCTCTGGTCCGCTTCCAAATTCTCTAGGTAATTTGAGACACTTAACCTCTCTGCAACTTGATGGATCTCAATTTAATGGAACATTGCCTAACTCATTCTCAAATCTCACCCAATTGGCTGAGATAGAGTTGTCATATAATAGGTTTTCTGGCCCAATTCCATCTTTAGCTAAGTGCAAAAGATTACAAGTTGTAGATCTGTCTAACAACAATTTCAATGGAGCAATACCTTCCACTCACTTTGAAGGCCTTATGAACTAGTTTGATATTGACTTACAGAATAATCTCTTCACTGGAAGGATTCCACTTTCTATATTCATGCTCCCGTCATTGTGGAATGTGGATTTTTCCAATAATAAATTTGAGGGTGAGCTAAATGTTTCCACGGAAGCCACCCTTGGGATGCAAAGTCTTGATTTGAGCAGAAATTATTTAGAAGGGACTATTCCTGTATCACTTCTTCAAATTGAAGAACTTGATCTTTCTTTCAATAACTTCACTGGAAGCATAGATTGGAGTTTGATTAGCAAACCAGTTGGGCTTTATACACTTGCACTTTCGGGGAATAATCTGTCAAGTATGGATGCAACAAAAATGCACTCTTCTTTTTTATTATTTCCCAATTTGACCGCTGTATATTTGGATTCTTGTAAGTTGACAACATTTCCTCAGTTCTTGAAAAATCAATCAGAGATATCACTCCTTGACCTCTCAAATAACCATATTACTGGCACTATACCCCATTGGATTTCAAAACTCAGCAATCTTCAGTACTTAAATATTTCCAACAATTTTTTGACCAGTTGGGAGGAACCTTTGCTAAGCAATCTTTCTTCTTTGGATACCCTTGATCTTCATTCCAACAATCTTTGTGAACCACTTCCTGCTCTGCCGCCAAACCTCGCCTATTTAGATTATTCGAGAAACAATTTGAGCTTGGGTATCCCGCAATCAATATGTAATGCTTCAGACCTTAGATTTCTCGATCTCTCTAATAATGCTTTGACCGGCCCAATTCCACAATGCTTGATTACAGCGAATAATGGAACTCTTACCGTGCTAAATTTGGAGAGAAACAAACTCAGTGGAACTATTAAAACATTTCCTGGCTTTTGTGGATTGAGATCGCTACATCTAAATGGCAATTTTCTGCGAGGAAAGCTTCCATATCTGGTTAACTGTACCATGTTAGAAGTTTTAGATCTTGGAGAGAACCAGATAGAAGACCAGTTCCCTTGTTGGTTGCAGAACATACCCACGTTGCGTGTTCTTATTTTGCGGTCCAACAAATTACATGGCTCCCTCAAATGTAAAGGAACCCATGTAGGATGGCCACTTGTTCAAATTTTTGACCTCTCATTCAACAGTTTTGGTGGTAAAATTCCGCCCTCATTCTTTCAAACCTGGAATGCAATGATGGTTGGTGAAAATGATGAGACAAGTAGAAACTTATCCCAGTTGGTTCAAGGTCCTTTGTTTGAAGACGTAGACATCAGTGATTTTGGTTTTTATCGCCATATGGACAAAGTGAAAGTTACAAGCAAGCAACAAGAAATGGAGCTGGTAAAGATCCTAACTATTTTCACTGCTATTGACATATCAAATAACAAATTTGAAGGATCGATTCCAGGAGATCTTGGACAACTGAATGCATTACACATACTCAACCTATCACATAATGCTTTCTCGGGTCATATCCCATCATCTCTAGGAAATCTAAAAGATCTGGAGTCTTTGGACTTGTCAAATAACAATTTGAGCGGAGAAATTCCCACAGAGCTAGCAAGCTTGTCTTTTCTTGAAGTCTTGAAACTCTCATACAATCATCTGGTGGGAAAAATTCCAACTGGCACCCAAATTCAATCATTTGATGCATCTTCGTTCAAAGGCAATGATAGGCTATGTGGACCTCCATTGACACTCAATTGCAGCAGTGACAAAGTGCTAGAGACATCACCTGTGGCATCAAATTCCAATGAAGAGAGTTCCATTGATTGGAATTTTATAGCTGCTGAACTTGGATTTGCTACTTCGATTGGAATAATTGTCTTGCTCCTTGTGTTCCGTGAAGCCTGGAGGATATGGTACTGGGAAAGGGTGGATAACATACTCTACCACATCTTTCCTCATTTGGAATTTGTTATTGAGCGCCATAGTGGACGATGTTACAGAGTTCTATGGTGGAAGACATATTGAAATCTGTTACATGAGGTATGTAATTAAGAATACGTTATTATCACCAGTAGTTCACTATCTAATGTGCATAGTATGTGGAAGAATGATAGCTTGAGGTGTAGCAAAGTGTATAACATAAATAATGTTTAATCACAAAAAGATGAGCAAACATGACCGGAACATCAAAAGGAAAGAGCCAAAACACAAGTGTTAATCACATTGGCCTCATAAGTGTGGCCAATAAATTTTATAAATGTGTCTAAATTCAATACTGTTTATTTACTCAAACTGGAAATCTAAACACACTAAACTATAATTATTTATTTTAAGGTTCCCCCCCCCCCCCCCCAACCCTCTTGGTGGTGGGGCTAATATGTTAATTGGTGGGTTCTTGTAGATCAAGCTTAGTTTTCTAATCGCAACTGCTACTGGCAGGAACATGGATGAAATGCAAAGGGTGCTGGAGTCTTTGCAGAAGCCCTCGAAGAAATTCAAGTTTGATGTGCTATTTGAAGGAGCTTCTTCAGATGTGCCAATCCAAATGTCACCGAAGTTAATTTAACTATGTCTTGTTAAAGTACTGTTCTATGTGTTGGCTTCTTGTCATGTTTTATATAAATAGCGATACAACGTGTGTACTTTTGTTGATTGTGGACTTTATGTCTTCTACTTTTATGCTGAAAAATCCTCAACTGTAAGTTTTAATTTAAACTAATTTATTCATCCATTGTCACATTACCTTTTTTTGAGGCCTTAACAGCTTGTTACTTATTTGGAGCAAAAATAAATCTAATGGCTAGTGGAAAAGGGGTACATTAGCAACAAACATTAAGATCTAGACCAATCCACAACATGGAATTTAATTGTTCATAAGCATGAATTTACTGTCAAACATAAGCAATATAGTGGAGCACTGTATACATATTGCCTTCTTGCTGGGTCTTTCACAAGTAGCCAAGGCTAATCAGGTGAAATAGAAAGAGAAATATCATCTTTGTACGGGAAGTAATGTAGTCATAATGGAGCAACAACTACTTAATTAATTTAATTTGTCTTCCAGCCATGATGGTAATCCTTACATAGACGGAGCAAGAAGCATTTTGAGTAGATACTAGTAATTTCAATTGGAGTGCTTGCAAATTATAATTCTATTAATATTATTCTTAGGAAGTTTGGTACTATTGCATAATATACAGAGAAATGCATCTCAACAAAAACACAAGGGCTAGTCTATCCATTCAAATCTGATATCATTTAAAAGTTTTACTTTACTAAAATCAATTATTTCCAATTAAGCATTTTCATGTCCAGTAGATGCTTCTGCACACAGTAGCATTAAACCTTTAACCTTCTGACGGCATCACTTGCTGCACTACACTCTGGTTAAAGAAGCCACAAACAAATTTTCAAATAAAAATCGGCAAAACGAATTTTTGGATTTGTTTACCATGAGAAAAACGAGAGATGAAAAAGTCCTGTTAGATAAAAAAATTTTACCTACAGAAACGCATATAGACAAAAATTTTACCTGCAGTGTTGTTTTGGGTCAAAACCGTCTCCAAACCCCCAATGTTTTTGGTCTGAAATAGATACTAAAAGACAAAGATAAGACCTGACCAAAGCAAAAAGGACACAAGTTAGCAGCCCAAGAACCACCCTCTATCCAAGGAGAGAAACATCTAACGAAAAGGCTCAACGAAGGTACCGAGCATTCCGCGGCCGTGGCGGAGATGCTATTACGAACATATATGGAACGATGAGTCAAGTGGGCAGAGACTCGAAAATCGGAAGAAGCTTCTTGCTTGAAACAAAGTCATCCTATCCACTGTCAAAATCAAGGACCAACCAAACGAAAAAGAGTCTCAACTTTCCAATTGGAAGATAAGGGAAATTTTCAAATCTTTCCATACTAAGAGAAATGTATTTTTCCGTCCTTTTAAACATTTTGTGATTTTCGATTTACAGGTTGTTCTCGTCTTTCTTTCTTTCTTGCATTTTTTTTTTTTCCTCCACTTTCTTTACGATTCTTAACACAATAGTTAAGGTATTAAGTTTTTAACGACCTTTTTTTTTTTTTCCAATGATGCGAGAGCACTAAGGATTTTTCTTCCCGTGATATGATAGTCAGAAATCATAACTCTGTATTTACATCTTACCATGAATTTAAGGATAACAAGTGCATGAATTCTCTCACTTTTATAACTCAGCGTAACTTATTTGTTACGTGAGATTTCACTGTTCATGCTTGAATTTCTAAGACTCCACCGTAATTTTCGGCGAGTCATTGCTTGCTCCGAAGTCCAGTGACTCCAGTCCACGCATGTTCCATTATTCAGCTGGCACATTTTTTTTTTATCCTCTATTAAAACCAATCCATTTGTACATTCTGCATTACAGAACATTACAAAGATTTGTTGCAAATTGCTAGTGTTTGTGTCTTAATTCAACAATGAGAATTCCAAAAGCCATGTTTTGCTACAAGCCATGTTTTTGCAGTCGCGTGTTCGCGGTGTCTGCCTTATGTCTTGACGAACGAGTATCATGGTGGCTTCTATGTTGGTCCCACTGTCCACTTTTTAAACCATTGTATTTTTATTAAAATGGCAGGGTAAATAATATTAAGGTAGCGTTTGTTTATTGTCCTCGAAACAGAAATATGGAGACACTGAAGACAAAAACCTATTTGGTGGTGGAGACAAAAAATAGGGGACAGAAAAATCTTCTGTCCCCGAAACAGAAAAATATAAAATTTATGTACTTCTAAAATCTAGGGATAGTGGGGGCATAATATTAAGATAGAAATTTAATATTTTTTCTTCTAATAATATTTCTATACATATTTAATATTTATGTCTTTGTTTTTACTGTCTCGATTATCCTTATGTTTTTTTTCCTGACCCCTACCAAATGCTACCTAAATACATTTGAGGTATGAAGTTATTTTTTATGGCAAATCTCATATGTTTGGGTCCATCATGGACCTCTTATCTATTGATCATTAGATTAAAGAATCTAACAAAAATGATATTAATCTAACAGCTAATAATAGAGGGTTCATAGTGAACCTATATATATATATATATGAAGTCTACCTTATAATTTGCCCTCCACCTTATTCTTCTATAAATATGACATTTTGTCTCATTTCTATGGTGGAGAATAATTTGATCCCCTTTAATTTTGGAACATTTGATGATCCATCCATTTTTCGTATAACATTACCAAATCACCCTTCCATCTATCTTCCCTAAACCTTTTTTTCTCTCCCATCCCAACATCTCACCAACACCTGTATGCACCACTACATCATTGACATTACTCCTCAACCACAATATATGACTGTTAGCCACCCATGCGAGATTATCATCACCGTTTGCTCTGCCATGATCCAAAATACATGTTGGCCCAAGGAGATAATGCAACATTACTAAATCATGAGCATTTGAATTTTTTTGTTCTTCTGGATTTTTTTTTCCAATGGTAGTAGCTATGCATGATTATTTAAGCACCCCCCCAAAAACAATCTCATGGAGATAAATCATATAAAAAAAAGCAATAAAAATATTCAATTTGATGGAATGTTTTCAATTTTTGTAGTTGTGGGATGAGAACTAATCTATGGTTGATTTAATGAGTAATTAGTGACCTTTAATTAAGTCATTTTTATGAAAGATTGTAGCTGGGTAACAATCACCGCCTTCTCTTGTAATCTAAGTGTGGAGAGAAGAAGGAAGGGTTTGGTGTTGGTGGTGACAATTAAGTTATGAGGAGGAACAAACTTGTTCAAGTCACACTTTTTCAAAAATTGATTGTGAAGGTGAAGTTATGGGATTTGGTGGCTGCAAGAATAATTTCAATGCTTAGGATAAGTGGTGCTGATGAGTGCGAGTGAAAGGTAGAGAACGTGAGTGGTTGAGTGTAAAATTAAAAATTAAGAGAGGGTTAATTTAATAATTTCAAAATAATTATTAATTTTTTATTTTTATATAATTATTATATGTTTAAATCTGAACTGCTGAATCAAAATCCAATGTCAATGAATGTTGGATCATGACAAGATCAAGAATTACTGCCAGATCAAATTATCACTCACTCATTTCTATTATCCAAATTATTTATTTTTTTATTATATTCATTAAACTCATATTTTCCTTAATATATACAATAAAAATTATAAAATAAATTCAAAAATTTATTATTTAATGAAATACTACAACTTTAAATTTTAAAAACATAATAGTTTCAGAGTTTAAAAAATAAAATCATGTTTTTAGCTTTTTCTTTCAAAGTTTATAAGACTGTGCTAATAATAATATTAAGTAAGATTTATAATTAAATGAATATTATATTTCATATAATAAGTTAATATTTAATATCAAAATTTTAGCTTACATCTATTTAATGGTTATGGTTATCAATATTTTGATTAACGTACATGTTTTAGTAAAATAATAAATTTACTCTTCTAATAATGATTCTTGGAATTATTTTGCACTTTTGATATGATTAAATTTTGTTTGTGTGATTGTTTTTGAAAAAAGTTATTAATTCCATAATTTCTTCATTTTTTTTTATTTTGGGTTGAGAAATTGCTAATGCAATTTTGGTTGTAAATATTGGAATCCTTAATATTGTAAAAAAATTTTTTTGCTAAAAGTAATATTCTATTTGATATTAAAATATTATCGTAAGGTATAAAATAACTTTAATTTAATTATAAATCATACTCAATATTATTAAAGTAATTTTATATACTTTAAAAGAAAAAATTAAAAATATGATTTTATTTTTTGAGGTATGATGTAATTACTAAACATCCTTAATATAAAATTATTAACTTTTCCTTTCAAAATATATAAAATTATTAAATATTAATTTGTTGTATAAAATAATATTTATTTAACTATAAATCTCGACTTTCTTTCTTTCTTTCTTTTTTCTCTCTCCACTTTCTTTACAATTCTTAACGCAATAGTTAAGGTATTAAGTTGTCAACTAGCCTGTTTTTCTCAATGATGTGAGAGAACTCAGGATTTTTCTTCCTGTGATATGCTAGCCAGAAAAGTATTTACATCTTACCTTGACTTTAAGGATAACAAGTGTATGAATTTTCTCACTTTTCTGACTTAGCGTAGCTTATTTGTTTGTGAGATGTCACTGTTCATACTTGAATTTCTAACGCTTCAGCGTAATTTTCGGTGAGTCATTGCTTGGTCCAAAGTCCAGTGACTCCAGTCCACGCATGTCCTATTATTGATCAGTTGTACACATTTTTACCCTCTATAAGAAGCTAGTTCATTTGTACATTCTGCATTACAAAACATTCAAAAGATTTGTTGCAAATTGCTACTTGCTAGTGTTTGTGTCTTCAACCATGAGAATCCCAAAAGCCACATGGCTTTTAGCGTCGCTGTTTTGCTACATGCACCTTTGCAGCCACGTATTTGTGGTGTCTGCCTTATGTCTTGATGATCAGCTATCATTGCTGCTCAAATTCAAGGACATTGACCTTGGAGCAGGATTTCATTCTCGCAAACTGGGGACATGGGATGAAAGCATTGCTTGCTGTCAATGGAGCGGTGTAACATGTGACCATGATGGACATGTTATTGGTCTTGACTTGAGTGGAGCATCTATCTGTGCTAAACTTCACAATTCAAGTAGTCTCTTTGGTCTCCGTTATCTCGAGAGCTTGAACTTGGCTATGAATAACTTCCACATGGCTGAGATTCCATCGGAATTCAAGAAGTTGGAGAACTTAACTTATCTGAACTTGTCACATGCTCACTTTGTGGGGCAGATTCCAATAGAGATTTCTCACCTTAAAAGGTTAGTTACGCTCGATCTTTCTGCCTATGAACTCGAGATCCCAAATCTAGGAAAGCTGGTTCAAAACTTCACCAAAATTAGACAACTGTATCTAAATGGTGTGACAGTATCTGCTCAAGGACGAGAATGGACAGCTGCTTTGTTGCAAATTCCAACACTACAAGAATTGAGCATGTCAGATTGTAATCTCTCTGGACCCCTTCAACCATCCTTGGCAGGTCTTGATAATCTCTCAGTGATTGAGCTTGGTTTGAACAACTTTTCATCCGTGGTGCCAGAAAGCTATGTCAGTTTCAAAAACCTGACCATTTTGAGTCTTTTTGCGTTTGGGTTGACTGGAGTGTTTCCACAGAATATTTTCCAGGTACCAACATTGTCCTTCATTGACATATCATTCAACGAGCTTTGTGGTTTCCTTCCAGAATTCCCATTGAGTGGATCGCTCCAGAGCTTGTTAGTAGTGGCAACACATTTCACAGGCCCAATTCCAAACTCTATAGGTCATTTGAGACACTTATACACATTGAGTCTTGGTTGGTCTCGATTTAATGGAACATTGCCCTATTCACTCTCCAATCTCACCCAACTTGTTGAGATAGATTTGTCAATCAACCGGTTTTTTGGCCCAATTTCACCATTAGCTTTGTGCAGAAAACTCAAATATGTAGACTTGCGTGAGAACTATTTTAGTGGGGCAATATCTTCCAATTACTTTGAAGGCCTTGTGGATTTGGTCGACGTTGACTTGCACAGTAATTTCTTCACGGGGAAGATCCCAACTTCTACATTCATGCTCCCATATCTAGAATATGTGATATTTTCCAGTAACAAATTTGAAGGTCAGCTAAATATCTTTATGAATGCCACCCTAAGTAAACAGTTCCTTGAGTTGAAGAAAAATCACTTAGAAGGGTCTATTCCTATATCTTTCTTTCAAATAAAACAACTCAGGGTTCTCGATCTCTCTTTCAATAAGTTTAGTGGATGCATTGATTTGAGTATGATTAGCAAGCTAGGAAACTTGAGTGAACTTGACCTTTCAGGCAATAGTTTGTCAAAGTAGATGCAACCGCCACACCCTTTTCCTATCCCTTGTTTCCCAATTTGGTTAGTCTACGTTTGGCTTCTTGCAAGATGACAAAATTTCCTCAATTCTTGCAAAATCAATCACTGCTAACACAACTTGACCTCTCAAACAATAGTATTACAGGTGCTGTGCCCTACTGGATTTCAAAACTCGAATCTCTTGAGCTCTTAAATATTTCCAATAATTATCTTACCAATTGGGAAGAACCTGTGCTGAGCAATATGTCTAATTTACGTGCCCTTGATGTTCATTCCAATCATTTCCCTGGACCACTTCTCTCTCTGCCCCTGGATCTTCATTATTTGGATTTTTCGAGTAACAATTTGAGCTCTGGTATCCCTCCAAATTTTGGTTATCACCTGTTGCGAACTGAATTTGTGTCTTTATCAGGCAATCATCTACAAGGCAATATTCCAACCTCAATATGCAGTGCTTCATGGCTTGAAGTTCTTGACCTATCCAGTAATTTTTTGTTTGGCTCAATTCCACAATGCTTATTTGCAATGAGTGTAACTCTTTCTGTACTAAACTTAGAGAGGAACAAACTCAATGGAACTATTGATACATTTCCGAGCTCCTGTCGTTTAAGGTCACTACACCTAAACGGCAATTCTCTAGGAGGAAAGCTTCCAAAATATCTGATAAATTGTGCCATGTTAGAAGTTTTAGACCTTGGAGATAACAAGATAGAGGATCAATTCCCATGCTGGTTAAAGAGCTTAACTAGCTTGCGTGTTCTCATTCTGCAGTCCAACAAATTTCATGGCTTCCTCAACTGTCAAGGAACCCAAGTAGGATGGCCACTTCTTCAAATTTTTGACATTTCATCCAACAATTTTGGTGGCAGAATTCAACCTTCATTCTTTGAAAGCTGGAATGCAATGATGGCTGTTGAAAATGATGGGAGAAGCAAAAACCTATACGAGCTAGATCGTTCCCGTCCGATTGAATACGTAACAATAACAGATGCTTCTACTTATTATAGGGACAAAGTGACAGTTACAAGCAAACAACAAGAAATGGAGCTGGTAAAGATCATAACTATTTTCACTGCTATTGACATATCAAACAACAAATTTGAAGGATCAATTCTAGAAGATCTTGGACAACTGATTGCATTGTATATACTCAACTTATCCCATAATGCTTTATCGGGTCATATTCCATCATCTCTAGGAAATCTGAAAGATCTGGAATCCTTGGACTAGTCAAGTAACAAGTTGAGTGGAGAAATTCCCACAGAGCTAGCAAGATTGTTTTTTCTTGAAGTCCTGAACCTCTCGTACAATCATCTCGTGGGAAGAATTCCAATAAGTACTCAGATTCATCATTTGATGCAACATCATTTATAGGCAATGACGGACTATGTGGGCCTCCATTGACTCCCAATTGTAGCGGACATGAAGTGCAAGGGACATCATCCGTGGCATCAAGTTCCAATAAAGAAAGTTCCATTGATTGGAATTTTATTGCTGCTGAATTGGGATTTGCTTCTGCGATTGGAATAATTGTCTTGCTTCTTCTGTTCCATAAAGCCTGGAGGATATGGTACTGGGAAAGTGTGGATAACATACTCTATCGTATCTTCCCTCAGCTGGATTTTGTTATTGAATGTCATGGTGGACGAAGTTACAGAGTTTTAAGGTGGAAGCCATATTAAAATTTGCTGCATAAGGTATGTGAGCATATGTTATTACCAATAATCCACTACAGTTACATTGCATGTTTACATCTTAGTTTTAAATGAGTCAAAGAATGCATGGCGTATGATTGAGCTAAGTGTATCATATATAAATGTCAATATGGTTTTGGCCTATTCATATCAATTAACAATGTTTCATGTATTATTTTAGAGCATTGCTATTTTGAAAAAATTATTAGAAAACTTCATCTACCATTGTGATCGGATATAGAAGCAGGCATTGTGGAAGAAAATTATAGTGAGTCCACTATTTACGGACATTGTCTCACGTTTCATTCCTATTATTTTCTTATAAAATTTCGCTTCAAGTTTAACATTGTTGCTCATTTAAATGTCTACATTGTCTTGGCCTTATTTTAATGTTTAAGATTGTCTTGGGTTTGCTTAGTTTTATGCTTGTTATGCATTATGGTTGGGACCAACTGAGTGTGAAACTGAGAAGCGTTAGGTTATTTATGCTTGAGACTCTGCACTGCATTTTTCCAATTTCTACTTTGCAAGCGTTTCCATGCATGTTGTCCAAGCAATGTAAAGGTTCTTGTTTTGAGGTAGCTTTGTGGTTTTGCCTTAACCATCAATTAGAATATTGCATATCAGTGTTGCTGAGATTAATTTAATAAGTCACGTTTACTATTTAGATCATTCGTACTTCATAGTCAGGTAAGATTGTTGTATTTCCATGAATTTATCCGGGGTGGCGAAGACAATGAGACAGAACCAAATATTGATTGTTGTTGTGACTTGTGAGGATGCTAGATAGGAAGCACAAGTTAAATCTTTATAATTTACATTGGGAAATTACTACCAAAAATAATAGACTAAAGGACGCGGGTTTTTTTGGTCTCGAATAAGCTCTGCATTTTCCCTTTAAATTAAATATTGACGTCTAATTAAATGATCTCCATATGTTTTATTGGTTAATCACTTAGTCCTAATTCTCAAGGTAGCATTGCAATTTGTCCATGTTTAGAAATTTCTGGTTTATGTTCTTTTAACTAATGTGGTATATATATTGAAATGCCAAAATAACACAAGTGGATGTATGTACCACATTAGATCATGCAATATAAGATCTTTGATTAAATCATTTTCATATTGTACTATTAATCTCTGATTATGTTCTGTTCATACGTTCAATATCTACAACTAACAACAACTTGTAATCCTATATACTTTTGAAATTGGATTGAGGTATTGGCTTGTCACAAGTCTTTTTTCCTTTTCTGGTTTCGCTGCGGATGCAGGGCAGCTGAGGCTAGGGAAAGGAACAATATAATTTAGTTTCTATGCCACTGGGTACTGGCATTAAACTTAGCAGTTATTTTCAGGTTCTAGTTGAAACCTTGAAAGTTGAAACTATGATGGTTCACCCTCTTATTGAAAAAATCAGCACTAAAATAATGCAATCATCGAATCATCTAGAGGCAAATAAGCCTAGAGCTGTCTAGATAAATATATATAAAAACTAGAGAAACACCTAGAATTACTAAAGCGCTAGAGTTTTCTAGCAGACTCATGGTTATTAAACCGACATGACCATCCTATAAATACTTGGTGGAGCTGGTATATTGTGTGTGCTTGTGAGAAAAGTGAATTGAGGTGTGCATCATCGTGAGTGTTTGGTGAGTAAGAGAGTTGATGGGCAAAGTTTAGTGTGCTAGTGTGTATAAGTGTATATAAGTGTTTTAATAAATAATAAGAGTATTTTATTTTCAGTGCCTTCCTTCCTCAACACCTATTTCTTTACATAGCGTAGCAGCATAATTGATAACAAAATAAGGCATCTTCTAAGTGATTTTTCAATAACAATTCAGTTACGGCAATATGAATGGTAATTTAACAGCCACGCCTATGAGGTTTCTGTTGTGGGCGTATTATCAGAACATGAAAATAAAGAAATTCACTCTTGTATTAGGAAAGATATTAACTTTCATGTTTTACTTTTCGTTTAAATTTTCAATTATAGAAATGCTGTTTTAAAAGACTATTGTGTTGAGTTCTGGACTGAGAATGATGTTCCTTTGGTCATCTATTCTTTGGCTGATATATGCAATTGTACATTTTGTGTTTTAGGTTGGGATCTCGTTAATGTGTCTTGGGTTGAAGCGGTTTAGCATCGTTACCTGAAAAATGAAGTTCAAAAATCTTTTGAAGGTGCTACAATATCATTATTAGCTTCATTTTTTTTTTTTTTAGGGATTTGTATGGTGATCTTCAGTATCAACTACATCTTTTATCTTTTTTGTTTTAGTGTAAACACTAAACAACTTATAGTATAATTTAATATATTTTCTTTCGTTTTAGGCGAGCTAGTCAAATATCGTATCTCTTCTCTTCAAAGATATAGCTTTTTTCTCGACCTAAACATTGATCTAATTGCAAAGAGGTAAAAAGCGTTGTCTAAAATAAAGGTAATAGACATTAGTTTTTAAAAAGAAAAAAACTGGATCATATTTCTAAAAATGAATCTCGAAAAACAACAATTGATATGGTTGATAAAAATGTTGACTAAAATTAGTATATTCACAACTCAAAATGATGTCTATTAGAACGTCCTGAAGTTTAATGTAGAATCAATGTATTTTACACATTGTTGTAGTTGAGCTTAAAATACAACATTGGATAAACGTAGCATAATCCATCGAGGCTCTCAATGGTCACACTCATCAACCATTTCTTTCCCCATAGGTCAAACACTGAATTCATTTTGGTATCCCTAGTAACCTCTCCCCACAAAAGGTGCATAAAATTATTAAATGTGACAATTTTTTTGCATTCCAACTACAAATATTAATAGGAAGCTGACAACAGAAACGGTCCAATAAGACGAAAAGAGTCTCTAACTCTAAAAATTGAAGAAGAGTTTCACTTTTTCAAATTAAGGAGATCTCCTTTAAATTTTCAATTAGATCTTTTCAAACTAGGAAAAGGATTTATTTTTTCCTTTCAGATTTTAAGATTTCTTAACTTTATAATTTTTTATTTTGCAGGAACATTAATTTCTTTATAAGAGCTTCTAAGTACTTTTCCTTCGTTAATACATCAATTAGAAATCATAACAGTGCATTTATATCTTGTGTGAATTTTCTCACCCATATGATTGGGTGAGATTTTATTATTCACAAAAATCATACCAAAATTTATAACAGTTCATCTGCCTCCTCAATTTCCAGCAAGCCAATGCTGCCTCCTCAAGTTTTTTATTGTCTAGTATTTTCCTAAAACTATTTTTCTATGGCCTTAGATAACACAGCTTAGTGCTTGAGGCTCTTATCTGATGAGGTCTGAAAAGTGTGAACCTTGATACAATAGTAAGAATATTGTCTTATAATATGGACACAAGTTCAAATTTTAAATACAGTATCTCCTACTTAAAGAAAATATATAGTCTTATATAGCTAAAAATAAATCTGAAGAAGTTTCATGCCGGAAACAAAGTCATCCTCCGCTAAAATCAGAGACCAACTAAACCAAAAAGAGTCTCAACTTTCCAAAAAAATTAATAATTTTTAATATTTCCTTCCATTAATGATGTTTGCCAGAAATAATTTAAAAAGAATAGTGCATTTACCCCATACCTCACTAACTTCGTGTTCCACGCCAATGTGTATCCATTGGCTAAGCATTCTAATTCTTTAATCTTTTTGGTCCGTTGTAGTGAATTCCACTGCACAACAAAAGTCTATGAAGTTATGAAAAATCACTTTTTCCTTTCAACTGCAAATAACACAAATGGAACATTGAATCAATGACAACTCAATGGAGCAAAGACTTTAAAAAAAAAAAACACACACACACACACACACACACACAAAGTTGTTCACTGTCATAAAGGGACCAACGAAAAGAAAAGAGCCTGAATTCCCTAATGGAAACGTCTCCCTTAGGGCGAGTTTTAAGCACAAAGGAAGGTGTTGTTTTTATTTATTACTTTTCACATTGATTTCAGATTTATGGGTGTTGTTTTTTTTAGCTTTGATGCAATAGCTTATTAGTTTTGCTGTGAAGATATTAAGTTGAGAACAATATATATTTTCTTTCACGCTGTAAAAGTATTTAATATGTCAATAAGAAATCAGATTAGGGCATTTACAATCATTCCTTGACTTTAAACTTTTAAAATAAAGAGTATGAATTTTCTCATGTGTGCAATTTTGTTTAACTTATTTCTTACATTAGATTTGTTACTCTATATAACCATAAGGCCTAGCAAGCTTTGACCTCGCTAGATTCCTTAAACATTTAATCATGTGTTTGATTCCTGATTAAAAAGAAGAAAAGTGGATGATATTTCAAAATGAATCTAAAAAAAAAAACAGTTGATGTGGTTAATGAAAACGGTGCCTAAAATTAGTATAGACACAACTCAAAATGAGGTCTATTAGAACGTGTTGCCTGATACAGGAACATTGTTTATGTGTATTGCTGAAGTGGGGTCATCATACCTGTTTACCCCACACTCAAGACTGGAAGTGTGACATTCACAGCACAAGTAGCCAACTCCTTGATACAGAAACCAAGCTCAAAAGGAATGATGGTTGTGCTTTGGGGAATAATTGATATCCACTTCTTGGTGGCCGTGCTCAAACAGATTGTGACTATGGAGATGATAGTCAACTCTACACTCATCATCATGTTATAAGGGAGAGTATGACTTTCTATAAGATGTGGTTATGTGTGTTGAGCTCATATGTGGTATGAGCTCCAGTAATGTCCTTGAAGTACTATGAGTAGAGAGGAAAATGTTGTTTCTATTGTCTTTGTTAGCAGGGTATGCTAAAGTTTTACAGTTTGTCTTGGAATATTACATATATGTACTCCTTTTGTATGATACCTTATTCGGGTTATCATGAACAATTATCTAAAAAAAAAAGTGTAGTGTAGAATCAATGTATTTTCAACATTGTTGTAGTTGAACTTAAAATACAAGGATAAACGTAGCATAATCCGTTGAGGCTCTCAATGGTCACACTCATCAGCCATTTCTTTCCCCATAGGCCAAGCATTCGAATTCATTTTGGTATACCTACTAAACTCTCCTCCGCAAAAAGGTGCATAAAATTATTAGATGTGACAATTTTTTTCCATTCTAACAACAAATATTAATAGGACAATGACAACAGAAGCGGTCCAACAAGACGAAAAGAGTCTCAACTCTACAAATTAAAAAAGCGTTTCAGCTCTTCAAATTAAGGAAGATATCTCTTAAATTTTTAATTACATCTTTTCAAACTAAGAAAAGGATTTACTTTTTCTTTTCAGATTTTAAGATTTCTTAACTTTATAATTTTTCTTTTTACGGGAATTTTATTTACTTTATAAGAGCTTCTAAGGACTTTTCATTCCTTCACACATCAATTAGAAATCATAACAGTGCATTTCTATCTTGTGTGAATTTTCTCACTTATATGATTGGGTGAGATTATACCAAAATTTATAACAGTAAATATTTTGCTCAATTCCCTCATAATCTCATATATTAGTGTATAATCTAACGAAGCACCATACATAAATTATTTTTCTTTTTTTTTTTACGGATAAATTATTTTTCCTTAAACCAACTTTATGTGACCTATTGATTTTTTATTTGGTTGTAATAATGTTTAAAATCTTTGCTTCGAAAAGTTTGGCCAACTTAAACTCCTAAGTTAGTATTATTTGGGTTAGGGTAACATATCGGAGGGTAGGGATGGGGATGGGGACAAGGAACTCTGCTCCTTTTGGTCCTTGGTGCACTTTTACAGAGGCAGTCTTTCCACTTTAGAGTTTAGGGTTTAGGGTCTAAGCCTCGCGAGTGGATCAGGCTAACATTATCTTTACTTACTCTTGGTATGGGTTAACCTTACTCATTTAACTTGCTACCGTCTAAATGTGACAAGTCTAACTGGATTTGGCCTAAATGGGATTGGGCTGACTTGTTTAACAATCCAAAAAATTGATTTTTTTTTCCATTGTGGGCTAGGCCCAACACATTTTGATGTCCTTATTGGCAATCTCAATCGATCATAAGCTTTTTTTATAAAAATTAAAACAAAGATTCATACATTTGAAAGATTGTTTCTTCAAGTACAATTTTGTAAAAATAAATTTTGACATAAAAAGAATTTATATTTAATTATCATTATAAATCTAGCTACATGGATATTTGTTTATCGATCCGTGTATAAGGGCTTCAAAATTCAAGATTATGCAAGATTCCATGGGAGTGGGGCAATACAAATCTACACTTTTATAGTGATAATTGTTAATCCTCTTATCTTTAATTTTTCTATTACACATTAACAATCATTATATCATTCTAAAAAGACAAATTTTTGATAAAGTTTTTTGTCGTCTAATATTTTCCTAAAACTATTTTTCTATAGCCTTGGATAATACAGTTTGGTGCTTGAGGCTCTTATCTGATAAGATCTGGAGAGTGTGAACCTTGACATAATAATAAGACTATTATTTTATGATCTAGAGATCATAAGTTCAAGTTTTGGAGACAATCTCTCCCACCTAAAGAAAATCTATAGCCTTATGTGGCTAAAAGTAAATCCGAAGAGGTTTCATGTTAGAAACAAAGTCATCCTCCGCCAAAATCAAGGGCCAACGAAACGAAAAAGAGTCTCAACTTTTCAAAAAATTAATAATTTTTTATATTTCCTTCCATTAATGATGTTTGCCAGAAATAATTTAAAAAGAATTGTGCATTTACACCATACCACACTAAGTTCGTGTTCCACACTAACGTGTATCCATTGGCTAAGCGTTCTAATTCTTTAATCTTTTTGGTCCTTCGTAGTGAATTCCACTGCACAACAAAAGTTTATGAAGTTATGGAAAATCAGTTTTTCCTTGCGACTGCAAACGGAAATGGAACATTGAGTCAACGACAACTCAATGGAGCAAAGACTTGAACAAAAAAAAGGCACAAAGTAGTTCACTGTCATAAAGGGACCAACGAAAAGAAAAGAGCCTGAATTTTCTAATGGAAACGTCTCCCTTAAGACGAGTTTTAAGCACAAACGACGGTGTTGTTTTTATTTAGTACATTTCACATTTTAAGATTTTGTGGGTGTTGTTCTTCGTTTCATTTTCTTTATAGCTTTGATGCAATAATTTATTAGTTTAGTGCTAAGGTATTAAGTTGAGAACATAATATATTTTCTTTCACGCTATAAAAGCATTTGATATGTCAATACCAACAAAGCCTGACACAGTTGGTAAGATGATTGGGTCCTTTAAGCATGTGTCAAGAGTTCGACTCCTGCTGTGTGTATAGAAAGGGACTTTGTTGGGAGAGGCAAAACTCACTTCGGTAATCTTTATACCTCGGAGGGATTAGTTTTCGGCTATTGACTGGGGATACCCTTGAATTAAAAAAAAAAAAAGAAATCAGGTTAGGGCATTTACAACCATTCCTGACTTTAAACTTTTAAAATAAAGAATATGAATTTTCTCATGTTTACGATTTTGTTTAACTTATTTATTATATTAGATTTGTTACTCTATATAACCATAAGGCCTAACAAACTTTGACCTAGTTGGATTCCTTAAAAATTTCATCTAGATTCCTTAAACATTTTATCATGGGTTTGATTCTTGATAGTATGTATAGAAATAATCTCATGGATAGGGATCTATCCATTTAAAGAAGTTCATGCCTTACAAATATTAGTCACTGCTGTTAGAAATTAATACTTTGAAAAACCATGAAAAAATATGTTTGTTACTCTTTATTTTATTATTCCCCCACTTATTTATAACTGTCGTTTATGTTTTGATATAGTTTAAGAAATCATTAACAATGCAAACACATACAAAAAATAATAATAGTAAATATGTTGGCAAAACTACCCTTTTTGGAAATTATGCAACACTGTGAGACATTTATGTGTGCAAGAGAATGTAAGAGTGAAAAAAATAATTAATAATTTCTTAAAATTCTAAAATAACAAACAGTATTAAATAAAATCTCTTTCAAGACATGTTATTGGTCTTGACTTGGGTGGAGAAATCAGAAATGAAAGCATTTCTTGCTGTCAATGGAGTGATGTAACATGTGACCATGATGGACATGTTATCTAACGAATTAGATGGAACGATGAGTCAAGTGGGCAGAGACTCGAAAATCGGAAGAAGCTTCTTGCTTGAAACAAAGTCATCATCCACTGTCAAAATCAAAACGTAACTTATTTGTTACGTGAGATTTCACTGTTCATGCTTGAATTTCTAACACTTCACCGTAATTTTCGGTGAGTCATTGCTTGGTCCAAACTCCAAAGTCGAGTGACTCCAGTCCACGCATGTCCTATTATTGATCATTTGTACACATTTTTAACCTCTATAAGAAGCTAGTTCATTTGTACATTCTCCATCACAAAACATTCAAAAGATTTGTTGCAAATTGCTACTTGCTAGTGTTTGTGTATTCAACCATGAGAATTCCAAAAGCCACATGGCTTCTAGCGTCGCTATTTTGCTACATGCACCTTTGCTGCCGCGTATTTGTGGTGTCTGCCTTATGTCTTGATGATCAGCTATCATTGCTGCTCAAATTCAAAGACATTGACCTTGGAGGAGGATTTCATTCTCGCAAACTGCGGACATGGGATGAAGGCATTGCTTGCTGTCAATGGAGCGGTGTAACTTGCGACCATGATGGACATGTTATTGGTCTTGACTTGAGTGGAGAATCTGTCTCTGCTAAACTTTACAACTCAAGTACTCTTTTTGGTCTGCGTTATCTCGAGAGCTTGAACTTGGCTATGAATAACTTCAACATGGCTGAGATTCCATCAGAGTTCAAGAAGTTGGAGAACTTAACTTATCTGAACTTGTCGCATGCTGACTTTGCGGGGCAGATTCCAATAGAGATTTCTCACCTTAAAAGGTTAGTTACTCTCGATCTTTCTTCCTTTGACCTAGAGATCCCAAATCTAGGAAAGCTGGTTCAAAACTTCACCAAAATTAGACAACTGTATCTAAATGGTGTGAGAGTATCTGCTCAAGGACAAGAATGGACTGCTGCTTTGTTGCAAATTCCAACACTACAAGAATTGAGCATGTCAGATTGTAATCTCTCTGGACCCCTTCAACCATCCTTGGCAGTTCTTGATAATCTGTCAGTGATTAAGCTTGATTTAAACCACTTTTCATCCGTGGTGTCAGAAAGCTATGCCAGTTTCAAAAACCTGACTACCTTGAGTCTTTTGGGATGTGGGTTGACCGGAGTGTTTCCACAGAATATTTTCCAGATACCAACATTGTCCTTCATTGACATATCAGACAACTGGGATCTTTGTGGTTTCCTTCCAGAATTCCCATTGAGTGGATCTCTCCAGAGCTTGTTAGTAGCGAGAACAAATTTCACAGGCCCACTTCCAAATTCTATAGGTCATTTGAGACACTTATCCACGTTGAGTCTTGAGTCGTCTCAATTTAATGGAACATTGCCCTACTCACTCTCTAATCTCACCCAACTTGTTGAGATAGATTTGTCAACGAATTGGTTTTTTGGCCCAATTCCACCTTTAGCTATGTGCAGAAAGCTCAAATATTTAGACTTGTCTGACAACTATTTTAGTGGGGCAATTTCTTCCAATCACTTTGAAGGCCTTCTGGATTTGGTCCGCATTGACTTGCACAATAATTTCTTCACGGGGAAGATCCCAACTTCTATATTCATGCTCCCATGTCTAGAACGTGTGATATTTTCCAGTAACAAATTTGAAGGTCAGCTAAATTTCTTTATGAATGCTACCCCTAGTATCCGGTTCCTTGAGTTGAAGAAAAATCATTTAGAAGGGTCTATTCCTTTATCCATCTTTCAAATAAAACAACTCAGGGTTCTCGATCTCTCTTTCAATAAGTTTACTGGAAGCATTGATTTGAGTGTGATTAGCAAGATAGGAAACTTAAGTAA
Organism: Dalbergia cultrata; assembly: GCA_031216105.1. Classification (NCBI taxonomy): domain Eukaryota; kingdom Viridiplantae; phylum Streptophyta; class Magnoliopsida; order Fabales; family Fabaceae; genus Dalbergia; species Dalbergia cultrata. The sequence goes on along the minus strand of CM062351.1, from coordinate 11,491,284 downwards.
ACTTGACCTTTCAGGCAACAGTTTGTCAATAGTGGATGCAACCGGAACACCGTCTTCGTTTCCATTGTTTCCCAGTTTGGATAGTCTTCATTTGGCTTCTTGCAAGATGACAAAATTTCCTCAATTCTTGAAAAATCAATCACTGCTAACACAACTTGACCTCTCAAATAACCGTATTACTGGTGCTGTGCCCTACTGGATTTCAAAACTCAAGTCTCTTGTGCTCTTAAATATTTCCAATAATTATCTTACCAATTGGGAAGAACCTTTGCTGAGCAATATGTCTAATTTACTTGTCCTTGATCTTCATTCCAATCATTTCCCTGGACCACTTCTCTCTCTGCCCCTAGATCTTCTTTATTTGGATTTTTCGAGTAACAATTTGAGCTCTGGTATCCCTCCAAATTTTGGTTATCACCTGTTGGGAACTCAGTTCGTTTCTTTATCAGGCAATAATCTACAAGGCAATATTCCAACCTCAATATGCAGTGCTTCAAGGCTTGAATTTCTTGACCTATCCAATAATTTTTTGTTTGGCACAATTCCACAATGCTTGATAGCAATGAATGGAACACTTTTTGTACTAAACTTAGAGAGGAACAAACTCAATGGAACTATTGATACATTTCCCGGCTCCTGTGGTTTAATGTCACTGCATCTAAACGGCAATTCTCTAGGAGGAAAGCTTCCAAAATATCTGATTAATTGTGCCATGTTAGAAGTTTTAGACCTTGGAGATAACAAGATAGAGGATCAATTCCCATGCTGGTTAAATAGCTTAACTAGCTTGCGTGTTCTAATTCTGCAGTCCAACAAATTTCATGGCTTCCTCAAATGTCAAGGAACCCAAGTAGGATGGCCAGTTCTTCAAATTTTTGACATTTCATACAACAACTTTGGTGGTAGAATTCAACCTTCATTCTTTGAAAGCTGGAATGCAATGATGGGTGTTGAAAATGATGGGATAAGCAAAAACCTATCCGAGCTAGATCGTTCCCGTCCAATTGAATACCCAACAAATGGTACTACTACTTATCATAGGGACAAAGTGACGGTTAGAAGCAAACAACAAGAAATGGAGCTGGTAAAGATCCTAACTATTTTCACTGTTATTGACATATCAAACAACAAATTTGAAGGATCAATTCCAGAAGATCTTGGACAACTGAAGGCATTGTATATACTCAACTTATCCCATAATGGATTATCCGGTCATATTCCATCATCTCTAGGAAATCTGAAAGATCTGGAATCCTTGGACTTGTCAAGTAACAAGTTGAGTGGAGCAATTCCCACAGAGCTAGCAAGATTGTCTTTTCTTGAAGTGTTGAACCTCTCATACAATCATCTCGTGGGAAGAATTCCAATAAGTACTCAGATTCAATCATTCGATGCAACATCATTTAGAGGCAATAATGGACTATGTGGGCCTCCATTGACTCCCAATTGTAGCGGAGTGCCAGGGACATCATCCGTGGCATCAAGTTCCAATAAAGAAAGTTCCATTGATTGGAATTTTATAGCTTCTGTATTGGGATTTGCTTCTGCGATTGGAATAATTGTCTTGCTTCTTTTGTTCCGTAAAGCCTGGAGGATATGGTACTGGGAAAGCGTGGATAACATACTCTATCGTATTTTCCCTCAGCTGGATTTTGTTATTGAATGTCGTGGTGGACAAAGTTGCAGAGTTTTAATGTGGAAGCCATATTAAAATTTGCTGCATAAGGTATGTGAGCACATGTTATTACCATTAATCCACTACAGTTACATTGCATGTTTACATGGTAGTTTTAAATGAGTCAAAGAATGCATGGCGTAAGATTTAGCTAAGTGTATTATATATAATGGTAATATGGTTTTGGCCTATTCATATCAATTAACAATATTTCGTTTATTATTTTAGAGCATTGCTATTTGAAAAAAACAATTTGAAAACTTCATCTACCGTTTTGATCAGATACAGAAGCAGGCATCATGGAAGAGAATTATAGGGAGTCCAATATTTACGGACATTGTCTCACGTTTCATTCCTATTATTTTCTTATAAAATTTCACTTCAAGTTTAACATTGTTGCTCATTTAAATGTCTACATTGTCTTGGCCTTAATTTAATGCTTGACATTGTCTTGGGTTTGCTTAGTTTTATGCTTGTTATGCATTATGGTTGGGACCAACCGAGTGTGAAACTGAGAAGCATTAGGTTATTTATGCTTGAGACTCTGCACTGCATTTTTTCAATTTCTACTTTGCAACCATAATTTATATCAAGCGTTTACATGCATGTTGTCCAAGCAATGTAAAGGTTCTAGTTTTGAAGTAGTTTTGTGGTTTTGCCTTAACCATCAATTAGAATATTGCATATCAGTGTTTCTGAGATTAATTTAATAAAGTCACGTTTACTATTTAGATCATTTCATACTTCATGTCGTGTAAGATTGTTTCATTTCCATGAATTTATCCAGGGTGGCAGAGACAATGAAACAGAACCAAATATTGATTGTTGTTATTGACTTGTGAGGATGCTAGATAGGAAGCACAAGTTAAATCTTTATAATTTACATTGGGAAATTACTACCGAAAATAATAGACTAAAAGACATGGGATTTTTTGGTCTCTAATAAGCTCTGCATTTTCCCTTTAAATATTAACGTCTATTTAAAGGATCTCCGTATATTTTATTGGTTAATCACTTGATCTAATTCTCAAGGTGGCATTGCAATTTGTTCATGTCTAGAAATTTCTGGTTCATGTTCTTTTAACAAATGTGGTATATATTGGAATGTCAAAATAACACATGTGGATGTATGTACCACATTAGATCATGCAATCTAAGATCTTTGATTAAGTCATTTTCATATTGTACTATTAATCTCTGATTATGTTTTGTTCATACGTTCAATATCTGTAACTAACAACTTGTTGCAATCCTATATACTTTTGAAATTGGATTGAGATATATATTGGCTTGTCACATGTCTTTTTTCCTTTTCTGGTTTCGCTGCGGATGCAGGGCAGCTGAGACTATGGAAAGGAACAATATAATTTAGTTTCTGTGCCACTGTACTTGCATTAAACTTAACAGTTATTTTCAGGTTCGAGTTGAAACGTTGAAACTATGATATTTCACCCTCTTATTGAAAATATCAGCACTAAAACAATGCAATCATCCAAACATCTAGAGCCTTTGAAGCTTTAGCTATATATATATCACTTAGGATTTGTTTGGTTTGAGTTTTTAGTTTTTCATATTTTATGAAGGAAATATTGAAAATTCTTAAAATTATAAATTTCAATTTTCAGTTTTCAGTATTTTATTCACAAAATCTAAAAAATTAAACATTAAAACTAAAAACTAGAAATTGAAATCAAACAGATACATATTCCAATTTTTAATTGTCATTTTTAGTTTTAAATATTTCTTAACAAAATCATGAAAATTAAAAAACTAAAAAGTAAAACCAAACATAAATACTTATGGAGCTGGTGTGTAAAGTGACATGACCACCCTATAAATACTTGGTGGAGCTGGTAGATTGTGTGTGCTTTTGAGAAAAGTGGATTGAGGAGGGCATCATCGAGATTGTTTGGTTAAGAGAGTTGATGAGCAAAGTTTAGTGTGCTAGTGTGTAAAGTGTAAATAAGTGTTTTAGTAAATAATAGAGTATTTTATATTTAGTGCCTCTCTTGCTCAACACTTATTCTCTATCTATATAGCATAGCAGCATAAATGATAACAAAATAAGCCATCTTCTAAGTGATGTTTCAATATATTTTAAACCTGGCAATAACATAATTCATTTATTGCAATATGAGTGGGGATTTAACAGCTACTCCTATGAGGTTTCTGTTACGGAGGCGTATTATCAGAACATGAAAATGAAGAAATTCACTCTTGTATTGGGAAAGATAGTAACTTTCATGTTTTACTTTTCGAGTAAAATTTCAATTATAGAAACGTTGTTTTAAAAGACTATTATGTTTAGTTCTGGACTAAGAATGATGTTGCTTTGGTCATCTATTCTTTAGCTGACATATGCAATTGTACATTTTGTGTTTTAGGTTGGGATCTCCTTGATGTGTCTTGGGTTGAAGCGGTTCAGCATCGTTACCAGGAGAATGAAGTTCAAAAATCTTTTCAAAGTGCTACACTACAATATCATTATTAGCTTCTATTTTTTGTTTTGGAATTTACATGGTGTTTTTCAGTATCAACTACATCGGATTGTTAGTGAACTTCTTCTATCTTTTTTGTCTTATTGTAACACTAACCAGCTTTTAGTATATTTTGGTATATTTTCTTTGCTTTAATTTGTTGAAAAATAGTTAAATATCCTATCTCTTCTCTTTAGAGATATAATTTTTGCTCGACCTAAACTTTCTATGAAAGAAAATATTGATCTAAAATAAAGGTAATAGACATTAGTTTTTAAAAAGAAGAAAATAGGATGATATTTCAAAAAATGAATCTCGAAAAACATCAATTGATATGGTTGATAAAAACGTTGGCTAGAATTAGTAATAGATACAACTCAAAACGGTGTATATTAGAGGGTGTTGCCTAGAGTGTAATGTAGAATCAATGTGTTTTCAACATTGTTGTAGTTGAGCCTAAAAGACAAGATTGGATAACCATAGCATAATCCGTCGAGGCTCTCAATGGTCACATTCATCAACCATTTTTTCCCGATAGGTCAAGCATTCGAATTCATTTTGGTATACCTAGTAAACTCTCCTCCGCAAAAAGGTACATAAAATTATTAAATGTGACAATTTTTTTTCCATTCCAACAACAAATATTAATAGGACAATGAGAACAGAAATAGTGTAACAAGATGAAAGAGTCTCAACTCTAAAAATTAAAAAAGAGTTTCAGCTTTTCAAATTAAGGAAGATATCTCTTAAATTTTTAATTACATCTTTCAAACTAAGAAAAGGATTTAATTTTTTCTCTTTAGATTTTAAGATTTCTTAACTCTATAATTTTTTTTGTACGGGAACTTTATTTTATTTATAAGAGCTTCTAAGGACTTTTCCTTCCTTAACATATCAATTAGAAATCATAACAGTGCATTTATATCTTGTGTGAATTTTCTCACTTTTATGATTGGGTGAGATTTTATAATTCACAAAAATCATACCAAAATTTATAACAGTTCATCTGCCTCCTCAATTTCCAGCAAGCCAATGCTAACTCCAAATGCCACGCTTGTGCTATTCAGAAGGACGCCTTTTCATCCCAAATAAGAAGCCAATCCAGCCATTTGCAGCACCCAGACATTCAAAATACTTTTTGCTAATTGCATGCGTTGGTGTCTTCAACAATGAGAATTCCGACAGCCACATGGCTTTTAGCGCTGTTCTTTTGCTGCATGCACCTTTGCAGCCACGTATTTGTGGTGTCTGCCCTATGTCTTGACGACCAAAGATCATTGTTGGAGCAGTAAATAGTTGAAGAAAATATTTTGCACAATTCCCTCATAATCTCATATCTTAGTGCATAATCTAAGAAAGCACCATACGTAAATTATTTTTCCTTAGACCAACTTTATGTGACCTATTGATTTTATTTTATTTTTTTGGTTGTAATAGTTTTTAAAATTTTTGCGTCGAAAAGTTTGGCCAACTTAAACTCCTGAGTTAGCATTATTCGGGTTGGGGTAACATATCGGAGGGTGGGGGTGGGGACAGGGACAAGGAACTCAGCTCCTTTTGGTCCTTGGTGCACTTTTATAGAGGCAGCCTTTCCACTTAGTCTAAGCCTAGAAAATGGGCCAGCTAATATTATCTTACTTATTCTTGGTATGGGTTAACCTTACTCATTTAATTTGCTACCACCTAAATGTGACAAGTCTAAATAGATTTGGCCTAGATGGGGTCGGGTTGACTTGTTTAACCCATTTTGATGTCCTTATCAGTAATCTCAATCAATCATAAGATTTTTATAAAAATAAAAAATAAAGATTAATTTGTAAAAAAATTACTTCTTCAAGTACAATTTTGTGAAAATAAATTTTGACATAAAAAGAATTTAATACTTAATTATCATTATAAATCTAGCTACATGGATATTTGTTTATTGATCCGTGTATAAGGGCTTCAAAAGTCAAGATTATACAAGATTCCATGGGAGTGGGCCATTACAAATCTACACTTTTAATGTGATAATTTTTAATACTCTTATCTTTAATTTTTCTATTATACATTAACAATAATCATATCATTCTAAAAAGATAAATTTGTGATAAAGTTTTTTATTGTTTAGTATTTTCCTAAAACTATTTTTCTATGGCATTAGATAGCATAGCTTAGTGCTTGAGACTCTCATCTAAGAGGTCTGAAGAAAGTAAATCTTGATATAACAGTAAAACTATTGCCTTATAATCTAAAGATCACAAGTTCTAATTTTGTAAACAGGCTCTCCCACCTAAAAAAATCTATAGCCTTTATATAGCTAAAAGTAAATCTGCAGAAGCTTCATGCCGGAAACAAAGTCATCCTCCGCCAAAATCAAGGACCAACTAAACGAAAAAGAGTCTCAACTTTCCAAAAAAATTAATAATTTTTAATATTTTCTTCCCTTAATGATGTTCGCCAGAAATAATTTAATAGAGAATTTTAACCATACCTCACTAAGTTCGTGTTCCACACCAATGTGTATGAGTGTATCCATTGGCTAAGCATTCTAATTCGTTAATCTTTTTGGTCCTTCGTAGTGAATTCCACGACACAACAAAAGTCTATAAAGTTACGAAAAATCAGTTTTTCCTTGCAACTGCAAATAGAAATGGAACATTGAATCAATGACAACTCAATGGAGCAAAGACTTGAAAGACACACACACACACACACAAAGTTGTTCACTGTCATAAAGGGACCAACGAAAAGAAAAGAGCCTGAATTTTCTAATGGAAACGTCTCCCTTAAGACGAGTTTTAAGCGCAAAAAAAGATGTTGTTTTTATTTAGTTTTCACATTTTAAGATTTTAGCTTTGTGGGTAGGTGTTGTTTTTCGTTTGACTTTCTTTATAGCTTTGATGCAATAGTTTATTTGTTTAGCTGTTAAGGTATTAAGTTGAAAACAAATTTTTTTTCACGTTGTAAAAGTATTTAATATGTCAATAAGAAATCAGATTAGGGTATTTACAATCATTCCTTGACTTTAAACTTTTAAAATAAAGAGTATGAATTTTCTCGTGTATGCGATTTTGTTTAACTTATTTGTCACATTATATTTGTTTCTCTATATAATCACAAGGTTTGGTACATTTTGTAGCTAGCAAAACTTCTCAAACATTTAATCAAGGATTTGATTCCTATCGGTATATATGAAAATAGTTTTGTGAACAGAGATTTATTCCCTTAAAAAAGCTCCTGCCTTGAAAGAATTAGTCATTGTTATTGGAGGTTAATACCCAAAAAAATCATAAAATAATATTTGTTACTCTATATTTATTATTTCCCTTGCTCATTTATAACTATATTTTAAGTTTTGATACAGATTAAGAAATTATTAATAATGCTAACACAAAAAAAATAATAAATATGTTGATAAAACTATCTTTTTAGGAAATTATGCAATACTATGAGAAATTTATGTGTGCTAGAGAATGTTAGAGTAAAAGTGAAAAAAATAATTAATATTTTCTTAAAACTCTCAAATGACAAATAATATTGAATAAAATCTCTTTTCTAAGAAGACACTTGTGAATGACTAGAGGGAGTATATTCGTGTCTTATTAAGTTGGACACATTTTTATGGCCTTAGACAACACAACCTAGTGCATGAGGCTCTTATACCGTAGGGTCTGGAGCATGTGAACCTTGACACCACAATAAGGCTACTTTCTTATAATCCGGAAATCACAAGTTCAAAATTTGGAGATAGCCTCTTGCTCCTGAACAAAATCTATAGCCTTATGCTGGAAACAAAGTCATCCTCCGCCAAAATCAAGGACCAACTAAACGAAAAAGAGTGTCAACTTTCCAAAAAAATTAATAATTTTTAATGTTTTCTTCCCTTAATAATGTTTGCCAGAAATTATTTAAAAAGAATAGTGCATTTACACCATACCTCACTACGTTCGTGTTCCACACCAATATGTATCCATTGGCTAAGCATTCTAATTCTTTAATCTTTTTGGTCCTTCGTAGTGAATTCAACTGCACAACAAAAAGTCTATAAAGTTATGAAAAATCAGTTTTTCCTTCCAATTGCAACTAGAATGGAACATTGAGTCAATGACATTATGACAACTCAATCGAGCAAAGACTTAGAAAAAAAAAAAAAACACACACACACACACACACACAAAGTTGTTCACTGTCATAAAGGGACCAACCAAAAGAAAAGAGCCTGAATTTTCTAATGGAAACATCTCCCTTAAGACGAGTTTTAAGCACAAAAAAGGGTGTTGTTTTTATTTAGTACTTTTCACATTTTAAGATTTTAGCTTTGTGGGTGTTGCTTTTCGTTTCACTTTCTTTATAGCTTTGATGCAATAATTTATTAGTTTAGCTGTAAAGGTATTGAGAACAATTTTTTTTTTTTTACCCTGTAAAAGTATTGTCAATAAGAAATCAGATTAGGGCATTTACATCACCTTAAACTTTTAAAATAAAGACTATGAATTTTCTCATGTATATGATTTTGTTTAACTTATTTGTTACTCTTTATAACCATGAGGTCTAACACGTTTGATAACTAGTAAAACACATTAAAAATTTAGATAGGAATTTGATTCCTAACAGTATGTTCATGTATGAAAATAATTTCGTGAGCAGAGATTAGCCCTCCTTAAAGAAGCTCCTACCTTGAAAAAATTAGCCACCGTTGTTATTGGAGGTTAATATCCAAAAAAAAAACCATAAAATAATATTTAGTACTCTATATTTTATTATTTCCCCTGCTCATTTATAACGGCCTTTTAAGTTTTGATGCAGATTAAGAAATCATTAGTAATGCTAACACACGCAAAAAATAATAATAATAAATATATTGACAAAACTATCTTTTTAGGAAATTATGCAATACTATCAGAAATTTATGTGTGCTAGAGAATGTAAGAGTAAAAGTAAAAAAAATAGTTAATATTTTCTTAAAACTCTCAAACGACAAATAATATTGAATAAAATCTCTTTTCTAAGAAGATATTCGTGAATGAATAGAAGGAGCATGTTGGCGTCTTATTAAGTTGGACACATCTTTATCCATAAGAAGCTAGTCCGTTTGTACATTCTGTATTACCAAACATTGAAAATATTTGTCGCCAATTGCAAGTGTTTGTGTCTTCAACAATGAGAAATATTCCAGTAGCCACATGGCTTTTAGCGTTGCTGTTTTGCTACATGCACTTTTGCAGCCACTTGTTTGTGGTTTCTTCCTTTTGTCTTGACGATCAGCAATCATTGCTGCTCAAATTCAAGGACAAGCTTAAAGGAGAAACCGATTATGGCAAGCTTGGGATATGGGATGAAAGCATTGTCAATGGAGTGGTGTAACATGTGACCATGGTGGACATGTTGTTGGTCTTGACTTGAGTGGAGAACTCGCGGGTAATGAAATTACCAATTCAAGTACTCTTTTCTATCTTCGTTATCTCAAAACCTTGAACTTGGCTGAAAATGCATTGTTCTGGCCTGGGGTTACATCTGAATTCAGCAAGTTGTCAAACTTAACTTACCTGAACTTGTCACATGCTGCTCACTTTGAAGGGCCAGTTCCAATAGGAACTTCTCAACTCACAAGGTTAGTTACTCTTGATATCTCAGTAGATATTGAAATAGCATATATATTTCCTGAGATCAGAGATCTACAAATATTTCTCCAAAACCTCACCAAAATTAGACAACTGCATTAAGATAGTGTGAATCTATCTGCTCAAGGACAAGAATGGACTACTGCTTTGTTGCAAATTCCAACACTGCTGCAAGAATTAAGAATGTCAAGTTGCAATCTCTTTGGACCCCTTCAGCCTTCCTTGGCTATGCTTGAGAATCTCTAGGTGGTAAATCTTGATTCGAACAACTTATCATCTGTTGTGCCAGAAAGCTATGCCAATTTCAAGAACCTGATCTCCTTGAACCTTTTTGCTGGTGGATTGATTGGAGTGTTTCCACATAAGATCTTCAAGTTACCAACCTTGTCCTTCATTGACATATCATCCAACAGTGACCTTTATGGTTCCTTTCCACACTTCTCACTGAATGGATCTCTCCAAACCTTGAAAGTAAAGGACACAAGTTTCTCTGGTCCACTTCGAAATTCTATAGGTAATTTGAGACACTTGTCCTCTTTGCTTCTGGATGGGTCTGAATTTAGTGGATCATTGCCTAACTCATTCTCAGATCACACCCAACTTGTTGAGATCAATTTGTCACTGAATAGATTCTCTGCCCTAATTCCATCGTTTGCTAATTGCAAAAAACTACAACTTCTGGATCTGTCTAAGAACAATTTCAGTGGTACAATACCTTCCACTCACTTTGAAGTGTTGAGGTTAAGTGTGAATAGTATATAATGTGGGAGGAGTCATGACTTATTGCCTTTAGGTTTTGCGTCAAGATGTGCCGTCAACTCGGTGTTGTGACATTCTCACTTAACCCATTGGTTGTACCTGCCCCTTTTGGGCTCCTTCGCCCTACCAGTGATATCAGAGCCAAGGTTGGACTCGGTTCGTGGAAGGGCACGGACTGCGGGTGACAGGTGCTGGAAAGAGTAGTTGGCTGATGGGGAAGCCATGTGATGGGTCTCACACTTGAGGGGGAGATTGTTAAGATTAAGTGTGAGAGGTGAAGTCCTACATTGGTTAAAAATGGATTAAGTGAATAGTATATAATGTGGGAGAAGTTATGACCCATTGCCTTAAAGTTTTGTGTCAAGATGTGGCATCTGACCCGATGTTATGGTGCTCTCACTTAGCCCATTGGTTGTATCTTTCCCAGTTGAGCTGCCCTGCCCTAACATGGAGGCCTTATGAATTTGTATGAAATCGACTCATGGAGTAATTTCTTCACCGAAAAGATTCCAACTTCTCCTTTCATGTCCCCATTATTGAGAAATGTATGGTTTTCCAATAATAAATTTGAGGGTGAGCTAAATGTTTCTACGAAAGCCACCCTTGGGATGCAAATTCTTGATTTGAGCATAAATTATTTAGAAGGGCCTATTTCGGTATCACTCTTTCAAATGGAACTTGATTCTCTTGATCTTTCTTTCAATAAGTTCAGTGGAAGCATACATTGGGGTATGAATAGCAAGCCAGTAAAGCTTCGTGTACTTGACAAGATGGAAAGCAATGGTGGTTGGTGAAAATCATGATTTGAATACTCGTCATATGCTCGTGACAGTAGTTATTACCGGGACAAAGTGACAGTTACAGTCAAAGACCAAGAAATGGAGTTGGTAAAGATTTTAACTATCTACACTGCCATTGACTTATCACACAACAAATTTGAAGGATCGATACCAGAATATCTTGGACAGATGAATGCATTGCACGTACTTAACTTATCTCATAATGCTTTCTCAGGTCAGTGACGACTCAACTTGTTAAGAAGGGGGCCATATGCCCCCACCAAATTTTGATAATTTTGTCAGCAGTATATATATGTTGTCTTGTTTATTTCATTAAATTTGACGTCATGTAAAAATAAAAGTTATGTTAAATTTATTGTTATGTTTATATATTATATTTGTCCTCATTATTTAAATTTTCTTGATTGTGCTAGGTCATATCCCATCATCTTTTAGAAATCTAAAAGATCTTGAATCCTTGGACTTGTCAAACAACAACTTGAGCGGAGAAATTCCCACAAAGCTAGCAAGCTTGTCATTCCTTGCATTCTTGAACCTCTCATACAGTCATCTTGTGGGAAAAATTCCAACAGGTACCCAAATTCAACCATTTGATGCAGCTACATTCAAAGGCAATGACAAGCTTTGTGGACCTCCACTGACCCCTAATTGCAGTGGTGGTGGTGGTGGAGTGCAAGGGACAACACCTGCGGCATCAAATCCCAAGAAGAAAAGTTCCATTTCTTGGAATTTTATAACTGCCAAAGTGGGATTTGCTTCTGCAATTGGAATAATTGTCTTGGTTCTTGTGTTCCATAAAGCTCGGGGGATATGGTATTGGGAAAGGGTGGATAATATACTCTATCACTTCTTCCCCCAGTTGGACTTTGTTATTGAACGCCGTAGTGGGAAAAGTTATAGAGTTCTAAGGTGGAGGGCATATTGAACTTGGTTGTATAAGGTACATTGGCATCCGTTTTTCACGCGCACACACATGTACTTATTGAGGAGTCATATTACATGAAAGAAGTGATTTATTACCCCAACGAGAGCAAATCTAAATCGTATAATCATACATGAATGATCATGATCAAAAGTTAATTAATATAATTAATGCACATATATTCATTTTAAAAAGTCAAATAACTCTTCCATGATGGATACTCCGGGAAACAAAAAAAATGTCACATGATTTATGTTTTAATTTTGATCATTTATGTAAAATTCAACGGTCAAGATTCACTCATCTCACTCTCATAATAAATCATTTTTCTCATATAATATGCTTTATATCTATCTATATATATAGTAAAATATAATCTTTTTTCTTACAAGAAGATTTTATTACACTCCCATATCCTCTATTTCTAAAACATATCTCCTCTCTTATAAATCTAATGGATTGATGGAGTTTGGTGGAGTGGAATAGAATGGAGTGAAGTGAAGTTGGTCAGAGCAGATCGGAATAATCACTTTACTCCATTGTTTGAATATTTTCCTTTCCATCCCATTCACCTAATTTGGGGAAGAAAATTGAGAAGAATTTATGGAATTAGATGAAAACGAGTCCATCCATCTCCGCTCAATTCCATCCAAGTTTAGCAAATCCAAACAATGGAGCTAATTAAAATACTGTTCCGCTTCATCCAACCCCATCAATCCAAACATATTCTAAGAGTATAATACAAACTCCTCCCTTGACAGATAATACTATTATACTCCCCCCTCTATTTACAAAACATACACTACCCTATTAAGATAAGCAACACTTTAATCCATTTTCTAATTTTTCATTAATTCTTTATTTTTTTCATGCTTATTATTTTATAGTTGACCAAAAACCCTTTATCAATTATACATATTGTTTTTTTATAAAATAAAATAAATGTGGTTTATAATAATATGAAATATTGGCTTATATATATTAATTTTAAATTATTATTTATGTTAAGGAAAAAATTAAGTAGAAGTAAGATAATTAGTAGTAATAATAATTTATAATTATTATTTTTAAACATAAAAGTTGTATATTTTCAAGTATTAATTTTACAACATTAATATGTGTTTTTCCTATAACATCACAAAAATTTTCTATTATGTTCTAAGTGACTTATCTTTGCATACAAAATTAATAAATATTTTTATATTATATATAATAGTATTCTAAAATATGAAATGAAGAAATACATTCTTATATAAGGAAAAAGAATAATTTGAGCTTTCCCTTTAATATTTGAAATTTCAAATATAGAAATGATTATATTATTAAAAATATGTGTTAACCCCATGCATTTTAAATTATATGCAATTTAAATCCAAATATTTCAAAATGTGTAACCCACCAACACCTAAGCTTTTGAAATTATGCCAAAAAGTCCTCCATTAAGTTGCTATCTATTTGCACCAGAAAATATTTTGGACACAAATACCTCTTCTTTTAAATTAATTTCCCAACCCTAATAAGAAACACAACCCACACACCATTCTCCTCTTTCTCACCCTTCCCCTTCAAGTCCCAAATCCCTAATCTGCGATATTGTTGGGATTGATTCAAATTCCTATTTGAAAATTGTCATTGATAGTTTCTGATTTTAAAAATATTTGGAAATGATTTGAAAATTGATTAGGATTTTATTTAGAATTAGAAATTATTAATTATTAGGATTGAGGTCAAACTTAGTGAGTGTGTAAAACTATTATAAATAATAGTTTTGAGAATTATTTATATGTGAGGAAAATATAAGTGAGATATTAAAAAATGGAGAGTGGAGAGAAAGAGGGTGATAATGAGGATGACATAGATGGTGAAGAGGAATTGATGAGACTAATATGATGGAAGGTTTGTAACTTTTGTCATAAAAGTTGCATTGATGAAGGATTTGCAACTTTTACTAGAAAAGTTGCTTTGATAGAGGGTTTGTAGCTTTTGCCAAAAAAGTTGCATTGGTGAAAGGTTTGTAACTTTCTCCAAAAAAGTTGCATTGGTGAAGGGTTTGCAACTTTTGCTAGGGGTTTGTAGCTTTTGCCAGAAAAGTTGCATTAATGATGTTATGTTTTGTGAGTAGCGGTGGTGCAAATGAGGATAGCTTGTGTCGAAAGTCTTCCTGGCAATGTGGTGTTAGGTGGCATGTTCCGTGAATAGGATTTGTTTTTTGGATTTGTTGAGATTAGTGATTGTATTCCTCATTAAATAGTGGATTGATTTGTGAGATCATGGATGTAGGCAGTTGATGCCAAACCACGTTAATTTTATTGTGTTCCTTTGCTTTGTTGATTTGATTGATTTATGTTGAGCGGAAATTATTTCCCATCAGATATGAATAACAGCAAATAATCTGCCAGAATTTTTTTTTTTTTTCAATTAATCCGAAGCCATCCCATGTTGTTATAAAAAATTACAGAAAAGAAAGTCATTGATCTGATATGAAAGCATTTTAAAAAAGGCCAAAAGAGAGAGAGAGAGTAAAAAGGTGGAGGAATGCTAGTGCTAGGGACAAAATAGGAGCAGTAACAAGGTAGCTAAGAACTAGGAAGATTGCCCCGGTGGAGGAGGCTGAGCTGGTTCACGGTGATTGAGTTGTTGTTTAGGAATGCCGCGTCAAGGTGAACCCTAAGTCTGTTGAGGAACGACATGAGAAATAAGTGAATGGCTTAGAAAGTAGCAACCTTGACCGGGGTCCACCTTCTAGAAAGATCCCTTTACAGGCAACGCATCCACCTCTTCTAGAAGGATACCACCACCACAGACGCGAAGCTACGCACCACCACTCACCATCGCCGCTGTCGCCGGCGTTCCTTGTCGATCTGACACCTCCAGCCACCGTCTCTCCCCTTCTGCTCTTTGTACATGTGAGACTGTGTGATACCTAAAACTGGGCGATGGTGACACTATGGCGAATTTGGGCTAGGGCTTCTGATTAGGGTGGGGTTCGTCTGAAATATTGGTCACGTTCCATGTATATGATATTTAATTGTCTAAATAGATGATAACTTGACAGAAGGGATTTTTTTGCAAAGTTTCAAAAAGTCACGGGTTTGGGTTGCACGTTTTAAAATGTCAGGTGTAAATTTGTTTGTAGCCTAAAATATAGGGAATTATAATGCATTTAAACCTTGAAAAAAAAATGCTATTATGTTTAGTCAAGACTAAGATTGCTGTTGCCTTGGTCATGTATCCTTTAGCTAGCTGATATGCAATTTTACTTGTGTGTTCTATGCAGGAATCTTGTTTATATGTCTCCGACTGAAGCAGTTGAGTATGATCATCGCGAAAATGAAGTTCAAAAGGCCAATTCAAAGCATTATGAGTTATGATATTATTTTAATTGGCTTTAGGACTTCATATTGTTATGATGTTTTTCATCAAGAACTGCATTGGATTGTTAGTTCTTCTTCTTCTTATTATTATTATTATTATTATTATTATTATTATTATTACTACTACTACTAAGTGTAAACACTAAACTGTTTAATATAATTGTTTGAGTGCTTTGTTTTATGATTAGTTTGACTATAGCACCTTAACTGGTAACACTTTTGATTCCAAATCTTAAGTTTGGGAAGAAAATCACTTCCTTTGAAAGTAGGCTCAGTATTTAAATGAAGTGTAATGATACAATGGCTAAAGGAAGAACTTTATTATATATTAGAAGAAATATAGAATAAAAATTGGAAGCAAATAAATGAATTAACAACAATAAAATAAAATGAGTAAGTTAGCAAATTAGTCCCAGAAAATGTCACCAATGGGTTTGGTTTTTGACAAAAATAAATTAGTCTTAAGGTCGCTTACAATTTTAATATATGGACTTCTGGTGGTGACATATAGCTAGTAAATCGTATCAATTAGTAAATCATCACTTGTCAAAACAAAACTTAGGCCATCATGACCAGCGTATAGAGAGGACATTTTCCAGCAAGCCTTAATACGCAATTCTCTAGGAAAATGGGTAAGTTTTCTCTGTTGCTTGAATATTTCCCAAATATTAATATAACCTGTAATGGTCACAGATAAATCCACAACACTTCCGCATCAAGCATTTTCAAAACGTGTCCTTCCAAACATATCACAATATCTCAAATAATCCAACATATATTAATCATAATCCAATTTATCAATCCAACATAATATCAAATTAATTTTCAGAATCCTTTCAACATAATCCATTGCCACAAGTTATATGTTCGAACATAGTTCAAGCATAAAACCGAATTAAGTTTACAAATTTTTTTCCATAACGTAATCTACGTAACTAAGTCATAAGTTCTCAAACATAAGCATAACATAAATTTAAGGATCCTGTTTGTGACATATAGAGCAACTGACAAACTTAACAAGCAAATACAAAATAACAGTCCCAACAAAAAAGACCTTCACTAGATGGTTCACCAACTCAAAATTGACAAACTAAGCCGGAGGAACAGAATCAAAACCAACACTTGTACCAAAAAATCAGGAAGGACAACGAAGTGAGTTTTGCAACTCAATGAAAGATAATGTATCCGCAGTTCACTGGAAGCATATGCACAAAATAGTATAAACATAATTATATTTATGTACTCATGAGAATATAGTTCTAATCATGAAATAATATTGTTTGAAAACATAACTTCACATAATATGGGGTTATTCGAAGCAAAACAATAACAAATCCAAACATGACCTAAAGTCATATGCGGATTAACACCTCACCTGCTAATTGGAGTTAGCCCGTAGCGAAATACAAGTGCAGACATGACAATAGTCATGTGCAGATTGGCACCTCACTTAGTAACTGGAGTTGGCTATAACCATATACAAGTTTAGACATAGCTGCAGCCATGTGCGGGTTAGCACCTCACCTATTAACTAGAGTTTCTCACAATGTACCGAGGCTAAAACCATTGCCGTTAGCCTCTGGGTTCAACTATGGAATTTTCCCAAATTAAATCAGAATCACGCATATCCAATTCCATGTTATCCTCATTGCATAAAATTCATTCTCAAGGTCATATGAGACATAGTTGACATGAGATAAAATCAAATTTAATAATTAACATTAGATATTCTAAAATAAATTTTTTTAACAAACATTATTGTTGAACTAAGAATAATAATTAAGTTTCTTATTTCCATTGAAAGTTTCCTCTTAATATATAAAACTCCTTTTTGATAAATAATTTATTTCCTCATAAAAGAATATCCTTTCAACTTTTAATATAATTTTATATTTATAGTTAAAAATGACAATGTAAAAAGTAAATTATAGGTGCACTATCTAATCATAACTAGTGGTTCCAAGAACCTAAGAACAACTCCACTATTGCCACCAATTCAAATGTTGATGCCTAATTGCTTTATAGCTCTAGTAAAAAGACAACTTTATTTGTGAGCCAATAATATCACTAATTTACATAAATTAGCACCAAATCGCAAAACCCCCAATTTCTAGGGTTCAAAGAGACACTAATAACACTAATAATAACCCTCAATTAACTAGAAATTTTAATAATTTAAATATAGTAGTTTAGAAGTTTATTTACCACATGAAAAGTAAGAATGTTGAAAAACAAAAACTCCAACACCCTTTAAAGTTTCAAGTTCTCTCTAATGGAAGCTAAAGAGAGAAAATTGGCGGTAAATGATAGAGAGGGGGAGAGAGAATACTTGTGATGATGATGAGGAGGAGGAGGATGTGAACTTGGAGGTAGTGGTGGTTATAATGGGTGAAAGTGGAAGAGAGGAAGAAGAAGAATTGAGTAAGGTGGTTATAATGGTGGTTATAATTTAATTTATTTTTCACTTTATCGACGGAAAAATCCGTCGGTAAGTTTCACGATTTTTTTTAAAATTTTTAATTTATAGATTACCGACGGAAAAATCCGTCGGTAACACAGATTTTAATTTTTTTTTTGTATATTTTACCGACGGTAATTTGAACTTGTTGCCAATAGTTCATTTTGTAATTCATTAATTCCCTGAATATTTAATAATGAAAAATGCTAAAAAATTACTTAATAAAAACTAAATGCAATAAATTTAGATCCAAAATGTAAAATAGATTAAAATGTTAGAAAGCCTATGAAGTATATATATAAATAGTCCAACTAAAAGAGAAATAGTTTAACTACAACCAAATAAATAAAAAACAATAACTCAAGTCAAGAGAAGTCAGCAGCATCATCATCATCGTCAGCAGCATCATCACCACTACCACCACCACTACCACCACCACTACCACCACCACCACCACCATCATTATCTGTGTCTAGTAGTGTAGAGGAGCCTGCTTGCATCTTCTTCCATAAAAACGCCATCTCTTTCTTCATCTGCTTTCTTATTTCTGTCTGTAAGGCTTTTTCCTTGACCTCCATCTTCTTTTGTATCTCTTGCAACTGGCGCTGTCTCTCTGTATCTTGCTCTTGCATACGATGATATATAAAGACACCCATCATGATATATAGATAAAGAGCAAGTGTCTTATTAAACACTAAATGCAAACCAGGTCAGAATAAGCACCAAGACGAGAAAAAAAGCACCTTCAGATACAAATGCATTGATAAATAAGCACAAACTTCAAATAAATAAGCACAAACTCCAAATAAATAAGCAAACTTCATGTGTATTGGCCATAAACAAGTTTTGTTGTGGGGGTAAACTTGAAACAGACATAACTTTTGATTCGGGTATCAGAATGGCTATTAATCGGAAGACCAGTCCTCAAAATAATGGTGGTAGATGTATGTAAGGCAGCTAAAAATTACCACAAGTTGTCTGGTCTAGCAAGAAGTTTTCTGCTCTAACCAATACTAAGGCTAAAACGATACCAAGCATCTTCCCACAGTTGTACCTAACTACCTATAAGGTGGAAGACAATTTGTGCACCTCCAATGGCTGCAGGTCAATTTACTCAAAAAGTGACAAGACCAATCTCAACTTTGACAGCAAATACATCAAAAGAATTGTCTTTGGCCATGGCAAGCTATATCAACACGAACCTATTGATCAATAGTAGATGTTGCTATCTATATTACAACTAGGGAAATCAATAATTTAATTTTTGGATAAAAGAACTCATTAAACAGGAGCATGGGAGAATGCATTTTAAGTTTAATCAATTTAACGTATATACAATCATCCAGTTTTTCGGTAAACCCTGTCTTATTTGACTATTTTGGCAGTATTCATAACCTAGACTTTGATAATTTCGGTGAAAGGTATTCATGCATGTGCCACATGTGCGCATGGTATCACAGTTTATGACTGCCAGGTTAGCAATCCAAAGAAGAAGAGCAAATCTCATTACTATGGCTTTCTAAAATATGCCTTGTGCCATTAGCAAATCATCATATAACTAGATAGTTGACTCTAATGATCAACAATCATAGTAAATAATTTAGTTTGACAAAGCTTCTCTCATAGCAAAAACAAGTTCTAAACATCTCATAAGCTCGTGAAATGGAAGAGTTCACAATGCAGATTCTAAGAAAAAGGAAAATGCTTGAGAAACAAACGAGTGAAACAATGACATAAATTTTACAAACAATGGCACTCAGTGCAAACAAATACAAAAGCGAAAGGCAATTTCTTTGGAAATTTGACCGATTCTGTCAACAAAGGAGCCATATTTATAGACTACAGAACATGAACATGTTGTGCATCAGAACATGCGGAGAAGGAGAAACTCACCAGCTAGCAATTCGTGCAATGAATCCAACCAATTAGTTTGAGATACCAAAGTGCATCTGGTAATAATGTAAAAATCTAACAGCAAGAAAGAAAACAAGGTAAGAGATTCGTATAAATGGGGCAAAAGGAAACAACGTGGCAAGATGCAAAAGCAGCAACAGCAAGCAAAGACAACTAACAAAGTAAGATTCATATTAATAATAATATTCATAAGCACAAACTTCAAATAAATAAGCAAACTTCATGTGTATTGGCCATAAACAAGTTTTGTTGTGGGGGTAAACTTGAAACAGACATAACTTTTGACTCGGGTATCAGAATGGCTATTAATGCATATCAACAAAAAGCCCCAGATGAGAGCATCGACAGTGCAACCGGCAAAGCCGATTGGCGGTGCTTCTGGGCTCAAAAAATGCTGTTTAAAGGTGTTTTGATTGCTTTAAAAAATTTCTCATGTAATCATTGATATGAATAAGGACATGTTTATGACCTACTCACTCAATAAACTTGGACAGGTGAGACTTAACATATATTATATCACATAACGATCAAGGTGTACTACTAAATGAAACAATCTATCACAAAAATTAAAGAACAGATGCCCTCTTCATAAAATTACAGGTATGAAATAACAGATGCATAACAAAAAACAACAGAAAAAATAGATGCCTAACAATAGATGCCCTCTGCACAAATTAGAAAACGAAAAAATAAATTTGGTACATGATCAAATTTCACAGCAGAGGAGAAGACATGCATCAAATTCCTTTACTTCCATGTCATTCCATTCTCAAATCTAGTACATTTTCGTACATGATAACTTGGAAGTTGGAAATTGGAAAATCAAAAGTTCTGCAAGTAACATTATATATTTTAAATCAAGTCAGCAACTAATTTCTAAGAAAAGCCAGCCTACAATGGCAATCCATTCAATGGAAAAAATTACATAGTTCAAAAGGAACCAATATACTTATACCAATATACTTACATAGTTCAAGTCAGTTCAAGTGAGCAACATATAGTTGTGCTTACCAAACAGAGACAGAACAGAAAGAAAACATAGACAAAAATGGGAGTAGAATGCTTACCTTGCCCGAACACGGTGCCCAGGTCCCGGATGTAACGCAAGGAAGGAAGGAGAGCAGCAGATAGGGTCGAGAACAGCAGATAGGGTCGAGAACATGTGAGGCTGGGCGGATCTAACGCGAGAGCAGCTGAGCGGCGGCGGCGGGCGGTGGGTGGGTGGACGATTGGGGCGGGCACAGAGAGAGAGAGCAAGCAAGAGGGTATGAGGGTATGAGAGAGAGATAATAAAAATGATATCTGTGCAATTACCAACGGATTTTCAAATTTCTGACGGAAAAAAATCCGTCGGTAATTAAATGCAATGGTTCCCTTTCTGAAAATTTTTCATTATTGTTACCGATGGAAAAATCCGTCGGTAAAATTGATTTTTTTCAAAAAATAAATTGTAATTATTATTGACGGAAAAATTCGTCGGTACAATTAATTTCTAAAATAAAAAATATTTCAAAATTATTACCAATGAAAAAATCCGTCGGTAATGTGTGCGCCTCATCCAGACTAGTTGGCGCGAATATTACTGACGGAATTACCGATGGATTTTTTCGTCGGTAATGAATGAAACCCATATTTTCCAAATTCCATGATTTCCATCGATAAATCCGTTGGTATTACCGATGGAAAAAATCCGTCGGTAACTCGCTATTTTCTTGTAGTGAGAGAAGAAAAGAGAAGGGAAGAAAGAAAGAGCGGGTGCATGTGTTTCTAGTAGGGAAAAGGGAAGGCAAAAAATAAAAGAGTGAGATAGAGGTCTATGGTAATTATATCACTTAATAATGGTGTATCGGTGGTCCACCCTAATTTTTTTTGCCTTGGTTGCTACATCATTCTCTCCCCACCCCCACTCAACTCTAACCTTCAATCTCGCCATGTTTACATCTCAATCCTCATCATCATCCCCACCTTTTCTCCTATTGATAATAAAGCTTGATTGCTTGAAACATTTTCTTATTATTGCAGCTTTGTCAATTCAAAATTTGCAATTTTTAATATTTATTCACACATCATTATTGCATGCTAGTTACTTGATTTATCTGTGTTTTTTTTTCTTAATTCTAGACATAAAATTTATTTTATTATTAATAAATTTACAATTAGAATTGAAATTTAAAACTGCTTATAAGGGTATGAGAAGGGATAGAGGAGATTACTCGGATAAGAACGAGGTTGAAGGAGGTGGCGATAATGATTATCAATTAATTGAAAGGATTTAATCGAAATGCATTGA
Organism: Dalbergia cultrata; assembly: GCA_031216105.1. Lineage (NCBI taxonomy): Eukaryota > Viridiplantae > Streptophyta > Magnoliopsida > Fabales > Fabaceae > Dalbergia > Dalbergia cultrata. The sequence goes on along the minus strand of CM062351.1, from coordinate 11,469,012 downwards.
CAATGTTAAATTTTTTTTTATACATTCATCCAATCATATAATAGTACATCAGTAAATATAGTTTTCAACCCCCACTACTTAAAAATCATACAAAAGGATATGTTTGATTAGATGACAAAATAAAACTCTTTTACACTATCAATGTATCAAAATTTAACTCAAAATCAAAAAAGAAATTAAAGGACCAAACTCTACAAAATAACACATTTTTCCAGAGTAAATGTTGACGTTGGTCTCTAACATTGTAATTGTGTTTCACTTTAGTCCATGAACTAAAAAGAATATCGATTTATTCATTAAAATTGTAAAAAGTGATTCAAATTATTCGGTAATTCAAGTTAGTCTATGTAAACACTAGTATATATGGACTATTTGGATTATTTTTTATAATTTCAGTGAATAAATTAATATTTTCAAATGGAACTAGCATACAATTTTAATGACCCAAAAATCAAACCTTTACACCATTTTCCACATTAAGTGACTTGGACTAATGATTTTATGCGATGAAAATGTTATTTATACTAACAATAAATAGAATATCGTATTATTTAACATCTCACATCTCATTTATCATTAAATAAGATATAAATTAATAAGGTATTTTATGTATTCTGAGTATAAATAATATAACTTTATGTAAATCTAGAGTTCAAATTTCGAACTCCCCTCCTCCTATTCTCCGAGAGTAGTATTATTTATATTCACATAATATGGGATACTAAATTGATATACTTTTATCTATTATTGAATCAGTTATAGATTTCAAATTAAGTGAGATTCATATCATATCTAATAGTAAATAGGAATATATTCACAAAATCTCTAATAAATGATCAACAGATATAACATTTCTCTCCCAACGGTGTATCTCGTTTGCGAATTGCAACACAATCTTCTTCCTCTCTGGTCAACCTCAGTCCACAACAACACCCTTCACTTCAGGTCTTCACCCACTCCCACCCATTTTTCCCTCCTTTCCCAAAACGCAGCCTTCCTTTGCGTTTTAGCCAAAAAGCCACTTTCCATGAACAACACCGCCTCAGATTCCGCCGCCGCCTCGCCGCCGGCGCATTCCGGAGGGATCTCGCCGGAGACGAGGCCCGCCGTGATCTCCGGAGGCGACGGCGGCGGCGGCGGGGGGCCCGCGATCAAGATCAACGTCTCTCATGGTCCCTCTCACCACGAGGTCCACCTCCCAGCCCAATCAACTTTCGGTATTTTTTTTTTCTTCTTCCTCTTTTTCGATTCATCTCTTGGATTATTCGCGAATTCGATTACTTTGTTACATTCGGTTTTTCCGTTTGACTTCAATTCGTTGAGTTCTCGCGTGTGATGTTCTGCGTGTAGAGGGAAAAGATTGGTAGTTCATGAAATTGGTAGTTAATGAAATTGGAGTTGGTGTTGTGTTGTTTGGTGAATGCATAATGTGAATCTTCAATTGATATGAGTTTAGAAAAGAAAAAATTGTTAGAATTCAATTGATCAAATATCTGGGATATGCCAAAGCTTAGTAATTCTAGTTGTTCGCCACTGATTAATTATTCTGCGAATCATGTGAATAGAAAACAAAAAAAAAAAAAAAAACTAGCAAACAAGCATTCTGAGGGATTTATCCTCGTCGTGGGCGACCGTTCCTGTTGTAATCTACTTATTTGTTTCCATAACAGAAAAACTATTTATCTGTGTTAGAATCATGATAAGGGATGTAAGATAGTCAATGATAAAAGTGTGGAGTCCTGAGTTATAATAAATGCAAGTAATTGGTAAGATTTAGGAATTATGATGGGGAAATGAATAATTTGGTCAGGGTATGTTCCACTTTAATAATGCTTAAAAAGAATAAAAACTGACTATCTGAAAATCACTTGCTTACTTTGATAATGCATTGAAGTTGCATGTCACAAGTTTCTGTTAAAAACTTCATTATTGAAAATGGTTACCATATGCTGTAAACTAGTTTATGCACAAGTGTGCATGTAATTCTATTTCCTCAGGACCGCAACCATCAGCCTATGCGAAGATTCACTTATGTGTAAACTACTTAGGGCCTGTTTGGTTTCAGTTTTTAGTTTTTATTTTCAGTTTTCAGAATTTTGTAAAGGAAATACTGAAAATTGGAAATGAAAACTGAAAACTGGAATTTATGTTTTCAGAATTTTCAATATTTCCTTCACAAAATCTGGAAAACTGAAAATGAAAACTGGAAACTCAAATCAAACAGGCCCTTAGTTTTCTCTTTTTTCCCCTTAGGATTGAATTGGCCCTTGACCTGTGTCACTTTTTTTTTTTGGCTATGTTTTCCCCATGAACATTAAGCAAAGTAGTTTACTACTTTACTTATTACTGATTGAGAAGAGCATTTTTTGGAAGTTTGCAGATTGGAGCAAACTACATGGACTAAACTAGTAGTTTAACCTGGCTACCTTTTATACTGTGTTCATACCAGATTCCAGTTTGATCCTGCATTGTTATTGATTGTTCCTTCATACGCAATATGTTTGAAGAAGTTGGTCTTGATTTGGAAGTACCATATACTTGTATGGAGTACTAATAGGAACCCATGTATTTTATTACTGAAAGAATGGGAATAACCATCAATCACAGAGACATATACTTAAAAAATACTCTCCTTCACTTGCAACAACCAGACAGTTAATCGAACAGTGGAAGCATTCAAAACAGAAAAAAATAGCACCATTGATTCAAGAGACGGGTAGCCTCCAATTGAATAACACTGAGTTCTTGCCTGTCACTCTTCTCTCCTTCTCTTCCCTTTCATCCCACTCCTTCCATGTGGGCAAGTTCAGGTGCACCAGTCATTCGAGAAAGTTAGCTTCCCATCCAATCCCACACTGAGTTCTTGATTGCTTCTCTATCCTCCATCTCTTCCCTTCTATCCTACTCCTTCTATGCCATGTGGACAAGTTCTGGTTTTAACAGCTTGATCCTACGTCTTACTTACCACACTTCTTTCTCCTGTGGTCTAGCATAGGAGGGGACCTTAAAAATATATTCTCTTGTCAATGTTATGTGTTTGATGTGGGCAAGGTAGCTAGGATCGCGAGCTAAACCGTAGGATCGTGCGATTTCGTGATTTCAGCATGCCTGGCCGATCCCGATTCCACACCGAGCTCGCTACTACCGGATCGTGGTGGGATCGTCGGGGAAGATCGTAAAAGCGGTGGAATCGGACGATTTTTGAAGCCATGCGTGTCCAGAGATTGGGATATATGTCCAACCCGATTTCCAACAGAACCCGACCCATTTTTGCGATGAAACCCAACGCCGACGTCGACGTCGCACTTGTCTCAGCCATTGCTTGACCACTCCTTGTCTTTACCGCACTTGAGCTCTCTCTTCTGCCCCGATGCCGACGTTGACGTCGCATGCCACCAGCCTCAACCCACAAACCAGCAAAACCACCTCCATCCTGCACCGCTTTGAACCACAAACACCCACTCCATGGCTGCATGCACATGATCTCCCCTTTTCCCTGTTTCTAGCTGCCCCAAATGCCTCACTCTCAAACTCCAACGAGAAGCTTCTTCGCACTGTTGTGTGCCTCTGTTCTTCACCCTTTCAAGCTCTCCCTTCCCTCTGTTCTTCGACCCCAAACTCTGCCCTGACGTCTTCATTGATGTTGTCGACATTGACGTCGACGTCAAAGTCGAAGTCGAAGTCCACCGCCCTCGACCCAAACCACCGAAACCACCTTCGTCCTTCACAGCTTTGAGCCGCTAAACACTTGCGCGTGCCTCTCTCTACCAACGAGATGTCGAGAAGCTTCTTCGCTTGGTTTCTTTTTCTTTTTTTCGTTGAGCTCATATTGTGCCTTCCGTTTTGTTTTTGTGCTGCCTTCCATTATGTTTTGTTTCCTTTTTTTATTGGTTCCTTTCTTTGTTGGTGCGATTTGGGCTTTTAGGCTGGCACTTATAGAAGATTGGACCAGAATATTTTTATTTATATTAAGAAAAAAAAATTAAGAAGGGTAGTTTGAGTTCAAGGTATATGCTAGGATTTTAATCGGAAAAATATTAATTATGAGCTATGGATTTTAGTTTTGTGATCTTTAAATCTCAAGCTGAGATACAACTTTGTTCATATTTAATTATAATTAGGGTAGTTGTGACTTATTTACTTATGTATGTCATGTTATATGAAATATATATGTGTATGTTAGTTCTGGTGGGATCTGGTAGGATCTTACGATCCGTGTTACGATCCCACGTTTTACGATTTTGCATCTCCCGTCCGATCCCAGGTAAGATCTCGATCTTAGCTACCTTGGATGTGGGTCAACAATGATGGGAATGTTATGAGCTTACTTGCTCATTACAATTTGGTTTAGCACCTAAGGAGCATTGACCATTCTTCTGAGAATAAGGGCATCAAGGAATATATTATTTTCATACTGTATCCATACTTCATACCAAATTAAAATTTTTACCTGCATGATGATATTGATTTCATTTGTTCTTCATCTTGAATATTGTTCATGAAACTAGTGCTTGTCTTAATGGTAAGTTGGTAACATATAGCAGTATAGAAGTAGAGTATATTATATTTTCATTGATATATGTCTCTGTCTCATTGGGGTTTTCAATGACAGGGGATGTCAAGAAATTGCTTGTGCATCAAACTGGGTTAGAGCCTGAAGAGCAACGACTTTTCTTCAGAGGAATAGAAAAGGATGATAAAGAGCATTTGCATCAACAAGGTGTAAAGGACAAGTCTAAGATTTTGCTTATGGAGGGCACTGCTAGCAAAGAGAGAAAACTTGAGGAAGCCAGAAAACAAAATGAGATTTTAAAAGCTTCTGAAGCTGTTGCTGGGGTCAGAGCTGAGGTGGACAAGCTCTCAGAGAAGGTAAGCACGTGTTTGAAATATAACTACTCTACTTACGTAGAAAAATATTGACAGGAGAATGATCATATGGATTATTTTAATTTTTCAGGTTGCTGCCTTGGAAGTGGCTATCAATGGGGGTAACAAGGCCTCTGAGAAAGAGTTTGTTGTGTTGACAGAGTTGCTTATGAAGCAGTTGCTGAAGCTCGATGGTATTGAGGCTGAAGGTGAAGCAAAGTTGCAGAGAAAAGCTGAGGTAGTATTGGTGACATTAAAGTTGCTGAGTTGAAATGTTAATAACTTGGTCCATTATTGTTGGCTTTTTTTCTTCTAATGCATTCTCTTGTATTGGTTAGTCATGGGAAATAACCCCCCTCATTATATTATATAAACTATAAAGCAGTGCATGGATTTCTTTGAAATGTTTTTAACTTTTCACCATGATGTGCAGCAGAAGATATCTATGCATGCTCAAGATTGCTTGTGGATGAAAGTTTTCCTTCTCATTTTTTTTTTTATTAGTATCCATGTATGTGAGATTTTCTTTCTCTGTAAATTGCTAGACTAGGTTATAGAGCTGGCATGATAGTATAGAAAATGATACGTAAGCTTAGGAAACAATGTGAGTATCGAGTTGGGAAACAATTGTATGCAAGGGTTTGATATATAATAGATGTGTTCTATTGTTTCATCATTAAAGAAATTGTATTGAATTGATTTCTTTCAAAATTACTATGTCATTTGCCTATGTTTGTTGAGCTTCTGCCCTTTGATGCTTGAATGATAGAAAGTGAGTGTCTTTGTTTCTATCCTCTCTGCCTTTGCCTTTAAACTTATATCTCTAGGTTACTGCAAGTGTGAAAATTGGAGTACCTGCAAAATCAGTTGTCCTATGTATTCTGAAGTCCTTGCTAATATCATGATAGTTTAATGTTTCCACTTGTCAACCTCTTCCCACCATTTACTATGAATTATGAGAGGTACTAGGTAGTGGTACTGGTGTGCGCTGAGAGTTAAACATGTAATATGTTATTTGTTAGTATTAGTTTTTTTTTTTTTTGTACTAATTAGTTTTGTTTTCTTCATTAAATACTGTCTTACCATTATTCTTTTTAACATGGAATTAGGGATGCATTCCTTTGCTGTGAAAATAGTGCTCACGGGTGTGGATTCACTCTTTGGTCATCATCTGTTGTAAATTGCATTCTCTCTTAACATATTTCCTCATAAAAATTTAGGGTTTTGGGGAGATTTAAGTATTGCATTAGCATATCCTTTGTTAATACCTCTGAAAGGCTGAACATAAGCTTTTCCGTCCGTCAACAGGTGCGTCGTGTGCAGAACTTGGTGGATAAACTAGATTCTCTGAAGGCCAGAAACTCCAACCCTTTTAGCAACGCTGGCAATGCTGTCACAATCACAACCCAGTGGGAGACCTTCGACTCCGAAATGGGAAGCTCGAATGCCCCACCTGCGACATCATCTTCAACCAAAGTAACCCAAGATTGGGAGCAGTTTGATTAGCTTATAAATTGTAGTGGAACATTAGATTATAAAGCTTATACAACACCATATTATTGGCCTTTAACGCTTCGTTTATTCAAGATTCAAATTTTCAAGTTTGCTGTATATTTCTTGGCACAACGATAAGATTGCTCTGACTTGTTATATGGTGGTCACTTACAATTCTAGTAGCAGAAATATTCTTTTCTTCTCACAGGTAAGACGGCAAACACTTAATCGGCCGCAGAGTTCATAATATTAAGCATGAGACCGCTGCGGACTTAGTGTTAGACTAAAAATATGTAGACCAAATTGTATTCTTTTTAGTTGAATTATATCCATGCATCTATTTATAATTTTTGTTCTCTTTATTAGAGGTGCTCATTTCTTTTTTTTTGAACATTTATTATTATTATTATTATTATTAGTATTTTCATAGGCTCTTTGAGCTGCAATGCGTTCAAAATTTATATGTTTATCAATCCAAAAGCAGGATTAAAAAAAATTGTAAGCTTTTTCTTTTCACCAACTGCCTTAGGTAGGTCCTTTCAAATTATGGGCTACTCAGGAACATGGGATAAATTCATAAACAAGAACTTGTTTGAGAGGTCTTGATGGGTATGAACCTTGCCTGAGAAGAGTGGAGATCAAAGACAGACCAGTGCTTGCATATGGAGAGTAGTATTATGGAATTTGCACCTTCAAAAGAGAAAATCCTTCAACCAATTGGAAAAAGTAGTGACATTCATGAAACCAGTTAGGCTCGTCAAGAGTGCTTGTATAATTCAGGTGAAAACTAAGTTGTTGTACGTCCCATATAAATATTTCTTTGATCATTTTAGAACACCGTAATACATCACAAATAGTTTATATGATCTACGATGTCAAATTCGGTACTAAAGATAATAGCGGAATACTTACTCATATTATCATGCATTAAAATAATACCGAATTTGTAAATTTGGGAAATATCTTAAGATATGCATATTATATTGTATATTGTAAGATATTAACAACCATGTGTACAAATATAACACATTATGACACTTCCGAGACATTCTCGGACAATCATAGCCAGCCCTCTTCACCCTCTCTATTTCTTCTATAGAAAACAGTCAAACACCCATTCTTTCCCCTTATTCTCTATCTTTCCCTCCTATCTACAGAAAACACCCAAACACCTATTATTTCCCCGATTATTCTCTATCTTTTTCCTTCCCGTTAGTGAGGGAGCCATTGTTAAGGATTAGAAAGTTACAATTATCAATGCAAGAGATCAAGATGCCATTTTTTCTCTGTCCTGTTAATGTTAGAAGTCTCCACTGGGGACACCGTTCTAATTTCCCAAGATCTCTTGACAATGTACAATGAGAGGATAATTCCTCATGACTATATTTTAGCTCTTAAAAATATTTTAAAAATTGCTATCTAATATGTATATATTGTTACAAGCCTAGAAAATTTAAGAAGAATTTACAGTTTTCTTATTTAACATGAAAATCATTGTTTTTACAAAATGCATGGGCCCATTGTTGGTATATGCTAGTTGTGTCAGACCAAGTGACATTGGTCCCATGCATTTGCTAAAAACAATTGTTTTCATGTTAAATAAGCAAATTGTAAACTTTGCTTAAATTTTTTAGGCTTATAATAATATATAGAGTAAACACTCAAATTGGTCTCTGACAATTTGTTTGATGGGCAAATTAATCCTAACAATTGTAAACACTCAAATTGGTCTCTTATAATTGTAAAAATAGGACATTATAGGTCATTGACCAACAAGAAGCAGAGATGAAAAAAGAGCTTGGCCGCGAGAAGGTGGAGCTCATTTGAGAGGAAATAGAGCTTGGTCAGGAAGAGGCAGAGCTTGGCTAAGGAGGAGGAGCTCCGACGATAGGTGGTTGAGCTCCGCCACATACCTATCAATCTTGACCACCTGTCAGTTGAGCTCCGCCTAGTCCTAGCCGAGCTCTGCCTAGTCCTATATGAGTTCTATTTCCTCTCATATGAGCTCCACCTTCTCCCAGTCGAGCTCTTTTTTCATCTATGTCTCCTGGCCGAGCATTGATAGGCTACGGAAAGGTGGAGCTCGTCTGAGAGGAAATATAACTCGGATAGGACTAGGCAGAGCTTGGCTAGGACAAAGTGGAGCTCAGCTGATAGGTGACCGAGACTGATAGGCATGTGACGAAGCTCAGCCACCTGTCATTGGAGCTCCTTCTCCTCAGTCAAGCTCCGCCTCCTCCTGACCGAGCTCTATTTCCTCTTAGATAAGCTCTACCTTCTCACAACCGAGCTCTTTTTTTATCATTGCCTCCTGTAGTCATTGACAGGCCAATCAATGACCTATAATGTCCTATTTTTACAGTTGTGAGGGGCCAATTTGGATGTTTGCAATTGTTAGAAATTAATTTGTCTATCAAAGAAATTATCAGGGACCAATTTTGGTGTTTACTGTAATATATACCTATTATATAATAATTTCTAAAATAATTCTAATGGCTAAAATATAGTCATAAGCAGCTATCCATTTATTGTGCGTTGCTAGAAGCTAGTTGTCACTACCCATGTGATCTTGGGAATCAGAACAATGTACCCACTAGAGACCTCTAATGTTAACAGGGCAAAAAGAAAACAACATCTTGATCCCTTACGCTGAGAATGATAGCTTTCTAATCCTTAACAATGGCTCCTTCACTAATGGGATGGAAGAAGATAGACAATAATTGGGGGAAAATGGTTGTTTGATTGTTTTCTAATGTTATGTTTGTGAGTTTAGATTTTGGAGGGGAAGGAAGAGGGGGAGAAGACTTATAGTGTAAAATTATATTACAAATCTTCCTATTTCCTCCCTTTTCTTTTAAAATCCAAACTCACAAGCATGTCTTAAGAGAGTAAGAGAAAGAAGGAATGAGGGCGATTACGATTATCTGAAAATGTTTGACAGTATTATGATGTGTTATATTTATGAACATAGTTGTTAATATCTTAAAATATGATATATGTGTCTTAAGATATATACCCACATTTACAAATTTGGTAGTATTTTAACCTATATCTTAATATGAGTAAGTATTCTAATATTTTTTTTGGATAGCCCATCCGGTATCCAAGGCTTTGCCCCAACTAATCCGGCCGACCTGGGTTGCGCACCTAGCAGTGGTGGGTGAGTCTCCCGGGGGTATTTTCTGCATACATAAGGTTCGAACCCGAGACCTTGCTTAAGCGGAACCGAGCCGCTTAGCACTCGGACCAACCCCCGTTGGTAGTAAGTATTCTAATATTATCCTTAGTGTTCTAATATCTACGGTAGTGATGAAAAATAAGTATCCACAATAGTTCTAAACAATGGGGAATATAATAGATTTTGATGAAACAATATTGTCATAATTGAATATTTTAAAGAAAATCAAACATATTATCACAGAAAAACTGAGTATTCGATTGTAGAAAAAGATTGAATACCAAACTCAAATTAAAATGAAAACAATTTATAATTTATTTTCTTCCTCTTGGATTGATATTTGCTTAAGTTAGTTTTACATTTTTTTTAAAGTCTTCGTGATTTCTTAATTTCATATAGATATAAAATGGATGTTTATATTTCTATTCATTTTTTTTCATGTATTTAATCGGGATATTACACACATATAGTATCTTTACAATTAGGTAATTCAATATTTACATTTATTATTATATCTATTATTTGCTCAAATTATATTAATATTATAGTAGAGCTATAGTGGACATGGGCACTTCTTATTTGTATAGTGTATAGATGGGAAGGGAGAAAATAAAAGGTGTGACATGAAATAATCAAAAGATGTAATGGGTATTATATCGAAAGAAAAATGGCTATGCATAACATATATTCTACAATTAATGCAGACATAAATAGCATACCTTCTACAAGCTTTCATGGCTGGAATATAATTATTTGATTGAGGTTTTACATTTAATGGGTAGGATTATATCATCATTTTTTAATTGACAATTATTAGAAGATCAATGACTTCATATCATTGCCATAATACAATTGTGTCATTAATTATGGGCAAATAGGCGGGAATGCAAATGCCCTGATTGAATGACATATCAATCATTTCCTTTTCTGCACAATCCGATTTTAGAATTATATATATATATATGATACATGATTTTTTTACATAGTATTGTCTAAAATATGTTCAATACAATATTTACTAATAGAATTTTATTTAGATGCACTAATAATGTAAATTTTTTTTATACTATCATCTAATCAAATCCATATATATGCATGGCTTTTGAAGTAGTAGTTGGATGATAATCAAACATATTTTGCTTATATGACAACATGTGGGTGAATAATTGTGAAAAGAAGAATTTACATTATCAATACATCAAAATTAAACTCTTAATAATATGCGTAACATTCACCTAAAAATCATGTTTCATTTTATGATAGATGTAAATGCCATGCACTGATAGTATAAAAAGGTTTTGCTCAGTCATCTAATTATGTATTGCCACATAATCCAGGATAATGGACTTTTACACTCGCTACTTAAAGTTATCCAAACAAATACTTTGATTAGACAATGATGTAAAATAGTTTTATATTGTCAGTATATCAAATTAAACTATTTTATAATATGATTAATTGATAATAGTTAATATTTCATTGTAACCTCTCAAGTAAATTTATACTTTTACTTTTTTTTTTGGCGGATTATCTACTTTTACATATACATATTTTACATACAATGATAAAAATATATAGTTTTCTTAAAGAAAGCCGACATTAGTATTGAGTAATATATTTATTACTCACTTAAAAATATATTTAATAGTACGATGTCTTTAATAGATAATGCTAATATTTAATAATATTTTTCATATTCAGTTAAAAATTATATTTAATTTTATATTACCATTAGTTAATCGTTAGCATTTTCCTTAATCCTTTTCAAATTAAATTTACATATTTCTAAACAATGAATAATATATTTTGAAATATATTCAATACAAATACTTAAAGTTATACTTAATATTCATAAAAAATTATATGGAATATTATGATTTTATTAATGGTTAATTTTTAATGGTGTCACTAATATTAAAACTAAAGCACTAAATAATGCACATCTTAGTGAATCTAAAAGAATTAATATGATTGAGGAGGCTAGCCAGCTTTCAACATGTATTAATTATCGATAAAAATTTATAAGTATTTTCAACAATCACTTTATGTCAAAATTAATTTTTTTATAACACTTTTATTGACACTTGAATTATCGAAAACCATCGAAAATAATCATTTTTCTTGTAGTGTGATAAGGAAGTGTATGTATGCATTAAATAATACAATTAAGGGTGTGTTTGACATGAGAATAAAAATGTGGTGAAAATATTTATAGAAACTTATGTATTGAGTTTTATGTGTAGAATTAAATATGAAATTCATTGATGAATTTTTTTATTTAATTTTTATCGTCATACCAAACATATGTCCTAAGTTTAATAGTTTTTTTAACTAATACATATTAATTAATTCCACGATTTGATTCTATGAGATTATATTTTAGACATGAATATTTATATTTAAGTTATTAATTGTTAATTAGGTTTCATTTAAGCTTAATGAGAAAATTTGTCTCAGTCCACGTTCAACAAGGGCGACAGCTTATATATGCTAGGGGTGGCCGTGGCCACCCTTGAAATGTTATAATTTTCACATTCCTTTCAAAAAAATTTATATGTTCGAAGGATTTGTATGATAATATATTATTATTAAAAGAAATTAGATAAATCACGTTAAGGATCCAATTTTATCATCCACTCTTATCTTATTTTTTATTATTTATTTCTTTCTAAATAAGAAGATAAAATTTAAATAGTTGAGGAGGTTGGTTCTTATGTACTTTTTACTTAATTAGATGTTTAAATATTATAATAGATAAAATATTATATATATATATATATATATATGTATTTCTTGAATTTTGAATGTGAAATGCATATTATTTTTTAGAATAAAACTCCACTTTGGTCCTTGACAAAAATAATGTTGGACAAAATATGTCTTTAAAAAAATATTTTTGTGATCCATCACAGTTAAAAATATAGAATAAGTTACTACTTAGTATTCGTGGAGTATTATATGACAAATTGATTTTTAATGATTTGTAACATAAAATACAAGATAGGACAGATAAGTCCATTACAATATTGACAAAGACTAACTTGTATTTTCAATTATGAGGAATCATGAAATATATTTTTTCTTGAGTGACCAATCCCACAATATTTTTGTCAAAAAAAAATTACGACTTTCTTTTAAATTTCTAGATTAAATAAAGATTGCGAGATATATATTATTATTTTGTATATGTAAACTATCTTTCAATATTGGCCCCCCTAAAAAACAGTTTTAGCTCCACCCTTAATCGCCAAGACATGTTTTCGGATTCATTTAGCGTTTATAGTACTTACAAATCACTTACATGCAGGAAAAACATGATAATCGAACCTAAGTAATAGTGATCATGATGTTATTAATTACTTTTCTAAAATAATTTAAATTTGTAATTATTAATAGCTCATTGCTTGGTATTATTAATTGCTTGAAGGCAATTTTAACTTGGAGAAAAGACGGAATTAAGATATGCCAAATTGAAGATGAATGGTTAGCCAACCATTTTTCAACGGTTGTTATTCCTGATGAACCATGATGGATAGGGTACTCCTTGGCTATGATACTGCGGGTGCATTGGGATGAGTTTTTTTTTTTTTTTTGAAAAATCAGAATTATTTTTTCATAGAACAATAAAAAAATTAATTTTTATATATTTGGATAATTTTTAAAAAATAATTAAAATACAAAATCAGTTTTATTTTTTAAAAACTTAAAAATATTATTGCCTATTTGAAATGAATTTTTAAAAATAGCTTTTGATTTTTAAAAATGACAAACTAGAAAATCTTGTTTGACATACCATTTTCTTCCCCTTGATTTTAAAAATTAAAAAACTGATTTTAAGTTTTAAAAACAGAAAAAAAGAAAACAACTCAAAGATGTTTTTACAAAACAAGCCGTGACAATTTTGTAAATAACTCTTTTCTCTATCTCCTCCTCACCGACGATCCATCACGCCTCCGCCTCCGCCTCAACTTGAATAACTGCCGTGAGAAGCTAGCATTGTTATGCCAACACCCCGCGAAGACTGGCCATGTGAACCGCGACCCTGCCCACATTTTTGCTTCAGCCACATCTCCACCACCAATTACCGCCATGGATCTGCAATGGATAACGTCGTTGTGAAGCTGCCGTGGATCTGCCCCTCCCGCAACCACGAGTAGCACCTTGTTAATGTTCTTTGTAGTGTTGAAATGGTTTTGGAAAAATTGGCTGGGTTTGTTTTAAAAAATGAGTATCTAAATGTTTTTGTGTTTTACTACTAAAAAACTATTTCTAAACTTGATTTTTAAAATAGTCTTAATAAACAAAAAGCAAAAAACTGTACCAAACATCACCTTCATTTTCACCTTTTCTTTAGTCATATATAAAATTTCAATTTCAATTTTTTTTTCTCTTTCTAAATTTGAACCAAACGCTCTCCTGGCCTAAAATCATGTCATCATTATGGTACAAACGCTAACTTAGGATTCTCCCGGCCGTATGAACGTTACTGTTCACACGTGTCACAGCTAATCTCATGCTTCCTATATTTGTTTCTTTCCCATAATTGCTTGGTTCACTCCAAAGGAAAAGTTTAGGACAAGACAACCACTGTCCTAGAGGATTGAAGTCAGAAAGATGTTATGCCAATAATTCATGCCACAAAATTTAAATGTGTTTAACTAATTTTTATTATTTTTGAAATTATATTAATCACATTAAAGTTTAAATTTAACCTCTCATATATATTGCACAAACCTCTAACTATTAAATCAATCCTAATAGCTTAATATATGTAATTTATTTATTATTTATAAAGGTTTGTTTAGTTTGGAGGATAATAATGGGATGAAAATTTCTTGAATAAATTTCATATAAAGAATAATACATAAAATTCATCTATAAAAACTTTCATCACACTTTTACCCCTAATCACATACATCTTGCATCTTGATGATGTGTTTGGTATCAGTGGAGGAGGATGCCAAGGGTAAAGGGGGTAGCTGCCCCACCAAGATTTTTCATATTATATATATATATATATATATATGAATAATTATTGAGACCATTAAGAAAATAATATCTCAAGTTATATGAGAGAGAAAGAATTCACTAATATAACAAGGGAAATAATTTTTTGTTTAACAAAAAATAGGGTAAGGCCTTTTTAATCAATTTTGTTTGCATATTAGTATTTGAGTTTAATATTTGTTCGTTGTCCTCGTAAAAGCTTTTACCACAATCATTCAATTAAAGTATCCAATTTTCATCACCTTTCAAGTGATAAGATAAGATTTGCTAATATCGCAGTACAACATGATTAGATATTGTTGTAAAAATCTGTCATCAATATATTCAAAATTAAATCCATAATATTTACAATTTTATTTGATATATATATATATACACACACACACATACACCTCTCCAAACTTATAAGCCATCTTCCGCCATTGTTTGATATGAGGTAAAAGTAAGAGGTGAAATTCTCATAGATGAATTATTTTACGTATAAAATTACACATAAGATTTGTCTATAAAAATTTTAATTGCGTTTTTACTCTATACCACAAACACCTTAAGAATTTAATTATTTTAATATATTGAAAGTACAAAAAAAATCTTATACCTTTATTTAATTAAATTTTTATTATATAATTTTTTAAATAATAGACATAAGAGTAAAGAATAATTGATAGTGGGATAATTGATTTAAAATAAACTCAATAAAACAAAATAAATATTTTTCACCTTCAAAAATAATAATTATCAACATATACCGCGCACAAGATACTCAAATAATGAAAGGGGAAATATTATTTTAACTCACACTTTGTAGAATATTGTGTCGACATACTCATATTCACTATTAGATTGGGTGTGGGATCCAAATTAAGCAGGGTCCACATCTAATTCAATGATAGATATAAGTGTATCGACACGATATCTCATAAGATGTGAATCAAAATAATATTACGCTAATGAAAGGCAATATAATGCCACATCAATCATTCAGCCATAACCTCATTAGTACGAGAAAGAGTAGTTGTCAAGGTAGTATGTCAGACCTAGTTGGAGTTAGGACAGTATGCCTCAATAATTTTGTTTTTTGTACAAGTCTGAATGTTAATCATTTCTTTTAAGAATATAACTCCATTAAGACTTTACCGTTGTTTTTCTTAGACACGTATATATTAGCCAAACATGTCTATATACGCTATATGCAGAAATCAGCTCATGTACGAACTTTCTTCTTTATAAATACCACTTTACAAATTTTCACACTTTACAGATTGAACGAATGATCCCCAATTAATTATTTTAACCACCAAAACGTTATTGAATAAAATTTCAAAATTTTGTTGAAAACAAAGATTACTTATATATAGCTCTAGTTTAAAATTATACGATCGTCGTTGGCGTGTAATACTTACCCTAAAAAAAAAAAAAGAAGAAGAATCATTGGTATGTAACAAAAGACCATGTATGTGACTCCAAAGTCGTATCCGTAGTCCGAGTCATGTCACAGTTCAAATCCTTGAATTCCTTGTCCTATCGTTAGAATACTGTTACTGATATTTTCTTTGCTCTTCCTCGGGCAGAGAAATTTTTAAGAAAGGAATGAGTAAATATTGGTACTTCGACGTGTGATACACATTTAAGTCCAAAAATTCCTCTAAAATGATATATTTTATGACATAAACTAAGAGAAATATTTTAGCCTGAAAACCCGTGAGGCTGTTAAAATAAAGCAAATTAGCCATTGCGCCAATGTGCACCAATTATGAGTCAAGTCTCTGTGATAGGAATGACAAGTTCAGAGAGAATTGGAGAAACTAAATTGAAACGGAATTGATTACAATGTTCCATAATTATATATCACAAGGTAAATTAAAGCAAACTAAGGGAAACTAATGCCAACTCAGAGGGCGAGCAAACTCAACAAACTCTTGACCATAGGTTAACTAGCTCAAGTCCCTAACACTGTTACTTCCTGTTTATATTTCATTTCCTCTTTACATTTGAAAACAGTAGCAATACATTTGTTTCGTTCTCTCAACGTAGGTGAGGGTGAGACAAGGTGGTGAAAAGCTAAAGAAGAGACTGGAGTGGGAGGGGTGCAGCTCTTCGGTGAAAACGGATTCGGTAGTTTCTAGACATAATTAATGAACATGTCCGGGCCACAATAAGAGTATTGGGAAAATTACACCAGTATCTTATGAGATTTCATGAAATTCACCTAAACTTCTCTTTATTTATTAAAGTGACACTAATCTCTACAAAATGGACTATTCATATGCAATGGAGGGGAGCCCAGTGTAATCTTTAGGAGAGGTTAATATAATAATTTCATAAATTTAAGATTTTTAAGTAAATTTTATAAATAAAGAAAAATAGAAATATATTTCACTAGATCGTAAAGGAGATTAATGTAAATTTTTCTTTAAGTATTTTATAGTGAGAGAGCCGTCAGCATAGAACAAGTGTCAAAACGTGTATAGAGATTTGAGTGAGTGAGTCTTCGATTGATTGAGAGAGGAAATTTTTCTCATATGTGCAGTGAAGTAGGCATGGATCAGGCCAATGGAAAATTCAACCAGATCGCCAATGTTATTCTGAAATCATTAGAAGTAATTAGAACTCCTCGGCCTTTAATTTTAAATACTATTAAATGTTCATCTTTTTCATGGCAATAAGTAATTGATCGGATATAAAATGAAACATAACTTGAGACGGGTGATTTTCATCCCATTGAGATGATACCTTAGCTTCAATAAAATCTAACACTACTCATTATAGCAATCGGACATGATCAATCATTGAGGGAAAGATGCTTATCTCCAAGATGAACCATCCACATACATACACAAAAACACACACAACCCCATTGGCCATGTACAACAAATTTTGGACCATCTTTTCCATGAGGTATATTGGCTTCTTCCAAACTTTCCCTGTCACCTTTCATGCCCCCTCTTTCCCTCGTCAGTTTCAATAATATATGCCAATAAGGTCCGTAATAAACTTGAACACCGTTCAATAGCTGTCATATATTCATCACCAACTTGCATTGAAGCCTCAACACTTTACCTACTTATAGCCAACACTTAGACACAAGCATTGGAAAAAAAAAAAAAAAAAACACTCTTCATGGCAACTGAACCATTCTCCCTCTCACCCTCCATAGTACCTAGTAATAATCCTCAGAATGGTGATCGGCTATCCTTCTCTAGCGACCCAAAATTTGCTCTCCATGGTGAGATCGTGTTGCTGGTTCTTGTCCTTCTTTTCAGCTCCTTTCTTATAGTTCTTGCTCTGATGATGTACATGAAGCGAGTTCGTAGTCGCCTCACACACAATGATGGTCCAAAGTTGGAGGCTTAGCCATTCTTATCACATAATTAGCAGCAGACAATCCATTCTCCCACTTTGCTAGAAGTTGCAAGTCATTCAATTTTTCATTTTGGTGAATTAAAATTTGGGTGTTGCTAACTAGTACCCCAAGAGCAATGGTTAAGGTTTCAAAAAAGGTAAGTTTACCATTAAAAAATGCAATGGTTCTGTTTTTAAGGTGTGAGGTCTATCAAACAACTTTTAAATTTACTTATTGTGAAAACCTTAATCATTGCTCTTAGGTACTGGTTAGACAAATCCCTAAAGTTTTGATTTAGCAAAAAGTGTATCAAGGTGTTGGGATTTGAAGTGTTATAGTAAAGTGTTACATTGATTATAAATAGACTAAGTGAATAGTATATAAAATGAAATGGGTTATAAATTTGTTGTCCTGAAATTTTGAATCGAGACATGATGTGCAATCTGTTATTGTAATATCTCACTTGCTTTATTGATTTAGATATGTCGTCGGGTCTCCCTCAATTCTTACAAGTGTTTTGTAAAAAATTAGAATGATCAGGAACTAAATTAATATGAGCATAAGGTCATTAGATGAGCTAATTATTATTAGTTAATGAATATATTCAACTTAATTAAGAGGTTGTATTGCCAGAGGTTAAGATTTGGGTTAGGTGTGTGTATCAAGTATCAACAATAGTTAATCATATATCACGTGAGAGTTACTGATCTTTTGCTCTTGTCTTCTCTTTTCTTGGTCCTTTAACACTTTTAATGGTTCTGCAGGCAGTGATAGATCTTCTAGGGACTGACCTCAACACTCGCTATAGCATTATATCCCTCCTTAAACTATTTAGTAGGATAAGATTTCAATACGCTTTAGTGAATCAAAAGTAAATATACTTCTCACTTTACAGATAAATTAAGTTTGAAAACAAATATGAAAAAATATAAGGGTGTATTCAGTTTCAAAAAATAGTATTTAGTTTTTATTTCCTATTTTTTTCATTTCTTGAATTTGTGAAGGAAATACTGAATACTATGAAAATTATGAAATTCAATTTTTCAATTTTATTTTTAAATTCTAGTATTTTCTTTTGCAAAATCCTAAAAACAAAAAACAAAAAATTGTTTTCAAAAACCAAATGTACCTTTAGATTGTTTTACAAAATTAGCCATGTGCATCAAAAAGAGAAAAAATGATAACATACTCAAGTTTATAATAAATAAATAAATAATATACATAGAGGAGATGTATCTAGTGAGAGGAGTGGTTTATATGAGAGTGAGAGGATCAAATCTGGACCGTATAACCATATATGAATAATCAATATTAAGAGTTATTAAAAGATCACATCATCACTTAGATGAGTCACATAACTTTATATTTTAATCCTGATTGTTAACACAGATTTTCTTCTCTTACTTTCATATAAAATTACTACTATCACTTAATCCTTCCCCATTCATAGCAATATATATCAACTAATAAGTTTTATAATATTCATGTACTTATAATTTTAAGTTATGTTTTGAATAGATTATATATATTTATCTACAAGATTTATCGTAAATTCAAATTTATATTATATTGCTTGTAAAAAATCACTTTATTTTGTTCACAACCAGTGTATAGAGGTCGATGATATGCTTGCCCAAAACAAGAGCAATGCCAATGAATCACAAATAAAAAGATAATCTGTGTTGCTTAAATCACCAAAAATGTTGATGGAGCATTGCCATCAATGTAGGACAACCATCGGTGGTCAAACAACCACTGCCGAACACAGACCACTGCCGCTGGTTGCCCAGAACACCATCGTTGCAGCACTACCGTCATCAGATAGCCGTCAAACCATCACTGTCGGTTGCTAGATTGATGCTGTTGATCATCGAACCACTAACATTGATCGCTGGACCACAGTCACCAAACCACTGATGCCGGTCATCGGACCATCGCCATCAAATCGTTGTTGGATCACTGCAGTCCGTCGTTAGACCACCTTCGTTGATTACCATTGACACTAGTCAATTGACCACCACTATCGATTGTTGGACCGTCACCATTGGTCGCTGGACCACTCTCACACTAAACAATTGCTTCCACAGACTTCCACTATTGTCGACACTAGATTGTCGTCGTCGCCACCACTGGTTGATTGATAACTTCAAAGAATATCTTAATCAATCTAAGTTATTTGATCCCAATCACATTTAAATTAAGCTATTCTTGAGTAATTATATGAGAAATCAATTTAAATTATTTTAGTTTATTTGTTTAGTGTGTTGTGATTTAGTGGATATTTGTTAGCAAAATATCTTCATTAATTTGATTTGATTTGCAAAATAAGATAATGGATAAGTGGTTGGAGATTGAAGATATAATTGGAAAATTTTTTATCATGATTTGAGGAGAGATAATTGGAGATTTAGATAAGGTTTGAGCAAATTTAAAGGAACAAAAGGGCATGAGAGTCTTTTTATTTCATTTTTAATTATCTTATTTAGTTTTACTATTAAGTATAATTACGTAGTTTTTAGTTTCTTCAAGACCCTTTTTATGCTCTTCACTTTTGAGTTTTAAGGTTCTTTCTTCTTCCATATCTTTCTAAATTATCCCAAAGGTGTTAAGGAGATGGATTCATAATGAATTGAGTCGCATTTGTTTTGTTATTTAGATTTTCTTTTAATTTATGTATTATGTTCTAACAATCTTAATATTGTTTGGGGCTTGATCATTCATTAACTGTTGTATGACTTTCTACTGTCGAAAGAGATTTCACTTTATAGAATAAACCAAACTAAAATTCAACATAGGTTAAAGCAACTAGAGATAGAATTGCTTATTTGTATGGTCTTTATGAATTCTTGGTCTTTATTCTTTGGATAAATTTTAAATAGTATGAGAGATCAACTATCTAGTTTATTCTAAGAGGGTTATAGTAGTGAGAGATCATGTTGAAACTATTAGTAATGAGTAATTCAACCAAAAATTAAATTATTAGGTAAAGAATTTTAACAATTGGATAGTGCTATTCAGGAACTGTGATGAAATTTCCATAATACCTATCTTCCACACATATTTCTTAATAATTTATTTTTATTCTTTATTTTCTTTTTAATTTGAGTTAAAGCATTCATCTATTTAAATTACAATTTTTCTACATAGAGAATAACTCAATTGAACTCGTACTTGATTTTAATCCTTGTGAGAATAATACTTTATTTACTCTTTATTACTTAAGACCCAGTGCACTTGCTGAAATCCAATTTTTATAAATTGGCTACCAAGTTTTTGGCCCTGTTGTTAGGGATTAAAATTTCAATATCATTAGTAGATTAAGTTTTGCTAATTTAGGTATTTCTTTTAATTATTTATTTAAATTTTCATTTTTCAAAAAAATTAAATTACCCTTCCTACTCACCTTTTCGTGTAGTTTTCTTCTTTTTTTTTTTTTTGTTTTGTTTTGTGTATAGGAGGTACTATTCCACCAGGCTCATTACATTTTGATCTTGAGACTGAGAAGACAGTAAAGAAGAATAAGAAGCTTGCAAAGGAAAACAAAGTGAAAGAGAAAAACCACAACAAAGGAAAATGGCTAACAATCTTCCTCTAGAATGCACTTTGGGGGACTATTTTGTCCCTACTACTAATAGTTGCAGTTCAAGCATTGTGAGGCCGGCTGTACAAGCCACCAATTTTGAGGTCAAGTCAGCCTACATCAGTCAGGTGCAATAGAATCAATTAAGAGGGAGCAACCAAGAAGACCCTCATGCCCATATCACTCCAGGGAGCATTTGTGATTCTTTCAACATCAATGGACCCAAGGATGATACTATCAAATTAAGGCTATTTGAATTTTCACTTTGTGATAAGGTTGCATAGTGGTTGATGTCACAAGCACCTAATAGTGTTTCTACTTGGGCAAATTTATCATCCAAATTTCTGTGCAAATATTTCCCTCTATCTAAGATTGTCAAGCTGCGAGCAGACATTCTTAATTTTCTATAGAAGGATGATGAATTCTTGTGTGAGGCTCGGGAGTGCTTCAAAGAGTCATCAAAGAAGTGCCCAAATCATACCTTTGCAGAATGGCAACAATTGCAGATTTTCTATAGTGGTCCTAATGTCACCACCAAAACCATGGTGGATGCTTCTGCTGGGGGTTTACTCAATTCAAAGACTCCTACTCAGGCCATGGAGCTGATTAAAATCGTGGCATCTAATCAGTACCAAGTGCCTAGTGAAAGGCAAAGGAAAGTCCTTTCTCTCGAAATTCAAGATGCTCTTTTAGCCCAGAATAAGATGATGAACTAGACAATCAATCTTTTGGCCTAATAGATGCTATAGTTGAATAAGATTTTCAAGCATATTCAACCAGTAGCAGTTCAAGAGCCACTAACACAGCTGAATTATTTAGGACACCCAATTACAAGAAACCAAAAGGCAAGCATTCGGAATTTGGAGTCACGAATTGGAGAGGTTTCCAAGCAAGGGTCCAGTTTATAGAGATCACAGAATATCGACCAAGTGACACTATTTCCAACCCCAATGCACACTGCATGTCAATTTCATTAAGAAGTGGGAAAGTAGTATAGAGCCGGTTGAGAAATTAAGATAAGAAAGCCAGAATTTAAAAGGAAAAAAAAGTTGAGAAAGAATAAGAATTAGAGAGTGAAAAAGAAGAGAGAAGAAAATTAAGAGAGAAAGGCAAGTGGAAAAAATTTAAAGATAACCCATATTTCAAGGTTTCATATCTTGGCAGACTAAGTGAACAAAAGAAAGAAGAGCAGTTCTCCCAGTTCATGGAAGTGTTCAAGAAACACTAGATCAATATTCCATTTGCTGAGGCATTGGAGCAAATGTCATTTTATGCCAAGTTTATGAAGGAGCTCTTGTCAAAAGAAAGACAGGTGAAGGAACATGAGTTTGCCTCTGTATGAAGATTGCAGTATTGCCATTATTCAGAGGAAGCTTCCACCAAAGCTAAAGGATCTTAAGAAGTTCTCTACATGCTGCATGCAACATTGGCAACATGACCAATAATATAGGAGTATGAGGAAGCTTCCAACAAGGCACTCTATGATTTGGGTGCAAGTATTGATGTAAGACCCTAATTTATTTTATTCTTAGTTCCTTTGATTTCTATATGTGGAATTAATTGACGTGTTAGAATAATATTTGGTCCAATAATATAGGAGTAATAGAATTTAACAAGTATAAAATATATAACATGCATCGAGAGAATATTATTTTTCAAAAATAAGATATGATTAGATTTTCTTTTAAAATTTAAAAGAGAGTCTATCTGTAATTAGTAAGGAAGGAATGACTCTATTATCTTTATATCTAAAGTAAAACTAGTGTTCCACTACCCATATTCTCTCACTTTTATTTTTAACTCCCAGTACTAAGCCCTATTAGAACATATCCATAGTTACACGCCTTTTCACTTTCATAAAAATTTTCTTCACTGCATTTTTTTTATCCCCTCCCAAAACTTTATGGTTAGAGTGATGTTTGACCTCTTCACTTTTGGAGGAACAAAACTCATCCCCAATTCTCCCTCTTGAAGCCATGGCACACCCAAGTATAGACAAGGAAAATTTGGCCCTTTTTCGCTATTACAAATTCTAGGGGTCTCTAATTTCTGTTAATCTTCAAATTAAGTAAGGGTTTTTGTGCCAAAATTTAAATTCTATCGTTGTTGGAATCTAAAATCGTCCGTTAAGATAGTCATGTGAGAATTCTTATAGAAACCAATGAACGCACGATCTAACGCAAACCTAATCGATTTCTTCCTTGTAATGGGGTCAAGGTTATTTTCGGCCTTGTGAATTGATTTGTGTTGTGGTGTGTTGTTCGCCGGCTGAATTGATTTAGAGACATAATTGCATGACTTGAATGACAACATTCCTTGTATTCCTAATCGTACATATTTTGTTCCGCCATTGAATGAATTTCTTGTGTTTTCGTTTAAATTCATTGATTGTTCTATAAATCATATATGTTTTCGTTTAAACTTGGGCATCATAAGAGGTGTTTGGTATAATGTATTAGGCATGATAATATAAGCTAATAATATACATTATGTCCTTATCCATTGTTTGGTGAAAACAACGTATTATATAAACCTATACATCATAACTCCCTTATACGTCAAAATACTGTACAACTTAATACAGCATAGAGAAGCAGTATTAGGTCTGATTAGCTTTTAATATATAAGATCATTTTTTAAAAATATTTTAGTAAAATAAAATAATTATTAAATAAATAATAATTAAATAAAATTATTTTTAGTAAAATTATTTTATAATAAAATAAATACCAATAATATAGAATATTAGTTTAGTTATATATAATAAAATTAAAAATAAATATAATTGATAAACAATAAATAAAATAAATAATAAATACTTAATAACAAATGAAGGTTTTAAATAAATAATAAATAGTATATAATATAAAATTATAAATTATTAACTAATAAAATATATAAATAAATAATAAATAATATGTGATATATAAAAGTAAGAATCAATAACTTAAATTTAAATCATTATAATTAAAATTTTAAAATATATAAAATATTATTTTTTTATTTATATATATTATTGAAATAATAAGTAATTATAAAATATTGAAATAAATAATAACATTTAATAAAAATCAAATTATAGTTAGTAAATATTTACATAAATATAATATTTGAAAATTATTATAATAAAAATTCCCATTTTATTATTATTTGATTTTATTTAATATTTAATTAAGATATTAGAATTATTTATAAATAAATAGTATGATATTACTGAATATAAAATCAAATATATTATGCAGTATTACACCAAACATTGTATAATATTAAAAGTTTATCAGGCCTTATACTATTAGATCTTGTCCTATAAGATCTTATACTATCAGCCCTTATTTTATCAGGGGTGCCAAACGGGCCCTAAGTGAATTATTCCAATTTATATTTTAAAAGCCAATCGGTTGTATATAAAAAAAGGGTGGCTTATTATTATCTTTTATAATTCATAATTGTCCTGATTATTCTTCAAATATGCCATCACTATTGTAATAGCTACTATTTATTGATGCTTTTGACATGTATGTTAGGTGAATGTTACTAATTTTTATATCAGTGCATTTAATTAATTGACTTGTATTTTGTATGAAATTATTTCATTTGAAGAATATGAAAGGTTAATGAATATATTTTTCAATGGCAATATATTGGATCTCTACTAAGAAGAGGTAATCCTAATTGATCACCTATTTTATCCCCACTCATATCTGCTAGTGACGATCAGTTATTGGTATGAACTTATTACCCCATTAATAGGCTAAACTGGGTGTATAAAGAAAGATACTAAAAATGCTTGAACAAATTGTTTCATGTGACTATAGTAGATATCAACTGGATGGTCATGCATGCATGTAAATTTAGGAGTGCATCCATAATAAGAAAGATCATATTAAAAGACATGTCTGCCTCTAGTAAAGATCTTTGGAACTTATTAATTAGATTTTAAAGTATGTTCATGTTTTTCAAAAATAATCCGAGATGGTTAGAAATGATTTCGATGACACTAACTCATATGTGAATTTACCCTTATTGGGAACTTTGAGTTCTCACCCCTTTCCTTTCTTGTTGTCATCTCTAGATGTGAATCAGGCTAGTGAGGCCCTCAAGGAAGAGCACGTACTGGATGAGTAGATATGATTTAATTCCATTTATGATACTTTAGTTGAGTAGACTTGTTTCATTTTTTAGTGTTTTAGTTTATTAATGACCGGACTATTGGTAGCAAGAGATAAATTATTATTTATGATATTTAATTAGTAGCTATTATGTGGAATTGTTTACTTATTACTACAATATACTATGTTAGACTTGTGACTGAGTAAATTTGTTTACTATTACTTAACTAGTTCCACTATGGTTTAGCATTACATATATTTATGAATAAGTAAGGCTTCTAGTTTGATTTTTCCAAAAAACAAAAATTATTACCATATTTTATCTGCCTTAACTATATTTTGAAACTAGAAAATCATGACGTCAAAGTGTAACAATTTAATGATAAATTTCGATATGACTTAAGCATATGAGATTAATTGTTAGGATGTTACAATTAACTTGATGCCTGCCATGACCCAATTTGAAAACGTGATCGATACGTAAAGAATCTCATCCCCACGGAAGTCTTGAGATTTGCTGAGTCACTCTATATGCATATTTAAAATATAAAAAAAACCATTTAAAACATAAATTCACTTTCTACATACAAATCACTCATTCTTTAAAGTCAATATAACTATAATAGATAGTTCATAATCTTTAAATCATAATACAAAACATATACATAGAGTTGCTCTAATACAAAATAACCATGAATGCTAAATCATTGCATACAAAACAAGAATAAACTATCATGGCATGCCAAATGCAAAAAATGCTCTATGGTTCGGGACTCCTGCCTACAATGACATTGTAGCACTCTAATCTATGAAGATAAAGATGCTTCACCTGAGTAAAGCTCATTAACTAGAACTCTAATGCTATTGGGAAGAAGGTGACTAAGTAGGACCCATAGCAGCTATTATATTCGTAAATAGGGAGAAAGAGAAAATGGTGAGTTTTATCCAAAAACTCAATCAGTGAATTCTCACCCGTAAACCCCTTCATGAGATAATAAGGAAAGATGTGTCAAATCATAATAATTTTAATAATAAAACTCTAAAACAGTTCATATTTACATACATATGATCAAAATCATTGTTTTCCATAAATCAAAACAATAATGCTCTAATAGAGAAACATGAATTTCTGGTTATGCACAATATATGTAACATAACAATATCTATAGTTATTCCTACTAAGTATGGCATAACAATAATCTCTGAACTCTAGGGCTTTTCAGAACCCAAATTGGACACCTAACTAGGTTCCATCTTTGCTCTAGGGTGAGGTTGTCCCTCAGAGATAACTTGATACCAAAGTTAACGATCACTCACAGCCGTTAACTCATTGTCCATTTCTCTATAGCTACTGTCAAGTTCAAAATCACAATACTACTCTTTTTTCTAAAACTTTGTATTGGGCTTTGCTCTACATTTAAAATCTATAATATATACATAAACCACTTTCATGATTCATTCTGATAGTTATAAAATCTTTAAATAACATATTTATAATCAACTTTGCATAAAAATCATTTCAACGATAATGGTCCAATGAGTTTTCTTAAATAAATTTCATGCTCTTTGAAAACCATAATATCATGACTTGATAAATTAACAGAAATCTCTAATATCTTTGAAATAATCTCTAACATCATGCATTATGCTACATTTTGACAAAAATAACTATAATGGCCAATTTAAAGATCATAAGATTGAACCCACTCACTTAGAAGGGTGGAACGAGAAGGATTGACACCAACAGGAATCTGGGAAGCAAAAATGACACCAAAATCTGCTATAATAGCCATAATAATCTAGATTAACCTCTAATAATCACTAGATAACTCAGATCTAACTCTAACAAAATAGAAGAGCACCATAGCTTGATAAACATGAAATAACATCAATGCCAACCCTAAGAACATGAAAGAATGGAGGAAAAGGAAGCAAAACTAGAAAAATCTCTTACCATTAAGCTTTAGGGGGTGAAAGATTGAAGTTAGATTGAGTAAAATAGTGAAAGAATAGAGTTAATTGGGAGGTGAGGGTTTTGGTTCTAGAATGAGAAACCTAAGTTTAAGGAGTTTAAAGGGGTGGATCACTCCTTTTTCCAACATTGTGTCATTTTGCATTCTTCTGGAAGAGGCACCGCTATAACAATTAGGGTGTACCTGGCACCCCCCCCGGCAATACAACAGGGGATGGCTAGAGCAATTGACAGAGCCCTAAAATTTCTATTTTCCATACCTGTGACCGTTATAGTGGTCCTGGACCGCTATGGCGGTGACAGCAACATCAAACTCTATATAATTCAACATAATTAGGTCATCTTGGTACCTGAGGCCTTCCCAGTAACACAAGTGGGTCCCAATAAATCCCTAAGGTCATACCAAACTTATCTATGGCCACGTGTACTCGAGGTATTACATTGCATCTCTCTATAGCAAAGAAGTTGGGAATTGAAGAAGTGAAGCCCACTATGATGTCCTTGCAGTTAGCAGAGTAGTTCATCAAATTTCCCTATGGAATTGCGGAGGATGTTTTGGTCAAGGTGGGAAAGTTCATCTTCCCAGCTAATTTTCTAATCTTGGAAATGGAGGAAGATGCCAAAGGATGTCTTATACTTGGGAGGCCATTCTTGGCTATTGCCAAAGCATTAATTGATGTTGAGTAGGGAAAGCTAACATTGAGATTCCAAAAAAGGAAGGTGAATTTTAAGGTTTTTAAAGCAAGACTCCCCTATTGAGAAATCTTAATGTTATTGAATAGATATCAAGGACCCTCATATGGGAATGACTCCTCAAGCAGCAAGTACCACCAAGAGATGGGAACTAGTTGATGCCTTTTGGGTTGGAACAAATGAAATTCCTCTCTTTGAGAAAAAGATAATGAAATTAAAGCACCAGTCTAGATGAAGATCTAATGGCATTGGCATCCCTATCAATTTGGATAAAACATAAAGCAAGGGACATAGTCTAGCTAGAACTATAAACAAGCGTTTTTTGAGAGGCAACCCAAGCCAATTTTTTTTTTGTCTATTTATTCTTTTTAGTTTAGTTTTACTTTCGGCTATTTTTTATTCTGTTTATAGTTTAGTTTTAATGCTAAAAATTAAAAAGGAGGTTTGATGAGCCAAAGTTGGGCAAGTGGAGTAAGCACAATAGTGCTCTTACACTATGAGGAAGTGCTCCAACATCTAAAATAAAGGAGCTTGGGCCCTATTTGCCCAAAAAAGAAAAGAGGAGCAGTTTTGCGCCACTAATAGGGCTCAACAATCCTAGCCCAGCACAATAGTACCTTGCTTAACAGTGCTGGCGCACTCCTGACCAAAAAAAAGAACACTTAGCAAAGGGGAAGGATGGTGATGTTGGTGAGGATGAGGAAAATGAGGACCACTTTGGGGAGAATTCCACTTAATTTCTTGTATTTTTGGTTGGGAATACGAATATCTTAAATAGCTCTTGAATTATGTCTTCTGAAAAAAAATGTTTTGTTTGTATCACTTTTCACTTCTCATATTATGATGGTAGATGATAAAATCTAAAATTTGATTGCAGTGGTGATAGTTGTCAGAATTTTTTTAAAACTTAGTTGAAGATTTTTTTTTTTTGTCTTGATGATTAACTTGTTGCTAAAATCTTTTTAAGCTTATGTAAGTTTTTGGCTCGTTCAATTGACAATTGTGATTTTTCTAAAAATAAAAAGGATGTGTCTTTTGGATTTAGCCATGTGGTGGAATGAATTTGTTCTCAATGGAAAAAAAAAAAAAACAAGGAGCAAATAAAATAAGTGTGGTATTTGATTAGTGCCGAAACACTAAAAAATTTTAAGACTCTAAGTACCAATGTTCAAACATTGCTTAAATTGCAAAAAGATTTTAATCCAGGAAATGTGGTTGTGATGTATCTATGCCAGTGGATATGACTTGGGTAATTAAATCCGAGGGGTGCTTTATCATCTAGTTCCTTGGGCCAACTAGATCGGGAGTCATTGATTGAACATTCATCTTAAAGAGTCACATTGGGCAGTGAAATTCACAAAGTAATCCCCCAATAATAACATTTGAATTGAAGTGTGCTAAAACTGTGTTCTGTAAATTATTTTGACCCTATTGGTTAATTCATTTATTTGTGTGCTAAATTTTTAATTATTGTGGAAGTCAATTTGGAAAACTATTTTGAGCCTCCTTATTTTTAATTTAATTGATTGGAGTTTGCAAGCGATTCGTTAAGATTTGAAAATTGTTTACTTTGGCAAGCTAGTGTTAAGAATAACAAATATGTACCACTGCTTTTCATGTTGTGTCTAAATTGGACATTCTTGTTTGGTGATTGGAACTTGTGAGACTGAACGTTGGATATTATTTTCTCTCATTTTACTTGGGGACAAGCAAAAATTTAGACCTGGCAACCTGATGGCGGGCCACCGGTAGCCGTCAGACTACCATCGTTGTCACTACTATTTTGCTAGAGTATTTTTGGAAAACTACTCAATATTCCTAGGAATGTTGTTGGGCTCATTTGGTTAAAATTCCGGAAGAAATACTTCTTATTTCTTCATAAGCACATAAAAAGAAATTTTTTATATGTTTGGATGTAATTATAAAAGTACTTTTTATTAGAATCAAAAGTTATTAAACTATTTGGATAGAGTAGATATAAAAGTACTTTTTTTTAATAAAATTACAATTAGGGGTATGAAAAGTTACTTCCTAATAAAGATGTTTGGATTTCTTAGAATATTTTGCACATGAAATTTTTTATATAAAACAATTTTTTTATTTCTTATTTACTTTTAACTAGATATAATTAATAAAAAATTTGAATAAAATAAAATCAATTATGTAATATTTTATATTTATTTGTGCTATGTAATATTTATTGGGCTTATTAAATGAATTATATATATTTGTATGTAGTGAGTTATGTTTTATTGAATTATAAAATAATGTGTGCACAAAAAAATGTAACGCAGAACAATTAAATTAATGTGATTGTGAAAGTGAAAATAGGATGAGGGTGAGGGTGATTTAGTGGAAGGTTTTTTGTCTTTTTGTAAAATTTGTGAAAATAAATTTAGAATTAAAAATTTTCAAAAACCAATGAAGAACAGTCTCTCCCTTATACTGCTTCTGCTTCTACTAGAAGTAGGTAGGAACCTGCTTTGGAAAAGAGTAATAAAAATAATTATTTTTTATTTATGCTTTTCTTAAGAAGCATCAACAAACTTGCTAAAAAATTCTAAAAGTACTTCTTAAAAAAGAATTGAAAAGAAATACTTTTTTCTCCTAAAAGCTTATTGAAATGAGCTCATTATCAACCAAACACGTAAATCATTAATTCTTATGTATAATTTATAAGATTCCTAGGATTTCACTCTACGTATCAAATTCACCTAAACTTTTTGCCTAGGAATGTAATTCCTAGTATGTTATTCCCTGAAATGTTCTTCTCGGAAATATGGTTATTAAACTTTTGAGTTAACTCTTACGAGTTTACAATCGTACAACACAAAAAATGAGTTGTGTATATACTCCCATTTTGTCAAACTCATGCAAGTTTACGTAAACTCTAACAAAATCTATAAACTCTCGATTCTACTATGAGTTTATGAGTTTAGATTTATGCTTGATTTTGCTATCCAAATTTACATTATTTGTCACTTTTAGTTCTCTTACACAATATTGATTGATTTTATTTAGCTTATTTTGTCTATTTTTTACTCTTTGATTATGTGTTGTTAACTACAAAATAATGTGTGTGTATATGGAGTAAAGTATGTTATAAAATTAAGACATGTATTTGGATATATTTTATGACAACTTTTCACTTATATTGTTATAAGGTTAAAATTCTTCAACATTAATTAATTTTTTATTTAATTATACTTAATTACTATGATATATTTTTTATGTAATATTTTCCTAATATGTAAACTTTTACAAGTCTACAAGTTAAGTTTATAATTTGAGTTTGTCATGCCTTTACGAGTTTACTTAAACTCTTGAGTTTGATAACCTTACTCGAAAATTAAAAGAAAAAAAAATCATATTCTGAAACAAACACTCCTTAAGGATTTCATTGTGCGAATCATGTAAAAGGATTTAGACTCGATGAAAATCTTAAAAATAACCTAACCTAACATGTACCCCCATTTAACAAGAAAAAAATAAGCTTAATTTAAAAATTAACAAAATTAATTATATTGATTTATTTTCATTAGTTTTATGCCTTCTTTAACGATTATTTAAGTTATATAAGACAATGCATTAATTTTAAGATTATCATTAGCTATTTTATAAATTTAATTTGAAATATTCATACATGCAGGATAAAGTGTAACGGATGTGTGTTTTAACACTTTTCTTGATAAAAGAAGGGTGGCACAGAGTGGATCCTCAAGGAGAGGTTTGATTAAGGGTGTGTTTGGTATGCTAAATTAGGTATGATAATAAAAGTTAATATCATACTTTATGTTCTTATTTATTGTTTGATGCAAGTAATGTATTATATAAGTTTATCTATCATTATCTTCTTATACGTTAAAATACTGTATAACTTTTACAACATGAGTAGGTTGGATTAGGCTTTATTAGCTTTTAACTTTTAAAATCAATTTTTTTTATTAATTTCTTAAAATAAAATAATTCTTAATAAAATTATTTCACAATAAATAAATACTATTGAAATATAATATATGATATCAATTTAGTTATATAATAATATAAAAATTATAAATTTTTAACTAATAATATATATTAAGAATAAATAATATGCAATAATAAAAGTAAATATTAATAATAAAATATTTTAGTTTAATATTTATTTTAAAATTAAAATTTAAATAATTTTGATTAAAAATAGAAAATATTTAAATATATAAAAACTATATTTCATATTTGAATAATTTAATGAAATAATAAATTGTTATAAAATATTGAAATAAATAATAAAAGTTAATATAAATTAAATTTTAATTAAAAAGTATTTACCTAAATATAATATTTAAAAATTATACTTGAATAATTAATAAAAATTTCTTATTTTATTATTATTTTATTATATTTAATATTTACTTATAATATTATAATTATTTATAAATAAATGATGATATCATAGAATATGAAATATAATATATCTTATACAGTGTTACGATAAACACTGTATAGTATTAAAAAATTTTCAAATCTTATCATGTTTTATATTATCAGTCTTTATCTTATCAAGTGTACCAAACGGGCCTTATGGACAAGGGCACTCCTGCTTCCATTACCAAACCTATTCAACACAAAAGTTGACATGTACGCATTCGCACCATGTAATTAAAAAATAATAATAATTGTTACGATTCTTAAATTTTGTATAATTTGGTATACATATACTACTACTTTCATTTTCTAATAAATATCTCTTTCCACATTGCACATAGATGATTGATTGAGCTTTAATTATGTTAGAAAATTTTAAATATATTTTTCAAAGCTATCCCTAATATTCTCTGCCATACTTAATTGCTACACTTAATCTCTTTCCTATACATATTATTAATAATGATATTTATTATAAAGAGTAATTTACATGTACGTACCTTTTTCAATTGAGGTTTAGTGTAATTATACTCTGTACTCCTTTATTTTACAAAATTATCATCGAGCTCTCTTAAGGTTTACTAAAATTATATCAATCTCCCCTGCAAATACTAGTTCGTTAATTTAAGTAACAAAGAAAGATAACACGAGATATATATATATATAAATATATATATATATATTTATATATATATATATATATAATTATTAATGATAAATTATAATATTTTAACAATATTTGACATATATATTAACTAAAATACGTTATTTTATCATAAGTTATAATTATAACTTTCATTTTCAAGTGATTAAAAAGTATTTATTCAATTAATATATTAAATATTGCTAAAATATTATAATTTTATCACTAATAATTATATATATCCTATATTATTTTTATTTGTCACTTAGATTGATGAACTAGTATCTATAATAAGGTCACTGTAATTTTAGTGAACTTTGGAGAGGTCAATAATAGTTTTGTAAAATAGAGAAGTGTTTAGTGTGATTACACAAAATCTCAAGGAAAGCAAACTTCGAGAGAGGTTAGTATAATTTTTTCAAAGATAAAATATAATTTAATATTGTCTAATTTTTTTTGAAATGAATGATAATTGTAAAAGAAAAATAAAAATGTACACTGGTTAAAAAATGGAGGTAGTAACATGTTGTCAGATTAGGAGTTCCTAGACGACCCACTATAAATGGGCACCAAGGTCTTATGGATTCACACATCCTACTCTCATTTATCTTTCCCTCTAGTCTCTAGCATAGGTTTGTAATTCTTTCTCAATATAAGTTTGAGAATAATACTCTCAAAACTCTTGCAATTTATTCTTTTATAATTTTTCATTTTTCTAAACATTTTAGATTGTCATATGTTATTCTATATCATGTTTCTCCATTGTTGCTGTAAAGTGAGTTTTTTTTTTTTTTAACCAAAACAGGACAATTTCCACCAAGACCATGGCCAACCAAACCTTCACCGATGCACCGATCAAGGACAAGAAATTTGCTGCTCTCCAAAAGCCTCCTAAGGCTTCCACTAGCAAAATTTCAAATGTCTTTGGCAATAAACCTGATCTCAATGAACTCGGTGAAATTTTATTTCAAGCAAAAAATGTGATGAGAAATGAAAATCCTACTCTGTCTTTCCTTGATGAGGATGAACATGCTCAGGCCCCTCCTAATACCCCAACTGAAGATGTTGAGCATGTGACTCATGCCAAAGACCCCAGATCAAAGGATAAGATGATGAAACAGTAAATTTTGTTTACTGAGAGAGGATCGATTCACTGATACCGGTGTAAAACTTTGTACGCTTATATCTCCAATAATATCTATAGAATAAAATTTTTCTTGGTAAAATCATGCGTTGTATTATATTTATCTATCATGTTGATTATTTGTATCAAAATGTTAAAATTTTAGCTAGACATCATCTCAATAAAAATGTAATCAAATAGTTCTTATTTATATATATTTTTAAAAATTGACTACGTATTAAATGATCGTGAATAAATCTAAAATTTTATAAATATGATTTGCATTATATAAATTTTCAATTTGCCTATCAATTTTATTAAAAATAAAAAATCGACTGTGTAAAAAATAATTATGATTAACTGATGCCGTTATGAAGTTAATCCTTTGAACATGCTTCGTAGACGGGAAGCGAATAGGGTGTATGGTGCTAGATAGAGTGCTAAGAAGCTAGCAAAGGTTAAAGAGCTTGTAAGGCAGAACGATGATATGAAAGTGCGAAGCTTCCTTCATTTGTTTTAATTAAAAAAAAATCTTAATTGGTTAACGCATAGATTGTGGTTATAATATATTCGTGTGTTATATATTTAACTAGATTGAAGTTGCAATGATGCAATCTCAACTAGCTGGCTTTCCATGTACCTGCACCTGGCTCAATGAAGAGAACAGAATAATGAAAGCTTACCGTGACATTGTAATAATAATAATAATAATAATAATAAAGTTTAATATTCATTTTGTATAGGCAACTAATTGCAAATGTATTTTTATAGTCAGGCTCTGAATCAGGAGATACGTACACTGGGCAAGAAGCATCAACATGAACTACAACTTTTGATTTGGGCATAACATTTTGTTTGGATGAAGAAGCTAAGGAAGACAGCGTTCATATGGAATGATGGTGGTTTGGGTCCTTATCTTTTAGATGAACGAATGTGGTCTTTTGCTATTAAATAAGTCTTCCCTTGAATAAAGGATACAGGGATTCACGTTGTATGTGGCCAGTTAAGGCAATATAGAGCAGTAAAATCTCATCGTGTTTGCAATCATTTATATTATATATAAATGATAGTCGTATATTGACTATTGACTATTGTCCTGACTATAATTTGTATGTATTATGTATATACTTTTCCAGCTTACAAATAAAGAACAAATTTTAAACGGTAGAATATGGAATATCTATCTATTAAAAATGAAAAGGCTTGAAGAAAATGTAAAAAATAGTCTATCTATAATTTTTTGGTACAAATCATGAGTACTTGAAGTCCACTAAATTCTAACCATAATTTGGCTTGAGTGTGGTCAAACCACTATAAAAGTAAAATAGTAAAATTTTACTTATTTAAGGGAGATAAGTGCCAATCCAGTTGAACCAATAAACCATTAGTTTAGCCTATATATTATACTAATAACTACTTTTTTGCTAACCAAAAGAAAATGCAAGTATTTGATATTATTATATATAATTTTAATTTTAAATATTTAAAATTTGGAATTTGACCTATAATTTTATGTTTGAATTTACTGAAAAATTTTAAAAAATAATTTGAATTCAAAAGTCAAGTGTTGTCTTATTGTAGAAGGTATAATTTAAGATTTAAAATCAATAAACTAACAAGACAATAATTTTATAATACTATAATAATTATTAATTATTTTATTACAAAGAATCTAGTGAAAATTATTCATAATATAAAATAAAATTTAGGTCATAATTTTTTAACAAAAATATTAATTTCAATAAATATAATTTCTAGAAAATTAATCAGAAGACAAAGAATTATATGTGGACTTTGGGTATAAAATAAGAATTAAGAAAAGGTCAGTTTGATTATTTTTAAAGTCTCTAAAATTATATTTTCAACTCTATATATGACTTATAAAAATTGAAATCAAGTTAGAAAATCTAATACACAACTCTAATTCTATGTTCAATTTAATACGCCAAATAGCAAGGAAGTTAGTGCACTCTCATTTTTTGTGTTAGTAATTGCTTGCGCAATTTTGAGCTAGTGGGATCATTTTTATATTCAACATGGTGATTCCATACTTCAAACCTTCAAGATTGTTACTACCTCTATCCTTGAAATTAATCAGTTTTTAAATACTCAATGAAATTAAATAAATTATTAGAAAAACATCAATATTAAAAAAGTTAAGAATAATTTTCTGAATAATTTATTTCTGCTCATTAACTATTGAATCAATTGTATTTATTATTGAAAGTAAACAATTAATATTATTTGAGTTTTTAAAAAGAATAACTATTTCTAAATAATAAATTTTTTTAAAACAAATAATTATTCAATAACAGGGAAGTATCTGTGTTAAGGTATTCAATTTTTTTTATTGCCTCAAAGTATTCAATTATTGCAGCATACATACATGCATAAATATTGTATATACTATTTACCTATTTGATATCATAATACGTGTGATTTTTTGAAAAATTATATTGTAAGAGTCAAATGCTTTAAATAACATAGCAACATAATTAAATGAGTGTATAAAAATATTTATATTAGCCATACATTAAATTTAATATATATATATATATATATATATATATATATATATATATATATAATATGATTTCTATACACTCAATCAATTAAATTTGATGAGAAATATTTAGATTTTAGGGTAAGAAAAAATATTTGTTATATTTTATTTATTAATTAACATATCAGTTATTGCATTGAAATTTTTAATATAGGGAAAATAATAGAAAATAATAACTCACGAAACTAATGTATCAATTAATAAATGGAATCGGACAAATATTTTCTCTTACCCTCAGAATCTCTAAAAAATTTTCACAAATAGAATTATATGTATAACATTGACAAAACATAAAATCTAATCTATACATATGTATATAATTAATAGTTTCCTTAAGAATATATATTAAATATTCTATGCATTCCATTCATATAAATAACATTATATAAATTATGTATATTATATATGTATATATATAACAATTAATAGCTTTCCTAAGTATATATATTGAAATATTCAACTATTGTCATATACATATATAAATTATACATGTTACAATATTCTATAATTTCCATATTTTTAAGACTATCACCAATTTAACTTGAAAATAATTAACATCGTCTAATTTAGGATTAAATTATATCAATATAACTTTAAATAACTGTTACATTATTAAATAACTTTTTACTAGATTAATTTTTGACAAAACCTCCGTTTGGATTAGCATTATTTGATATAATTTGTATATAACAGAATTAACATACATAATATATATGATTAAATAAATATAAATAAAAATTACATAATTACTTTCTTATTGATATTCACTCTCTATAAAATTCAACATAAATAATCTTTATAATAGATAATTATAATTTAATCCAGTTGGATGTACAAAAAAATATATTTAACAAAAAGTTATTAATTGGTGTAATTATAGTTAAAATTATATCAATATAACTTAATCATAACCAATATTATAATATTGTATAATTGTCATGTGTGTGATATTCCTTAAATTATATACATTAAAATATTCAGTAGAATCCATCTTCTCAAAAGAACTTTGATTAAGTCAACAATCAAAATACAATTAATAGTTTCCTTTAGTATATATGTTTAATATGTATATTGAAACTATTAACAAATCTAGCAGCGAAAACAAACTATATATTAACAAATCACGAATCTCGATCCACTCCAACATCAAAATCCCAAACTGGATTTTTATTAAAATAATAGCTACACGATCCTATTTCTTCCCATTTTGAAATGGAACTGAAGTTGGGGAAATTACAAAAATGCACTTCTAGAGAATAATTGAATCTTTTTTTAAATTTTGTTTTATGAAAAATATTCGAAAAAGATGATATTGAACCATTCTTATCATTTTTTCTGTCATGTTTTACATATCCAAATAAATTGAATCAGATTTGATTGCCCAACGTAAACGCATCTCCAAAATAAATTTGAGAATGGAAATCCCATTGCTTAGTCATATAGGTTCTAGTTCCATGTCAGGAGACTAGTTAGTACATTTTTCACTTGGACACAAAAGTACAGCAGTTAGAAAAATAAAGATGAAAAGATATTTGCTTATGATGCTAAAAAATGCAGACTTGCGTTTGTTTTTAGTCTAATTTGTGTCAAATTTTCTCATCTGGAATTTTTATGACATTAGAGCAATACTGGAAGTGAGAACACATATGATTCATCTAGCACATGTATTTGACAGTACACATAAAAAAAAGACACAAATTAAACAAGAAAAGGAAAATATAATTGTGTCAGATAAATTGTAAGAATTCGGTTATAAAATGCATAAAATACTGACAAGTACCTCAAGATCTCACTGAGAATTTGTCTCATTCATGTAGTCAGATCCAGAGTACTGGCCATTTTCCCTTCCTCCTTATTGCAAAGATCTTGTGTTTCCTTCAGGCTGCTGCTAAGATTAGATGAGGAGCATTGAGGAGGGTACAGAGAGAGAGATAAATTGCTATCAACTTCATTATGGTCCTCCAATCTTCCTTGATCACCATCGATCTTTGAATTCAATGTTAGTGACAGATCCAAATCAATTTCAGTATCTGATGAGGCCTTCCTTTTCAATTTCTTATTCAGCTCAGGTGATGGATTTGCAATTTTGTTGAATGGCATAAGGTCATGTGCTCTTGGATATTGTACATGTGTTGATGATGGGGTAAGAGTACCAACATGGCTCTTTAATCTTGTGAGTGTGGATTGAGATTCATTGGAACCAAATGAGATCGAGAGGAACTCATCTTTTTTCGGTTCATGGACTTTGAAACCACTCGTTGATTGTTCACCAAAATTGGAAGAACCAACCTGGAAGATGCTATTAGCCCAATTGAAAGGTCTATGCATCATTCTTTCATAGATACTGAAAGAACCATCCCCGTATCCAAATCTGTGAAAGAAAGACCCTTTGATGAGTAAAACAAGATTCAAAGTGTTTACAATGTTAATATGTAATATCATTTATATATTTCTTACTGAACAGTTTAAACTTTTGAAACAGACTATTCATTATAGTTTAAGAATTTTGAAGCAAACTTTGAATCACATGTGTACCTGTAGGAAGAACTTTGACTTGGGTTATACCCTTGAAGTATTGGAAGTTGGCTTAGATTGTAAAAATTTCTGTCGGCAGTTTCCACAAGACTCCTATGATCGGCCAATACTGTCATATATATATATATATATATATATATATATAGCAAAGTTGGGATTCATTAAGGACTTGTAATCAGAAACCCTAATCAGTAGTAGTATTAATTGGTATTGACAAGTTTGTACAAAAGAGGAAAATTTTTCGTACCTTGATTTGGGTCGTCCAATTTTTTGCTCCTAAACATCTGACAAGAAGAAATAGATGGGAAGAAAAAGGAATAAACCAAACTAGGACACATGCTAGGAAAACAAATTTAAATAAATTATTTGTAAGAAATTGAAAAAAAAAAAACAAAGAGAAAAGTCTAGGAACCAAAAATTATCTATTATAGTTACCTGTAAATGACTCTTGACATGGGCAATACTCAAGCCTTTGATATTCATCAATTGAAGAACCAACTTTGGTGTTGCTCCTATACCCAAGAAAATAATATATTCAGAAAAAAAATATAATTATGATCGAATTTTCCGAAGCAATAATTAAACTTGCTGGAGAAATAATAACTTAATTATATATGAAAAATTGAAATCCAAAATGGTTATAGATAGCTAGAACAAAGCGATGGAACTCACTCTCTTGTCCTCCAAGTCTTTGAACAGCATGAACAAAGCGAAGGTGAAGATCAGGCGTCCACCTGAGCCTTGGCATCTTGGATCTAACATAAGGCCTAATCTTCCTCTCATTCTCTTCCACTGTGCTGTTGCTTGAGCACCCTCCATTGTTGTTTTGCTTGCTTTCATCATCTTCATTGGCCTTGCTTTCACACTCATCTTCATCAAGGTTAGAAGGGCTTGTCTTTGAACATTGGGAGCCATGGCTTCCTTCCATACTCATATAGCAATATATTGCTTCTTCAACTTTCTTTTTCTTACACAAGTTTCCTGTGAAGCTTAATTTGGAGTAAGACAAAAGGAACAGAGTGCTCTCTTTGTCCCTAAAGGCCAGTTAGTGGAATCAAAGCCACTAATAGAAGAAGGAATAAATGGGGATTGAAAATTTTCTCATCTGCTTCCTTTCCCAATTTTTTTCATAATAAACTCTTAAAAAGAGAAATTGAAAAGAATAATAAGTCCTCAATAATACAACAAAAAATGAAAACTGGACTCAACAATGAATTCTAAAACTATTTCCAAACACAACTTCCGAACGAGACTTTCTCATCTGCTTCTTCTCCTATTGTTCATCCTCCTCCATGCTTATACACTAAAAAAAATGTTATACCTCGATACTAGAAACACCGACTCAACTATATAGCTTCACAAATCGATAACAAGCCATATATTTTACATAATATGTGATGCCAAGAACAGTATAAACCCTAGATCGATCTTCAAATCAATTTTCGGAACACCTTCTCTGGGCAAGCTTCCTCTCTCACCAATCTCTTTTTCTGTTTCTCTCTCCTCTTTATGCATCTGTGAGATGAGTAAACGATAATTTGGTATCATATCGTAAGCATGTTGGTTGCATATGTGTGTTTTGAATATGCATGGTCATCATGGAATGCAAGGAATATACTTAATTATTTCATGTGAGGACAATCTTTATTTGTTCCCACTTGAATAAGGAAAGCAATTTTTTGGTGTGACAATAAAGTAATGAATACAGATGAATTGATAGCAAGTCACAGCAATATTTTAATAATATATCGGTGGACAGATTCTAACTTAATAGACAAAAATATTTTGATCTCCAGAAACAAGAAACATGGGTTTGATTCTTCTCACGATAAGATTTCAATTTTATTTTATTTTTACTGGTACTAGTCCTTTTTTTTTCAGCAAAATGGCAAGTGGATAACAAAAAGCCAAAAAGAAGCTTTACTCTATAAAATTTCGTGGCAAT
The DNA here is from genome assembly GCA_031216105.1 of Dalbergia cultrata. Taxonomy (NCBI): domain Eukaryota; kingdom Viridiplantae; phylum Streptophyta; class Magnoliopsida; order Fabales; family Fabaceae; genus Dalbergia; species Dalbergia cultrata. Next base: position 11,427,554 of record CM062351.1, on the reverse strand, counting down.
ATTGAGTTAAACTAATAATTTTTCCTATTGTTCAAGATTTTATAAAACAAAATAGTGAAAAAAAATTGAATTATTGTTTTTATTACTGCTTTTATAAAATCTTGGAAAACATAAAACCAATTGAAAACAAGAAATAAAAGCAGAAATCAAGCCAACTACATAAACTTTTTTTTTTTGGGTGCATTTACTGCCTTCAAATTTGATTTTTGATTATCAAATAGATCGATGTTTAATATTAAGTTACTTAAATGTCACATTACCACCTAGAGTTCTATCTTGATTTTTGAGTTCCATTCACCTTGATTTAATGACGAAAATTTACTAATTTTGCTTTATATATAACCAAATACACATGGGCAAAGAATGCGCTTAAAGTGTACATAATACTTTAAATTGCTTTTTGATAGTTATCAAAGATATATGATTCAGTTATATTCAAGTGAGTTAGAGTTTAAATTAAAAAAAAAAATACAGGGTTTAGTTGTGGGTATATTAAAATAATCAATGTAGCGTACATCTAGAAATGTATTTTTTAATGTAATTATAGTCAGTTTAGAGCATGTTTAATACACAAATTGATAATGTCGTTTTAAATCTTGGACCTTAGTTTCGCAAAGAACAAATATTATTTCGTTATAAAAAAACAGCAAAATCAAATTGGTAATTGTAAAATAAAGCTAGCTTTGGCTGCTTGGATGATAATGTATACTTTGCTTCTCTATTTCTGCTAATGAATCATTCTGATAACTTTCAAAAAAAAAAAAAAAGAAATCATTCTGATACCTTTATTATGTTTTGCCTTTATGTATCAAATGGAGAAAACAATTGAAATTATCATTATGTTGTAATCGAGTTTATGTATTTAATCTTATTATATTATCAGTATAATACTTTTGAAGGTAAAGCTTCACTTTAACCTCTTATATTTTACCAATGTTTATTACGTAACCTCAAAAGTGTTTTTTTCTCCTATTTGTATCCTTAATGTTTTCAAAATAGTTCAATCTTGTCATTTCGATATTACAAGTGAGAAAATTTGATGGGAATGTCAAATTACAACTTGAATTCAAGATTACAAAAAACAAAAAATCTAATTACATTATTAGGGGACCATCATAAAACATAGAAGGTTAAGTTTCCGTTTACGATTTGTGTGTCGATTATATTTTAAAATATCAGTGATGTAAATAAAACAAAAAAAAACTTTATAATAATTGAATTGAAATCTTAGTAAAATATAAATGGAGTTTTATCTTATTTTAATAAATAAAGTCTATGTTAAGGGGGAAGATTCTTTTCAGTCTATGGTTAAAACATGTATATGAGTTCACTAAACACTTAAAGAGATACAAATCACCTGTTAAAAGGAGGACATAAGAATCAGACTCAAATCATAATGATACATGAGTGAAAGACAAATTAAATGAGTCAACTATAATTCTGTCATTTAACTAATTTAAATTTTTGCAAAGTTATTTGAAAATCGAGAAAGATAAGATATATAATTTATTAGTAATATTTTTTTAGTTACACAATTGATTAGTAATATAAAATACTTTACATTGACACTGTATTAAGATTAACTTTTTCCTTGTTCTTAGTTTTCTTTTTATTCTTACTCGAAAAAAATCAGTTTGATTCTGTATACCACAAAAAAAAAAAAAGAGTGCTAATTACAAAACAGAGACGCATTTACAGCTCACTCTTTCCAAGCTTGCACTAGGCGATGCGATCTTGCTAAGAACCATATTACCATTTAATTTGCAAATGAAAAACTTTAATGTAAGTATTAATTATTAGTAAGGAGAGTGAGTCTCGACGAAATACTAAAATTGTTACCTTGTAATTTGAAGATTATTAGTTCAATTTTTGGAAATAGACTCAACGCAATATAAAGATAAGACAACATACATTTACTTTCTTAGATAGGAGCTTCATGCTTTTGACCGCTCTTTTTTAATTAATTACCAGTATGAATAGGCTGCAGTGAAGAACTGTAGACGGTGGTTTTTATTGACAATGACCTGTATGTGAAGTGTTTTTATTGACTCATCTCAGTGTCACTATAGTTCTGTGCTGTCTATGCAGACCCAATCCCTCCACAATATAAAGATCCAATGGTCCAGATCACGTGTCTGTCAAAACATAAAACAGATAATATGAAATATTTTTTCTGTGCAATCGGGAATCACGGGGTTTGTTCCTCTGCAGTATAAATTTATTTTGTCAATTTAACATTTTATTTTTTCTCCTCAATGAAATTACGATATTCATACCCTATGCTGAGGAATTCAAGTAATCCGACTCTACCCAACTTTTCGAAGGAGGTATGAATCTCTCAGTGATAATATATATATATTTTTTTCCATTCTCAGAAATTTAACCAAGGCCCTTTAGTCAAGGAATCAAAACACCTAACATCTTGATCAATCATATTTTAAAATTTTAGTTAAGGCATTGATTTGCATTAATTACTTTTTATTTTTTTAAAAAAAATTATATAATTTATGTTTTGTTATGCATCTCGATCTTCTCATGAGTTGTAGTCAGGAGAGAGGTCTCAACAGATATAATTGTTTATTGCTTGGCATCTTATGTTGGAATTTAATTAGAAGTATGCGCGAATTGAGTTTTATATTTTCGTTTATGCATGGGATAGATATATTTATTCCTATTTTCCGTAATGTTGATGCCTTAAGATTTTTAAACCCTTTAAATCATATTATTTTTACATGGGTGAGTGCTTCATGTTCATAAAATTAAATAACATACTGCAGAAATTAAATATCCTATTCTCTTTATTACATAAACTACAGAAAACACAAAATGTATGCAGTCAACCTTTCTCTATGTACACTTCATTCGGCAGTATTTTCTCAAAAGTTTAAAACCATGATTAATTTCTCAAAAATTTTCAAAACTTCAAAAATTTCTCTCTAAGCTGTTTGGCTACCATATCTTATTTCTTTTCCTCTTTGGAACAAAGAAAGGCCTGCTTTTGCGTTGGTGGTAGAACCCTTTTCATTCCTCACACGTGCATAACCGTGTGGCCATCCATGCATGCATGGAACGTGATTCAGATCAACAAAAGGTATGGGAGCAAAGGAAATTTCCATCGCTTCTGTTCAATCACGAGGTTCTTGATTATGTTAGGTTCTGCAAGCAATTCTGTCAGCTTTATAATCGTCAATAGGGATATAGCTTTCTATCCATTAATGACCATAACCAACCACTCATATAGAGGAAAATGCTTAACTGCAAAATTATTCCGAGACATTTGTCTTTTTGGTAAAGGGTGTTGAGCAAGCTTAATTTATTTTCAAAATTAAAAGAATAAACTTACTATTTAATCTTATATGAAAGTCAGATCAATGGAGCTCTCTCTTTCTTCTTTGGTCTTCTCTCATGAAGCATGATTGAGTGGACTGTCATCTTTCTTGCATGAAGACGACCTATCATTTTTCTTTTTCTCTTCATTCATTAGGTTTTTTGTTTCTTTCGTTTTGTTTCCTTTGTGGAATATATTTTTTTTGGGTCCCTGGATGTTTTTGTCTCCTTAGCTGTAAGGGTGTTCATGACTCAACCCAAAACTCATAGGGTCGAGTTCAAGTCCTCAGTTTTGACCCGAGATAATTTTCAGGCCCAGTGTGCTTTGGGTTGACCTAGCCCAACCCGAAATCAATAATTTTTTTAGAGTTATACTTTTTTTATAATAATTAATTATAAATTATAAGATTTTATACTACAATTAATAGATTTTAGATAACTTAATATTATTTTTTTTGTTCCATGATTTGTTTTGAAATATGCACTATAAAATATCTCTTGAATTCCATTTCTTACTTGTAATAATAATGTCAAGATTTTAATAGATTGATTAAAAGTCGGGTTGACCCGACATTAATTGAGTCGTCATCGGGTTACTTTCGCGTTTGGTTTAACTTGACCCAACCCATCCCTTGTACATCCCTAGTCTCTTTTGTGGTGTTTTTATCCCCTTTATGGGTGCTTGGCTTTCTTTTTTTAATGCTCTTATAGAAATAAAAATGTTTAGAACTATCTTAGAAAGAGGCGTGGTACATTCAACAAACTATATGTAGCATTTTTTGTGTTGGTCTTCATTATCAATGGTGGATACAGAAAATTTTGATTATGGGGATAAAAATAATATGTTAGTGTAATAATAAGTTAGATATGCCATATTTCATTATTTTATCTTGTTTAGAGTTAGTGTGACGTTAAACTTAATTAATATACGGAGGCAATATAATAATAAAAAATAAAATAAAATTTTGTGGGGGCTCCTTGCTTAACTTGCATCCTTCCCTGTTCTCTATGAAAGATGTTTTACATCGATAGCCTCCCGGCGAGTAGCAGCAGAACCACAAGATGACAATAACCTTATCCTCATTCACCACATATAAGCTTAGACATTTATTTACCTAACTCCCATTATGATAAGCCTCAAGAAACCCATGCGGGTCATCTTCCTTGCACACAACCATGCATATGCCGGCGTATATATTGAATGTTATATAAAATATGGAACTTACAGTCATTCTTTCTCTCTCATATTGATGGTTTCCTAAACCAATAATGCAGGGAATTCGAAATGATCGGCTCATAGCGTGAGTTCAATCTAAATCTTACATTACGGAATAATTTCATATTAAAAAAAATATTTATGTATTTTTAATATTTTCATAACAACATTTATTCTTATAGTGATTTGATTCTGATATACTAAGAATGCAAATTTTTTTTACAATGTGTTCAAATCAAAATTCTACCATGTATATGACTTTTCAAGTTGTGGGGGTAAGAGATTATATTTTGCTGATGTAACAAAATATTATTAGATAACTATGTAAAAAAAATTTACAACACTATTAATGCATTAAAACTAAGCTATTTTTAATTATTGCTTTTGATTCTTTATCAAATTATTAGATCTATCATGCAAAAATTATTAAGCTGTCTCAAATATAAATTATAAAAGCTACATGTTTCACTCTTTTTTTTCTTAGTGCTTAATTATCTAAGTTAGGTGTAAATATCTTTTTGATTCCAAAAGAATGAGTAAAATAATTTGGCTTTGGTTCCTGAATTTTTTTTTTATTTAGGTCTAAACATTTCTAAAATTGTTTGTTTATAGTCCGTTGTTTGTTTATCTCAATTGAGTATTGACTTGGATAATAGAAAATTACATCGTCGAGCATATCAGCAAGTAATAACATTACATGTTATATCATAATATATGGCTCTAAATCCTACTATTAAAGGGGTTGTTGAGTTGGACCAATGACTTATCAGGTGAAGATTTTGACACATAAGATTAGGATATGTCACATAAGATCGCCAACTGCTATGTGGGATCAAATTATGAGCCTTTTAATTTGTTAGCCAACATAACAGTTGACATATACATACCTATTGTAAGGACTAAGACAAAACAGCTCTGAAAATGCTTAAACTGAAACTAAAAGAAAATATTTTTCAGAGACAAAAAAAAAAATATTTAGAGTGTAAATGAAATCATATAATTTACCTTACTCAAATAAAAGAATATAAAAATGAATAGAATGTTTTTGATCAAATATAAAAAGAAAAAAAATCTAAAAATAAAGAAAATTCAATTGAAGTAATTAGAATTATTTACATTTTAAATTTCCTGAAATTTATTATACCTCATCTGATCCAACCTTACTCTTAAAATTGATATAAACAACTTCTAGGACATCTTTATGAAAAATGAGTTTCATGTTAAATAAACTAATTATCTTAGAAAATATGTTTGGTTATTTTATATTATTGTCCAAAAAAAAGAAAGGCTAACCAACGTGGTAACAATTTTCTAAAAGAAAATATAAAAACATGTAGTTGTTCACTTGTTCTTGTTTAATTGGTTATTTAATAATCAATTTGTGTATGACTGCAACTTGAACATGTTAGCCTCCAGCGAGGTCAATGCTTCACAGTCCTATTGTGTCCTTTTTCTTGAGTTTTATATTTTTAATTTCTACTAATAATACGTCAAGCTACATTGGAGTGCGAGAGCCTACTAATTCGGATCTAACTTCATTATTATCAATTGAGAATGAGCATGTCTGTCGTTTTATGACAGTCTTCTGCGAATTTTCTAAACTATGTACAAATGGAATTATTAAAGTATTAGAAATCTCTCACCAAAGATAAAAATAACAAAAGATAATACATGTCACGCAATTATGCATCCTTAATATATGAATTTATTATTCTGCATACGTACGTAGCGTAATATATATTTATGCATGCATCATGTATAATATATATAAACCAAACAATAACCAAGTTAACAGAGAGAAACTTCAACGTGCCAGCAGTTCAAATTATTTATCAAAGAAATGCTTATTATTGCTGTAATTAATAATGTCAATACTTATGTAAATTAATAATGATGACTCTAAATCCTACTCATGTTGAACCTTTGATCTACAATTACAGCCCAAGGACAAGGTGTGTATCATGGTGATGGCAATGATAGGAACTTAGGAAAGGAACAACAGATTAAGGTGCTCTAGATTTGTTTATGTTCGTAAAGCATGTGTAGAATGAAAGAATGCAAAGTTTTAGTGTCATTCGTACGCTATATATTCAATTATTGATAATTTTAGCTCTAGAATGTATTATAAATAAGCATGAATGTAGCAATTTTTCCTTCTTTTTTTTTTCATCAAGGTTTCTAGAAACTTTTTATTGGAAAAAACTTAGATCCATTTTCTTATATCCATTGAATCCAATCTTCCAATCAAGTTATGATATGTGAAAATTTTTTCTTCAGATGGGTGCATATTTTTAAATTTTAAACTATCCATTTCAATAAGCATATCCACTTGTCATGATTTAATTGGTTAGATGGATGAAATGGATACAAAGAAACAGACCTAAGCTTTTGTCTTTCTTCATTCTGCCCTCTGTGTCAATCTTATGGACTAGGCTTGTTTCTCGAAGATGGGCTAATAGACTGACTCAGTTGGTCTTAGGGTCTTCGTTAAGCAAGTGACGCAAAATATCGTGTTCCATTTTGTTGCCTTTTCTGTCATTTTCATTGACCAAAAAGACGAAGTGTAAAGTAGGCCTTGACTTGTAAATCAAAAACTGCACAATGGGCATTTTATTGGTCAGCAACAATACTCTTTATGGCCATTAATCCCAATCGTAAAAGTTAAGGCCCAACATGTATGTTTCTGGTCTTCGTGTCTATTATTCTCCTCCAAGAAAACGCTGCATGTCACACGACCAAGAAAACGCTGAATATTCTGACCAAAGAAAAGAAAAGGCTGTTCGTTCTAATACTTTAAGTTCAATTTTATGATTTAATCAAATCATCCGTAAACTTTGGTTATAATTCATTCTAATTAATTCACTTCTATATTACTTATTTATCTCCCTTGATGGATAAAGAGGTGACAATTTTCGCCAAATCCACTTCAGAATAAAAAATATTAAAAAAATAAATAAATTACAATTTAAAATATTATCGTTTAAATTCCTAAGTATTAAAGAAAACAAACCTCAATCACTCATGGCCACTTAACATTAAAAAAATTTCAAGATCAAATTGATGTCAACTTCAAGTTATAACATTATCTAGATGAGTTGTATGTGTTATTTTAAACATAAATCTCATTTAAATAAATTTTACCCTCAATTTTACTGTCCAACCAAACACACCCTAAAAGAGATATTTACACTAAAAGTTCTTTCAATCGAAAAAAAAAAAAAGTTCTTTTTGAAGCTTAAGCAAATTTAAAAGAACATGAATAAGGGGATGTTTGTGTTAAAATTTAAACTTATGTTCCCAGAAACACATTCTTAGGAATGTAATGTTTGAGAATGTTATTTCCAAATATTTTTTAAAAATTATTTATTTAGTATTAAATATTATTAAGATTATTTGTTAAGATTTCTAGGAGTAAATTTAAATTTGTTTGTGTTATAAGATGTGTTTATAGAAATATATTATAATCTCTAAAATATCCCTAACCTTCAATTGTGGAGGGAAGTGACATCAATGAGGGATATTTTAATATTTTTTTTTCAATAATTATTACTCTCAAATTATGGGAATCTTTTATTCTCACTTTTCACCATAGAAATGAAATCTAAATAAAACATCTCTTGCCTGGGAAAAATTGATACATCAGAAAAATTGAACAAAATAGGTAACAAAAATGAAAACAAATACTCACTCCCTCCATTTCCTTTTAAATGTCTCTCTTGAGTTTTTTTTGTGTGTTCCAGATTAAATGCCATTTTTGGGTTTTCAATGAGTATTTAATAACTTTATTTCCAATATACCCCTCAATTCATTTAGGTTTCTATTTCCAATATCTTTACAAAATGTGAATATCGGAGAGAGAAAGAGAGAGTAAAATTGGAAAGAGAATGAGTGAATATAATTAATACAGTGAGAAAAACTAGAGGATATTTTAGTCTTTTCCAATTACTTTTTTAGAAAATCAATAAAATTCAATCATCGTATTAATTCATGTGCAAAACTCAAAAGAGACATTTAAAAAGGAATAGGGGGAGTAACTCCTAAGAAATTATTCTTGGAAATAGATCACTAAACCTTGAAACAAATACCCTATTAGGAAATTATCTAGTCCAAACTTGTGTAGTTTTGTAACCGACTTATGGATAGTAGCTAGCTCTACTTGCGTCATGCCTAATAATGGAAGGTTGAATGATGGAGGCTCTCTAATGAGAGGCCCTATTAACTTCATAGTATTTATAGTTTGACGGGTTGGATGCCATAAATGCCAAGCAACTTTTATTGCAAAGAGTGGAACTTGAGTGATAGATCCCTGCCTTAAACTTGGGGATTTAGGTAACATGCCACAAAGAAGACAGGGGGAGAACAAAGAGAATAAGAAGATGAGAAGTTCTCAAGTGATGAAATGATTTCCTGACTTGGTGAGAGATTACAAAGATGAGTTTATATATATGACTAATGCAAGTAATGCACTCATGGAGAGGAGCGAGCTGCCAAGCTTGACAAACTCAATTTCATGTGTTACAATTATAACCAACTATAACAACCCTTAACAAATTAGCTATTATATTGCTGGCTCTCCCTAATATATTCCACATGTGTGGATTAGGAGTTACCCAAGCTAGGGGTGGGAGGATTTGAACAAACAAAGATAGAAGATCTTCTAGCTACATGAAGTCGAGGAAAAAGGGGTTATTGCAAAGTGAAGGTTAGGTAAAAAGGGCACCTAAGCTAGGCAAAAGGGGAGACAAGTACCTTGAACAATCCACAAGTCCCTTAATCTTGAGCTCTGAAGAGTAAAGAGGCTAGGATTTCTTTACACTACATGAATAGGGAATCCAAACGATCTACAAACCCAGTTATGGCAAAGAGGACTGGGTAAGGGTTGAGCTAAGGATAAGGAAGAAATATGTAAACAATCTTCAAGTCTTTCAACCTTAAACTGTCAAAGCGAAGAGTCTATAATTTTTTTTCTAACCAATAACCTAAGGATACCATAATAGAGTAAATTTCAAAACTTTTAAGTGGGTCCTATATTTTGAAAAGATAAAAGCTCATCTTTCTAATGTGAAAATTTCCTTTTTTTTTTTTTTTTTAGCTTGTTAACTAATGCATATCCCTAAGCACATTGGTTAGGTAAATCCTTTCTATAATTAGGAGACCTTGATGGTTCTACAGGTTAAGTTGTATAGCAATGTGAAGTGTTGAATATGAAGGGCAATCAAGGTAGGAGTTGGGAAAGGAAATTCTCAAATGATCCAATTGGAAAGTTCTACTTACATCAAGAGTTGATTGAGAAAACAAAGGAAGTATATGCATTTAGTTAGAGGATTTATCTATAGAGATGTTCAAAATCGATTCAAATCAAATTAAAATTGAAAACTAATCCAAAACATTGAAAACCAAAATAAATTGGTTTGGATTGGTTCTTATTTTGAGAAAATCAATCATTTCGATTTTGTTTTCTATTCTTATTTCCAAAACCAAATCAAACTAAATCAAATAAATAACATATTACATTAATAATTATATATGCTAGTGAATTGACCAACACTTTCATACCAGTAAAGCCACTTTTTTATTTTAGGGATCAATAAATTACTTAATATTATCATTTAATAAAAATTAATATTTTTTAATTTCCATGTTTCTTTTATATACTCAAAGAGAGGTTGAATAAATGAAAATAATATATGAGAAAATAGTTAGGGTAAATGAGATAGCAGGTAATTACAGTTTTTATATATCTATTTATGCATGGACTTTAAAAATAATTTCAATAAAGTGATGGGACATCAAAAGATGGTTACTCATCACAATTTTATTTATAATAGTATAGATTAATGAGATGTACTAATTATTTATATATACATCTATATATATATATATATGATATTTTAATACTAGATTATTCAAAAACTTATATCATATTTGAACTCAATATTTTAGATCTTCAATTAACTATCAATTGTTAGTTTAATCATCATGATTTTTGTTCAAATCTTTTAATATTCGTTTAACTTATTAGTAAACAATATTATAAATTAGTATAACTTTTAAAAATTAATTTAGATTTTATAATTATATAGTTTTATGATAATAATTATTTTAATTTAATGATATTAAAATTATTTTTATATTTTATAGAAACTTTAATAAAAAAAACTGAAAATCAAATCAATTTAAATTGGTTTGGTTTGGTTCTTTACATATAACCAAATAATTGAATTGAGCCGAAATAAAATTTATTGTCTAGATTTGATTATTTAAAAATAATCAAATTGAACCGAAACACAAACACCTCTATTTACCTATGCTCTCTCCCTCAAAAGTTAACTTCTTTTGCATAATAAGACCGCACGTCTTGTTCATGCCCCAAATTCATTAGGACCGACTTTTACATGGAACGTTTCTTAATACTTTGACAGTTGCACTGTCAATGTTCACAGTAAGATTGATTTGGTATTATTCTGGTTATCAAAAAGTTATAGTAGCTCTCAAAATATAAAATAATTATAATGGATATAAATATTTATGTAAATAAAAAATTAAAAGCCTTAATTAATAGAAGGATAAACTTGGATTTTTATTAAATTTCAAAAGTTATACTAGTATTTTGAATTTCAGAGTAGAAACTAGCTCCAAAAAATATCTCATGAGGTGCTCTAAAAAAGACTCCACTTATTTGTTTACATTGGCTTATGTTTTTCATAAACTAAAATATCTAATCGAAAAGAATTACTAAACCCACCTAAAGTTACTTAAACATAATTTGAAAAGTGAAAAAAGAAAAACATGTATTTTTTGGATGGATGAACCAAGAATATCCATTGTCGAAAACATTGACTAATCCCCTTGAGACATAAAGTCCACAAATATTGATATTATCTTTGACCCCAAGATCCTCTCCATACACACCATTAGAAGTTAAATGCTTGGTTGATTACTATTTAAGATATGCAACTAGCTACTAAAGATTTGTGCTAAAAGACACACAATTTAGTGTATATATGCGAATGTGTGGAGTTGTATAGTTCTGCATTCCCAAAATATGTGTGTGGTTGAGACATCTCTTCCTTGCACCCACCACACCATATGATGCAGGAGACAAGTAGGATCGTGGCATTAATTTAAGCACTTTTTATTGTTGTTAGTGCTATAAATATGTGGTCGTGTACTGGACTCATCGTCAATGAATACATGCAAAGCACTCTCATGTCGGAACCAATCCTGCTGGCTGGATAAGAAGAACAACGTGCTAAATATAACATTTTGCTTTAAAACAAAATAATTTATCTAATAATCAGTACGTTCCATGCAAATAGGACAAGCCATTGCGGTCCTTGTTATGTTTAATGTTCATTAGTGTTTGTCACTTTGCCTTAGGCCCTTAGCATTTAGCAATAATCTGGGTTTTAGCGGTGTAAAAGTACAAATCATATTAACAAGCATGTAAATTTGGTTTTAACTTATTTTAACACATTTAGTAAAATTATGTTGAATTATAGTTTAGACTTAAATATATTTTGTTCTCGAAAAATAAACGGATTTTGATTTTGTTCACTAAAAAGAAAAATTGGTTTTACTCAAAACGTTCAAAACCATTTGGTTTTAATTTTTACTGTTATTAGGATGCCTCTGTTAAATATGATGAATGTTTCGTGGAAGTTTATGTCATCCAATCTTGCATGAGAATCAATAATTCCATGTGACATCATAAATTCATAATTCTATATCACAAATCTCATTAGACCAACCCATTAGGAAGTCGGATTTTGGCACATTAAATTATGATATGCCATGGAAGATTTCTAATTGGCATTTAAGATTGGATGACATGCTCTTCTATTAGCTATCATAGCATTTTTTTGATTTCCCATAGTATCCCCTAACTATCTACATTTGAGAGATTAATCTCCCGAGATACGGTCAAACGCTTAAGTGAGAACCCCTCACAACAGTATTTTTTCCATACACATGAATCTTTGGATTGAATTCAAGACCTCATATTTAAGAGATCTGAGTCCCTTTCACTCGAGTCAACATGTGGTTGGTAGCTGTCATAGTGTTTGATAAAGATAGATTAATAATAAAAACTAAAAGCATTCAATTTTGGAAGTATTTGGACTAGAACAAAAGAAAATTCATAAATCGAAACCAAAATTTACTGCTATAGAAGTGAAAAAAAAAAACTTTTATACATGATTTGTCAAACACATCCAAATTAGTTTGTATGCTAATTTAGTTTAGTCACATATATCAATACTATTCTATAAATAGGATTATGTTAATATCAATACCATTCTATAAATAGGATTATGTTAGGTAACCTTTTGGTATTCTTAAATTATGTTGAATTTTTTTTCCAAGTTCACACCCATATTTTAATAACTTTAAACACCTGATCAAATTTAATAACTTCTTCTATCGCTGCACGTAAAACTATCCAACAATATCTAATATTATTTTTTAATTGGTATATTACTCATATGTTACTTATATATTTAAACTAATTTTTAATTAATAATTTAATTTGTTTTAAAAAATTTCATATTAAATTTTAAAATATGGATTGATAGGCAATCCACTATAAATAATTAATCTGAGTTATGAGTAATTAGTACTCCCTCCATATTTGAATAATTGTCTAGCTATAAATGGTCGATGGACTAAAAGAAATGATTGATAAAACTTCAATGTTAGTAAAAATTAGAAATAGTTTTCTAAACTGCATTGTTTCTTTTCAATATTCTAACATTTTCTCATTTCTTTCACGAATAAGTCAATAGTATTTAATAATAATATTATTAGTTAAAAAAATAACTAATACTACCTAAACTTTTGAATTGGACAATTATTTCTAGACGAAGTAAATAGAGAATTATTCAAGAACAGCGGGAGTATGTGCTACTGATTTTTTTCATGAGGTGTCAATCTAAAAATATTGTGTTGTTAATGAGAGAATGTGGTATTGTCTGTGCAGCTGATTTAGAGAAACCCATATCTGTCGCCAATCTAGCAACAAGGTTAGGTCTTTATAGGAGATGACAATTTGATTGGAGCATCGAATCATGGTTCGCCGGGTGTATGGAATTAATCCATTCCGTTAAATTTAATCTTTATTAGTTAGGGACTACATTTTAATCTATACTAAGTAGAATACTATTAAGGAAAGTAAATAGAAGTTAGCTTGAGTTCTCTCGTGTAATCCTATATAAAGTTTTGCACTATGCATTTTATCATTTAGTTGAGAAACGTCACAATTTTAGATCTTAAAATGAATAAGAGATTTTCTTTCATTAGTGAACTTTTGCATGGTATGATAGAGCATATTTTTTTATCCACTTAATTCTACCTCCTTCCACATTTGGAACCAACACTTCAAGCATTTTCAATGGCGGAATAGCCGACATCTTCGACCACAACTTCACCGATCTTTTCTCCAAGGAAGTTCATGATTCCAATTACATACAAGTTAACGGAAGACAACTATTTTCATTGGCAGCAAGAGGCACTCGCCATGATAAAAGGCCAAAAGCTTCAATCACACTTGTGGCAAGATCTGGAAACTTCGCTCAAGCTACACTTCATTTAAGCTAGCTTTACTTAATTGCAAGGTCGTGGACGTGATTAGTCTCAAGCTATGTTTGGACGATTGAATTGGGTGGAATGGAAGGATTATTAATAGAGTAGAAAGGAGAAGTGAGAAAAGGAGTGGATAATAAGATGTCACTTTGTTGTTTAGGTGTGGAGTAGGGAAATGAAAGGGCTCTTGCAGCAATTGTCTCTAACCCCCAATTTGGGGGTCACAATTTTTACTATTTGTGATGGTTAAGAGGATTTTAGTGTTCCTCCTTGGTCATGCCCTTCTCCTTATAAAACTCTCCCAAATACAATTTAAACTAATCTTCCCTCTTTCCCTTGCCATTCTTTCTTCATCCATCACTCCAAATCAAACCCTCAAGGTTTCTCCAATCATGGTTGCAACTACAACTTCAATTGAGGAAGAGCTAGATCTAGAAGATCTAGTAGACAATCCCACTATGTTGACCCCAAACCATAGTGTTGGCTATGCAATTGGTTTGGACACTCGTTTCTATATTACTATAGTTGTTTCAATCCGAATTTCCAACCTACTCTTCCACCATCTAATCAACACCATAGTACTCAATAGCTTCAAGATTCCTCACCCTAAGCCTCTGTTGCAACTCTTGTGTCAAATGTGTCATCCTCTTCTCAAGCCCTAATTGCAACAGCACAAATGGTTGACGATCCACTTTGGTATCCGCCATTGGAGTTTTACATCAACTAACTCTAGATTCATCAAATCTTAGTGTCAGTTCAAGCTATGAAGGCTTTGAAATGGTGCATGTAGGTAATAGTGCCAGTATGGACATCATGCATAATGGGCATTCTAATTTTTTTCCCATTATTTTAATACCTATTTCATTCTTCGTAACTTATTACATGTGCCTAGTCTAACTAAAAACTTGCTCGGTGTTTCTCGTTTTGCAAAAGAAAACCATGTTTACTTTGAATTTCATGCTGATAGATGTTTGGTCAAATAAGAAATCTAGTAATGGCTAGTTAGGTTAGGTTCTTCCTAGAAATCGGTTCGTTTAGAGTTTTGGAGATCGGCGAAAATCGTTGGTGAGGTGATACAAGTGGATTTTGGTGACCATGAGAAAGGTTAGTATATCTGTACAAAGTATTAAGATATTTAAAGTATGAGAAAATTAAAGAGCAATGGCCAATGTATGCATGTGTGCATGAGCATCCTTTGTGAATTATTTGCTTATGTGCTATGAGGTGCTCTATGATTTATATTGTTTCATACCATGAACATACATCTATTATGAATTATGGTACATATCCATGATTAGTATAATGTATTCATACATAAAGATCATGAATAAAAGAAATGCTCACTTTAGATTCAAACATTTTCTTAGCTTAAAAAATGAACCTTGATGTATGCACAATTTTTCTTAATAAATCGCAGTTACTGAATATGACCACGATGACACCTTATATATTTTTTCTCCTACTGAGAAATCCAATATTTCTCACCCATTTTTTCGTGTCATCTTCATCAGAAGGAGTTGAGGAAAAGATCGTGTTCAAGAAGGAAGAGTTGATGCACCAAGTCGTCTCTTAAATTCCCATATCTATTTTGCTTGAGTTATATTTAGATTACGCATTTTTCATTTAAGATTAAATTCATGCTTGTGCATTTAATGATTGACTATGAGGTTGGACTGGTTTGCTATTTTTATTTAAGTACATTATTAAAATATCTCATGTGGAAATGTATTGTAGATTAATGGTATATATGATAATTATCTGTTGTGCCCGAGTTATGCCATGATAAATGTAGATTATTTGGTTATGTATGCATGATAATCTAAGTTCATATGATTGGTGCGTTCTCAGCTAACAGGTATAATTTGTTATCATACCTCATGTGCAAGGTTCGCATTTCATTTTAAGTTTTCCAAAAAAAAAAAAAAATTACATATATTTTTCCTTACATCTTATTTTAAAAGCAAAAAATTATGAGCAGAACGTGATAACCAACGATTAACTAACATGACTTCAGTGTAAAAGGTTAAAAATTAGGATGTTACACTTATTTATACTTTTATTACTTCTAGGACTTAATATACTTGTTAGTGCAGCATCAAACCCTGACCTAATGATGACCCGATTTGAGATCATGTTAAAGTGAGTTATCCTGATTTTTTGATAATGCATAAAGATTTGGACATATTGTACATTAAAACTATAAAATTTTAGAGATAAAACAACAATTTTAGCCCTTGAAAGACCAAATCATTGTGATTATTGTTGAATTTGACACTTCTATGTGAATAACAAATAAGTAACAATTTCTTTATGCAGTAGACCAAACTACTTTAACCTAGGCATTAATCGACAAACTCAATAGTTAGGATGTTAGCCTTTGCTTTTCTAGATCTCGATTCGGGGAGCGAAAAGCTACTCTTCTTGTGTTCCACACCAAAAGAATCGAGTGTCAAACTGTTTTTAATGGAATAAGAATGGAATACATGATTGTGATTTGTGTATTGTGGATGTAATGTGGGTTGATAGATTAAAATGTAGAAAAGTTAAATGAAACCTAATCCTAAGAAAGTAAGAAAAGGGGTTGAGAACAACACTTAGTGGACTCTGGACTCTATTCTGTCATTTGATGACATTTGTAGAGTGAGTGTGAGTAAAAATTTCAACCCTTTACAATTTGTACAGAACCAGTATTTATAGACAACCTAGGACTCTAAGATCTTGACACTTGTCTTTGGATACTCTTGGATGTTATCCATGTGTCTTTGACAGTTTCTTTGTTTGTGACTTGCCATTTTAACTGAACAGTCACCATTTTGTCATGTCTTCACCAAGCTTTTATCAATAACTGCTGATAACCACCAGTACCCATCGATCGATGAATATACCTTCTTCTAGCTACTAGGTCAATCTCCCCATGATCTTCAGAATTTTTCTTAGTATTAAATGACAAACATTCATTTCAACTAGTCGATCCCAGGCATGAGGATTTGTCCTTATTAGCCTTCAATTTAGGCCTTGCTCTCAGTCACTCCCATGAGCTTTGACATGTTGATTGACAAATCTAGAACTTTCTCAACTTTGTATAGTTTCATGTCTTAACACGCCAAACCCTTAACTGGCTTTTGGGATAACCAATGTTGAACATCATTTTGACATTTAACATTTGGTAAAATTTGGTGCCAACACGTTGACAACATAGCACTTAAAAAAAAAACTTTCTCATCTATGACCTTCTGAAGATTCATCATGTTTGATAAAATGATTCTTAAGGGCTAAAGTGTTGTTCGATAATGTCAACTTGGCATAAAATTAGCTCTTTTTTTCAAATATTTGTTCATTTGGAACTAGAGTAGTGGATCTATAGTGAGAACTTGGCATAAGACATAAAACGTAATCATTTCTATTAACAAAAATGAAAGTCAATTGACTTTTGGGAGGTGAATCTTTTTAGGGTTGGAGGCACATATAGTTTATTTTGAGACCAATTTTGTCAACGGCATAATCTTACGGGTGTCAAAATAATAGTTCCCCCAATTTTAGAAGTAAAAACAAAGTTCAAGAAATATTTAATGATACATTTTTCAAAACAAACAATATTAATATAAAAATGATATTTAGTTATGAAATATAAAATTTTATTATTTATCACTAATTACTTAGAAAATTTATTTGTCTTCAAGCCGAATTAAACAAATCCAAAATATGATTTGTGCCTAGTATTGAGTCAAATTCCAAAATTGAAACCTAATCCGAAGATTTTAGGCTGAGACAAGGGTTATTGGGTCTATTCAAGTTATTAGTGTCGATACTTTCATGCGAAATAAATCCTCTCGTGCAGATATTTTCTACGACCATATCATGTGTAAATTTTTATCATTGATTAACAAAATAAGTCCTACCAAAATAATAATAATAATACTAATCAATGATAGGAACTCACAAATTACATGATTATACAGAAATTCCATTTAAAATGATCCACTCCCAACTTTCATGTCATACGAACAAGGAAGTAATTAAAGTGAACCACATCCAAGATCAAGCGGGTATGATGAGCATTATTGATTGAAGTCAGAAAGGGGAGGAAGGTGCACACAAATACCAAAATGCTTAATTTAGTCCACCTCGAAGCCATATACAGCTATCATCAATAAATCACCCAAGTTATTTGCTATCACGTGCTCTCATCACGCGCTCATCAATCGACAAAACCAAAAGGAACATTATCCATCCTTTTCCTACTCTCCTCCTACAGCACCGGTAGTTGCGGGCCTGCGAATTGGAGAGAGAAAGTGTGCAAATTATTAACAATAATAATTGGTTACTGTAATATTGAAGGACATGGCATCATAAAACACACCACAATTTTTTTCAGTGGCTCTCCTTTTCCGCCGGCTTTTTCATATTATTTACGCGCAGACAACACGGGCACAAAATAATAAAACAATTCCTTTTGCGATTAACATTGTGGTTTTTTAATTTTCATATGATATTTTTTTTAGAAAATAATATTGAAATATGGCCGCTGGGAAAAAATTACGGGGTTATGCGATAGTAAAAACTTTGAATAAAACTTGGATTGTCTGAGTTCTTTGTAACAACATGATGTGACAGAGGAGGAAGAGTCCGAATTCAGTGCGAACAGAAAATATTTTATATCTGGACTTGGACAAACCAATTTCTTTGAATAAAGTAAATAATTAATTAAGTTTGTTTGAATAAATTCTTATCTAAACTTGGGCAAACCGAGGTTGTTGCCTAAAATATTTTTTGATGATTTTTGAAAAGAATATTATAAATTATTTTTTAAAATAAATTCTCTAAATTATTATTGAAAAAATCTTTAAATTAGTCTCTTTTAAATTTTAAGTCGGACAAATTAATCTATCTAAAATAAAGTTATCTATAGAATTCTCTGTCAATTAAAAATATCAGACAAACTAGTTTCTCTATATAGGGACCAATTTGGTCTTTTTGTAATTCTTACTAATTGGTGATTTTCTTTTTTTAGATGAGCTAATTGGTTTGACATTTTTAACTAACGTGGACTTATTTTATTTTTTTTCCTAAAGAGACCAATCTGTTGATCCAAAATTTGAGAGGAACCAATTTAGGGGCTTTGTCAATATCATTTTTTAGTGTGTATGAATGTGACCCTTTAAGCTAGAGTGTTCAAAAAAAAATAAAAACCAATCAAAATCGAAATAAATCAGTTTGAATTTGTTTTTATTTTGTGAAAACCAATTGGTTCGGCTTGGTTTTCAATTCTTATTTCCAAAATTGAACAAACCAAACCGAATTAAATTATTAATCCATATCTATAATTATGTGTGTGTGTATGTATTTATGATTATACTATATAATATTTTGATACTAAATTATCCAAATATTTGTATCGTATTTTAACTTAATATTTTTATTTTCAATTATTTATTGATTTTTTTTACTTTAATCAATGTGATTTTTGTTCAAATCTTTTATTATTTGCTTCACTTGGTAGTTAAGAGTACATTACACATTAGATTTCATAATTATATAGTTCTATAATTAGGATTTGTCTAATTTAATATTGTTTAAAGTTACCTTTTAAATTTTATAATACTTTCAATAAAAATTGAAAACTGAATCAATCGATGCCAATTCAAATTGGTTTGGTTTGGTTTAGTCCCTCAAATATAATTAAACTGAAGCAAACCAAATTGAAATAAAATTTATGGTTTTGATCTATTGGTCTTTACTTAGACCGAACAAATCGAATAGCAAATATCCCTACTTTGAGCCACCAAAATTGGGCTAGTGGTGAGGGGAATGAGACTTAACAGTAAATACAAATAACCCTTAAAATTTGGTTAGATTACACTTCATAGTATTCTTCCTAAAAAATTTTACTCTGCCCTGTTAAATTTAAATGACTAGTACAATTATTGGCTTTGGCTTGAGCTATTTAATAGCTTCACAAGCTTTTCATTTGGAATCTTGAATCTTACGAAAATCTTGAATCTTACGAGTTCTTTTCGAACAAAAATCCTTTTTCAGGAGGACTACCTAGTTCATTCCTCAAAGATTATCTATTCATTTGGTAAAGAAATCATACGGGATAAAAAATACATTTTTCTTATCATATGTGTAAAAAGGGCAATTCTTGTTCAATTTCTTTAAAATTTTACAATTTTGAACCCCTTACTAATGGATTCCTAAATCCACCCCTGCTTATGTTCGACTAATATGGTAACTAGTCACATTTCCAATATCGTAGGCATGAAGTCTCCTTTAGTTTGATCTCCTAACAACTCCCCTTTAAATTCAACTCCCTTGGGTTAAGGTTGAAATTACATGATTATGGAATTTTATTAGAAGAATGAGGGAACTCATATTGTTTGATTTCCACAAAAATCTACGCCTTCACTCAATTATGCAGTTTTTAGTGTTCTAAATGTTTTTTGAGTAATGACAATTCCGTATTGAGATCCTACATGATATTGGTTTCTTTCATGTTGTATTGGTGGAATAATGGATACCAACAACTCACACATACCGCTAGAATAGATGAGATTTAAATATATGACCTCATAATGAATTCTTCCCTTGCCACTAGCCCAATTCTGGTGGATTAAAGTAGGGGTGTTGAATGTTGTCATCCATTTATTGCAATTGCTTGATATTGTATATTATCAAAAATCTAAGATCAAGCACATGTATCTTATTAATACCATTGTCTTTGGAGTGTTGGGGTTTATTACTCGACAATGATTTGCTCCAAATGAGAATGTGTAGGGAATAAAAGATATTGGAGACTTTCACATATAACTGTGGCAACTTCACTCGTATTTATAAATATATAACTATTAAAATATACCATTATCATAACACTACTATTCACTTTTTGTTTTTAACCAACACTTTATACATACTCTTTTTTTAATTTTTTAAAATAGTGGCACACTCTCTCTTTCTGAAAAGAAAATGGTGGCGCACACTCTTTTTTCTTTAGATGGTGGAAAACTCCTGGTCATTTTTTTTTCCCCTCTTGCTTCTAAACCTACCTTCGCTTAAAATACAAGGACAAAGGATAAGAAGGAGACTGAGGATAAGTGGAGCACTTCCTCTACTTCTAAACTCAACAATGGAAGTTAAGATGACAGGAGGGGACACATAATGAGAAAGAATAAGAACACTGAAAGAGAAAAAAGAAGGTGTTGGGTAGATTAGAGAGAGACAATGGTCAGAGAGAGACGAGATGGATGGCTCAAGTGAGGGCAACCTTAGAGAGAGGATTTCATTCCATTTATGTAGAAGGGGTGAAGAATTTGTGTAACTCAGACAATCTTAAAAAGTTATCATTTTATTAAATATGACATCCAAGTTTTTTATTTTTTTTAACAATTAAACTCGAACCATCTGAATTTAATGCAATAAATATATTATTTTATTAAAACAATATTTTATCCACACTAAGTTTCATATAATTTTTTATTATAAACTTTTAAAAGAAATAATATTTTATTTCACAACTAAACTTGGACTATTTGAGTTTAACGTGATTAAAATACTTTTTAGGTCGTAGAATTCGGATTGTCCGAATTCCTTGCAAATTCTCCCGCTCTTCAAATCCATATACATGTAGACCACACCAACCTAATAAACTCATAATATAATCACACAAAACCCTAGGAATGTGTATTAATGTATACAGTCATTTGGTTTTTATTTGCAATCAATTACTTGTATAAGAAATGGAAAATTAGTTATCGTTTTAAATATTAAAGCATGATTTTGATATTGAAGATTGATCATACATTGAATTACTTATTTGGTCTTCCACCTAAATATATAAACTCTTAATATTATTCCCATTTTTTGGATTCAGAATTAGAGTAAAATGAAGTACTAGTATATTACAAAATTCTGCAGTAACAAATATTTTTGCAACAACTCATCCTTCTATATCAAACTTAAAAGATATCATAACAGCTCCAAGATTTTATATCCTTATCGCTGTTACTTTTTAAAGAGATAAAATCTAAGCTCAATCTTGTTTAATTAATAGGGTAGATCTTCATCTTGCAGTAATAATAATAATAATAATAATAATATACTCTCCTTCTCCGATTCCCTCTCGCATGCTTATTCTCTGCTTTTGTCTATATTCAAGAGATAAAAAAGTAAAGTAGAAACCACACCCCCAATTCCAAAACCAAGTACAAATAGAAAATCCCCACACATTCAACCAAAAAGAAAAAAGAAAACCCCACATATTTTTAAAAAGAAAAAAAAATCAAGAAATTTATATTTAGACAAGAGCAGCAATAAAACACACAGAGAATCAGAGAAGAGAGAGAGAGAGAGAGAGAGAGAGAGAGGCAGTTTCAACTTTCAACGGCCACCTCAACAAATCTATCTGGCTTGGCCACTCCTCCATCGCTCTTATTCCATTCCACCCTCACCTTACCATTTTCTGCTTTCCCTTTTTCCTCCATTTTCTCGGGAAACCAAATAGAGAATTATAAAGAAAAAAAAACACCAAAAAAAATCTGGATTAGCCACACACACAAAAAACAAAACAAAACAAAACAAACACCAAAAAAACAAAACCTTACATAGGAAAAATCAACAACCAACCACTTTTGTTCCTGTTCCTCTTCCTCGCCCCTTCCCTCAAACCTGCCTCACCGTCGAGTCCCCACCCTCATTCCCCCAAACCCAACGGTGTTTGCAGGAACACCCCAAACTAAAAAACCTCATTCTCTTCGATTCATCTTTCAATGCCACAACGTTAAAATCTCCGAAACATTTATTTCTCTCAATTTTTTCTTAAATTCCTCGAAAATAGAAGATGCAGCACAACATCTTCGCCACAATGCGCAGCTTGAAGATCATGGACGGTTGCAAGGGCACTCAGGTCTACGCCTACAACCCTACAGCAGCCGGTGCCGGAGGTACCGCCGGCGGCGGCGGCGGCGTCGGAGAGAAGCTCCTCCACCACCTCCACGATAACATCACCCTCCGAACCAAATCGGTTCGGAGTTACCAACTACCTCCCAACCCTTCCTCCGAGGCTGTCCTAACAAGTGCCCTCTCGGAGAGCACCCTCCTACCCTACGGCCTCCCCATGACGGACCTTCTAGAACCCAAGATCGATCCCTCCCTCACCCCTCTCGACTTTATCCACGCCCTCTCCGACCTCCACTGCCGTACCGTCCAGTGCCCCCAGTTCGACAAATCCGAGGTTTTCCTTGAGCAATGCGCCGTGTTCCGCGGCCTCTCGGACCCCAAGCTGTTCCGCCGCAGCCTCCGCAGCGCCCGCCAGCACGCCGTCGACGTCCACACCAAGCTCGTCCTCGCCTCCTGGCTCCGCTACGAAAGAAGGGAGGACGAGCTCGTAGGAATTTCGGCAATGGATTGCTGCGGAAGAAACCTTGAATGCCCCAAGGCTAATCTTGTTCCAGGTTATGATCCTGAATCGGTTTATGATCCCTGTGTTTGCGCGAGGGGGAATATTGATGATGATAATGATGTCGAGCTTGTTGGTGTTGGTGGTGATGGTGAGTGTTCTACCTCAATTGATGATGATGATGATGATGATGAATGTGATATGTGTTTTTGCATTGGTGACAATGAGGTTAGGTGTAGGAGATATGATTTTGCCTCGCTTTCCAGGCCTTTTCAGACAATGTTGTATGGGGGGTTCTTGGAGTCTCGGAGGGAGAAGATTAATTTTACAAAGAATGGGTTCTCTGCTGAGGCTATAAGTGCTGCTGAGGTTTTCAGTAGGACTAAGAGGTTGACCCAATTTGAGCCTAATGTTGTTCTTGAGTTGCTTGCTTTCGCGAATCGGTATTGTTGCGAGGAGATGAAGGCTGCGTGCGATGCGCATTTGGCAGCATTGGTTTGTGAGATGGATGATGCTGTGTTGCTTGTTGAGTATGGATTGGAGGAGACCGCGTATTTGCTTGTGGCAGCTTGCTTGCAGGTGTTCTTGAGGGAGCTGCCTTGTTCGATGCAGTGCTTGAGTGTTATGAAGATGTTCTGTAGTCCTGAGGGTAAGGATAGGCTGGCTCTTGCAGGGCATGCTTCGTTTGTGTTGTATTATTTCTTGAGTCAGATTGCCATGGAGGAAGAGATGAGGTCTAACACGACCGTGATGCTCTTGGAAAGGCTGGTGGAGTGTGCGGCCGATGGTTGGCAGAAGCAACTCGCGTTTCATCAGTTGGGTGTTGTGATGCTTGAGAGGAAAGAGTACAAGGATGCACAGCATTGGTTTGAGGCAGCAGTGGAGGCAGGGCATGTGTATTCTTTAGTTGGCGTTGCGAGGGCCAAATATAAGCGCGGTCACACATATTCGGCATACAAGCTGATAAATTCTCTTATTTCGGATTATAAACCGGTTGGCTGGATGTATCAGGAGAGGTCTTTGTATTGTGTTGGGAAGGAGAAAATGATGGACTTGATCTCTGCAACTGAATTAGACCCAACTCTATCTTTTCCATACAAGTACCGCGCTGTTGCTTTGTTGGAGGAGAACAGGATTGGAGCTGCCATTGCAGAGATCAACAAAATAATCTGTTTTAAGGTTTCTCCAGACTGCCTTGAGTTGAGGGCCTGGTTCCTGATGGCGATGGAGGATTATGAAGGAGCCCTTAGAGACGTCCGTGCAATTTTGACACTGGATCCGGATTATATGCTGTTCTATGGTAATATGCATGGTGATCACTTGGTAGAACTACTTAGTCCTGTTGTTCAGCATTGGAGTCAGGCTGATTGCTGGATGCAATTGTATGACCGATGGTCCTCTGTTGATGATATTGGTTCTTTGGCTGTTGTACATCACATGTTAGCAAATGATCCGGGGAAGAGTCTTCTACGCTTTCGGCAATCTCTCCTTCTGTTACGGTGAGTTTAATCTCTGCATTAATTCAAACACAACTTATTTTTACACTAGTGAGTTTGGATTTAGATTCTAGCTTTGCTTGGATTGTTTTTTCACTTTCCTATTATCAGTGAGGAGAGTGATATCTAAATAATGGTCATATGTTGTTGTATTGTTATTTTTAATATTATTATTGTTATTTTAAGTAGACCATATTTCTGCATGGAATTCATGGCTTTATTTGCTGACAAGTAGTCCATTTTGTATTCACATCATACTTTGTCAAAATTGAAGGAAATTATGTCAGGTCCCCCATTTAAGTAAACTAGGACAAATTATTAAACTGCAGAACGTTTTTATGGCGTACGTCACCTGCGTCAACATTTAAGTAGTTATTAAGCATGCAATTGATAGAAACCACAGATAGAAACTATGAAGTAGAGGAAGTTTAATGTATTATTAACACCCTTGGAAGAGGAGTACAACATGAATCTTGCAGAAAACGAGAGAAAAGCCTTGAGCTCTGTAGTAGGTCAATCTCTCCCGAGTGCCTAGCCAATCTTCTGCCTAGCCTCACCTCTCATCCATTGCATACATATAACCCCTCATAACAGAATCACATGGTATTTCCCTTCCCCACTATCCTATTGCTGGCTCCGTAGGCAGTTACATAGAGTGTGCCCCTCCTCCGTCATCTCACAAACCCAACAATTACAATTTAGGCCCAATTTACAATTCAGGTACCTAACACAATATTCCTAAAACTGCATAATTTATAAAGTTATTTTTTCCTTATATGATGTTGTAAGTTTTAATCGTGGCCATGTACTTGTAACTGTTATTGTATCTTCTCTGCCTGTGGTATGAATGGAGGCTGATATGTACGCTGAAGGAATGGATGGGTGCGTTAATTGCCTAGTACAAATTTATCTTATTATTTAGGAGTTACTGTTATCTACTATTCTTTTTGGGTTTTTCTTTTCTTTTTAAGTTGATATTGATTGTTAGCCATAGTTAATTAGTCTTGTATTACTGCAATATTTTAATGCACCTTGTCTATTGTGGGTTTTGATGTTCCTAAATCTTGCAGGTTGAATTCTCAAAAGGCAGCCATGCATTGTTTGCGACTGGCTAGAAATCATTCAACTTCTGACCATGAAAGGCTTGTTTATGAAGGATGGATATTGTATGACACTGGTCATCGTGAAGAAGCATTAGCAAAGGCTGAGGAGTCCATTTCTATTCAGAGATCATTTGAAGCTTTCTTTCTCAAAGCTTATGCCTTAGCCGATTCAAATCTTGACATAGAGTCTTCAAAGTATGTGATCCATCTCTTGGAGGAAGCACTTAGATGCCCTTCAGATGGTCTTCGGAAAGGACAAGTGAGTTTTGTATTGTTTTTAGTCTTAGATTAAACATGTTCACTTGGTTTAGTGCTGAACTAATTATTTATTTTCTGTCATTCTTTTTTTTTTTATATATATGTATATATTGTAGGCACTAAATAATCTAGGGAGTGTCTACGTAGATTGTGAAAAGCTGGACCTTGCAGCTGACTGTTACATGAATGCACTCAACATCAAGCATACACGGGCACATCAGGGATTAGCACGTGTTTATCATCTTAAAAATCAACGCAAAGCTGCATATGATGAGATGACAAAGCTAATAGAGAAGGCTTGGAATAATGCATCAGCTTATGAGAAACGTTCAGAGTATTGTGACCGTGACATGGCAAAGAGTGATCTTAGTATGGCAACACAGTTGGATCCTCTACGGACTTATCCTTACAGATATAGGGCAGCAGGTGAGGTTTCATACAAGTGCTTCTATTATTCTCTGCTTTTCACCTTATTCTTCTTGGGGGTGTGGGATGGAAATCAAGGGTATTGACCATGATTGTGGGCCCCTTTTTGCATTTCAAATATTTGTTGTGGCATCCGTCATAGCTATGATCTTTTTGTTATCTTAATCCTAGATGTTCTATAATCTTTGATGATGTTTAAACTTTTAACGGGAAATTTTCCTTAATTCTGGTTTGTATAAGTAACTTAATAGATAGATATTTCAGTTTCCTTAAACATAATACTAGGTCATTTTAATTTACTCCATAAGTTATCTGCATGAAAACCAACGTGTTTCTATCTTTCGGCTTTCTGCATTTGCTTGCTTAAGTACCCCAGTTGTGTTGTTTCAGTTGATAGCATATGGGAACACTGTATTAACATCAATTACCATTCTTGCTTTTTATGTGAACTTGTGTTGTTAATTATTTAGTCTCCTAGAAACATTATGCAACATAAGAAATTGTGGGAGATGACATGGTAATCTTGGACAGTTACGTATGGGAAAATGGGGTTTAGGCATTGCGTTAAATGTTGAATGAATATCATAGCAATTCAGGTAAGTTCTCTGTTCATAGGATGCCTGTCAACTTAAACATAATTGTATGGTGACAGGTTAATTTTTTGGTTTGCTTTTCTTATTTGGAGTGATCATTTATGGAGTAAGACATCTTTCTTATCATTGTTTAATGACCTAACTCATTGGATTCCAAAATTGTATGCTTTTTTTCCTTCTGTTATTTGGCATTGGTTCATGCTTAAATACTTTTGTTTGCTGTAAGCATCTTGGTAGAGCAATATGATGATGATATGGTGCTGAATCTTTGAAACCTATTACTGCAATGTGTGTCTCTGCATGCCCAAATATTTTCAAATTCTGACATCATAAGTCTGTGGACCAGTGTTAATGGATGATCATAAGGAAGCCGAAGCAATAGCAGAGCTTTCAAAGGCTATTGATTTTAAGCCAGATATGACACTGTTACATCTTCGAGCCGCATTTTATGATTCAATGGGTGATTATGTTTCTACTGTTCGAGACTGCGAAGCAGCACTTTGTCTTGATCCTAGCCATGTTGACATGCTTGAGCTTTGTAATAAAGCACGGGAGCGGATTAAGGAACAAAAGTGAGAGAATCAGTGATCAGGAAAACTCACTGTTTCTGAGCGTCCCCTGTGGGCTTGCTAACCTGTACTTTTTTTCACACTCATGGTCAGCGATCATCCGTTCTACATGCTAGATTTTGTCTCCAGAAACGGTATGGTTTATATCTTTCAGTGTCTTTGGAAGCTGATCTACAGAAGGGAAAAGAAACATTAGAAAAGTTGTTTGAATTGAAACAGAAGGGGAAGTAGAGGAGCAGGATAGCTTGTACATATATGCAATGGATTATGGTTTTGTCAGCATATGGTCAAGTATGGAAGGCATCTGCTGCTGCTAT
Source organism: Dalbergia cultrata (assembly GCA_031216105.1). Lineage (NCBI taxonomy): Eukaryota > Viridiplantae > Streptophyta > Magnoliopsida > Fabales > Fabaceae > Dalbergia > Dalbergia cultrata. The sequence goes on along the minus strand of CM062351.1, from coordinate 11,399,279 downwards.
TCTTCACTATGCCACTCAAACAAGGATGGTGATGAGATACGGCAGTTAGACAAAACATGTACATGAAATTCCGTTTGTTGTGTAAGTTCAAGATTTAGATATTTGCGATCATATTTTTGGCAGAGCAATTGCAAATTCACATTGTGTTGTAACAAATTTTTACCCCTCTCTGGTGTATGCACAATTTTCCATGGCGACCCTCTATCAAGGTTGTGAGGAGCGAGCTCCTACGTAGGAGCGGGAGGGGGGACCAGGAGCGTAAAGCGTAGGAGCGTAGCACGGAGCGTAAGTTCCTACTAGAATATAGGATAACATTCACACAAAAATATATATGCATATAACAATACAAATAAGCAAAATTATTCATAATTAATATAGTAATATTTCAATAAAAAAACATAAGTCACAACCCATTTTGATGACATTTTTTTTTTAAACTCAAATAATACCTAATCAACAAAATAATGTGAACAGAGAAAAAAATATCAGTAACCCAAAAATTTTAGCAACCAGCCACGTCAAAAAATAAAAGCCCAATCTGTGTCCCTCAAAACAAAACAAAAAAACCAATCATTCTGTACCCAAAAAAAAAAAACCCAATCATTAACACACTTTAAAAACCCAAATATAGTTAAAGAAACCCACTGTCACGGCATCAGGTATCACCTACCCCCACCTACGCCCCCTACTAATGACTGAAGAAGCAAAATAACAAAGACAACCCAATAAAAAAAAAGCAAAGAAACAAAATGAATTTACGATGAGAGAGAAACAAAAACAGCAAAGTCAAGGCACGCGGAGGTGCTGCGATGTGGTGGATAGAGGTTGCGCGACGGCAAGGGGGACATGCAGACGGGGGCACGACGGCAGCACGACGGCGGCACAACGCTAGCACGACAGCGGCGTGGCGGAAGAACGATGACGACGCGACGGGAATCACAAAGAGGGTGCAACTGTGCGAGATGCAGATCGGGCCTCCAAGGAGCGCGAGGAACGCAAGGAGCGGCCGCTCCCACCGCTCTTACGCTCTAGCACGACGCTCCGACGCGCTCTGCCGAAAACGCGCCCATGAACGGGAGCGAGCACGGTGGCCCGTCGTAGGTGCGTAAGAGCGCGCGCTCCTACGCTCCGGCGCGCGCTCTTGACAACCATATTCTTGATGAGTTCTCTCTGGAGAAGCTATATCCACACCAAGTTATTTAGGTTTAATCTGCTTATATATAATTCTTTATTTGTTTATCTTTTTTCCATTATTTGATTTGTGGATAATTTATATGGATTTGAAACTTCACATCAGACATCACCATGTGTAATGTTATTGACAAATGACAATGCCTAGCACAGCTTTCCTTTTCACTTTTTCCTTCCATGCTGTTGCACTTGCAACCCTCCTATTTTGAATCAATGAAAGTAGGGAATAGAAAAGATCAAATTACACCAGCCAACTTGCTGTTTGGTGAAATTTACCATCACTCATCTTTATTCGTTTGAGTGACACCGATCTCCTTTGTAATGTGCAATTAAGGAGAGAGCAATACAATGATTTCACAAACTCAAACTCGAGAGAGTTGTGTAACAATTTTTCAAATTCAAGAGAGAATGGTATAACGATCTTATAAATTCAGTGACTTGGAATCAAATTTTACAAATAAATGAAAAGTTTTTGTGGATTTCACCAAATCTGAGAAAAGTTTAAGTGGAATTTGCGCTAAACTAGAACTTTATGCCTTTACAAGCGGACCAATAGATATTCTGAGAATGAGTACAAGCTTCATTTATCTTGGTTCTGGCTCCTTGTTTTGTCCTGAGTCTTCCCACGTGGAAGGGGCTTTTCAACACACTTGTGAGGCAGTGACCACTTTTAAACCAAGACCTCAGTTTTTATGATTTCCACCAGATACCCGTGTATCCAGCTGCAACTATTTATTCCACCCCCAACTAACTACAGATGTGGTATCTTCTCAAATACCAGGTCTTATCTACTCTTTGTCAGAACAAAATAATAATCTCGGATAGGAGCTCCAGCTACTGAAGCTAGCTCCATGGACCTGAAACGCCCCAGAAGGCTAAACTTGAATGCACCCCTTTTGTCAACAAGGCGTCTTGGTTATTATCCAGGTGTTGCTGATACATCATGCTCATCAAATCCACTAAGTACTGCAGCACAAAACACAAGTGAAAGGGTTCCATTTTCATGGGAGCAGGCTCCAGGCAAGCCAAAAGATATGGAGAGAAGTGACCATAGCACACAAGATGGAAGCACACCTCGGCCAAGACCACCAAAAGAAGCCAGTGAAGAAGCTGATGATGATGCGGATAACAATAGTTATGAAGTTGCATTTCATGATCAAGAAGATCATCATCATGGTTGTGGTGGCGATGACGGCGACAACAATGATGATGCTTTCTCAGATGCTATGGATGTTTTTTCTCTTTCTGAGGCATTGGATATTGTCCAAAAGAAATCAGAGAGAGCTCAAAGTCATAGTGACAACAATGAAGGGTTGAGACTAAAGCTTGAAGAGTCCAATGGATACCAATCTCCAACTTACATGATCAACCGTTTTCTACCTGATGCTACTGCTTTGGCTGCATCATCTGCTTTGCATTTTCATAGTCATTTTGACAGTAATAAAGTTTGTGATACTTGTAGTTACAAAGAGTGTTACCTCTCAGGTTCAGCTAGGCATTCATCTTCACATGCTTCTTCTCCAAAGGGTTGTGGCTTAGAACTTCTCTTCCCTTGGCGTGTGAAGCATAAGCTTTGTTCCATGAAGAGCCCTGTGTTGCCATGCTCCACAAATCTGCAGAAGCATAATAAGCGCAGCTCAAAACAGAAGAAACACATGTCTTGGTCTTGTACAAATGTGAGGGGAGATATTTGATGTGTGGAGCTATTTTCTTTAATTTGTTCATTTTTCCTTCTTATACACAGTGTTTTTATTTTTTAATTTTTGTATTTTTTTAATATTATTTTACCTGCTTAAACAATATGCACCTTGTTGTTGTGTTCCACACCTGTTGTGTTAAAATTCTTAATCAGTTCAAATATAGTGTGACAGAAAATCAATTGTGTGTTTAGCACTTGTTGCTTTTTGGAAAGCCCAATGTGTTCGGTTGAATTCATTTCATGCGTGGTCGTATAGAACTGCAGTAAGGGTGTTGAATTAGATTGATGAAAAATGTTACATGTTGATGTTTCTTCTCTCTCTCTCTCTCTCTCTCTCTCTTAGAAGAACACATTGAGTCATTGATGTATTCATGCATAAGGAAATCAGTTAGTTATATCTAGATTAGTACTCATAAATTAATATAACAGGCCAACAGCATATAATTGATGAACTTCGATTCATTTCACAGCATTTGGCCGTATGAGATTAAATTGAGGAAACTTAATTTGACATTTGTATGTAATAGAGTTACAAAATACTCTTTCTGTTTTAGTTTATCTATCAAATTTTTGATATTTTCATTTTTTTTTTACATCATAAAGTAAAACAAACAGCTAAGGCATGACAATTTCTAATATTAAAGTAACATTATTTTTTTTCAATAATATTATTAATCCAATTAATTGTATTGATAAAAGTGGTATATTGATTAAGCAGTATTACTTGCATTAATGGAAGTGGACATGAATAATTTCGTGTAGTTATATAATTTGATATCATTATTATCTCAATTTATGACTTTTCTCAATATATATTTTGTTTTAGATATTTTGAAACTAACGGAGTAATCTACAAAAGCTATAACCAAAATATCTTGGTGAAGTAAAAGATAATACTTGTGAAACAATAACTAAAATATACAATCTTTAAGGAAAAGTAGACCGTGCTAGAGCTAAGAATAGCTGACTTAAAAAGAGTAACTAGTTAGTCAAAGATATTTTGTGCTTATATGGAAGAGTCAGAAGCACATTTAGAGAGTTTCACGGTTTCTATGTGGTTTTGGAAGGAGGTGTGCATTATTGACCTTCGCACAAGACTAAGAGTTTGATCTTGTGAAGCAGAGAATTCAAAGGAATACAATAGTAGCATAAGAAGTAACAACCATAAATTTATTTAGAATTTTATATTTAAAATAATGTGATATAATTATTAGTTTTTAGATGAATTAATGGGTTATACTATCTTATTTCATCCAATAATTATTATAATTTTTATAAAAAATTATGTGCATATTTTTCAAGATATGTAGTATCACTCATATAATAAAGGCTTAAATATTCTAGTCCTCATAAATGAGTAATTTTGACTTTGATCCCTTTAAAATTTTTATTTTCATTTTGCTCCCTCTTTTTTTCTATTTTCATATTGTTAGTCCCTTTTATATGTAAATTTGATATTAAATGATGATATTTATAAAAATTAAAAAAAGATACACAAGTAAAATTTTCAATATTTGTAACAATTAATACATATGCAAAATATTTATTGGAAACATAATTCGGTGCAGTAAGGACTAGAAATAAAGAAAATGAAAAAAGAATGACTAAAACCAAATTGAAAATTTTAGAGGGATCAAAATCAAAATATATATAGGGAATAAAAGCATATTTAGGCTATGTCATATAACAATAATAATACCCTAGAATTTTTCTCTTGTCAACTCCTCCAAATGGGAGAACCATCATTTTAGGCCCCAAAGGATCATATTGCTGATAATATAGCTCTTAAAAAAACTATATTTACTTTTGGCTCTTCAAAGATCCAATTTATTTAACAAATTCATCCAATTTTGGTTGAACTCTGTTTACTTTAATAAAAGTGATACTTTTATGGGCTATTTAGTTAAAGATATGATTTTTTGGATCTAAAGTGATAATTCTATAATATTAACTTTATATAAAATTAAAGAGGCTATTTGTCAAAAATATGATCTTATGAGACTAAAATGATAGTTCTGCAATGCAAATATAGCATAAAACATGAGATGTACTCACATTCATTAATAAAAATCAAGATCCGTCAACATTTGAAAGAATTTATCAAACAGTATAGATCTTTGGAGGGGGGATACGGACAAATTTAATTTTTTTTTCAAGGGTTAATTTTCAATGGCATAATCTTTTAGGGCTATGATAGTTGTTCTTCTGATTTCATATTTATTTGTTTGCAATTTTTATAATTCAAAATCAAATAATGGTACCCATTATCGAAGCCAACAGACCCTTTGACTCATTTCGGCTACTTTACTCGTTGTCAACGACAATGACATCCACTTGAACCTCTACCCTTACGCATTTCAACTTGAAGTTTCAATTTCAATATTTGACGGAAAAGATTGATCGAACGTCTTATTGGAATATTTAGTCCAAAACATTATTCATCTCACAAGATCATTTTGAACGTTATAATGAGTAAGACAATATGTAATTGAATTCAAGGTTTGACGGGTGGTTGCTATTAAGTTGCAGTGCCTATGAAGATTCAAGAAAAGTAAGACACATTGATTAATATATTTTGGATGTTTTCCGATCTTGTGCTTATTTTATGGATAGGAGTATAGGACTCTACAATTTGCACGCTAGCAAATATCTCACAATCCCCACAAGGTTTTGATACGTACGTATCGTATACCGTATAGTGTGTATTCATAGTTTTTTCTTTTCTTTCTAATTGTTGCATTTGCAACTCCGTATATAGTTGATTAAAAGGCTAAATCAATATCAATATTATTATGCAATAGGCTTTATGTATTGGGTATGGATTTGATTGAGCCTGATTGTATCCAGCATAGGTCTTTGGGAGAACCATTCCCTTAAAGCTGGTTATTGAAGTGGAAAAATCCAAGTTCTTATAAGACCTCATTCACAAGATAGTCTTCCCGACGAAGAACTTGTTACATTACCACCCACTTCTAAAGCCGGCGTCCTAACGGCTGTACCAGTTAGTCAAATCTCAATGAAAAAAGCACCAATTGTAATGAGTACAAGTTCTTAGGAGAAGCCACATCCTAAAAGCTAGTTATTAGAGTGGAAGAGTCAAAGTCCTTATAAAGCCTCCTTTAGCCTTCCTGAAGTGAAACTCCTTACATCTTAAATTTGTTTTTTATCCATGTAAATGTATAACATTTTAATTCTAGCTCTTCTTAAAAATTTGTTCAGCTTTTGAACCCTCATTTTTCTGACATTATATTTTTGGTCGCTATCATCATTAGTTTATACTAGGGTTAAATATACTTTATTCTCTTAAACTTTAGATCATGTACAATTTGCACCCTTACTTTTCAAAATATGTATCATAATAATACCATGAACTTTCTAAATTGTGTAAAATATCCCTCAACATAATTTTGGCAACTAGTGATGGCAAGATTTATATGCACCTAATCCCGTTGATGTTTCTAATTTATACAATCTAATACCTTATCCGTAAATTCTATGTGCAATTAGCCCCTCTTTTTTATTGTGTGTAACCTGTTTCCTGTTATGACTTAAAGTTTTATACTGTTTGAAAAGTATGAGATTTCTTGTATAGTTTGAAAAGTTTAAGATGTCATGATGCATGTTTTGAAAAGTTATTGTATAAATTACATATGACCTAAAATTCAGGGGTAAAATGTATTTAACCCTTTATACTATTAAGTGGTGATATATTAAAGATCAATGGAAGATTTTTAAAAATTTTAATATCCATAATGACTAAATACATATTCTAAATTAATTGTAAGGATTTATATTTAAAGTTCAAGGATCAAAAGTATATTATTAGAAAAAATATAGATTAAAAATCAAAATCATTTTTCAAAAAGACTAAAATCAAATTATCTATATTTATAAGTATAAAAATCAGATTTAAACCTATATAATAATTAATGTAGTTCGTTCAGCAAGGTATACGACGGAAAAGAGATCCAGATACTTAGGCTTGACGAAATATATTGAAATGAATCAACGGCAGAATTAAATTTGCATTAATTTTTTCTTCTAGTTTTTGTCATTAATGGTTCATCTTAATTCTGAATAAGTATTTGAGAAATCCTTAGATAATCTGAGAATGAGACAAAGTATTTATTTTATGCCATTTATTAATTGACACGGCTGTTGTATTAAAAATATTGAGAGAATGAGAGAAATGATAACCCACAAAATTGATATGTTAATTAATAAATGAGATAAAACAAATATTTTATCTTGCTCTTATAGCACTTAAAACTTTTTCTAAATATTTTTGTGCGAGTAAAATCTTAGCTATGGATATAGACTTTGTTTTAGGTGTACATCCATTTTCATTCTGTATGGTGATGTTGTCAAAATGGTTTTTTTTTTTTTTTTAATAGTAGAAAAGCTCAAGCCAACCAAGGATGGTGGCGAGTAAATAACAATATCAAAAGTGCAGAAAAAGAAAGAGCATAAAAAAAAGCAAAAAGAGAAAAAAATGGCTCACAAAAGACCAAACTCAGAACAAACACTATATAATAGGTATAAGTATGGTACTCAATCACTAACCCCTTGGGCACTACTATCAAGGTCAAAAACAGATGTCATAAGGAGTATTGGTCAAAATGCAACATGCATGATGAAATACCCAAGTTAGCTGACACGAATCATTTGGTGCTTAATACATCACCGAGGCCAAAATGGGTTGATGTAATAAGCATAAGTCTTTAAAAAGATCACACCTCAAAAGTTAGTGGGTGTTGGAGATCCGAAATCTCTATCCGGGCTCTCTTTCAAGCTGAACTCCTTAATTTGGGACTCATTATATTATCACCACCTTCGAAAGTCGGCGTCCTAATGATGGCTACACTATTTAGTTGTCATGACTCACTTTGGAAACGTCACTGGCACGTGAAAAATCTCATCTCCACGTAAGTTTCATGGTCATTAAGTCGTACTATATTCATATTTTAATCATAAAATTCATTTCAAAATGTAGATCAACTTGCACTTCGAAATCATAATGAACATAGATAACCTTTTTATAAATCAAGTTTGAATATGTAACTGTAATGCAAAATATATCAAGTTGCTCTACACAAAAGAACCATGAACACTATACCATTTAAAATACATAATGAATCTTGGTAATCAAAATGTAAAATATATCTGTACAGTCTGGGACGCTACCTGCGCTGTCACTAGAGTACTTTATAGCAAAAAGCAAAAGATTACTTCACTTTAAAGTGAAGCTCATGCAACTGGAATCTCTACTGCTGCTAGGGAGGAAGTTGAGAAGAACCCCCAACAACTATTATATCTATAGGGAGGAAAAGGAGAGGGACGAGTTTCATCTGAAACTGAGTGAGTAGATTTTCACCCATAAGCTCGTCATGGGACAACAACAAGGATATGTATATTATAATCGTAGTAATAAATGTGACAACTCTAAAACCTACATATTAACATATATATATATATGGCATAACAATATGAATATCTGGATTTGCTCTTAACTCTATGGGTACCTCATAAGATCCTGAATTTGGACACTTAACTAGGTTCCATCTCTAAATACTTTGGGGTGAGATTGTTTTCTAGAGGACAACTTGTAACCAAGGTTAACAATCCCTCACAACCCTAAACTCACTATCTATTTCTTTATAGCTACCGTCTAGTCTTTAAAATAATGAAAAGCTAATTATTTTCTTTAAACCTTATAACTAGGCTCTAACTCTGAGTTTTGTAAGAAATATTTCATAAATATACTATTCTTGAATTCATTTAAATACTCAAGCCATCTCTAGATATTCATATTCCCAACCAAGCTATTCATAAAATCATTTCAATAACAAAATGGTCTCATGAGTTTTCTTGATACAAATATTTCATGCTCACTTGAAACCATAATTTTGTAAACTTAACAAAATTATTCATAATCTATAATCATTTTGAAATAGCCTCTAAAATCATGCATTTAAGCCATAGAGCTAAGAAAATATTTATAATGACTAAACTAAAGGCCACCGGATTAAATCCACTCATATAGAGGGGGACAACTAGTGGTGTCAATAACCAAGGAGCTCCACAGAGCGGGAGTGACACCAATATCTATCTTAACCACAATAAAACCCATAAATAATCTATGATAAGCTCTAAACATCTCTAAACCGTCTCTAATAATATTAGAGGAGTACCCCCACTTGACAACAATGAGAAACATAACAACCAACTCAAGATCATAGGAGGGAGGAGAGAAAGAGGACATAAACTAATATAAATCTCTTACTTTGAAGCTTGGATGAGATAAGATTAAGTTGGAAAGAGAGTGAAAAGGAGGAAAGGAGATTTGGGGGTTAAGATTTCTGTTCTGGAGTGAATGAACTGAGTGAATGGGGTTTTAAAAACGGTTGAATGTTCAAAAACCAAAACTGTGTCGTTTTGGTACTGTTTTGGTATTGAGGACCCTTGCCTGGCTAGTTTAACCGGTTCCAGAATCAATCTAGAAGAAGACAGCTTCGCTAAGCGAGCCCTCAACTTTGCCTAGCAAACTCACTAAATTCCAAAACCAACTAGAAGAAAAGGGCTCACCCGATGAGCATGTATAATAACAACAAGTCTATTTTGCATTTTACAAGAATTTGGTGGTTCTGAGGCCTTTTTCGGCAACATGGGTGGGTCCCAGGGACCATAAGGTCATACAAAACCTGACTAGAGACACATGAACCTAAAGTATTACATTAGTGACACTTCACTTCACGGTTAGCCTCTTTGCTAGTCAAAACCCTCCACAGGCAATCCTCTTCGGTTGGGTGCTAGCTCACAATGAAAGCACCATTTGTAACAAGTGATCACAAGTCCTTATTGGAAGAACCACACTCCAAAAACTAGCGATTAGAATTGAAGAGCTCCAAGTCCTTATAAGACTTCCGTTTCAAGATGACATTCACAATTTGGGATTCATTGTAGATGACTCACTTATTCAGTTTTTCATTTATATATTGCTATAATGTGGATTTGATTCTTATGTTTCTCCATTCGTCAATAACCTATAAGTATAAGATATGCTTTGACCCAAATTCAAGCGAGACTTCCCTTGCTCCCTCAAGCTAAACTTTGCTTCACAAAATGAAAAATCCTATACTGCGTCGCTAGAGATTGAGAATAAGGGAGCTAATCAAATAAACAACTACTTATTTAATTTGTATTAATAATTGGACCTTTTTTAAATTTAAGTATAGCTAATATCAATATTATTTAGCTAATGAGGTTTTGTCTTTCAAATCATGGAACATGATTAAATAATGTCAGATCTATCATAGCCACATATTTCATATTTCATACTGAACAAATAATCTTTAGAAAGCGAAAGGAAACGAATATGAGGACCTTATATCGCATCACTTAACACCAAATATTTACTTGCAAGTTACGGATTTGGCACTCTTAAAAGACAGATCCTCACCACGTATATCCTTAATTATGAATCTGATCCAAATAATTGTAAGGATGCATTAACCTGGCTATATTTTAAGGAAATAGACCGCGTATCAAGAAGTTCTCTTCATGCAAATACCTCAAAGCGAGACATGATCTTCACGTACACTATATTTTGATGCTTTGACTGTTTGTACTTGAAATTTATCTTATGAAGAAAGCCTATCTCCAAGTTTCTCTCTACGGCCAGACTTTTATTTTTATTTTTAATAATAGAAATAATATTCGAAAACATAATATAGATTAATTGCCTTAAAATTAATATAAATCATTTGCAGCCTTTGAAAATAGCTAGATTATCTTTTCTGTAGAGATTATTTGTCGAAAATTTTTTAAGAAATCTCAAATAAGAAAAATATAATTTATATATTATTATAAAATCCCCACCTTAACTTTATAAGTTATTGCTATTTTTACTATTTTTTTCAATACAGTTGCCGAATTTAAAATGTATAATAATAAATAAAGCAATCTTTTTTTTTTTGGTGGGAGTATTTTTCTTTAATTTTTGAGACAACAATTGTGGATAATCTACTTCCCTGATCAGGTGAAATGCCTGATTTAGCTGCATTAGAACTGTAATGTCCGAAAGGGTCATAAAATAGTACAAAATAAAGCTCTAAAGGTTGAGGGTTAACGGAACTTTTATTATATTGAAATGAATCTAGTCCAGAACCAAGAGTCCCGTCAAAAAAAGAAAAAGAAAAAGAAAAGTCTAGAATCAAGAGCATTTTTGTTGTAGAAAGTTGGTTTTGTGTAATAATTAATTAGTAGAAATTAGAAAATGACAATGGTGTTATGTTTCTGAGGCATGAATGCCGGATCAGATTTTATAAATGACAATCTTACTGCAAACTACACAAATGTTACGTCGCCAAAATCCATCATTATCGTCTGAAGAATTAATTAACTTAATCTCGTTCATCAAAAAGAAAATCAATTTTGTAATTTACTTGCTAGGTGAGGTGCTTATTAAAATAAAAAATCATTTACACGACTCTATCCATTGCTCGGTTTAAGTTTTTTAGAGAAATAATTTCATGATATGATATTAGAATCACTATAACCAAATGGTCTAGGGTTCAAACCTCTACTCTGATAAAAATATTCACATTCAAGCCAAACATATGCACTTGCGTGAAGGATGTGCTTTTATATCTGGTGCTACCTATGAGTCACTAATCAACAACACCTAACTAGGTCTCGAATTTAGACACATATCTAGGCTCCATCTCTGAATAATTTAGGGGTGTCTTCTGGAGGATAATTTGATACCAAAGTTTACGATCTCTCATAGCTATCAACTCATTGTCTATTTCTTTATAGCTGCTGTCTATTCTTTAAAATCATGAAAAGCTAATTATTTTCTCTAAACCTTATAACTAGGCTCAAACTCTCAATTGTGTAAGAAACATTTCATAAATATACTATTCTTGAAATCATTTAAATACTCAAGCCATTCCTAGATATTTATATTCCTAATCGAGCTATTCATAAAATCATTTCAACAAGAAAATGGTCCCATGAGTTTTCTTAATACAAATATTTCATGTTCAATTGAAACCATAATTTCATAAACTTAACAAAATCATTAATAATCTATACTCATTTTGAGATAGCCTCCAAAACCATGTATTTAAGTCATAAAGCTAGGAAAATATTTATAATAACTAAACTAAAGGCCACAAGATTGAATTCATTTACCTGAAAGGGGAGAAATAGCGGTGTCAATAACCAAGGAGCATCGTGGTGCGGGGGTAACACCAACATCTACCATAACCACAACAAAACGCATATATATATGTGTGTGTGTGTGTGTGTGTGTGTGTGTGTGTGTGTGATAACCTCTAAACAACCCTAAAACCAACTCTAAGAACATTAGGGGAGTACTTCTACTTGACAACAATGAGAAATACAACAACTAACTCAAGATCAGAGGAGGGAGGAGGGAGGAGAGAAAGAGGATATAAACTAACATAAATCTCTTACCTTGAAGTTTGATAGAGTGGGGAAAAGATTGAAATAGAGGAAATGAGATTTGGGGGTTAGGGTTTCTATTTTGGACTGAAGGAACCAAGTGAGTGGGGTTTTAAAAGGGGTTAAGGGTTCATAAACCAAAACTGTGTCATTTTCATATTGTTGTGATATCGAGGACTCTCACGTAATGAGCTCATAAGCCTTGCTTGGCAAGTTTAACTAGTTCCAAAACCAATCTAGGAGAAAATAGCTTCGCCTAACGATCTGAATGAGTTCCAGAATGCTACCAGAAGAAAGGCACTTGCCCAATGAGCGAAAAGGCTCGTCCAGCGAGCATGTTTGACAATAACAGGTTTGTTACGCATTTTATGTGAATTTGATGGTTTCAGAGCCTTTCCGGCAACATGGGTGGATCCTGGGGACCCTAAGGCTGTAGAAAACCTAACTAAAGAAACATGGACCTAAAATATTACATGAGCAATACTTCACTTCACGATTAGCCTCTTTGCTAGTCAGAACCCCCTCCACAGGTATTCCTCTTCGATTTGGTGCTAGTTCACAACGAAAACACTAGTAACAAGTTAGCATAAGTCCTTATTAGAAGAACTACACTCCAAAAACTAGCTTAATGGTTAGGATTGAAGAGCTCCAAGTCCTTATAGAGCCTCCCTTTCAAAATGACATTCACAATTTGGGATTCATTATAGTTGATTCATTTATTCAGTTTTTCATTCATACATTGCTATAATTTGGATTCAATTCTTATGTTTCTCTGTTCATCAATAACTTGTAAGTATAATATGTTTTGACCCAAACTCAAGTGAGACTTGCCTTGCTCCCTCAAGATAAACTGTGCTTCATAAAATGAAAAATCCTATACTGTGTCGCTAGAGATTGAGAATAAGGGAGGTAATCAAGTAAACAACTCTTATTTAATTTGTATTAATAATTGGACCTTTATAAAATTTAAGTATAACCAATATCAATATTATTTAGCTAATGAGGTTTTGTCTTTCGATTCATGGAACATGATTAAATAATGTCAGATCTATCATAGCCACATATTTCATATTTTGATATTGAAATAATCTTTAGAAAGCGAAAGGAAACGAATATGAGGACCTTATATCCCATCACTTAAATTAACACCAAATATTTACTTTGCAAGTTACGGATTTGGCACTCTTAAAAGACAGATCCTCACCACATATATCCTTAATTATGAATCTGATCCAAATAATTGTAAGGATGCATTAATCTGGCTACATTTTGAGGAAATAGACCGCGTTTGAAGAAGTTCTCTTCATGCAAATATCTCAATACGAGACATGATCTTCACGTACACTATATTGACGCTTTGACTGTTTGTACTCGAAATTTATCTTATGAAGAAAGCCTATCTCCAAGATTCTCTCTGCGGCCAGACTTTTTATTTTTATTTTTATTTTTATTACTAATAACAGAAACAATATTCCAAAACATAATATAGATTAATTGCCTCAAAAATTAATATAAATCATTTGCAGCCTTTGAAAATAGCTAGATTATCTTTTAGAGATTATTTATCGAAATTTTTTTAAGAGCTCTCAAATAAGAAAAATATAATTTTTATATTATTGTAAAATCCCCACCTTAACTTTATAAGTTATTGCTATTTTTTTTCAATACAGTTGCCGAATTTAAAATGTATAATAATAAATAAAGCAATCTTTTCTTTTCGGTGGAAGTATTCAAAATTTTCTTTTATTTTTAAGACAACAATTATGGACAATCGACTTCCCTGATAAGGTGAAATGCCTGATTTAGCTGCATTAGAACTGTAATGTCCGAAAGGGTCATAAAATAGTACAAAATAAAGCTCTAAAGGTTGAGGGTTAACGGAACTTTTATTATATTGAAATGAATCTAGTCTAGAACCAAGAGTCCCGTCAAAAAAAGAAAAAAAAAAGTCTAGAATCAAGAGCATTTTTGTTGTAGAAAGTTGGTTTTGTGTAATAATTAATTAGTAGAAATTAGAAAATGACAATGGTGTTATGTTTCTGAGGCATGCATGCCGGATCAGATTTTATAAATGACAATCTTATTGCAAACTACACAAATGTTACGTCGCTAAAACCCATCATTTTTGTCTGAAGAATTAATTAACTTAATCTCGTTCAAAAAGAAAATCAAATTTATAATTTACTTGCTAGGTGAGGTGCTTGTTAAAATATAAAATTATTCAAGCGATTGCTCAGTCTAAGTTTTTTTGAGAAATGATTTCATGATATGATATTATAGCCACTATGACCAAATGTTCTATGGTTCAAATCTCTATTTTAATAAAAATATTCACACTCAAGCCCAAAAATATGTACTTGCGAGAGGGACATATTAAAATATAAAATCATTTATATATTTCAACCTATCAATTTAAACTTTTAGGAGAAATAGTTTTTACTTTTATATATTATGGTGCTACCTGTGAATTACTTATCTACGAAGGTTTCTCAGTTTCGACTTCCAAAGGAACGAACTTAGGGGTGTGCTATGGCCAAATATCTTAAAGTTTCTATCATGGATAATGTGGTATTTAAATTAGCAGTTAGCACAAACCAAATTATCAACCAAATTGTGGAATTGCCAACAAAAAGAAAGCATTCTAAAAAAATGATATTTCTAAAATGGAGAAGTCTAGGTTCATGTGGTTTTAAAAAATAGTTGTCATTTATCTGAACCTTACGAAGAAATCAATCAAAATAACAAATTTTAGTTTTCAATTTTAACTATTTCATTCATAAAAGTGTAAAAAAAAAATGGACCATATTAAAAGCTATTGAAAATGAAATTGCAAATTATTTTTTAAAACCAAACGGACCTTATTTTTCGTTATGAACAATTGTCTTTAATTTGTTTTGTCCGGCAAGTTGACATTTTATAGTGTTAACTAATGTATTTAATGAAGGAAAATTATATATTCAACACCTCAGGTTTTGCAATTGCAGATTGCAGATTCCATCTAGTGGACAACAATTGAGGAAAATCCACAATCTGTGTGATGTGGCAACTTTCTCATGAAAATATTATATCAAAGCAATTGGAATATATGTGAATGCACCAAACAAATTTAGAATATATATGAAGTCTTAGTCAACGAGTCAAATTTGGATAATTACATTTCAATTATAATAGTTGTCGTATTTATGTTTCTTTCTGATATATTGCAGTTTTAAAAATCATTTAACAAATACTTCACGATTACCCAAATGAAAGAACCTTTTCTGAATATAACAATTAACAGAATTCCAGTCTCAAAAGCCGAATCATCATATTCTCAAGTTCAGGTCGTATGTGTCTTTCCCATGAATTTGTACGTATAATTGCTTCAGATGTAAACTCACTAATCTCGAATATGAATGTCTTTGTTCTTATCCAAATAATATAATTATGCTTTTATAAGAACAGTGAAGACAAAAAGGTAATATTATAAATTAACATGTGAAATTAAATTTGCACGTAGTTTTACATAGGTATTCACTTTTTTTTTTGGCGTTTGTATTAATATATTACGTTATTTAATATAGCGTGATTTGGAACCAAAGGCATTCAACATTATGCATTATTGAGAAGGACGTATATTTGGCTTATCAATAGTATTGAATTGCTCATGGGGCTTGGAAAGTAATTGTCTTGCCTGATTAGTTGGCTGAGGCTGACCATTTGTCGACACTCGTAAGACATTGATTTGCATGTGCTATGGTCAGCTTCTTCTGGAAGCTGGGGCCCCTCCTTGTAATTAGAAAAAAAAAATGAATTATGAATGATAATAGTTCTTCTGTGAAGTTCTTAAGGAATAATTACTATAAATTTTTTGCAAGCGTTTTCACATTATTAAAAGATATTATAGGGAAAATTACTTTAGAACCTTAAGCATTATTGTAATGTTTTAAATGAAAAGTTCATATAAAAATTGAAAAAGATTGCTTAATTTTGATACATGTAAAATGTATATCATCATTCAATTATACATCTCACCGGACACTTTTATTACAATGACAATACTTAATTAAATATTTGTAAAATTTTGTTTTACTAGGGATCAAACACTGAAATTAAATTCAAATTAAAAACTATTAAAAATGTTTAATCTTGTAATGCATTTGTATCATACTAAATGTATTAGGATCTCAATTTCTCTTTCGTATGCAGATATACAATTTGGGCTATGACGGCATGTCAATTCCGTCTTGAAAGCAACACATAGGGGCCTTCTGGGGAAGGTAATTTGTTTGTTTTATTTTTTTTGAGTGTTTTAGTCATATCTTTTTTATTGTTCAAGAAGTATCTATTGTTAGGTCATTTGAGGCGTAGAGATAGAGATTATATTTTCACAATATATAAATTATTTTTTCATACATATTATCACGAATCGAAGCGATGATATTGTATTTAAGAAACTTGGCTATTTACTAATTGTGCCGGACTTTGAGTATGATAACTTATTTTTTAAAATAATAATCTCTTCAAAATTATAAAAGCTTCCTTCTTCCAAAATAAATTGTATATGGTTTTGTTAATAATTTAAATATTTCGTTTTCTTTAAAATTAAATACCTTTTCTTACCCAGTCCAAAAGAAATACTTTTTTCTTACTAACCGTTAACACAATTTTTTCCCATGAAAAATCATTTACATACACTTCGTGTAATAAAAGAACAAAATAATAAAAGTTCTAACATAACAAGAAGCTTTGATAAAAATCATAATTATTATTGAATAAAATAAAATAAAATAATTTATTTATTTATTTAAAAGTTAACAATTATGCCATATTATTTAAAAAATCCGTAAAATTACTGTCCAAAAGAATTTTCATTAATCTTTGAACGTTAAGGCAGATACTACAACGGATGGAGGGAGACAGGGAGTGAGGGGGCGGAAGGGAAGGGCCGTACGTGTATTAACATATTAATATTAATTAGTCTAGAGTTACGTACCTAGGTTAGCACCCAATGGTGCTTTCCTCCATGCAATGAAAATTAATATTTAATTACAAGTTCTTGTCTTTCGCTAGAGAGGAACAAGAGTGCTTGTGTTATGACCATGTACACTTTTTGTTTTGTTTTAGAGATCAATTTTGATAAATTATTATTGTCAGTTTGAAAATTATTTTGTTAATTATATATTTTAATCTGTGACTTTTCAAAAAGTGAGGTTGTAAATTACAAACGTTTAAAATTTGAATATAATTTTAATATACTGATAATATAAATTTTTTTACACTATCATTTAATTATACAATAACACATTTATAAATATGATTAACTTTTATTTTCATTTATAAAATGAAGCCAAAAGAGGAATTTAATTGGATAATAATGTGATATAATTTCACATTATCAGTGTACTAAAACTAAACTCGTAAAAAAATTTTAAACTAATATTACGTTAGAATTAAATTCATTGTTTTATTATAAACATGATTAAAATGATATTAAATATTAATATAGATATACAAATTAGTACTGTACGTGTTAAGGTGCTTTAACACGTACACGCTTTCTCGTCCATACAATTATGTGAAACTTCATGATCATTAAGGTCGTATTTCTTATGAGGTGAAACGTAAACGTGTTGAAAAGACATGAACTATTAATCAATCAATTTTTTACGTTATAATATGTAGTAATGAATCATTTAGAGAGACATTCCGTAGGAGGCTAGGAGCTGCCAAAAGACAGAAGAAGACTTTGGCTGGCAACCTAGTCGGAATAAAAAACTTGAGAAATTTAGTTGAAAGTGATTGGGGGATTTAATTTTTATCATGAAAAGTTAACGATGGCCAATTTAAATAATTCCTTTCTTTCCTTCTCCCCGCAATATGGAGGTTCATATTAACAGAACGCAGAATATTTTATTGGTGAAAATTCTACAATATTTTATCCTTCATTTTTTGTGTGATGTCATTAAAAAAATAAAAGATTTAATTTTAACACATCAATAATATAATTTTTTTTTTATATAACCATCTAATTATATAATATCACACTATATTAAACATAATTAACTTTTGTTTTTATTATTTAAAAAATTATATAAAATATAATATTTTATTGAATAATAATATAAAACTCTTTTCTACTATCAGCAAATTAAAATTAAACTAAAAATTAAAATATACTTTAATTTCTTTTTCTTAAAAATGTAAAATCATATTGTTTTATTTCTTTTTCCAAAATATACACTCCAATCATTAAACAAATAAGAAAAATATGTTATATTGTAATCTATTTTATTGTGAATATATATTTAGGTGGCAGTGAGTAGCTATAACTAAGTTTTTTAGAGTAACTTCGTATTCCTATGACTTTAAGTGGCACTGAGTAGCTATAGCATAGTGATATATAAATAATTGGTTGGTAGCATGAAATTGCGTTGAAGTATAACAAAATTATATTTTATATGTGTATCTGATCGTATTTTATCATATCAATCAAAGCGTTTAACTATTAAACTCATCATTTCAGAAGTTTCATATTCCACTTAATTAAATAACAGTTTAAGCCATATATAGATAGTGTATCAAAATTAATTTTTAAAATTAACCTCATAAACAATTAGTTGGCTTTTAATAATTAAATTTCTTTTTAAATCTGCATGATATTATATAATTTTTTATTTACATAAAATTTATGTACAATCTAATAATTAATTATATAAGTTTAATTATTATACACTGATAGTGTAAAATATCTTTATACTATCAATTAATAATAAATTGTCACGTAATTCATTTTAAAATTAACTAATTCTAATTTAAATTTTTAAAAACTATATACGCTAGATGATTCATTAATTGTTTATTGAGTGACAGTGAAATGCGTGACAATTAAACTCTATTTACACACTATATATTTATTTATGATATACTATTTGGCCTTTTTTTGGGGGCAGGGTTACAACTTGTAGTCTAGTGCAAGAGTCGTAGGAATAGGATTATCCATTTATAATATTGTTCCTCATCTCTGGCTAGTTGCAATGGTTTGTCGTGGCACTGTCTCTCATGATTTTCCTCCCTATTACAAATACTCAATCAATGACCCCTCACCAAATCATCTCCAATTATCCAAAACAATAGTCTTCCCTGCATAGTTTAGAACCAACAGAAAAAAGATGATGCATCCTGAGGTTCTTGAGTCCCCATGGTCATCATTCTTTGAAGACAATAACTCAACTTTAGAATTTGATCAGTTTGATCAATTAGTTGAGAACTTTGACTTTGAAGTGGATGCACATGTGGGTGATTCAAGATTTAATTCTTTGTTTAACACCCCACTTGATACAACAACTTATGTTTCCTCAGCCCCTTTATCTTCCTTCATGCTCAAGTTCAACAATTATAATTTCCACTACCCAATTGAGGAAGATACCTTGCCACTCCCATCACTCATGGATATTGTGTCCATGGAATTTGATGACTTTGATCCCAGCCTTGGTGCTCACCAGGCTGTGGATATTCACTTTCAAGGATACCCAGAAGAAAGTGAGGGTACCTTCCCTTCACAAAATTTTTCAAGTGAAGGAGAATATGCTTGGAGTCCTACACCATCTTTGAAGTCAGATTTGTCCTCAACTCAATATCAACCATCACTGATCTTGCCTCAAGAAGGCATGGAAATTGACAAGAAAGTGGTGCTTCCACACATGTTGGAAGCCTGTGGTGAAGCCCTTGACCAAGGGCATAAACCACAAGCAGAAGAGATCTTGAGATGCATGAGCCATAAAGTTAGTCCAATTGCTGAAGAACCCCTTGAGCGCCTTGCATACTACTTGTCCCAAGACATGACAAACCAAGGAGATTATCTCAAACAAGAGGCTAATAAAAGCTTCGGGGCTGCTTTCAGGGCTCTGTACCAAGGCACCCCACATGGGAAAGTTGCCCACTTTGTTGCAAATTCCGCAATTCTTGAAGCCATACCACATGATTCTGAGGTTATACACATAGTGGACTTTGATATGGGACAAGGGGTTCAATGGCCTCCTATGATTGAGGCCATAGCAAGCATGGGAAAAACATTGAAGTTGACATCAATCAAATGGGGTGAGGAAACCTATGAATGTAATTTCCCTCCATGGAATTTTGAGGAAACTAGAAGGCAACTCTATGAGCATGATAAATCGTGTGGTTTGATGCTGAAAGTAGAGGAGAAGGGAGTGGGCGAAGTGACTTTAGAGCTTAAGAAAATGAACCAAAGGGGTGGTAGAAAGGACTTTTTGGCTTTCAATTGTATGGTGGATCTTCCACATATGGGGAGAGAGAGGAGTAGAAGACATGTCATTAACTTTCTAAATTTAATCAATAGTTGTTGTGGCAACAAGGGAATTGTGACTTTTGGGGATGGGGGTGCCTATGAGAAGTTTAAAAATGAGTTGGACTTCATGTCATTCTTTAATGGACATTTGGTTCATTACAAGGCCTTGTTAGAATCAATTCAGTCACATTTCCCAACACGTTTTTCAGAAGCTAGAACTGCAATTGAGTCCCTTTTTGTGTCATCTACTGTCTCGTCTCATGGTTGGTTAAAAAATTGGGAAGAGATGAGAGGGGATCCCTATCTTCAAGCAGAGATTGGCTTAGATGGCTGCAAATTAAGCAAAGAAATTTTTATGGAAGTCAGAGAGTTATTGAAGGGTAGTGAAGGTTCATATGAGGCCAGGATTGAGGGACAAAATTGCAATAAATTGCTTTTGCAGTGGAATGGAATCCAGCTAGTAAGAGTTTCAGCATGGACGAATTAAAATGAAATACCAAGGGTTCAATACTTTTTTTATGTTCCAATTAAATTTGCACATGCGCAGTTGTAATTTTATTTTGTACAGATTCATTATGCTCATATATGAAGACAGGGTTATATTACAGTATTTTGTTCATGATCTAAATATTTTATTGAATTGAAAATTTGACATAACACAATTTGTTGCCCAATTAGTTCACTTCCTTGTTCCGCTTGTAGAACAATTAAAAAAAAAAGTTAAATGAATGTACGAAATCCATGAATTTGTTCATGGATTAATTGACTTTGTACTGCATCATTGCTCGACCTCTATATTAGTATTAGACACATAAAACTAATACAAAATATAATTGGCACGGGGACCAGCCTTGTTTAATTGAAAAAGGAAAATATTTCATTTAAATTTGTCCAAAATCATTAATCCTCACAAGACGAGTGGGGCAAAATGGTTCACTTTCACCATCACTTTTTATTACGTAAAGTTGTTAGAAATTAATGCGTGAATAATTGAGGGAAAAAAAAAGAAGCTTCAAAATTGGCGGCATACAAGAAAGTGTCAAAGAATTATCTAAAATTATTAAAGGTATAACCGTATAAGTATTTTTTTTTATTTTTTATTTTGAAAGAATTGTTCGAGTAATCTTGACTTGAATGTGTGAAATAACAATCTAAACAAACAAAAGGATGTAACAAAATATATGCGTACGAACCCCGCAGGAAAAATAATGGAAGAAGAAAGCGATTCAAGACACAGATAAAGAGACAAAAAGAGTATATAAATCAATATTGAGAATATACTTCAGGTGAACTCTCTCTGTGCATGCGCATGTACTTGGGTTTCATCTTTTGTCGACTTGAATTGAACAAGATCAATCAAGGTAAAATGCTACGCAAATTGCATTGTGTATATAAAAAGCATGGTAAAAATAAAAATAAAAATGTCATATTGATAGATATCGATTATGACAATAACAAAAATAATATTCAAAACGTTGATTACTTAAAATAGAAAGTAATTAAATTGCAAGGTAAACTATCTCTAACTGTAATATTAAGTTAAACTGTTAATTATCATTTTTTAAAAAAAAAAAATAAAACTTGATTGTCACTGAAAAAAAATAACAAAAGCAATTTTTTTCCACAAAAATACCTCTCTTCCCTATTATAAATAAAATAATATATACTTATTGCATACAGCAAAGCAAACCTATTTCCACCGACATCGTTTTCAGCTTCAGCAGAATCTTCCCCTTTTTTTCCCTTTTTTTTTTTAAACCATAGCTTTGCACTTCTGAGAGGTGACTTACCTTGGCCATCTGTGATGAGCCTCAAGATTTGTCAAGATGAGATGTTCACAAAAAGTCCATTAAAATTGAAACCCATGTGGATTAGGTCAAAAAGATTACACGGCTTATGCGGGATATAGTCAACACATTTAAGTTCAAAATTCATCCTCTTAAATGGACCGGCCCTGACTTACCTCTGGGCTAACTCACCCCAAGTATAACTTACCTATTAAATGGACTAGTCCTGAGTCCTAATTCACTTTTGAACCAGTCCACTAATAAATAATCACATGAAGTCAAATGAACCCAAATCCAGAAAAAGTAAATTACACCTAGCCCATTCTATGCGCTAACCCAACTCTTTCTCATAGGTTGGCCCTATCCTATATTTGTAATGACATACCATACTTCTTTTTCAACAGTGTTGTTTAAATCTCACAAAATCCAAAAGCGTTTGTTATTTGTACGTACATACGACTCAGTATTTTTGACATACATATAAATCAACAGTGAAAATCACTTGGCCTTTTATTTTAAATTTTTCAGATAATCATTTTCTCAAGTCCAAAGAGTGCGTCAATGAGTGTGTGATGAATTTTGAATACAAAAAGCATTTTCCCAATCCAAAATATACCCAACACCTAAGATACAGAAACATATGAGACCATCACTCCTAGTTGTCTTATGTATCCAAAAAATGGGGTTAAAATTTTTTTATTATTATTTTTATGGGCTAGAGGAGATTGTTGTTTTGCAACTCCAAGTAATTCATCTAATATGATGCTCGCTCAAAATTTACAGCATAATTGATGACAAAAAATAAATTTACATCATCATCGGTGGAGGAGCACTTTGACAACAGTCAACAGAGTACATGCATAAACATAAACTAAATTCCTACTTCTACTTTTGAGTGTGCTCCCGAAGAAGTGCTTTTCTCATAAGCTTAACTAAACAAGCCCATGTATCGGCTGAGTCACAATGGAAAACAAATGGGTCACTATATGTAGTATATTTTTTCAATAAAAAACAAGAAAAAGAAAGAAAGGCAGGGACTTCCATTGTAAATATTATTGATTCCATATTTTTATTCATTCACTCAAAACAAGATTAGATAGCTAGTGCTTATCATAGCATTGCAAAATGCAAATGCAATTCATTATTCCTTGTTAAACCATGATCAACAACGACAAACAGAAGAGGGTAACTAACCATTATTATAAACTCTATACTTTATTAGTTCTTATTATGGGGACAACCCCTCCAGATTTGCATGACACACTTCTTGAGTTAACTTCTTCTTCGTCTCAGTCAATGAGATAGAAACGTGCACATTGCAAGCTTTGATTTTCTCATGATCCTTGTAGGCATCGCATATATATTGTTTGAGATTATACTGTTGAAGGGAATAGAGATTCATTAGGCACACAGAACATTAAAGAATTAGTGAAGAGGATTAAAGATGTTGTTAGATGGTCTAAGAGTAACAAAGACGCTTCGTTTTGTAATATTTATCATTTAATGTGTTAGTGTTGTGAGTTATTATTCTCTCTTGTTCTTCTAACAATTTTAAGGCATTTTTACTGGAATAAAATAAAAAAGAACATTATATACGTAATTGTAACATTTTGAACTTGATGTGCGTACCTACACTCTTTTTTTATATTAGTGAAATCGGTTAACTATCAGGTGATTTCAAAATTATAAAATACACTGAAATCGGTCAACATGCAACCGCTTCCTGTCTATTCCCTTTTAACAGAAATCGGTCAACACTTGGGTGATTTCTGACTAACTTACATTTGTCAAAAATCGGTCACTGCTTAACCGATTTATGAGTGTTCACCGATTTCTTTGCAACGGCAAAAGCAAAGGCAAAATGGTGGTTGTATCAAAGGCCGAATTGTTTATGGGATCAAAGCTTGTAAATTCCTTCAACCAAAATTGTCTTCATCACCAAGTAGTAAGCCAAACTTCAACACCCTCAGCTGCTTTAATAGTCCTAATTAGGAATCTCATGAATGTTTATGACAGAAGGTAAACCACATCAAAAGGACTGTTTTTTTTCTTTTTTAAACTAATAGTAATCTAAAATATTTGTTATATTTTTTAAACTAAATTTTTGCAATGATTCAAAATAATACATCAGTTTATTAAATTTTATTAGACAAAAGTGTAATACAGCTGCATAATTTTTATTAAATTTTTATATACACAGATGCTGCATAAGTATTATATCGTAACTTTGGCTTTGAATTATTGGTTTTATAATATTAAGTAGCAGTGTTTTAAGGATTTAATTTCTATACATCAATATATTTATATAAAAGAGAGTTTATCCAAATAAGGAAAATGTCACATGGCAATTCATCCTTAACTCATTTTCCCATCCAAAATTTCTAAACAAAAATATTTGATTTAGTTTAAAAAAATAATTTCATTCAATGTACTATAAATGATTAAATCCAAATAAATGATTCAAATCTCAATTAATATATGATTGTGATCTCAATAATATATATAATTTCATTCTAAATTAATTTATATAATATTTACGAACCTCAATCGTTGAACATTATTATTATTATTTTTAACAATTTTTATTCTTAATTTAATGCCTATCAATTTTTTTAAAATTTATTCTCACTTATTAAAACATATAAATATTTTTTTTGGCTTATATAATCAGCTATAAAATTCAAATTTTGAATTCAAAATGATTTTCAAATCAATACATATTTATTTGCATCCATCATAATAAATGTATATGATGATTTATTTATTTTTTATGTAACTTTTTTGAACTAACAAATCATATTTTTTTCTCTATATATAAATTAAATTTGAATAGAATATAAATGCATAAAATCAATTAATTAATTTGTAATAAATGAATTTCAATTGGATTTAAATGGTTTGAATGTTTTTGTTTATTCTCATTTTTTTGAAATATAAATTAAAAATATATTATAAATATTTCCCAATAGTTTTTGTGATTGGCCATGTCTTTTCAGTTTTACATTGCTTTCTTGCTCCCAATGTCAACAATCCTTTGTCGAAATTTTTTTTATTTTATTCATCCTAATCTATTGAACATTGCAAGAGGTTCTATTTCAATTTCATCTTTTGACTTGATCGATGCTCATACATTTTTTTTCTTTTTTTTTATGTCCAAATTCGTTTCTTCTTTATAAAATCATCATTTGTCATCTTTTTTCAATAGACCTTCTCTCTATTTTTTTTTTGTCTTTGATGAAATATTTCAATGTTATCGGTTATTTGTTGTTTAATAAGTCAAATTTTTGAATTTGCTTTTTTTTTTCTTTCATTTGTTATTTTTCTCTAAAAATATAATAATATGATTTTTGGATAATAGATTACAGTGATATTTGCACGTATTATAACTTGATAACTTTGAAAACAATAGCAAAATATGGGTTACTATTATCATCAATAAATTTCTTCTTGGCAAGTTAAAGTCTTCCACATAAGTATCAACTCACAGCGCCTTTTTTTTATCTAAAAGACTCTTTGATTAGTAAGTATTTTTTAATTAACACGTTTCATCCATTATTTTTTAAATTTTATTGGTTTTCTCAATTATTCTATTATTAGTTCTTATTAGATTTCAAATAGAAAAGAATACATTTTTTTTAATGAAATTTTTTAAATTTGATTGGATTTAGTGAGAATTGAATGGATCTTTTCAAATTTATTTGGATTAGATGACTATTGATTTTTTTTACTTGATTGGATTCTATCATGATTGATTTGATTTTTAGTTTAAATACAAATTACTATATTTTTTTATTCTCAGGGTATCCAATGTCGACAAAAGTGACTAATCCATTCAAGGTGGAAGCTTAGTTAAACCTTTAGCCACGAATCCTTTCCATACACACCACTAGGCATATATTTCTTTAATTTTTAATTAACATTATACTTTCAAAAAATGTCTCGATTGGGCTTTTATTCTTCACTTCTTTCCAATTTTATTGTTTAATATTTACTTTTTTTTATCATTATAAATTTATTTTATTCTTATAAATTGATAATTTAATTATAAATTATGAGACTCTTTACATTTACACTACCAAAAATTGAATCTCTAGCTAGATGTTTAAGAAACCAAATTACCTATCAGAATTTAATTTATTGTAATATGAAAATAATTCAAAATCTAATTAAAAGGAAAAAAATTATTCATTAGTTATCTTGTCTCATAATTTAAATAGGTGATGATATCAAACATATATTTCTCATGTAATGATTAATTTATCTTGCACGGGTAATGCAAACATATAAATTGCATGGGTAACAATTAGTGTACCATATAATTATTGGCCATGACAAAAGAAATTAATTATAGAATAGTTTCATTATTGTTATTATTATTGGATAATACAAAATTCATATATTACATGAGTGATAATTGTAACATCCTTTTAAAAAATAATAATAATAATAATAATAATAATAAAAATAATAATAATAATGATAAAATAAAATAGTTTGTGTGTAACAATTTTAAGTCATGTATCAAATTCAAATATTTTATTGATCTTACTTAATAATTTTACATCAATATCTATTTTAAATATTAGATCAAAATTTTAAAATATTGATATTAACTGTTTAAGGTGAGACCATAAATTGTTAGTAATGAACTCAAAATATATTATACTAAGTTAAGAATAAAATGTATTAAGACTAATAGGTAATAATATGTTAAGTATTAATAATTAAGGTGTATAATTTTTATACAAGAAAAATAATGTATACAATATATATATATAAAATAAAAAAAAGAATAGTGGGGGGCGGCGCACATAGGCACCGCCACTCACCCACAACATTTCAGCCACAGAAATGAATTCTGTTGGCTGTGTCTTCCTATATATATACGTGAGTGTGTGTGTGTGTGTAAAACAAGCCAAAGAAAGAAAAAGAAGAGTGACAGAGAAAGAGAGTGACGGGGAGGAAGAGAGAGAAGAGAGAGAAGAGAGAGGAGAGAGAAAGGAAGAGAAAGGTAGTAAGGATAAAGCTCAACTAGTCCACATAATCTCCATCTGTCAGTCAAATTTAAGGTAGTAATGAATTTATTTATGCAAAATAAAACGATGGTTACAATTATTATTACTATTACTCATTTCATATATTGTCATTTTACATTACAAATACTCATTGTTATTTATTATTGTTATTCTTTTATAATTATGGATTTGAATATTGGTTAAAATAATATTAATAAAATTCCCTTCTCTCTTTACTGGTCCCGTCGGTTTACCGCTCAAGGTTTCATTTAATATTTAATTATAAATGTTCCCTTCTCTCTTTAATGGTGGTCGGTTCACCGCGCTCCGGTTTCTTTTTATCACTAAATTATAAATATTCTCTTCTCTCCCCATCGGTCCAGTGCGGACTACCGCCGCTCTGATTTCTTTATTTATTTTGATGTTTCTTTATATTTATGCGAATTGTTATTTAATTCAAGTAAGTTAAATATTCCTTTTTATGTTGCTATCTGTTCCATTTTGAAATTTATTATATTATTTATATGATATTATATTAATTTGAATTGTTAATATTTATAATTCAATTGGCAACTCTATGGGTTAATACATTTTATTAAGTCATTAATTTATTTGGTTCAATTTATTTATGCACGAATTAATAAATGTTATGCATTGATGTTTTACTATTTAAATTAATTTAAGAGCTCTTATTATAGATTAATTGTATGATTTCCTTATTATGAAATTATGAGCAATAACTATTAAATTAATATGATTTGCCACTAACCACAGATAAGGCAGAGGGATACACATAAGGTCCTTTCATGTTACCTGCCTTGGTTAGAATGGCTAAGAGTTTTGCTTTGTCGTCACGATGAAAGAACAATACGAAAGAATGGGAATTCCCTAAGATAAGGCCTTCAAGTATGTGTGAGATAAGCAAACAAATGAAAGAGAAAATTAAAGTAAAGAAATCATAAACTTGATAAGATATGTATGACATGTTCTACATGGCATATCTTAATTGATTATGTTCATATAATGTTATTGTAACCATGTGTACTTTTCGTGCAGACATGGCTGAAACCAACCATAGTTCAAATGTTTTAAAACTATTCATTTTCTACTGAGAATTTTCTTAAATTCTCATTTTTCTTTATTTTATTTCTAGTGGTTTCAGATTAGCCAAGTAGTATCGAATGGAAGGCAGCTGCTATAAGTTTATGGACTTGTGTTTAATAAATGTGTGCTTGTATGTTGTAATTTTTAGAAATATTCAGTTTGTACCTGATGACACTAAGTTGTCATGCTAGAATCTTATGTTTGTAATCTTTTACTTAATGTAAACCATTGTGCTTCATGTATAAAATTATATAATTAGTTTATGTACGAACGAGTATTACAGTTATGGTATCAGAGCTCCGTTCTCTAGCTATTACAAAAGTTATATGTAGATTGAGTCTCTTTTATTTACAAGTCATGGCCCTAGTTTATCTATGCATGCCTTATAGTATTCTCAATGCACTAAATATACAATATTGAGCCTGATCAACTCAATATTGGGTTATTTATGTACTTGTAGGACTATATGGTATCAGGAGATCAAGAAATCCCAGAAGATCAGAGTGCACCAAATATCACTCCATCAAGGATGATGGGAGCCATGATGAGTCTAGCTGAAGCTGTCAAAGCCCAGACAGAATCAAATAGGATGCTTTTTCAACAAATGCAAGAGACTCAACATAGGAACAACCATCATAATAGGGAAAATAGTGGAAACCTTACTGGGGGAACACTAGTAACTAATCACAATTACCACGGGCTATCAGAGTTTAGGAAAGCCTCACCACCTTCATTTCATGGGGAATATGACCCAATTCTTGCTGAAAAATGGGTCATGCAATTAGAAAAGATCTTTAGCGTTTTAGGGTGTACAGACATACAAAAAGTAGTCTTTGCCACCTATATGTTAGAAGGGGAAGCAGAGCATTGGTGGAGGGGTGCCAAAAGTTTATTAGAGTCTAGCAAAACTGAAATTTCTTGGGAAGTATTTCTGACCACTTTCTTTGATAAGTATTTCCCTGATAATGTTAAGGATGAGAAAGAGGCTGAGTTTATACAACTCAAGCAGGGGAATTTGACCATAGGTCAGTATGTTGCTAAATTCGATGAACTTTCCAAATTTTCTTCTTATCTGAAAAGTAATCCGGATGGGCGATGGAAGACAACAAAATTTGAGTTAGGTTTAAGACCTGAGATTAGAGACAAGGTGTCTATTTTAGAGATTAAAGACTATGCCACTCTAGTCAATAAATGTAGGATAGCCGAAAAGAGCTACCTAGACCTGGAGTCAGAAAAAGAAAGGCAAAATTTTCTCAAAAGAAAGAGGATGATAGAGGCTCAAAAGAAAAATAATTTTAAGAGTGGAGTGAACCCAGGGAAGGGAAAACAATTTCTGACTAGGGAACCTTTATTTACATGCAGTAAGTGTGGAAAATCTCATGGATCTAAACTTTGCCTTTTTGGACAAAATGTTTGTTACCGATACGGAAAGCCAGGACACTATATCAAGGACTGCACCAATGGAAAACCATTGAATAACCTTACACCAAGACCACAAACTAAAGGGAGAGTATTTACTCTTAATGGTGAAAAGGCAGTTCATTCTTCTAAGATGATCAAAGGTACATGCTTCATAAAAAATTATCCCTTGATTGCATTGTTTGACTCAGGAGCTACACATTCCTTCATATCTATTGACTGCGTCAAGAAGTTAAAATTGTCTCTATCTTATTTGCCTTTTGATCTGTTAGTTTCTACTCCCACAGGAGAAAAAGTTTCTACCTCTTATGCCTATTTACACTGTCCCATTTTAATTAAAGGAATACCTTTTATTATTGATCTTGTTTGTTTACCTTTGTCTGGTGTTGATATCATAATTGGAATGGACTGGATGTCTTCTAATAATATTCTTCTATATTGTCCCAAAAAGCTTGTTTACTTTTATAATGACCCAGCCAAAAAAACAAAATTCCTTTGACACCATTTCCCTAAATGCCACTCAAGTAGATAAGTGTCTCTTGGATGAAGTTCAAGGGATCCTCCTTTATTCTTTAAATACTGAGGTTGAAAAACATATAAACAACATACCTTTAGTGAGAGACTTTCCAGAAGTGTTTCCTAAGGATATAGTGAACCTGCCACCAGAAAGAGAAGTTGAATTTTCCATTGAACTAATACCTGGAACCGGACCTCTATCCTTTGCACCTTATAGAATGCCACTTCTAGAGCTCAATGAACTTAAGAAACAAATTGAGGATTTGTTGTCTAAAGGATTCATCAGGCCTAGTGTATCACCATGGGGTGCACCAGTTTTGCTGGTCAAGAAAAAAGATGGGAGCATGAGGTTGTGTATAGACTATAGACAGTTGAATAAGGTCATAATTAAAAATAAATACCCACTCCCTAGAATAGATGACCTATTGGATCAACTTTTAGGAGTATCAATTTTCTCAAAAATTGATTTGAGATCAGGATATCATCAAATAAGAGTAAAGCAAGAAGATACATCTAAGACAGCCTTTAGGACTAGGTATGTTCACTATGAATATCTTGTGATGCCCTTTGGACTTACCAATGCTCCTGCAGTATTTATGGATTATATGAATAGGATTTTTAGACCTTACCTTAACAAATTTGTGGTAGTCTTTATAGATGATATTCTTATCTATTCAAAGACTAAGGAGGAGCATGAACAATATCTTAGAATAGTGTTGCAGACTTTGAAAGACAAGCAGTTGTATGCTAAGCTAGAAAAATGTGAGTTTTGGATGCAAGAGGTAAAGTTTTTAGGTTATGTGATCACTCAAGGAGGAGTGGCTGTAGATCCAAGTAAAGTTGAAGCCGTAGTTCACTAGGAAAGGCCAAAGACAGTCACTGAAATTAGGAGTTTTCTTGGATTAGCTGGTTATTACAGGAGGTTCATTAAAGGATTCTCCCAACTAGTTTTACCATTGACTAGGTTAACTAGGAAAAACCAAGCCTTTGAATGGAACTCGACTTGTGAAACTAGCTTTCAAGAGTTGAAAGATAGACTTACCTCTACCCCAGTGTTAATAATTCCAGACCCTAGGAAAAACTTTGTAGTATATTGTGATGCATCCAAGAAAGGACTAGGTTGTGTTTTGATGCAAGAAGGGAGAGTTGAGGCTTATGCTTCTAGACAACTTAGGTCTCATGAAGAGAACTACCCAACCCATGACCTAGAGCTAGCTGCTGTAGTATTTGCCTTGAAGATTTGGAGACATTATTTATATGGGGTAAAGTTTGAGGCTTATAGTGACCATAAGAGTTTGAAATATCTTTTTGACCAAAAGGAATTAAACATGAGACAAAGGAGATGGGTTGAATTTTTAAAGGACTATGATTTTGAATTAAAATATCATGCTGGCAAAGCTAATGTTGTAGCTGATGCCTTAAGCAGAAAGTCCTTGCACATATCCCTAATGATGATAGAAGAGCATAAGTTACTGGAGGAATTTAGGAATTTGAAAATTTCAATGTCCCTACAACCCCATTGCTTATATTTTAGTGAACTTAGAATAGAATCTCATTTGAATAATCAAGTCAGGAATGCCCAAGACAGTGATGAGTTTCTAAAGTCCCTCAAGAGCAAGATTCAAGTAGAACAACTTGAGCATTTCCAACTTGATGAAAGGGGAGCTGTAATGTATGAGGGAAGGTTATGTGTGCCTACTAATGAAGAATTGAGAAATCAGATTTTGGCAGAGGCACATTGTAGTAAATTCACCATGGATCCAGGAACAACAAAGATGTATCAGGATCTCAAGAAGTGGTTTTGGTGGAATGGCATGAAAAGAGACATAGCTAATTTTGTAGCTAAGTGTCTTACTTGTCAAAAGGTTAAGATCGAACACCAAAAACCTGCAGGATTGCTACAGCCACTAGACATTCCTGAGTGGAAATGGGATAGCATATCAATGGATTTTGTTGTAGGATTGCCAAGAACTCCTTTAGGCTATGATGCTGCATGGGTAATTGTTGATAGGTTAACCAAATCTACCCATATCCTACCAATAAAGATTGGTTGGCCATTGTATAGGTTAGCTCAGAGCTATATCCAGGAAATTATAAGGTTACATGGGGTACCAACTAGCATAGTCTCAGACAGAGATCCTAGATTTACCTCAAAGTTTTGGGTAGCCTTACAAGATGCCTTAGGTACTAAACTTCGTTTTAGTACAGCTTACCACCCTCAAACAGATGGTCAAACTGAGAGAACTATCCAAACTTTGGAGGACATGCTTAGAGCCTGTGTGCTAGAGCTGCGAGGAAGTTGGGATACTCATCTACCATTAATAGAGTTTGCCTACAATAATAGTTATCATTCAAGCATAGACATGGCTCCATTTGAAGCTCTATATGGTAGAAAGTGTAGGTCACCTTTGTGTTGGTTTGAAATAGGAGAAAAGAGTTTACTATGACCTGATATAGTACAACAAACCACATAAAAGATTAAGTTCATTAAGAAAAAGTTACTCACTGCATAGAGTAGACAGAAAAGTTATGCTGACAAAAGAAGGAGACCTTTAGCATTTAAAGAAGGGGACCATGTCTTCCTTAGAGTCTTCCCACTACTGGAGTTAGCAGAGTCCTTAAATCCAAAAAGTTAAGCCCAAAATTCATTGGTCCATTCCAAATTCTTAAAAGAATAGGATCAGTTGCATATCAAATTGCACTTCCACCCAATCTTTCAAATCTTCATAATGTCTTTCATGTCTCTCAACTCAGAAAATATTATTTTGACCCTTCACACATCATAGAATATGAGACAATGCAAGTAAGAGATAATTTAACATATGAGGCCAAACCAATGTAAATCATAAGTAGATCTGTCAAAAACTTAAGAGGAAAAGAAATTCCTTTGGTCAAAGTGGTTTGGAAAGGGTTATCACCTGAAGAGGCAACGTGGGAACTAGAAGATGAGGTTAAGAAGACCAATCCAGAATTATACGAAACAGGTCAGTGAATTTTGGGGACAAAATTCCAAAAAGGAGGGGAGAATTGTAACATCCTTTTAAAAATAATAATAATAATAATAATAATAATAATAATAATAATAATAATAATAATAATGATAAAATAAAATAGTTTGTGTATAACAATTTTAAGTCATGTATCAAATTCAAATATTTTATTGATCTTACTTAATAATTTTACATCAATATCTATTTTAAATATTAAATCAAAATTTTAAAATATTGATATTAACTGTTTAAGGTGAGACCATAAATTGTTAGTAATGAACTCAAAATATATTATACTAAGTTAAGAATAAAATGTATTAAGAGTAATAGGTAATAATATATTAAGTATTAATAATTAAGGTGTATAATTTTTATACAAGAAAAATAATGTATACAATATATATATATATATATAAAATAAAAAAAAGAATAGTGGGGGGGCGGCGCACATAAGCACTGCCACTCACCCACAACATTTAGATCAGAAATGAATTATTGCATTTGTGTCTTCCTATATATATACGTGAGTATGTGTGTGTGTGTGTGTAAAACAAGCCAAAGAAAGAAAAAGAAGAGAGTGACAGAGAAAGAGAATGACGGGGAGGAAGAGAGAGAAGAGAGAGGAGAGAGAAACGAAGAAAGAAGAAAGAGAAAGGTAGCAAGGATAAAGCTCAACTAGTCCACATAATCTCCATCTGTCAGTCAAATTTAAGGTAGTAATGAATTTATTTATGCAAAATAAAACCATGGTTACAATTATTATTACTATTACTCATTTCATATATTGTCATTTTACATTACAAATACTCATTGTTATTTATTATTGTTATTATTTTATAATTATGGATTTGAATATTGGTTAAAATAATATTAATAAAATTCCCTTCTCTCTTTACCAGTCCCGTCGGTTTACCGCGCTCCGGTTTCTTTTAATATTTAATTATAAATGTTCCCTTCTCTCTTTACCGGTCCCGTCGGTTCACCGCGCTCCGGTTTCTTTTTATCACTAAATTATAAATATTCTCTTCTCTCCCCATCGGTCCAGTGCGGACTACATGCTCCGATTTCTTTATTTATTTTGATGTTTCTTTATATTTATGCGAATTGTTATTTAATTCAAGTAAGTTAAATATTCCTTTTTATGTTGCTATCTGTTCCATTTTGAAATTTATTATATTATTTATATGATATTATATTAATTTGAATTATCGATATTTATAATTCAATTGGCAACTCTATGGGTTAATACATTTTATTAAGTCATTGATTTATTTGGTTCAATTTATTTATGCACGAATTAATAAATGTTATGCATTGATGTTTTACTATTTAAATTAATTTAAGAGCTCTTATTATAGATTAATTGTATGATTTCCTTATTATGAAATTATGAGCAATAACTATTAAATTAATATGATTTGTCACTAACCACAGATAAGGCAGAGGGATACACATAAGGTCCTTTCATGTTACCTGCCTTGGTTAGAATGGCTAAGAGTTTTGCTTTGTCGTCACGATGAAAGAATAATACGAAAGAATGAGAATTCCCTAAGATAAGGCCTTCAAGTATGTGTGAGATAAGCAAACAAATGAAAGAGAAAATTAAAGTAAAGAAATCATGAACTTGATAAGATATGTATGACATGTTCTACATGGCATATCTTAATTGATTATGTTCATATAATGTTATTGTAACCATATGTACTTTTAAATGCAGACTAATCTGAAACCAACCATAGTTCAAATGTTTTAAAACTATTCATTTTCTACTGAGAATTTTCTTAAATTCTCATTTTTCTTTATTTTATTTCTGGTGGTTTCAGATTAGCCAAGTAGCATCGAATGGAAGGCAGCTGCTATAAGTTTATGGACTTGTGTTTAATAAATGTGTGCTTGTATGTTGTAATTTTTAGAAATATTCAGTTTGTACCTAATGACACTAAGTTGTCATGCTAGAATCTTATGTTTGTAATCTTTTACTTAATATAAACCATTGTGCTTCATGTATAAAATTATATAATTAGTTTATGTACGAACGAGTATTACAATAATAAAGATGTACATTACATGGATAATAATTTTGTTACAATATAAGCATTATTGATTTTGTCTCAATTAAAATTAGTTATAGGTTATAACACACACACACTATATATATAAATATAACATTTTGGTAAATTATTTATCTTAAAAACCATATTTATCTCAAAAAGATCAACCTTGCTAAATTACTTTTAGGATAAATTAAAAAATTAATATATTATAATTCAATTTCCTAATATATTTTTTTATTAATTTTTTAACAATTTATAAATGTAAAATAACGTGCATCGCACGGGTTAAAAACTAGTTATTGATATAAAATAATTTTACAAGGTTATTCAATTATGTATTCTCACACCAAGTAATAATATAAGAATTGTCTTTGATTATGCAGTTTTACACTTTTGTCTAATAAAAATTTAATAAACTGCTGTCAAGGTGTAAAAATTTAATAGCCTGCATAATTAAAGTTTAGGGTTTAATAGCCTCCTAAACCCTAAACCCTAAACCCTAAACCATAATTAAAGTCCTCTTGATGTGGTTTACCTTCTGTCATAAACATTCATGAGATTCCTAATTAGGACTATTAAAGCAGCTGAAGGTGTTGAAGTTTGGCTTACTACTTGGTGATGAAGACAATTTTGGTTGAAAGAATTTAGAAGCTTTGGTCCCATAAACAATTCGGCCTTTGATACAGCCACCATTTTGCTTTTGGCGTTGCAAAGAAATCAGTGAACACTCATAAATCGGTTAAGCAGTAACCGATTTTTGACAAATGTAAGTTAGTCAGAAATCACCCAGGTGTTAACCGATTTCTGTTAAAAGGGAATAGACAGGAAGCGGTTGCATGTTGACCGATTTCAGTGTATTTTACAATTTTGAAATTACCTAATAGTTAACTAATTTCACTAATATAAAAAAAGAGTGTAGATACGCACATAAAGTTCAAAATGTTGCAATTTTGTATATAATGTTCTTTTTTATTTTATTCCAGTAAAAAAGCTCAATATGGTTAATACCAAAAATGGTAGACAACTTGAAATTTTATCAGAATTTTGTATTCAAACTAAAGTGTCATGGGTGTTAATCTTTAGATAAATTAGTGGGTTACATCATTTTATTTCATTCAATAATCACCATAATTTCTATGAAAGATTCCTTGAGTATTTTCTGGATAGCATTACTCTTTTAATACAATTGTGGATATATATGTCAAATGATGAATGGCACATATAGAGCAAAACTTTTTGTCTATTCTCTAAGAGCATCTAGGAACTTTTCAGAGGATTAAATTGTTAATTAGAAAGTCAAAACCTAAGGGGCTGCCATTCACAGTGACCCAAGGCACAAACGTACGAGGTGGATTTAGTGACTCAGTTTCATTAGCATTGCGCCGAATGAGCTGCATGGTTGAGTTTTTTTTGCATCAAATTGGTAGGAAAGCTTGGAAATGGAACCAATACATCCAACTTTGAACAGTGTGCGTGGGGAACTGACCTCATCTCCATGTCCCCTTTTGAAACAAAAATTACCAAGTTGATCTGAATCAAATCCAAGTTCCTCACAACATGATTTCCATGTTGATGTTAAATCATCATCATTTTCCTCCTGCTGGATTGCAGCCTCCACACATTGGATGAATGGGAAACTCTTTTCCTGCCTCAGTTCAAGGTCATCACAAGCAAAACGCAAAGCTTTTAGCGGTTTCACATGAATATAAGAGCTGACATTTGCATATTCCAAAATGTATTATGGATTTAACTTCAGAAATTAAAAGTACTATATGTTGTGATTTTTATTTTTTAAAGTTCTATTGCTAGAATTATGTGATAAGTATGGCGGTCCTCCGATTGTCAGTAGATCATACTACTATATTCCATCCAACAACTATTGTTTTTTTAAGGAAATTATAGTTATTTTTCGTGACAATGCAACGTCAATAAAGTTTAATATATCATAAATAAAATTGATAGGACCCCATTTTTTATTGTGAGAGTATGTTTGATGAGATATCAAAATTGTCTTCATGCAAAAACCTTTCCAAACATATTTGATATTATCACTGTAACTATATCAAAAATAAAATGTATAGTCGTATATATATATATGATCAATATAATTCACATTACAAAAATTTTCACACAAAATATATTAAAAGTTAAACTCGCGCATGTATTGTACTAGAAAAATATTGACCAAGTTAAAACCTTGCCGATGGTCACATAGAAACAGCACATGCTTCTATGGTATTGAAGTAGCATTCATCTGGACCATGCTATAAATATTGAAACCAAATTGAATGGAAGAGAAAGAAAAGGTTAGATGATATTAACAATGTGAAGCAAGGCTAGATAGAGAAAAATGGTGGCTAGGAAATGGGACCTGGCATTTCACGGTTCCATTTTTCAATATTAGGGCATTGCCATAGGGCACCAAATGGAGGTTTACAATACATGAGGTCTGGTTCATGTTCATAGAGATCTCCAAGAACTCCCACAATGAAATTCTGGCAGCCTGGACAAAGAGTTTCGTAATACAAAGAAACATTGACCTTAGGATCTTCTGTCACCAACTCACGAGAATGAGATGGGTTGATGATCAACAAAAGCATATGAATGAGAAAGAAGAAGGGAAACAAACTTCGTATGCTCATAGTTAATCAATCAATGGTGGTTCTCATGTAGCCAATGGGCCTATATATATATAGCAGCCCAACAATAACGCCCAGATATAAATTTATTCATATGTCTCTATTTAATTGTTTACATTTTTGGGAGATGTAATTTATTACATTGTGTTTAGAGCTTCTTTAACCAAGTAATTTAGAGTTTAATTCTTTTTATTGTCTCATTTTTTTGAATTTCTCATGCTTCAAGACTAAAAAGATGTATTTAGATAAAGAGGACTTGTTAGGTGTAAAACCATTTATATATGCTTCTTCCCAACAACTTAAATTAAATTTTTGAAAAAGATTATTCATAACAATAATTTAAGCAATCTTTTGGTGTAAATGATTATGGAATGTGCCCCTAATTAATTAATTTTGACGGTCCATTGTATTAGAAGAATAAAAGTAAAAACAATGTTATCAAACAATTGAAGAGAATATTATTTTTTCTCATTTTTATGTACTTATATTTATTTACAGGGTGATTTTTGTGTTTATTCATACCAATCCATTACTATTTTTAACCCAAGACCAGACTTTTTTTTTTCCTTGATAAAATATATGCTCAAGCCAGACAAAGATGGCAGCAAGCAAACAAGTAAAATTATAAATTTATAATAAACATCTAAAATAGAACAAAACAATGTAGAAACTATAAAGTAGGCACACAAGATATCCAATGAAACATGAAAACATATGCAATAGATGCAAACACAAGTAATTTTCATTACTAACCCCTTCGATATTACCATCAAGATCTAGAACAATGGCCACAAAGAATCTTCGTCCATAGCCCACAAAACATGTTGGGTCACGAAGGATGATTGTCATGGTATCTTAGTTGAACGCAGCAGCCCGCAACTTGTTACTCATGCAATAGAAATGATTTGAGTCATGCATATCTTGTTGTTTCATTACAACAAGGCATGATTGTGACACATCATGCTCTAGCCTCATGGTCTTCACACAAATCTTTGGTTCAATAACCCAATACCACTGATACAATTTGAGTTTATGTTTCCCAATTTGGTGTGAGGTCTTCAAATATGATCCTGTTCCGCAGCCACTAAATAATCCATTAAACACCAAACAATATAAACAAAGCAGCAATAAACGTACCAAAGCTTTATATCAAAAACTCCAAATGGCGCACCGCCAGGGACTTAGTCAAAGGGGGTAACTAACTCTAAATGGGTTTATTAGATTTATTATAAAATATTATAATTTTAAACTTATTTGAGACTTATTCATATATAATATATAATTAAAATTATGAAATAAACTTGATAATTTATTATTTAATAAAATACCATAATTTTTAATTTAAAATATAATAAATTTAGGGTTTAGAAAGTAAAATTATGTCTTTAGTTTTGTTTCAAATTTTCAATTTATATGAACAAATTGAATTGTGTACATATTTAATGTATACAAGACTAATTAATTTGGTAATGTATGTGATTTACAATTCGAATAACATTATTTCATACAATTTATAAATATCTTAATATCAAAATTTTGATCTAAATCTATGTAATAGCAATTGTCATTAGAATTTTTTAAACTTCATATATTTTTCCAACATATGCTAATAAAATTAATAAACGAATTAACTTTTTAATAAAAAGCATATGATTAAAATTTTACACATAATCAATTGTTGATAAATTATATATTTATTTGAGAAATATGAAATTAAAAATGGATAAAATTAATTTTAAAATGTATTTTACTAGTTCTTTTTTTACCCTCCCACATGTTTTTTTTTTCTCTAGATATGTCCCTGTACACCACACCAGGCTTGACGAGTGTCGAAGCTTCTCTGGAAAAACTAAAACCCACGCTTTGATCCTATCATTCTCTGGCCAGTGTATGAAATCGAATCCTCTCAAATTCAACTAGAAAAGACCTAAATTCCAGCTTAGGGTCACTTTGGCCAAACAATATAGACACACACCTTAACTGTGCATGGAAATCCAACTCAATTTTTATATTAACCTTATTAAATTCATAATGCAATTCAGGTATACCAAGCAAATTTATTTTCGTCCTGGTCGGGAGGGATAAAAAAAAGAATGCCTGTTAACATAAAAAGTCATCAATACACACTCACACGGGGAATAAAATCCACGTGAATTTGACAAGTTTATGGGTTGGCACAGATCATAAAATTTGCTAAGCAGCCTAGTTTCACAAATGTTCTACAATATGTATGTCAGCAATGAATTGAACAATACGTATTACCACAAATTTCTTTCTTGCTTCGTATTTCGAGCAAGTGGATAGTTTATGGCAAAGAAAATTAATAATGCAAAATTGGAAGTGACAAGTTTTCAATCTCCATTCAATATATATTTGAGGCTTGCGTTTCGATATTCAAATATGGCATTAGATATCATGAAACTATTTAGCCTAGAAGCTTAAGCCCTTCACGCGAATACCTCTTTTGGGCTTGAAGCGTGGATAATGCACAGACCTACCATACTTTGTACTAATATTTAATTATTTTTATTTAGAAGTGGAAATAATAGGGATCGAACTTTACACAACTTAGTTGTAGAGACTCTGATATCATGTCATGAAACTATTTCCAAAAGCTTAAATTGTTGGGTTATGACACATTAATGGTTTTATATTTAATATAAGAGGACCAGTGAGTTACTACCAATTCCATCTTAGGAGAACCAAATAACCTTACCGAGGCAAATTAAAGGATTCGTTTTATTCTTGTTTTTCTAATTAGAAGAAGAATAAATAATCCATTCATCAAATAAAAAAGGTTACAGTTTTGTCAAGTTATGCCTCAGCTTTATCAAGTTTAGTATGCATCCTTACGTCACATTCATCTTTGTATATAAAACGAACGAGTTAAAACTAATGAGCAATTCTTCAATAAGAACTGCATTCAAATTTCAGATCAACCTTACAAGTGCAAACTTCGGCATTGTTTATCCTTTATGAAAAGGACAAGCATTTATTGTTTCTTGATGACATAGTTGTTGGCTACTGTGTATCAAATTGTGGCCTATATCACATGATGCGGAAGCAATATTGCAGTTGCAATCCGCAACATAACCACATTGAATCACAATTGTGGTGTGATACACTTTCACTTAAATTGACCATAACGAAATCACATTAGGACCCCATCAGATGGTGATGGACTGCATCAGGGCCACAATTAATAGATTGCATCAAGGCCACAAGGGACTGCAATACGTTCTTTTTCCATTTGCAGACACGCAAAAATTTTACGTTGCATCAGCCGCAATGCGTGCCTTGATTGATGGCCACATTATTCGCAATCGCAGCAACTGCAATCATGATCGCATCCGTGATGGATGTAATTGCAACTACAATTCAAAACACTAGCTGGCTAGCAATTTAGAGATGAGAATACAAATCAACCTACTATCATTGTTTAAAGGTTATTGTAGGTCAAGACAAGTTAAAGTCTATTATTATAGTTTCTTACTTATTCAATTATGGGCTTTATTTCATTGACCAATCTTACATGAAAAATGCTAGGCAACCATGAATTTATCTAGGATGATGTGGTATTATCATTAGTCTTTAAATAAATTAGTGGGTTATATCATCTTATCCAACAATCACCATGATTTCTATCAAAGATTTAATATTGTATTTTTTTTTTTCTAGATGTGTAGTTTTACTCCTCTTACATATGGTATTAGGTTGAGTCAAATCAAATCATAGTGCTTGGTGCGAACTTTAGGAAAAAAAGGGGATTATATTGTATCTTAGCTTGACACTTACAGTTTTTACTATAGTGATAAGCTATTGATCGAGAGTTACCTTAAAAACAGAATGAGAAGGGTTGATCCCTTTTACAAAATGATTAAGATTGTTAGTTCATAGGGGTGTAGAGTAATTTGAATGGTGGGCTGAGAAGTGGGAAGGTACCTCTTACTCCTTCTCTCCTTGGGTGTCATCTCTAATTAAAATCTTACTTAAATATTATTTTATCCCAAAAAAAAGGGATTTTGGTTTTTGTCTCTGAAAAATTAGTTGTATAGTTTATGTCCAAACATTTATGAAATTCAGTTCATGTTACGTATGATTTTCAATTGTCATATAGAATTAAATGACTTAACTTTCATTTGTTAGTTTAATATTTAATTTATATACGGTTTAATGACAAATATTAAAACTAAATAGTTTTAAAAAATTTTGGATTGAAACTAAAACAAAGTTTTCATAGAGAAAAAGAAAATTCACTTATTTTTTTATTAAAAAAACATACTCAAGACTTAAAGTTTCACACGTGACATCCTCACACTGCCTCCAAATTCATATTTGCAAATCCATAATTAAGTACCCTTTTACATTCCATCATGTATATAGGATCCATTTAAGTTATAATATACTTACTCAATTTAATAACTTTTTATAGACAAGAAATCACATTAATCTAACCGCTGAATTTAAAATTCTTACCAAGTAAATTATGTCTATAAAATCCTATACAATTCAAAAATAATTTGATACTCAATCATTTCAATTTTTGTTATAGATAGTTTTTTTTTTTTTATCGAGGTGAGCATTTTCCTTCTTTTTATTTAGTCGTATGTTACTTTTTTTGTTTTAGCCCCTTATTGTGAGCCCTTGTGAGTTCCCTTTTGACCGGACTTTATGTAAGAGTTGGATTGGGTTGATGTCCAGTGAGTGCACATTGGGCTCAACATGCGGTTGATCATTCGTTAAGCAGGCACGCGAGCCCATTTAAAACCCACAAAAGATTACAAGCTAAAAAAGTCTTGTTCATACCCCACAACGAAAAAAAATGAACACTGCTATAAAAATTATTTTATTTCATGCATATCTATACAATATATAATGAGGATTATATTGGTAACTACCTTTTGGTGTCATTAAATTGTACTGAAATTTCTTTTTCAAGTCCATCCAAATATTTTAATAGCTTCAAATACCATAATCAAATTCAATAACTTCTAAACTATATATAAAACTATGCAATAACTTCTAACATTATTTTTTAATATTGCTCATCTATTTAAATTTATTCAAATTAATCAATAGTTTATTGTTAAAAGAATTTTACATTAAATTTAAAAAATGTGTGATTGATACTAGTGTTAAATAATTGTTGTTTAGTTGTAAAATTTCAAAAAAGGACATATATATATATATATATAGTGGGATTTTAGACTCAAATTTATTGTTAGATAAGTTTCTTAAATCTTATGAGTATTTTATATGAGTCTCATCTTTTTGGTGAATGTGGCTATCTTTTTTGGAGAATGTGTGAGTATTATCTGAAGATATATTCCAAATTAAAGAATAGTCAGAGAAAAATAATATTTTTGAAATATTTTAATTAATACCAGAAAATAAGAGAATAAAGTCTCCCTGATATTTTTTAATATTAACAAATCCTTAACAACAAAGTAAATATCAGATGAACTACCTTTTAAAAAAGATTCAACCAACTCAAAATACAGATTTAATCCTTGCCTCCTTTGTCTCTTGCACTTCTAAAACACAAGAACACAGTAAATCTCTCCAGATTCTGTACAATATAAATACATCCATAATAAATAATAAATAAAAAAAGCTAGACCCTGTAAAGATTTTTTTAAAATTATTATTCTTCTTATTAAAACACAATGGATATATCTGGGATATTTCACATGTTCAGATATTCCTTTCCATTCCCCCACCAGAATCAAAGATATTTTCACAAAAACACCAAGGAAATCTTCCACTCTCTTGAGAAACACTTGACCCCTACTCCTGCTCACTGATTCAGTTAAGGTAGGAACAGGATTCATTACCCTTTTCTGAGACATCCTTGATTAGTAGTCCTTTTTTTTTGTGAACTCCAATAATGTTGCATTCTCACTTCCACCATCAACACCTTCTCTTCTCAACCCTCCCAGTTCCTATGTCCCTAACACACCACCACCATCACTACCCTCTTCTCCATATTCTCCACAAACCCACAAAAACTCTTCACATAGTCTCAGCCATTCCTCCGGCACCATGGATAACACAACTCTCCCAACTCAACACTGCCACCATTGAGCTACCTTTCCCCGCTCCTTTCATATTAACCGCCACAAATGACCCTTCTAGTGCAGTACAAGTAGCTTCTAGTGTTCTTCTCACTGGAGCCACTGCTGCATTCTTCTTTCGCTCTGTACTCAGCAGGGTCAAACGGGTCAAACAATTGGTAAACTCTGTTTCTCTTCCAATTTAGTGTTGCTTGTGTATGTTACAAATGTTATTAGTGTCGTAATAATTCATTATTGTATGTTTCTAATGTTAGTGTGACAGTTCATATGCTATTCTTAGATTTTTATGGCCCTATGGTAAGAGCATAGTGTCCGGTTTTTTTAGTGATTTTTTTTACACTG
This sequence comes from Dalbergia cultrata, assembly GCA_031216105.1. NCBI lineage: Eukaryota > Viridiplantae > Streptophyta > Magnoliopsida > Fabales > Fabaceae > Dalbergia > Dalbergia cultrata. The sequence goes on along the minus strand of CM062351.1, from coordinate 11,354,691 downwards.
ATTAATGAGAAAAAAAAGATGTCAGAGGATTTAATTTTGAATGTAGTAAAACGAAGTAATAGAGATAAATTACGATAATTAACAATGTTGTAAATCTATATTCATCTTCTTCTTTTTTTCAAATTCTTTACATAATTTAGTCCTCCATCAGTATTAAGTGTCATCAATTTGCTGCTTCAAATGTGCCAAATTTTTATCAAATTAGGAGTTCGTCACTTTAACTTCTCTCAATCTAATAAAAGAAAGACTAATTTAATGATTTTTTTTTTCATAATTGAAAAACTAAATTAACGATAAGTTATTCTCAAGGAATAGAGTAATGGGATGTCTCAAACACGAGACACGCAGTTAAAGGCTTCGGGGCACCTACCACCTTGACCAATCCCTCCTTACTTCAATTAGATTAGTTGAATGGCTATGCAATTAGTAACTATTAATTGTTTTCCTTAAGCAAGACATTAGGCTGATATTTTCCATCACTCAGTAAATTCTAGTTTATGAACTATATATCATTTGTCTCCTTTCTACCATTTTTCAACAATGTGTTATCATGCTTCAGTCTTTATCATTGAATGAAATGCATTGGTGGTTTTAGAAATTTAGATCTTCTGGAGTGAGGAAGTCATTGGATGGCTTGAAAGCTATGCAGTCAAATTCCATTAAAGCCAAGGCTAAACCTACACCTGATCAGGCATTGTTGGGGGCAATCATAGCAGGTGTTATGGCTATTATTCTCTATAATGTTACCACAAGCATAGAAGGAGCTCTTAGTCGCCAAACAATTTCAGATAATTTCTCGGTTTGTAACATTTTTTTTTTCCCTTTATGTTTTGTTTTTCATTGTTCAGTGAAAGCATCTACATCCAAACTAGCGGAAACAAAATAAAACAATAGTTAGAAATAAAAAAAGCTAATTCTTTTCTGCCTTATATTGACATATCTGTTCAGACAATGTTGAACATAGGATAAAAAACATCAATGCAATGGACCTATATAGTTAAAATAAAAATATAGGATTAAACTGATCGATGAAAATCTTTCGTCCCATTTTTACCATCTAATCAAAATATCTTTTAAATCATCTGATGGCAAAAATCTGTCCTTTTCAGGTACGCCAGGTTACAATCACCATAAGGTAGATGTACAATATCACCAATCCCTCATAGGCCTCATAGTTAATTTTATAAAGTAGCTAACAATCATGTGATATCTTGTGACAGGACAATGATAAATGGCTTGTTCTACCTTGCTACATTTATTTATGGCTTCAATTCCCTTGGTTTGTTGCTTTATTCTGGCCAGCTCGCCATCGACAGTTTTATGGAAGGGTCAACTGGGAAGGAAAATGAAAGCAAGACCAGTGAATCAAACTCTTCGATTGAGAGTCTCACAAGTAGCAATGATAAGAAGAGCACCATGAAGGAAGACCAGAGCCCAAACAAGCCACACTAATGGAAGTGATCCATGTTCGTTTTGGTCTTTCTCCTTTTGAGAGTATGTTGGTGGCAAGTAATTTTTCATGAATTCACTAGTCTTCATGAAGCATGTAAAGGTTAGTTTAGCTTATAGGAGGAAATTGGAAACTTGAGGTGCATAAACTCAGTCCATTGAATATACCTTTTGGAAAAAGATATATACACATATACATGCATATATGGTTCAAGAACAATAATAATTTCTTTGACAAGACAATTATGGCTCACATTTATTCTGTTAATTTTAATTCAATTATGAACTTCAGCCCTGTTGACCCCTGTGCCCTGTGCCTATGCCTAGAACCTTCTGTTGATGGCCACTGCTCTAGTTTGGCCAAAGACCATTGTTGAACTTACAGAACCAACTTTGCTAGCACTGATTAGAACTCTACTAACACGCTTTCAACATTTCCTTCTCATAATTTGTCTGATGGTCAAATACTGGTCAAGTCAATTCTGATTTAGGTGATGTAAATGGAAAACAAAAGGGTTAAACCTTTTTTTCCCATAAAAGAAAATTTTTCAAAAAAAAAATGAAAGACGGGTATTTTCATTGCAGATTACTGATTCCATTCATTCTCTCAAAATAGGATTAAATAGCTGGAGGCCTGGAGCTCATACCATTTACAAATGCTACATTGTTTTTTTTTGTTAAACCAAGATTAGCAGTGATTGAGAGTACAGTTCACCATTATAAAATCTATGGAAATGTATTCATCATGTAAAAATTTCATATGTCATCTTAATTTTTATCATAGATTAGATACTCTATTTTCATGGGGGAGGATCTATTCCCCTACATGGTAATTATGGGGGAACCACTCTCCAAATCAAACATGACACACTGCTTGAGTTGACTTCATCTTCTTAGTCAATGATGTTGCCACGTGCACATTATTGCAAGCTTTGATTTTCCTCTTACCCTTGTGGGCATCGCATATATGTTCTGTCAGATGATGCTGTAGGAGGGAAATAGAGAATTAGAGATTCATTAGGCACAGAATCAGAATGAATTAAAAGAGCCAGTGAAGAAGAATACCATATGTTACATGATTTTAAACTGCGGTTCGCAACTACGTTGTAGTGGAAATTGCGGCTGTATTAACAACATTTTCTCACAAATTTATGCATCGCAATGCAAATGCAACTGCAATTTAAAACCTTGATGATATATTACTCACCATCTCATTTTTTAGCGGGTTGCCATTCACAGTAACCCAAGGCACATACTCATGAGGTGGAATTAGTGCACCAGTTTCTCTACCATAGCCCCTAATTAACTGCATGGTTAAGTTTTTTGCACCGAATTAGTGAGAGAGCAACTTTAACTTGATTAGTGTGAAACATGCAATAACTATGTGGAAACTCACCTCATCTCCATGTCCTGATTCATAACAAGAAGCAATGTATGCTACGTCTAATCTAAGTTTTTCACAACATCTCAATATTGATGTTTTGTTGTCTTTCCCCTGCAGCAAAGCAGCCTCAACACATTGGATGAATGAGAAACTCGTTTCCTGCCTCAGATTAAAAATCATCAAAAACATCAGTGGTTTAATCACATAGATATAAGAACTTAGCATTTAAATACATAATCCCAAAGAGATTAAGTATAAAGTGTTTTATATTTTACATCTATCATGAAGAATTAAATATTTTATTGTCATGACTTCTTTTTTTTGGTCATCTTGTCATGACTATATGTCATCAGATGTATATTTTACAACGATACTATACTAAAAGTAAATTCAACCTTAAATGTGAATATGAATGTAATTGTAATGCATTGTCATTTTTAAACACTTGATATGTAATTTAAAATATTTAATTTTTACAGTAATTATTTAAAGCTTAGTAATATAATAGCATGTGATTATTTGTCAAGTTTAAAAAAAAAGTTTAACTATGATTTTGGTCCTATGAATGTGGATAATTTTGGTTTTGATCCCTCCATTTTTTGTTTTAGCTCTTGGTCCCTCCTTTTCCGAATATTATATTTTTGGTCGTTATATTCTATATTTAGGTCTTTAAAAATAGTTTAGAATATGCATTTAATCTTTAAAAATATTGAAAATTTTGTTCTTATCCTTATAGATATTTTAAAAATTTTCTTTTGATCCTTATCAATATCATTACTTAACAATATAAACTAATGGTAAGGACCAAAAATATAATATTAGCAAACAAGAAAAATGAGTATTTTTAACTTTTTTTGACATTTAATTCTTTTAGGTATTTTCAACGTGTGAAAATTATCGATAAAAATTTATAAGTATTTTTAAATATCACTTCATGTCAAAATTGTTTTTCTTGACAATACTGTTTAGGACACTTTGAATATCAAGATTCATTGAAAATACTAATTTTGCTTGTAATGCAGAAAAATAAGGGACTAACAAATAAAAATTAGAGGGACTAAAACCAAAACCACCTATATTTGTAGGGACAATAAATATATTTAAGCAAATATATATATATATATATAGAAGGTGTGTTTGGCTATGATGTAAAAATAGGAGAAAATTTTATATGAATAAATGTCATATGTAATTTTACATGTAGTAGAACTCACCCATAGTATTTTTACCCTTCTTTCTACTTCCATATCAAAACACACCCATTTATCAAAATCTCATAAATAATACTCAATTAGACTTGAAAATGCCTTACCAACGGCCACCCATCAAGGACACATGCTTCTATTGTATTATAGAGGCATTCCTCAGGACCGTGCTGTATATCTTGAAACCAAAAATAGACTGAAAAAAAATTAGTTAGATGTTATTATAACAATGTGAAGCACGGGTTGATAAAAGAAAAAAGATGGCAAGGAAATAGGACCTGGCATTCCACGGTCCCATTTTTTGATATATGAGCATTGCCGTAGGGAACCAAATGGAGATTAACAATGGACATGAGCTCTGGATCTTTGAAGAGATCTCCAAGATCTTTCACAATGTAACTCTCACAACTTGGACAAAGAGTTTCATAATACAAAGAAACATTGACCTTATTAGGATCTTCTATCGCCATCTCACGAGAAGAATGAGATGGATTGATAATCATCATCAAAAGCATAGGAACGAGAAAGAAGAAGTGAAACAAACTTGGTGAGGCCAGATTGCTATTAGCTTAGTCAATTATACGTTGATTAATTTGGGGTGTGGTTTTTCTCTTGCAGCTATTGGATCTATATATAGCACTCTGGCAATAACTTTAACATTTTGGCTTCGATGATTATTGAATGCATCACTAGTTTTGACAATGCATTTTGCGTATGAACAATAACAATAGTAACAATTTTATCAAACAATATTGGAGAGATTTTTTTTTAAAATTTTGGTGCTTCTTATTTTATTTATTTGCAGGGAGGCTTTTGTATTTTAAAAGATATCAAAATCCCTTCGCATTGGACGAGCTATAATCACATAGTAGAAAATGAAGAAGAAATTAAATTTTAACAACTTCATAATTTATAATAAAAAAATATTGAAGAGTCATAATTTTTTTTTTTTTGTCAAACTTTGGTCAGAATAATTGAAAATATTAATTTTGAATAAATGGGTAATCTCCGTGGCTTTATTTCATCTAATAACCTTTCATAATCTTTGTTGAAGATTTTAATAGCCAGTATTTTTTTATCGGATTACTGTAATACTTCTCTTTATAATAACAACATATCTTATCATAATCTTATGGCATAAAAGATTCGCTGAAGTTTCATATACGTAGATTACCAATGTAACTAACGTAATCCTCCTTTCTAATTTTATATTTAAATTGAGTTAACCTTCATTTTGGTACTTGCAATTATATACGTGAGTCTCATTTAGCTAGGTCTCTAGAGTTTAAAATCTAATTAATTAGTCCGATCCTTAATTTTATAATCGTGAATCACAATAGTCCATAATGGTTAAATATTAATTAAGAAATTAATGAACTTTGGTCTCTTCTTCTATTTTATATTTTAATTATTTTTATTTTCTGTTTTCATTTCTCATTTTTCAATTTTTTTATAAAATTCTGAAAATAAACACAAAATATGAAAATAGAAATCAAATAGGCCCTAATATTTTGAGGAATTATTTTGATTTAATAGTATATGTTTAAAGGACTAATAATGTTTAAAGGACTAATATATGTTTTCAAGAATAAACATGATTTACAATTATAATGTTAGAGACTAATTAGTTAGATTTTAAATTTAAGCAATAAAAAATGTATCACATGTATAATTTTAAATATCAAAATGAGCATTAATTCCATTTAAATTCGTGGTACAATTAAAGAGTTACTAAGCTAATTTATTTCGTCCCGAAAACATGCTTAACATTAAAAACAATCACTGTATGACTCACATATGAGTACGAATCCATGTGAACTTACTCAGCAATTATATGGCTCTGCCGATTATATAATTTCGAAGCTAGCTCCACAAATGTTCAACCAATACGTGAAAAGAATTGTGATCAATGAATAAGAGGTTAGGTGTATGTACCGCACATTTCTGTCTTGATTTATATTTCCATCAAGTCCCACCTAATAAAAATGGAATGTATCTAGGCAAGAAAGCTAATAGTGTAAATGATGACAAGTTAATTGGTAACTCCATCCAATATGAAGCTTGAGTTTTTTTTTTTTTTTTTTGGTCAGAAGATTTGGGGAGAAATTTTTGGGTGCTCATAGAGTAAGAATATATTTGCTTTGATTTATTTAATAAATAACACATTAGTCATTGCATTAAATATATAAAAAAAATAGAAGATAATAATAACTTATAAAATTGATGTGTCATTTACTAAATATTTCAGAATAAATATATTCTTTTACTGTTGGCAACTAAGTATTTCTCAAGGTTTGTGCTGTTATTCATGTAAAAAGTTAAAATGTCAATGTCCACGCGTCTTCATTCTTCGAGTCCAATGCCTACTATACTAACATATTATATATATAAAAGCCATGTAGTAATATTTTTCTTCTTGGTCAACCAAATTTCATTGGTTGAAAAATCAAAGGCGATAACCCTTTTACATAGAGAAAATATACCTGAAACATAAGCTAAGCCTATAATTGCAACAAATGAATACTACACCGCATTCTAGATAGCAATACAACAGAACATAGATGGTGTTGTATGTCACACTACTAATGTACATGGGGTAAGGGCGAGCTCGTTAAATCTTTTGATCTTGGTTGGTTCTGAAGCACTATCAACCAAAATTAGAAGAAAGGGCATAAAAATCACAAGGTGCCAACACAAACAACAAACCGCCAACAAAGTATAAGAGATACATAACTGGTTCATAGCCATGAAGAATTGAACACGTCGCCACCCAAATAACTGATGAATAAGGAGGCATTCAATTGCCGTACGTCGTCGTGGTTCACATCAGAGCATTGACAACCTTATAGTACATTGGTATATCAAAGTTAGATGCCTGGTCGCAAAATTATGCGGTCACCACCAAAATGGAAGAAACAAAAAACACCCGACTACACATCCATAAGCGAAGGCAGAACCATCACGTGACACTACCACAATCTTTGATCGAGCTAACATTCGTAATAACCACTGCTAGAATTACAGTCTTTAAGGGTCTAGACACTACTACCATCAATAACAAAACAAAAGAAAAAGACTAATTACAAAGCAGGGGTTGGAAACCACCATGGATGAGCTAACCCACCTTACCGGCGGGCCAGCTCCCCCTTCTAATAAACTAAAGAGAGGGGAAGAGAGAGGGGGCCGCAATTGGTTAAGGAGGTTTATGTGCGGGGGTTGGGGGCTAGGGAGGGGCGAGATGGGAGGGCACGACGCTATGATTCAAAGGATTCTCTGCCAACCATCCACTCCATCTATAAAATATTCTTTTTCTTACATGACAAAGAATAAAATTATTAATTGAAAAGTCTAACGACACTTACAAATCGAAATATATATATTAGATTCAGATTAAATAAGGAATAAATGCATTCCACACTTTGAACTAACCAACGAATTATGACTCTGCTCCTTGTCCGAAGATTATTAATATTTAAGCATCTTTAAATTGGAGACCAACATGAAAAGTGTTGCGACTAGAGCTCTTTTCAACACACACACACACTCATATATTTATATATAGACTACCTTTGTATTCGTCAAAATAAAAATGTCTCCAAAGAGAAATTAAAACATCCAAAAAAGGAGAAAACAAAACATCCACAAAGGAGACAACAGAACTCCTATGAAAGGGACAATGAAAGCACCACAAATAGATAACAAAACAAAACACAAAGCCCTAAACAACATAAAGGAAGGACAATGGCGGGGTTGCTACAAAAAAAATAAAGATGATAATCCCCCCAACAGTACTTACACAATAGAAGATCGAAGAAAGAAGAGTGAAAAAAAAACAAGGATTAGGGTTGACACACCTATAACATTCTTTTTTGGGTCATTGATAGTAATTTCATTACTAAGGAACATGTCAAGCCCAACTTTACAACAAGGAGAATATAAACACCCATGAGCTTATAGCCCAAAAGTCGGATCAGACAAATAACTAGAAATTTAAGATTGTTAACCTATACATACATCCTTAACCAAAGAAATCTAAAAGTAGTCATCAGTCCAACAACTCATTAATCTCTCTAAAATTTGTGTCCAGAGCCATCTTATTTGTGTGGTGGGCAATCTCATTAGATTCCATAAAAGATCACAATAAGTTTTCTTTAAGAATCTAGTCAAAAGAGTAAAGTTTACACATATAGAGGTCTCTATTGGAACTCTAGTTCTTTCCTTTGAGTGTCTTTCTCTCTTTTCTTGGATTAAAGCAAATAAAGTCCAAGCTTATTGTTCCACGTAAACTTCTAACTAAACTAAACTAAACAACCAAACAAGCGTGGTAAAACAAAGTAAATTAATTGTCTTAATACACCACTACAAATGTAAATTGTTGATTTATCACCTGTCATGATACAGTATTTCAAAGCCGTTAAAAAGTGCAAACAATCATGATAAACTCATTATAAAAGAAGTCAAAACAAACCTACTGCAGTGAGGATTTGAGACAAAAAAAAACACACACACACGCACACAAAAAAAAAAAGAGAAGAAAAGGGGTTGGGGGTCATATGCTCATTCTGTGACATCTTCTTCGTCCAGCAGCTAAACATGTTTTTGGAAGTTTTTTTGTCAAGATTTTTGGATTATGTTGGTTCGTCTATGTCACATGATGAGGCCCAAATCATGCAAAATGCTCAGTTGCTGCATGCCCAGACTTCCTTTGGGCTAGTGCAATAAAAGTGAGTAATGAGTTGCGATTCCTAAGTCAACTTGGCTCAGCTTCCCAAAATGGTGGGTTAAATTGTCAAGTGCGACTTGCGGGAAAGCCCATTGTGAGAACTCTATTCTAATTTCTAAGTCGAAGTCCTTTTTTGATCGAAAAGCATAAGACTTTAAGACTAACACCATATGCCAGCAAACGCTTTCTACTTACATTCTATTCATATATATAACAAAAATATCATGCCCAAAATTATGCAAAATCCGAAATGCCAAATCCCAAAAACAAAGACTTGTTGGATCAGGTTGATTGGTCTATGCCCGATCTTCCATTCCAAATAATGCAAAAATGCAAATACAACATGTCCACACTTCCTTCCAAATTTTTGGCGTATTTATTCCAAATGTCATAAAAGGGCATACCCAGGAATTGAGATCGATTAGATCCAACCCAAAAGAAAAAAAAAAAATCCATAGATAAGATGAAATAATTCATAGATTCTTTTAAACTAAGAAAGAAGTTTTTGTATAATTTATTACTCAACACATCATTTGTAGATTATCATTATCCACCACTTTTTCTATATTTTTAATGGAAAATTGCACTTTATCACTCTAAACTATAACTCAGAGCAATTTATCCTCAAAATTTTAAAAACATGCAAATCTATCCCTTAACTTGTCATTTCTTAACCGTACAAATCGACTATTTTATTAACTTTTGTCTTTCATTAACAAAAATAGCATGCATTTAAGAAAGTTTAGGATATCGAGATACACATTATTTATTAGTTTAGGATATTAGGTGCAGGTTGCACCTGACCTAAAATTTGATGAGTTATAATGCACCAATTTTCTATTAACAATAAGCAAAAATTTAATAGAAGAGCTAAAGTACACAATGCATATAGTTTTAGGTTCTTGCTCTAAAACCATATAAAGAATCTCTCTCAAGTATTGCTCATCGGTTGGATGATATAGGAATAATAGATGTATAACATTGATAATAAAATTGCATATAACATTGTTGTTATACTATGAAGCACGGACATATCATTTGGATGTCGTGTTTATGTGTTGGATATATGTTTATATCGAATCTTGTATGACATACCAATGACATATATTTAATTTAAAATTTACTTTTTTCTAACTCTAACATAGAAAAACATATTATAAAAAATGTTATAAAAAAGAAATAATTCATAACATTTTGAGTTTGTAAGAAAATAAAGTATAAATGAAACTTATATAAATAATATTTTGAATAATATATAATTTTATTTAAATTTTTAGTTATATATACTGTGTTTGTGTCCTGTAACTTTTTAACTTTATTATGTCACTCGTGTTCGTGTCGTGTCTTATGTTTGTATAAGTGTCTATGCTTCGTAGTTGTATATCATGTACCCTTGTACTTATTTTATCAAGTAACAACATTTGTAAAGATGTTTAGTGTTGGTAAGAAAAGTTTTTGCGTGATAAGTCTCATCTAAGCATACAAATTAAATTAATATTTAACATATGTTATGTAAACCATGCATGCAAAAGGGCACATAATTGACGTGGTTATCACTAATGGTACAAAATATTGTGACAATGGGGACAAAAATTATATATTAATATAAAAAAAAATAGATTTCACTATATCTTATTAGGATGTAAAAGTAGTGGAATAAATGGTTCATTAATTGCTTTAACAAGTTACATCAGTAAGGAATTTATAGCTTTATTCAAAGGAATAAAAGACATTTACAGCTAATGTTAAAATATTTTGTTATTTTATCTCATTTAAAATTAATATGATATCAAACTTAATAAAATTATGGGGTCAAAAATCTATATAACTATATATTTATTAAAAAAAAATCAAAATGGTTGTGGGTGCGTAAGCCCCCACCTCCTATAAGGTGTGTCCATCCCTAGTGGTTATGCTTAGAAGTAGAGCTATTAAAGTGGGCCAATCAGACTCACGCGGGTTGGCCCACCGTGTATTGTGATCTGAAATGTCGAATTAAGTTAGGCCACTTTATTAGTGAGTTAGGAAAATGTCAACCCAACTCAACTCACCCGAGATGATGGCTTATGCTGATTAGCTCATCAAATAATTAAAAAATAAAATAAATTTAGTTCAGAAACTTACTTGAAAAAAAGGAATAGGGCTGGGGTGAGTCACTTAAGTGAGAGAGTGGATCTCAAGGTGTTGTTTTCTTTGAGGTAATGACCGTGATAGAACATGTGGGTATATGCATCTTGGCCCTATATGAGAAAGAGAAGTTGAGAAAAATTGAATGGACCATACTGATCCACTTAACTCACAAGTTATATGTATTGGAGCCCACTTGACCTATATATTAAGTGGGCTGAGTTAAATTGACTCACTTTTAAGTGAGTCAATATTTTACCAACATAATCCACCAAAATGGTGGGTCGAGCTAGGTTAGCTTGCATGTTATAGCTCACTTTGACAACTCTATTTATTAGTACAACCTATGTTAATGATCAAAGATAACAATTAAATATTGTAGCATGAAAATATAATAAAAAATATAAAAGTGGTTATATTTCGCTCAAAACTGTAACAAAAAATGCATCCAAAATATATTATAATATTTTTTTTACTAATATATACACTCAACAGACATAAAAAAAAAAAAAAGGATTAAGAAAAAAAAAACTCTAATAAGCAAAGGCTAAGCACAATGAACTTGGGAGTGACTCTTCAAGGTCCGTAACATGCACTATGTGCGGAGCTTAGGCTCTATGCGCAGATTCTGATGCATCCAAAAAGGCTCTATGTATATAAACCTATGGAAGCGGGATATTTACAGAAAACATTTAATGCTTTCATTATTTTGGGCCCAGCAAAGCTTGAAAAACAAATCCCACATGAGCACAGAAATTTGATATGCAGGCAGTGCAGCAATAATGGACTTCAAGCTTTCACATTTTTAATTGCTTGAAAAGTCAAGCCACCCATGATATGATTCACATCAACATTTGGCACAACGGTGCACATGATGAATATTGGTTTGCATACTCAAATTAGAAGGAGGTTTCAACCCTAGGAATATATTTGATTCAGGATAAAAATAAAATATAAATTTTTATGTATAAATTTTATGTGTAAAATTATATATGAATTTCTTTTATGAAAAATTTATTTATAAAAAATTTATTTTTATTTTTACTCCCCAACCATACATACTATAAAACTTTTCACTAATTAATTTCCTATGTACCTTAGCAATCCATTTTTTGTACATTGTTTTCAGTATAAGAATCCTTTTAACCAGCCCACTAAGGAATTTTTTTTCTGAAAAAGCGAATTTCTATTTTTTTTTTTCAGTGGATTTTATGTGTCGTTTAATGCAAAACTTGTCTTTTTTCAAAAAAAATAAATAATTAGCCAGAGCTCTCATACAAAAATCCTTTTTATAATATAATATCATTGCCTAGTTAATCCTATATATATAATTTATGTGAACCTTCTTTAAACAAAAAGATGTATGTTAACTTTGCAAGATGATTGTCTAGTCTTTAAGCATTACGGCATGAAATTAACTAACTATGTGGCATATCTAATTTTGTGACTTCCCCAAGTTGAGAAGAGATTAAGGGACCAAATAGGCCGATAGGAGAGTTTAGAGAGAATGTATTAGAAATAAAAATATATTAAGCAAATTAAGGTTAATAATGGAAACTGCAAACAATTTGGAAATACAAATTGTTTGCATTCTAGTATGAATATTATAGATATAGGTGCCTTTGTGATCAAGTTGATCACTGCAGCAAATGTAAGATATTCTGCTAAGTCAATGTGTCCTCCTGAGAGCTTGAAGTGATCATGCTGTCATGTTTAATAACCATTTTGCTAGACTAACATAGATGGCATTATTGAATTGAATATATAGTTGAATTCATTTCCCACTTGCATTCATTTTCTAACGAAGGTTGCAGGCTGCTGGAGCAGCCACCCCTCTATAAGCCTTGCAAACATAGTATGTGAAATTTGCATAGTCCTGAATTAACACACAGTAGTCTTGATGAGTATCTTGTCAAATGTCAATAATCTAGAAATCATATGACAATTAATGACATGGTGTGTTATGTGAAGAAATTCTTACATACTTCTGGAATATCTAGTAAATATACACTTCTTACTCAATAATAGAGTGACATTGTAGTTAAGAGTCAATTTAACTTCTATTTTAATTGAAGTGTCACTTTATTATTGGATAAGAAGCGTATGTATCTATGTAAGAATTTCTCTTTTGATATGTATGTTTGTGAATGAGAAAGACAGACAAGGGAGGGAGAGAAAGACAAACTTTTCCAATTGGCTGGTTGTTCACCACCACCCATGGCACAAATGAAGGGGGTGGATAAAGTTTTGCAATTTCATTAATGTATTTCATTCCAAGCTGCATAGAAATTCCACTTCAATGTTAAAAAATTTAAACAGGCTGGACAAGGTGCCAAAAAAACAAACTGAAGACTAGCAAGCTGTAAGTTGAATATAGCATCATCTATCAGCTATTTGGTACCAAAAGGAAAATAGAGAGGAGGACAGAAAATACAAGAGTCAACGAACAATTAGAGAAAAAAAAAAGGGAAACAACATAGTTCTTTTGCATCTTTTATTTACTTTTTCTTTTTGGTTTAAAATTTTGTCGTGCTATACATTGAGCATTATTCTTTTGCATAAGACTATAGCCATAATTAATCAGATGCTACTATAATTAGGGCCTGTTTGTTAAAGTTATTTTTTGAAAATAAAACCATTTTTAATTAAAGGTAATGTATAAAAATATTAAAATAATTAAAGTTATTATGCATACTCATAATAAGTGGGGTAACTCATAATTAAGTGACTATATCTTGAACATAGTTGGTGGGATCCACTTTTATCTTGAATATATCTAAATTTAACTTGTTAGAATTATATCAATGCAAGAATCTCAAAATATTTTTCCATTTTCACTGCTATACTATTTTAGTTTGCTCTAAAATCAATAGAAATGTAAAAATAACCTGTGTTCCATTTCCTCTGCTGCAATGCAGAATAGGTGCAGCAGGCAAATCCAATTGGTCAAAACAATCCTTCCACTTGTCGCTCCTTCCCTCAATTGCCAGAAACTCAAAGCAGTAAATCAAAGCATAATATCTGTTCTGCATCATAATTTGATTGTAGATATCTGAATCAGCAAGCTTTCATGTTATTGTTTACCACCTTTTAGAGGTCATGCTTCTATGTTTCTTAAGCAAGAACTAGGGATGGCACTTAATTTTACTTACCACATCAGGCCATATATTAAGTGCACATGCTTCCAAAGCATTTAGCATGCATTCATTTCGTCCATTCTGCCAATATGGAAACATGATCATTGTATACTTCTTAATGTTCTTGTGCAAATACAAGGATAAAATGGATACCAATGGAAGCTTAGGAAATTATTAAAAAAGAATTGAAACAATGATTGAAGAAATCATGGAAGATTGTATAACTATTCTCCGCTGTCACGTTATATGCATGAATTCCACTAATCATAAGGTGGGGTGGTCTTCATATGGTCATGAAATTTGCTACGTATGAAAATGGGGTTTGAGTGTTTGGCTACAAAAACAATGTCCAGATTATTTGGTACAAAGCAATTAGAAGTATCAGTTAAAGTTAACCCCTTTTCCGGGCTTGAAGTGAAAAGGAATATCATATGAAAAGACACAAATTAAAAAGCAAATGGACAGTTCACAAAACAATCATCCATACCAACTGAATAGTAAATACAACCATAGACTTCTAGTCCTAGCATTTGGCAGGAATACTTTACTGGATCCTTCCATTAATCTACATTTCTGTTATCACCAAAACTTGAAAGCAATTCTGAATCAACAGAAACTAGTAAGCTAATGTTCCTTCAGTTTCCTCTCAGACCCTTGAGAACCACTCTAGAGGAACCACATTGGCAAATCAGAGACAACTTTTCCAGTGAAACAAAATAATTCAACCATGTTGACTGATGATTTTTTTTTTTTTCATTATTTGCAAAATTGTAACTTCCTCTAGCATAGCAAAGGTAATAGAGATAAAACAAAACCTGGCAGGATATGGAATTGTTGGTCACAATGACATGAGAATTGGCCCAAGGGACTAGCTGGAGATTCACAATGTTGATGAGATCACTGTTGAAGAGATCACACAGATTCTTGATGATGAAAGCAGCACAAGATTGGCATAGGCTTTCATAGTACACTGATAAATTAACTTTCTCATATGCAAACAGTGTAATCTGATCAGCAACATCAGTGTGGGAAGAATCAGATGCACCCTCTGATTCATAGATGAAAAAGATAAGGACTAATGCCATTACTATGGTGATTGCTAGTTTTGGAGAAACCATCTTTTTTTCCAGCATCATGCAAGAGTTGAAAGACTTCTTGTACAGTGTCTCTTGGTGTAAAGGGTGTTAAGTGTGAACTTTTAATCAATATTTGTTTGGAACTTGAGTCTTATATACAAGTAACCCCTTTTGAGCCTAACAGAAGGAAAAGAAAAGGAGAAAATATCAGAGAAAGGGGGTAGTGTGTTACTTGTGTTGCCTACTGTATAGGGTTTCTTTTTGTATCTTAGAGAATAACCTCAATCTAACAGTTTCATTCTTTTTTTTTTCAATCTTTTGATATTCTCTGCCCTCTTTCCTTCACCCTACAAGAAAAATTAGACTCATATAAAATGAGTCATGTATTACCAAAAAAAAAAAAAAAAAGAGTCATATAAAATGACAACATCACCCATGTTTCTTTTTAAACTAGCTTCTTCAAAACAACCCATGAGTTTTACACATGGCAAAATTTGATGGGGGCTAACAAGACTCTAGATAGAAGATTTTTATCCTATAATTTTTCCTGTTGGTTGAAACTTGAAACCACTGGTATACTAAAGCAAATTTGCTTGAGTCGAGTAAAATTACTAGGTTGATAAAACTCTCTCTCTTGAGTTTTAACACAGCCAAACACTCAGGGTCATCAACTTAAGCTCTCTGATTAAGCTAGAATAGTCCCTGCGAGTTGATGTATTGTATCCTATGGCTAAATCAATTTGCCAAGTTTTATTAGTTTGGAGAATATAGCTCATGGCCTCTTCTTTTCTGTAATTTGTTTTCTAGTAAAAATTAGGAGGCATGTAGCCCATAAATATAATAAGACAATACTAGGGAATAGGGATGGAAGCTATAACATCACCGGCTATTATCCCTTATCTGTTATACACTCTTGTATAGCCTCTTCTTTGTGTTGCTGCATTAACCTTGCCTCTATAGCTCCACACAAAAGGAAGTTTTAAGCAACTTGGTATCACGGGCATTATTCCTATCAGTTTATCATTTTTTTATATCTTCCTTCTCTCTTTCTCTCTGCCTCTTCTTTTGAATTTGTGCACATTCCTTTTGTCCTTGACTACTTTCTAGTTTCTTTTTATTATTTTGTCTCTTGTTTTCACAGCCTGTTAAAAGTATGCTAGATTATATGCTTTGGATTTCATCTCTTTTCCCAACTCTTCCTATCTTGTTGGTGATAGTGAAAGTTATGGCAATGGTTGGACGATGTGATTATCTTATATTTTCTACCTGTACATGTTTATTTAGAGAGCATGTATGCATATAGGCCAATGAGACTTGAATGGGCCTTTTGCCTATCTATTGAGAGAAGGCCTTTTTGTTTTTACACGCTAACGAGATTTGAATAGGCCTCTCTTTCCATATCAAATTCTTAGACTAGCCAACTCCTAATATTCTTATTCTGTTTCTGCTCCAACAATTATGATTTGAAAAGGCTATCTCCTTTTATATAGAGATAGAGGAGCTAAAATGAGTTTACGTAGACAAATCAACAAAATTTTGAGAATGTTAATTTTGATCCTTGAAATTGGTTGTACGCTTTATTTTACTCTTTAAAATTAAGAAATTAGTAACTTTAGTTTTAGAAGTTGGCAAAAAATAATTCAAGTTGGTTTTTAAGGTGTTATTCGAGATGACTAACTTAAATCACTAAAAGAATTAACCTAAATCATATTTTATAATTTTAAAAATTAAATTTTAATTTCTTAATTTTAAGGACTAAAGTAAAATAAATTAAAAACTTGAGTCAATTCGAATATTCAGTCTCTACTGTCACAATTTATAGTTTCACATTGCTAGACAACTCATGTGCGCATATGAACCAGTACATTAGCCAGCAAATTGAGCCTTCCAAGCAAAGTGTACGATCTTGTCCAA
The DNA here is from genome assembly GCA_031216105.1 of Dalbergia cultrata. Lineage (NCBI taxonomy): Eukaryota > Viridiplantae > Streptophyta > Magnoliopsida > Fabales > Fabaceae > Dalbergia > Dalbergia cultrata. Next base: position 11,337,676 of record CM062351.1, on the reverse strand, counting down.
TCACATTAATCAAGCCAAAAATATGATCCAGCTTCACTTTCATGGGGGATTTTACTCCTTGGTTTTGTGAGTGGTGACTAATGATAAGGTCATATTTCTTACTTCATTTACATAACAAACTGGTGGAAAAGAATTGCTACTCTCATTCAAATCATAAATTCTAGTTGAAACAGATCTACAAGCATCTGGTTTTGAATTGCCCTTGTACGCCCTGCAAATATAGTTCACAAAATTTTGGTAGTCCTGCAACCACAAGAAAAAGGCACAAGAGGTTAAGGGACTGAAGTAATGCCAAAACTCACTTGGGCTATATAGAATCTTTATGGATCATTCAAATCACAAACCTCTTGGAGTGCTTGGTTATTGACAACCACCCATGGAACAAATCTATGGGAAGGATTAAGTTGAGCGGTTTCCTTAGCATACTTTTGTTCAATCTGGTTGTTGGACATAAAAATTATAACATCAAAGTACTTAAGCAAGAGAAAAAAGACATGTAAAATATGTTGCGCAGATTATGGTAGAAGCATATGCTACGGCACAAGCAAGATACAAAGATGCAACATAAATCAAATTAAAAACATGTAAAATATAATTAATTGTAAGTATCAAAAAATATTAACAAAGTATCTGATATCATACGTATCCAATATAGGTACATCGATTATTTTGAATTATCTATGCGTCACTAAATGCCATTGGTGTAGCAATGAATTCAAATTATGAAATAACAATAAAGAACTAACAGTTTTTCCATTGCCACTTGTGTAGCAATTAATAGGTAATGTGCCCAACCCAGTCATCTGGAAGCAGTTAACCCAGTCCTTTTGCCTCCTCTCTAAGGTGAAACTCTCCAAGCAGCGTACAAATCTGAAATGCTGTATCTGCATCAGAAGTGTATATTAGTTAGTGCATTAGACTGCACAACACACTTATTTAGCTGTCTTTTGTTAAGGGAGATTAATTTTCATACATTATAAAGAGAAAGTTTATAACACATCAATTAATTCTATACGTACATATTCTTTGTATGGTTATTATAAGAGTCATACACACTTTTAATGATAACATAGTATATATTTTTTTAAAAAAAATCAAAACTTTAAAGAAATTGAGATTTGAACTTATTACATTGTGTAAACTATTTAAACTCCATATTAATAGTCTAATTTGAATGACCTTAAACGATATATGATTAAATAACTATATATATTTCTGAATTTACAATTGAAAAAGTTGTGAATTATTCCCTTCGGAGTATGAATACCCGTGAATCCATGATTGCGGCCACTGATTATCTCCCAACTTAAGTATAGTAAATTAGCGATTAAAGCTGTTAATGAATCTACAGTATCAAGTTACAATCCGAAAAGAAAATCTACATTATCAAGTTGTATTGACACTTTAAAGACTTGTTTTTTCAGCATAACAAATGTAGAGATTCATTTTAACTTACTACTAGTATAAAGTGTTTTACACAATCAATTAATTATATATAATCACATGTATAATCTTTTAAATAATTGTCATAAAAATTAACTAATTTGACTGTGCATAATTGGATAAAATTATTTAAAACATTTTATATTTATAGTGCATTTCAAATTAAATTCAACAAGAAAAATATATGCAACAACGGTCTAGTAGGAATCCTACCACATCAGGATAAATTGTAATAGCGCAGGCCTCGATTGTGTTTAGAAAGCATTCATCTTCTCCGTGCTGCACGTCACGGAAAAACACAAAAATGATCATGCTGACAACAAAAGAAACATTATAACACATACAATGAAACCAAGTGGCTGCTAATTTCTAGTGAGTAATGATATTTGTATAATAAAAATAGATATGCAAAAAATTTCATATAAGAAAAAAAAAACATTTAGGGTAATATTTGATTGGAGAGTAAAATTGAGGGTAAAATTTACCCACATGAGTTTCATGTGTAAAATAACACATGTTACTCATTTAGGTAATTTTTACCCTCATTTTTACTACCTAATCCAACATACCCTTAGTGAAGGTAGGTGGGACAAAGACTTTGTGCTCGCTTTCTTTTAAAACAAAAAAAAGGTATTTTTTTAAAATTGCTTCTATGTATTGTCCTTTTCTCTTTTTATAATATTCGTGCCATGCACAATGCTTGTTTTTAATATATAAATAACAAAACTCTTTCTCTAAGAAAATAAAAATAAGTTAGAAGGATTACATATATTTCATAAATATTACTAAAGAAACAATATTAAAAAAAAAAAGGGACGCAAGATTTTGGTTTCCTTTTTTTATTTTTTGGGTCATGCAAGATTTTGCCTTGTATGCAGAGATTGGTGCTGGCATCACATGGGCCAGTTCGACATACATTCCAATAATAACTCGGAAGAAGACCATGCAGTGTGGTCAGCAGATTCTGCCCAACCTTAGAAGATTGCATTATTCATACTTTTCCTTTTGCGTGATCACATCATGAATGAATATAGATTATAATAATACTAATAATTAGATACAAATTGAAGAAAAAAAAAATGGTGCAAACAAGTTTAGTTTTTCAATTGGAAGAAATCATGAAACTTCTTGATCAAGAAAAAATGGCAAATAGACTTAATTACAGAATCAACCAGAAAATGTAAAATACAAAATGGTGATTTGATAGGCCCAAAAAAATAGGGCCCAAATAGTGGCAAAAGACATTTTTCGTATAAATGGGCCCCAAGCTTAATTTGTGCCGTTTAGGAAAAAGAAAACCAGTGAAAATGTTATAGAACATCGACCTTTAAAAAACAAATTAAATGTTATAGAACCACTGTGGCCCTGTGGGGGCAAAAGGACCATTACTATGTTGGCAACATTGTAAAATAACATATCAAAACATTTTATCTTAATAAAGACAAAAAAAATTTTAAAAAAACTTTATATCTTAACCTTGTCGATCAATGATCGATTTGGTGGGTTGTTGGAGAATTCAAACGGGGGTAATGAATCAACGGGACAACACCAGGGACATAGAATTTAATGGAGTCACAGTATCGTTAATTGTAGGTCACATCAATCATAGCATTGAAATTATTCATTGAAAGATAAAATAATTTATAGAACTAAGACAGTTCATAATGCTAACAGAAAGTAGTAATGCTTCTTATTTGTCACAAAAACAGCTCAGAGTTTATCAAATTTTATGTGACACTGGTCCCAGAAAATGATCCATAACAGTGACATGTTTATTTTAGAGCAGTGCAGTATTATGAGACACTATATGTAAAACTACTTTTACACAACTTAATATACAATATCTAATGGAATTCCCTTATTCTAGATATCTAACTAATTATAGAAAAATTAATAAAATTATTTGATTTTCATATTCATCATTTGAATATTTTTTTTATCTAAACCTCATGTATCCGGTTTAGGTACAATAGAGTTGGATAGGACCACTAAGACGACAAAGCTTTCTCTTCCAAATTTTAATGAAGATGTTCTAGGACTTAAACTTGAGATCTCTAACTATGTTAGAACAGAATCTACCAACTGAACTATGCATTCACATTTACCAGCATATAGTTATATATACTAATGCAGAATTAAATGATAATTTCTTATTTATTATGAAAAGTATCAGAGCTGTGGTTTGTTTATCAGCCCTCTCCTAGGCACAGTTTCTGAATCAAACATTCCGATAGATGGAAATGAGAAGCACCAAAATGAGCACTTATAAAAAGTCCATGCTGAACAATAATAATTATCCGAAGTAAAAAACAAATGTGAAGAAGGTGGAAAATAGAATAAGAGAGGTAAAGTTATATAACCTGACAAAGAAGAGTGCCATCAGGTGCAACCCAAGCGTTGCCCCAAGGTACCATCCTAAGATTGACAATGGAGATGAGACCCGTTTGGAAGAGCCTCACAAGATGGTTCACTATGAAGTCTGCACAAAAGGGGCATAGGCTTTCATAGTAGACTGACATGGTTACCTTATTATTGTCCTGATGTGCTGCTGCATTATTTGAAGAAGAAGATGATGATGAAGAAGGTGCTACAAAGAGCAGTAACAGGAGCAAAAGAGGGAGAAGGAGGAAGCATAAGTAGAAGAATGAGCGAGGAGGAAAGGAATGAAGAAAAGGAGGCATCTTCATGTCTGTGCTTTTGGAAGAATAGGAGAGGCGATCTACAGTTTGTTTGCTATTAGTTGTGGCATTAATAGGCTTTGTGGAAGGAAGGTATCTACTATCTACCCTCTCATTGAAAGCAGTGAGAAATTATATATATATACACATAGAGAGAGAGAGAGAGAGAATAAATATGAATTTAATTTTTATATAGTATATTATTATTGAATCATATATTATCATATTAGCAACAGTGATTAATTGGATGAATTTTTAGACAATTGGTGTATCAAAATTAAATTGATTTAATACATTAAAAATACAACATGATTCAAAAAGTGATTTTTGCAAAAACTTTAATTTTGATCCATTGATAATTTAAAAGTAATTTTTATTATCATTCAATCATACACTTCTATTTGTAAAATTTTCAATATAGTGGATGATTGAATCTACCTCTTTTATTGATATAGCAATACAAATTCGAGATCTATATAAATTTTTTTCACATTAACTCCCTGTGTATATAAATTAGACCATTCTTTGATATAAAATTACCTTTTTTTGTTGATTCTTTTTTTTTTTTAATTTTTGATGAACTTAGGCTAGATGAGTAAACATCTTTATTGTTTCAGTCATGATATTTGTGCTCATATTGAATGTAGTGTGAATCCTAACAGATGATATGTGTGAATGTAAATATCATTTTTTTTTTTTTGGTAAACAAGAGGGCCGAGGCCCAGAAACAAGAAACGCAGTGAGACTAGCTCATGGGACGGGGTATGGGGGCCCCTTGTACATCAGAAATTAAAATTACATTAAGAGATGGTGGTGGGGTATTCCACGTGATGTTGTGATAAACGTTCCCTGTATGGATTCTTGCCAGACTATCTGCAACTTTGTTGGCTTCCCGTGGTATGTATTGAACTTGAATGTCCCAGTAATTATGCTGGTGCGCTGCTATCCGAGAAAGGAGGGTAGCATGATTAAGGGATGAAGTTTCCCCCTTAATAAGATCCACTGCTTGTTTGCAATCAGATTCGACTATCACTTTCCTACAGATTCCGACCAGAATGTAAATATCATTATTCTTATTGTTTTTCGTCAAAGGCGAGAAAACATGTTCAAGTAGTTTTTCTCGTTTTGGTCCAGTATGTTCAATTAGTTTATCTGGTCCAAGGATCCATGACAAACATGGGCCTGAGTTGAGACCTTAGTGGATCCATCCAATTACACATCCATGGTTTGTGTCTTTTGTTCTTACCCAAATAGGGACAATAGTTCCGACCCACAAAAGAAAAAAGGGACACCAGTTCGTGCGTGCATTTGTTGCCTGTTCCTTTCAGTTCATCCCATCTTCTTTTCAAACTCAGCTTCCAAAATCCTCACTCTCCCTGGACGCCTCACATCACACTCACTCCATTTTTTCCAACCTCCAAGGTAACTTACCTACTTTCCAATGTCCAACGTTGTAACATCACACTCACAACTCATATAACCCTCCTTCCCATAAACCGTCCTTTTTCCCTTGTCATCCACTCTCAGTTACGTTTCGCCACACTCTCTCTTAAACCCTTCCTTGGATGGCTTCCATCAACAACTTCAACCCCTTCTTCGGTGGCAACTGGTTCCACAAGCCCCCAAACCCTCTCCCTATCCTCAACGCCAACATCCTCGGATTCTTCGACCACCATGGACAGCAACACCCCAACTTCGCCGCAATTGGGCTCCCCAGATTCTTCCGAAGAAGGCCCAAGAAGCCCAAAAATGATGAACCCGGCCATTTCACCCAGATGGCCCACCAGTTCTTCTGGGAGTGCGAGAACCTCCCCGATTACAGGCATGCTTTTATTCTTTTTACTTAATTATGTTTGGAAAACAAAATTAATCATTTTTTGTTTCTTCGATATTCATTTAAGAAAGTTTTCATTTTCTGTTGTAGTATGCGGTATTTGGTGAAGGAAATAATGGGAAGTGGAAATTAAAACTGAAAATGAAAACCCGGAAGAAACTAATTGAAAATAGAAAATGAAAACTGAAAAGTATGTTTTGAAACCAAATGCAACCTTAATATTAGAGGCATGTTTGAGAAAGATGATTGTTTATTTCAGGGAATATGATCTGCTTCTTATCTTTTAAATGCTTTGCATGTTTGGTGTGCTTAATTTTGAAAAGAGTAAAAGTGCATTTTAGTACTTGAGCTGACATATATTGGTTAGACTTAAATTTAATGTTTCAAAGATTTATTACATATCAAATAGGTCCCTGAAAGTTAAGTGCTCGTTTGGCTTGCATCCAAACTTAATTCCTTCCAACCGAAAATGGGAAAAAAAAAAGTGCTTCCTGATGCACTTTTCAGTCCAAAATAACAAAATTGTTGCTTCTCCCTAAAGCACTTTTGGCTTCGAAACAAACAAGATTCGCTTGAAAGTGTTTGGATATGAGGTCTATGAAAACAAATACTTTGTCAAAAAGGGGGATTAAATAGTCCTTTAGGTAGTGTTTATTTATTGTCTTCGAGACAGAAATATAGAGACACTAGAGACACAAATCTATTTGGTGGTGGAGACAGGTCCCCAGGATAGAAAAACACAATTTCTGCATCTCCAAAATGTGAGGAAAGTGAGGATAGGATGCAGAGACAGAAATTTAATATATTTTTTTCTTTCAATAATATCCCTATACATATTTATTATTTATGTCTTCGTCTCCACTGACTCCAGTGTCTCTATATTTTTGTCTCGGAGACAGTAAACAAATGCTACCTTAGCTCTTGACCTGAAATATTTGCTTGAATAGGCTCTGGTTGTTAAAATGTGATGTTACATTAGTCCTTGAAAGTTTTTTACATCCGATAGGTCTAGGAAAACTCATATGGTATTGAAAGGGGGATTAATAGTCTTCTAGTTATTTTACATTGAATAGGTATATGAAAGCTCATACTTTGTCAAAAAGGGTTTAAATAGTCTTCTAAAGCAACTGAAATAATGTCACATTATTGAACCTATTTGATGTAAAACAATTTCAGAGAGTAACATGATGTCATGTTTGACCTTTTAGGAACTTGTTTGATGTCATATTGTTATGAAGGACTAAATTGACGTCACATGAATCTTTTAAGATTACAATGCATGTTTACTCTTTCAAAATTAATAATATATTTTTTTGCCCCTCAAAGGCTTTATCAGTTAGCTTGCAATTATGAGCTTATAGACTCAAAATAAGCACATACTATAAGTTGTTTTCAATTTTTGAAAAAAATGCTAATTCAAACACACAATACAGGCACACCCCAGAGGTGGAGAAGATCCTAAACGATGACCCCTTTTTTGAGAAGAAGGAGAACCCGACGGAGGAAGAGATAAGGGAGAACGAAGAGTTGTTGGAGAAGCTGAAGGGCAGCCCTGTTGTGAAGTTCCTTTTGAGGGCAGAAGAGATTTTTGACAAGATGAATGAGCTCGAGCTGAAGGAGAACGAGAAGCCTTATCACAAGGAGGATTGGGAGGTTTGGAAGGCGGTGCCTCATGTAATTGGGCCTGACGGGAGGCCCATGCCCAGGAAGGCCCAGAAGACAAAGAAGGAGGCGGATGACAAGTTCTGGGACTTTGCAAGGCAGTTCTTCTTTGGCTTGTGGGCATTCAGGCAGAGGCCTTATCCTCCTGGGAAGCCTAATGATGTTGCTCAGTCAATTGGGTATAAGAACCTTGAGAAGCGGTACTATGATTGTAAGTTAGAGAAAAAAGTTTGGAATTTTTGTGCTTTGGGTCAGAAAAGAGATTAGAAAGCTCTGCATATATTGTTCTTTATTGCTAACCTTTATATAGTTAGTTCTAAACTTGGATGCAAAAGGAGGATTGTGTTAGGCAATGATAGTTAGTGTTAAACAACTTTGACAAATCTCTGCAGTATGATTTGGAGAAGAAAAGTGTTAGTTACACATCACTGCATGGCTGTCAGAGATGCATGTTTCGCATTTGTCTATGTGGCAAAATTATGAGTGTATGTGGATAGAAAACTAGGTCGGCCCATTATTATAATTAAATGGTGAAAAGTGTGGAGATGTGAAGTGATGTTAGCACGTAAGTGTGTTATTTTAGTATTGATGTAATTTGTGTTTGAATGTGTGTGTGTGTGTTTGGAAAAAAAAAATGCTCCTCTAGAGTAATATTGTGTGAGAAAATACAGATGTATCTACCCTTATCATTTAATGGGCCATTATTTCGATGCACCATATTGATGTAAGGGTGAATATACTTTTACTTTCTAGCTCTAAAGATAATTAGACTGTAGAGGGTGTTTGAAATTTTTAAGGTGCTTGTGACTAAAGGTTGGCTGAATTGACAGGATCGAATAGCGCTGATTAAAAGGTTTTGGGTTTGGCTTAATTGGTAAGATCGGAATAGCATTGACACAGATGGGTTTTGGGTTAGATAAGGTTCAGAGTTCGACTCTTGCTAGTAAAATATGTGATTGAATTGATCTGTGTTGAAAAATTAAGCTACATGCGAATGAGGATTCAGTTCATTAATTTATAGGATAATGGCATTGATATACTGGTCTTCAGTTTGCTTCCTATTGGTGATCCCTTGCTGTTAGGCAAATTCTAATTGTGGTGTGTCATGCTATCCACCTTCTGTGTTTTTAATGTGCCAGGAAGAAAAGAAATATGTAAGGACTAAGATACTTGTCTGTGGTCATATATTAATTAGTATGAGGTGGGAGCTGGATGTGTGATATAATATTAATATTATCTTTGTTTGTTGAAGGTTTTGTGATGTAACGCTGAGCTGTGGATGTTCCATTTTCTATTAATGTAGTTATCATGAGGAGTGGTGGATGGTACTATAAGGATCGGCTGGGTCGTACACGAGGACCATTGGAGTTGGTTACACTTAAAACAGCATGGGGTGCTGGGATTATCGATAAGAACACCTTCATTTGGGGTGAGGATATGGATGAATGGGCGCCCATCCACATGATTTATGGAATGGAGAAGGCAATCGCTACTTGGGAAGGTCTGATACTCTGATTCTGTTGATTTCCATCCTTTTGTTATCTAATATATCCTTTCATAGTTTATTGTGTAGATCTGAGCACAGCATTTCATGATGAAAATTAGAAATTGGGCATTTGATATGTCTTATGACCATTTAGGGGCATGCTAAGGAAGTGGCAGGCACTATGCTTTATGATGAATATAGTGAGCTAGAAAGTGCAATATGTTTTCATGCATAATAAAGCATTTGAAATTGTATTAGGGGGAAGTTGTCAGATTGATGGACAACTTACGATTATGATGTTGAACTTGTATGGTATTTCAATCTGCACTACAGATGAGATGGCACTTGTTGATTTGGTGACTTTTCTCTCATCTTCATTCCCTAAAAGCAATCGTGGGACGGGCTTTAAATGAAGCCAATTCATGTGAATAAGTTTCCAAATGTTTTAAGTCTCAAAAAATCTTTTCAGAATTGAAGAATGCAGTATATAGTATATACTATACAAAAATAAGACCAAACTGCAAAAGCCCTGAAGCTTTTGTGTTTGATAAAACCTGATTATTGGTTTGGTGTGTTTTTATTCAGTTAGACTTGCTGCTTCAGCAACGGCTTTGCTTCACAAACTACAAAATGGCATACCACCATGGGTTCCTCTTAAGGGATTTGAAAAGAAGACTTATAAGCAGCTTCAAGAAGAGGCTATAGAAAGCAAGAGACGTGATTTAGCAGTGTTAGAAGCTAATGATGGTATTTGGCCTGGAGTTAGAATTCCAAGTCATGCTCTATTTCTTTGGGCTAGTGGCTCTGAACTGACCACTATGTTGGAACAGGATCACATGCCCAACAAATACATTCCTAGAGAACTTAGGTAAGCATATACTGAGGCCATGTGTTATAGATATATAATGACTGATTTTCTTTGTTTTTAACTTGCTTTGTCATATACAAATATGAGAAACTTTACAAGGTTTTCTGTCATCTATAGCTGGAATTAGTAATGAATTCTTATTGCTACATTCACTCAGTTGTTATGTTTTCTAACTCTTGCCTCCCACCATTTATTTCTTTTATTTGTTGGGTTCTGGCGGATGGTTGCGTGAGATAGGTTGCAGTTGGCTGAACTTATTCCAGGTTTGAGGCCATGGGAAGTTCTGAGTATAGAACAAGCAATGGATCGAATAACATTTAATTGTGAGTGGTACCGCGAACCACTTGGCTCATTCACCACAGGTCCTCCATACATCCAGCACTGGAATAAGGATGTTCTGGTATGCATTTTTAATCAAAGCATCTTGATTCATTCATTATTGATATTGGTTGCTTTTTCTCTTTTTCTATTCCATGATTATAGTTATAACCTTCCTTACCAAGTGCAACTATTCTGTTTCATATCTTTTCTTGGTGAAGGGCAAATATTTGATTGTATAAACTTTCCCTTCCACTGCCTTCATAGCTAGGAAGTCTGTCACCTTTATCCTCTGGCCTGTGGCCATAGCATCAGTCTCTTTCTACTCAATCAAATATCGATAGACCAGGAAATCAGATGTTAACTGTCACTGTCTGGCTTCCTCAACAGGATCTCAATCATGATACAGTGTAGGTTCTAGTGACGGATACAGAAAATTTTAGTAGTGGGGACGAAAATAATACATAAATATAATAAGAAGTGAACTATGTTATGTTTTGTTATTTTGACTAATTTAAAGTTAGTATGGGCCATGGGGTCAAAGTTAATTAAATAATGGGGGCAAATATACATATATCTAGATAATTAAACAATAAAAATATTTATGGGGGCATATTAGCCCTCAACTCATAACCTGCACCCATCCCTGATAGTTTCTATTAATGTTTGCCTTATAAACAGAGATTCAAGAATCATGCATGTTTTATGCATAAGATTTTGGAGATAATCCCTGTATAGTCCTAATTTTTGCCATAACTTGACTCTTCTCAAACATGAGATATTTGCTTTTCTTATTTGCAGAGGTTGTACAAGATATTTGAAGATCTCAACGAAGAGGTGGTCGACAAATTTAGGGAGACAGTCCCTGGCTTTGATAGAATTGGGAGAAAGGTCTTGGAGGATTTTTGTACAAGAATAGAGAGACTGAGGGAGAAGAAAAGGGAAGAGAAAAAGAAGAGGCTCAGCAACTGAGCCGAGATGGCCGGTATGGTGGACTTGAAACATTCCCATAGGGTCTTTTCTTACATGATTTCTGCATATCAAACAGTAAGCCTCTATTGTCAGTTTGTGATTGAAAAAAAATTTCAAAGTTATTTACTTTGCACTGGCTGATGTAACTTTGTTATGAAAAGCAAGTTACTTGCCCTCTTCATGACTAAAATGATAAGGCAATTTTGGGTGGAGGGGGAGGAGTAAGGTAAAAGTTGCCACCAGATATTGTAGATTTGGATGACATGTGATGCCACTTATGTATAGACTTGATACTTTGGTGTTACTTAAATGAGGGTATGCATTAGGCGCTTTACATCCTGGAAATAATGTGTAACTGATCAATTCTGTCTTTATTTTTGGGGATAATTATATTAACCTCCCTTTAGGTTAGTTGATATTACACATGCTCCCTCTTAGATTTTAAAATTTCACTCACCTTCCCTAGTTGTATAAATATCATTGGATTAACTTCCCTAACAAGTAAATAACCACAAAAATAACATGAAATTAATCTTAAAACATTAAAAAACATTTCAAATGACTTTTATGCCCTCGTTTGCCTTTTAGATTTGGTTAAAAAAACCAAAGAAACCAAGGAAGGGGATGTGGCGGTGGTTGAACTGTGGAAGCAGAAACAGGAGACGGCGACCATGGGCTTGCAGCGTGTGCACGGTGGTCAAGAGGTGGTATGGGGACTGATGTTGAAAACGGTTGTTGAATCACACTGTCAGAGAGGTTGCTCAATTTTTTTTTTCCAAGTTTTATTTTGCTGTTGGACTTGATTTGGTCCAGAGATAGACAATACTGTTTTTCTTCTGTTTTTTTTTTTTTTTAGGTTGAAGTGGAGGAGTGTAGATAAGCTATGGGGTTTTGTGGAGTTTTGGCAAGTTTGAAGGGATGGTGAACAGTGAGATGGATGGTTTGGGATTAAAAAGGGATTAAACGGGTGAAGTGCTTTTTAACATGGGATTGGGCCAAAGTAGAGAACTTGTGATGCAGGGTGGCATCTAATAGAAATTGGAAAAAGCAAATGAGGGCATAAAAGTCATTTAGCATTTTTTTAATGTTTTAAAATTAACTATCATGTTATTTTTATGGTTGTTTACCCGTAAGGGATGTTAATATAATTATATTTGTACAATTAGAGGAGGCGAATGAAATATTAAAATCTAAAGGGAGGCAAACATAATATTAACCGACTTTTAAGGGAGCTCAATGTAATTATCCCTTATTTTTATTACTTTTTATTGCTATGTTTTGAATCTCAATCTAGATGGATTGTCGACATTTTGAGTGGTTGAAGCGGTCGAGGCCTAGGGGGCAATGGCTGGACCCCTTGCCTTGAATAACCACGCAGTAAGGTGTTGGTTCGAACTCGCAACATGTGGTCTGAGAATACTTGACTACATTCCCCCACCCACCCTGCGGCATGCGTGAAAGTAAAAAAGGAACAAGTGCTTGAATGATGTTCCAGGGTTTGTATTTCCTTTGGAGCCTCGTCTATTCAAAACTGATAAAAAAATAAAAAGAAGAAAAAAACAAAATGCAAAGTTCATGATGTAATTTGGTTTTCATTTTTTTGTGTAAGGTCTTGAATTTAAATGTGAGAATTGTAAATGATATAAAAAAAATTGACAAAATTTTATCCTAGTTATGAGTAGACTTGTCACAACGAAATTGAATGATATCGAATAAATTGTCCTATAGTGCTTGGCAAAGGAGAAAATAAATTAAAAACTATAGACTTTAATTGTTATATATTGGTAGTGCAATAAAAATTTACACAAATATTCAATCATATATAACAATATTAGTCAAAGTGTTTGATTTAACTTCTTATTATATTAAAAGTCTTATAAATAGAAATATATAATTAAATGATCAAGTAGAAACACATTTTTATGATGTTAGTACATAAAAATTAAATGTAAAATTTATTGAGTACACATCAACTGTTTAAACAAAACTCTTGGCAAGTTTGGGCCATGGTGAAAGTGTTTATATTTTTTTAAAAATGTTGGGATGATGCAAAAGTTATTTTGGTTTGCCCCCAAGGAGATGAGAATCACATTAATAAAGTGAATGAGATTAATTGAAACCTTTGACTAAGGCATCAAAGTCCGATATACGAATTATAATCTACAAATTAATCCATTTAATTTATAATCCATAGGAGCCTTGGGTTTCTTACATTTACCCTCCTCCTCCCTCTACCGTCTCTCCCAGTTCTCCACCCCAACCACCAAAAGATTAAAAAAATTCTTTTTACCTTGATATTTACATAACTTTGGTTCAAATCTAAACAAGTCTTTTTTATTAGTTGGTAATTTATACTCTTGAAAAATATGAAAACATATAATTTATGCTCTATATTATATTTTATAATATTAAATTATCAAGAGTATTATTAAGAGTATAAATTACCAACAAAACATAAGAGTTGGTATTAACTCTTGATAATAACAGTACGTAAATTATATGTGGAAAGAATATCAAAATTAAATTCCAACTTTTATACTATTCCTTTTTGTGCTAACTATATTACATTTTTACTTGGTGACATAATAAATTGTATTTATTTAGGAATTGAATTTGTGTGAAAAAAGTTTTACATAGACATTTAAGCATACATTACTACACCAATCAAAATATTATCCCAATCATTTGCTATCTTGAAAGTCTAATCAATAGAAATGTAAAATTAAATAATAATATAAAACTCTTTCTCACCAATAATGTGTCAAAATTAATCACTTTCTCTATAAATTTATTTACTCAAAAATTTAAAATTAAGATAGTCCTCTGAAAATCCAAAAAGTACCCAAATTAAACTAAAAAAATAAAAAGAATAAAAACTCAAAAGTTCCCTCAGGCTCAGGTTTGAATAACAAACCGGGTCATGGGGCTCCGGTATATATAGTCAAATGGAACTCAGCTAGGGTTTTTGGGTCTCTCATTCTTCAGTCTTCATCGCCCGAGTGAGTTCCCAGAGAGAGAGAGAGAGAGAGAGGAACTTGATCTCTGTGAAGGAGAAAACAAGCTTCCAAAAATGGTTAGTTTTTCCTCTTCCTCTAGCCAATAGCATTCAATTTATCTCTTTTTTCTGTTTTTTTTTATTTCTTTTGAATTTTCACTTTTGAACCTCTTTCTGGGTTCCTGTTACTCTTGCACTTGCCATTTGTTTTGAATTCTTAGTTTCCGTCGAGTTCATGTATTTTTTTCGTAGGCTTCTTTTTTGAAGATGCTAATTGTAATGGGTTGCATTTAGATTGAGTTGGTTGTGCTGAATTCTATAGATATTATTGTATTTTTATTTAATTGCCAATGGAATATGATGTGGTTCTGTACACTAGGGTCTACTTGAATTGAATGTATTCTTGATGATGATGGTGTACGGCTGAACCTTAATGTGATTGTTGAGTTTTTTTTTTTAATTTTGTTAATGTGGAAAGGTAGATGATTTATTTAGTGAAAATAGGTTTTTTTTTTGGGCCGTTTTAGGAAGCCAAGTAAAAAGCCTGTGCTTGGTGTTGCCCATGTTCTCCATTGATCTGTGTTCTTTTCTGCGCAACAATTAGATTATAATTATTATTATTATTATTATTGTGGAAGTTTTCACTATGTGAAGTTCTGCTTTTACAAATTAGTGGGGCAGGGATATATAACTTCTTAAAATGTTCCCTTATATTCTAATTTGTTTCTATTTTACTAATATTTCAGGCTAGAGGGTTGAAGAAGCACTTGAAGAGGCTCAATGCTCCAAAACATTGGATGCTTGACAAGCTTGGTGGTGCCTTTGTATGTAAACGGTTCATGTGTCTGTAATATTAGTTTCTTTTTATCTCTAATTTCCATTTGGACTCATGTATTCAAGTGGTGTGGTTATGCAGGCACCAAAGCCATCATCTGGACCCCACAAGTCAAGGGAGTGTTTGCCTTTGATCCTCATCCTGCGAAACAGACTAAAGTATGCTTTAACATATAGAGAAGTTATTGCCATCTTGATGCAACGCCATGTTCTTGTTGACGGCAAGGTTAGGACAGACAAAACCTATCCTGCTGGTTTCATGGGTATGTGTGCTTTGAAACTTGATTGCCACATTGAGTTGCTAAACTTGCGATAAAGAGATGAGTGCTTTGAACATTTGGACAATGTTGTCACTTTTGTATTATCAGTCCTTCTTTAAGTTTGTATGAAAAAAAAAAAAAGAATATTTAGACAATTCAGAAAATTGTTTTTGATTTTGTATTTTCCATAGGTGTATTAACTTGTGTTAATCTCTTCTGCTACCAGATGTTGTTTCTATTCCCAAAACAAATGAAAGTTTCCGTCTACTCTATGACACAAAAGGTCGTTTCCGTCTCCACTCTCTAAGGGATGAAGAGGCAAAGGTCTATCTGATCCTACCTAATCTCTCTAATTCATAACAACTCCAATGCTTGTTTGGTTATATTTCTTTGATTGGTAGACTTCCTTACAAGTTAAAACATGAATGCAGGATGTAGGAAATAATTATTTATACACAAGTTTCTTGAGATGCTCCCTGACCTCTTTAATTACGATGACCAAGTTTCATTTGAATTTGACTTATTTATTCCCAATTTCGCATGTTAGTTCTATAGATTTTCTTTCTAATGTTTAATTCTCTCTCTGTTTTTTTTTCACAGTTCAAGCTCTGCAAGGTTCGATCTGTTCAATTTGGGCAGAAGGGCATCCCCTATTTGAACACCTATGATGGTCGCACCATCCGCTACCCAGATCCACTAATTAAGGCCAATGACACTATCAAGCTGGACCTGGAAACTAACAAGATCACTGATTTCATCAAGTTTGATGTGGGGAATGTTGTTATGGTTACCGGAGGAAGGAACAGAGGTCGTGTTGGTGTCATCAAGAACCGGGAGAAGCACAAGGGAAGTTTTGAGACCATCCATGTCCAGGATGCCACTGGTCATGAGTTTGCAACCCGCATGGGTAATGTCTTCACCATTGGCAAAGGAACAAAGCCTTGGATATCTCTTCCCAAAGGCCGAGGTATCAAGTTGTCTATCATTGAGGAGGCTAGAAAGAGGCTTGCTGCTCAACATGAAACAGTTGCTTAAATTTGATTATATGATGTTGAAAAATTTTGGCTATTTCAGATTGTAAGACTTAGCTTTGGGGCTTACTGATCATAGTTTTGTTTTCAACTTATATTAGTTCAATTGTGAACAGACTTAGTGTGTTCAATTTTGTTACCTTATGAATATTATGGTGACTTTTTCTTGATTCAATTCTCTCTTTTCAGGGAAAAAAAAAAAGCTTTAAACTGTATTACTAATGTACTAGTTGTGATGCTGATAAGGTTTATCCTTGCATTGAATAATTTATGCCTGGTAATCTGACAACTGTGTATGCATCCTCAATGAACTGAAGGCATGTTGGTGAGCTGATGTTCTTGAAACGTGTGTAGGATAAATCAGGGTAATTATATTGATATCTCATTAAGAATAGGAAAATATATAAAATTTCTCTTCATTTTGAAATTACAAATGACTTTGTTGTTATTTGAACTGCTATTAACCAGAATAAAAATGATAAATTTTATATGAAAATGATTTCTGCGTGTCATTGATATTCTTTTTTTTCCAAAAATTCTATGTGTATCAAGATATTGGGTCTAAGATTTGTTTGGAGTTGATTTTTAGCGGCAAAGAATGACATAGAATGGAATAGAAAATGATGAAAGGAAATGGACATAAAATTTATTTTGTAGGTATAGTTTCGATGGATGTGAGGTTAAAATAGTAAAAAGAAGAGGCACATCATAGCTCACCTTCCTTGATTCCCCATTTTGCGGGATAGCTAAGAGCACAATGCTCGATGGGGAGGGGTTTTCTCGTCCTTTGCTTGCCATTCCTTCCTATACTAAATTCAGCATCCAAATACACATTTAAAGAAACTGTTCATGCCATGCCTTACCCAGGCTTCGATCCTTTTGTCTCTTGATCATAGCCTAAATTTCAACCGGTAAATGCATATGCGATTGATGCGAGATGCTCATATTTAGTCATCTACCATTCTTATACAAAGTGTTCAGTAGATAATATTAGAGATAAGTCTTATCTAGTTACTTCTAGGAATATTATCATATTAATTGCATACAAATAATAGAATGATGTGGTTATAGCTTCATACTTGAAAGTTAATAGGCTTGAGGAGTTTTATCTGACTTGAATGAAGTGAGGAGCATTTTTACTCAACTCAGAAAAGGGTCCCTACAACATTCCTCATGTGAGCCAGGAGCATTCCTCGATCATGAGTTTTTGGCTTTGATTCATGATCTGATTGAGGCAATTTTGGTATCCTTCTTAGTTGGATCAATGAGCAAATGATTAATTCCTTACTTAAAATTTAATCAGCAGCTTGCTTGTCTAAATTAAATTTTGTACATATTCAACATTTTTAAATTTAGCTATACAAATTATCTATTTAAAATTTAGCTATAGAATATACAAGTCAAACATATAAAAAATATTTTCCCTACACCGGGCTTTTATATATGATATATGGTAAGTGCTTCCCCCATTTTCCTGCTAGCATTGTTATGCATATTTTGAAAAGGAAAAACTTTGGACAAAAAGCAAAAAGGGAAGATTTCACTTTACCCTCTTAAATTGTAAGTTATGGACATTTTAGACTCTAAATTTAAAAATGTATGGTTCAACCCCCTGAATTTCTTGAATGTACAAATTAATCATTTCGTTAGTTTTTTTTAATTAATTCTTAAAGAAAATTATAAATTTAAGAAATTTTATGGTACTGAGTTGTATATTAAGAAAAGTTTAAATGACTACATTTTTTAAAGTTCAGGGTATAATATATTTATTTTGACTAAAATATACATTTGTGAAAGTTTAGAGAATAAAGTGAACATAACCTATATATGGAGGTCGAGATTTAAATACAATTTTTCCAATTAAAAATAGAAGACTCATCTTCAAGGACAATTGGAAACAACCCCCAATCTGCCCAGTAGTGAGCAGTTGATAAAACTACCAACCAAAAACAGTTCCCAAGCACATGCCTCGGTCTCACCTAAACGATTATTTTACATAATCTCAAATTAATATTCATGACTTTTTAAATTGCATTTCCAAATAGGCACCATTTGTTTTCAATAACATGATTGTGAATATTATCTTTCTCAACACACCATAATCAATCTTTTTTAAAAGCCAAACACTATTAGACTAAAGAGAGAGCAAATACAAACACAAAAGGCATTGAAGATAAACCAACAAACCGCTTGACCAGGGCCCCATTCCCACCCCCAATGGATACCATCAAATTGAGAATATTTGGTAAGAGGGATAAGAAGGAGAAGCAAAATCCAAATAAATTCTCCCTACTCACT
Organism: Dalbergia cultrata; assembly: GCA_031216105.1. Classification (NCBI taxonomy): domain Eukaryota; kingdom Viridiplantae; phylum Streptophyta; class Magnoliopsida; order Fabales; family Fabaceae; genus Dalbergia; species Dalbergia cultrata. The sequence continues at coordinate 11,318,997 of CM062351.1, read as the reverse complement.
ATTTATTTACCTTAACCCTTCATTACATTCATGTGCCTTAGAGTAGTGAAAATCCAATCACTACCGAAAAGTTGGTTTAATATTAATTGGAGCCTCTTCTTTTTTTGAAACACAATTCAAGCTCATAATTAAGTTCTTGCCCGGTAAGTGATAACTTCAACATAATAAACAATCATTTTCTCTGTAACACTGAGCCAAATGGGGTTTGGGGGGTTAGGATTAGCAAACCGAATTCTTTTATGTGTAAGAGGATACAATATTTGTTTCAGAACTTAGAAGACTTAAAAAATTAGCAATTACACAAAGGCCTTGTCTTCTTTTTTGTTGCTTTATGCTTTGGCAGGACTCACATTGTGGTTTTGATTAGTATTTTTATAAAAGGCGTGATGCATATATAAACATGATGGCTGCAAGGAAGAGAGCCAGGGCTTTATGCTTTGGAAAAATGAGGAAGTGGAAGGGCTTGTGGTACTTAAAGTGCTTGTCTATATTACCAACTAAGAGTATCTTTAGTAAAGTCACTTCACACTTCAGGTTCAAACCTCAAGGTAAAGTAGCAAGCTGCTTCATGTTATTGTTAACTAAATTGTGAAATTTATATGCTCAGTTAAAAGGCGTACATGAGTTAGTTTGTTGGGAAAAAATTCAAGTTCTCAAATCAAACTATAACTAGCATCTTTGTTTTATCTAGCGCACACAGTTAGGGACTCCAAATGAAGAAGTATGTTTCACAATTTGTTGGTCAAACTACCATTTGACACATTCCAAATTGTGAAACAAATAGGCTATACATGTAATTATGTAAATATTTTTTCAACCCTTCGGTTCACTTTGATAGAATTTAGCTAAATAGCTTGATATATGAGAATTGAATAACAAAGCTATGACGAACTAGACCCAAGTTTTGTCTTACTTTGTTTTAGGTCTTGTTCTGACCCTTTGGTCCTTTGTGCTGTTGAGTGCAGGGCACAGAAATGGGCTTTTTGATCTTTATAAGGACATGGAGTCTTGTGGTGAATATGCAGATATACAAGTTATGTGGAAAATGATTCAGTCTTCCTCTTCTCAATATGCCAGCAACATGAAAAGAACCAATAAGTCTTCTTATTGGGTCCTATGTTTTAGGCCAACCTGAATTGCAATTTTATATGCTAGCATAAAAATCAAGTGGTCCTAAATTTTCTAGATGGACAATGTCTGGGCTTAGGAAGTGCATAGATTGGCTATGGAAGCAGCAAAGAGAAGTAAATAAAATTGACAATGTATCAGAACTTCAGTCATGTGTATGGACTCTAGAAACATATTGTCTCAATTTCCATTCTAAGCGATACCTGTAGTGCTTCCTCTCATCATATGTTACGTATTAAGGGTGCGTATTGATACACCCATATTTTACGTGTTAAATAATAGTATAATAATAATAAAAAAAAATAAAAAGAAGAAGAAGAAGATGGATGAGGGAAGAAGAGGGTTCAAATGCCTTACACATTACTCTTATTTGAGAAGGTAAAATCCCTACATTTGGTTGGAGAATAAAAATATAAAAATATTATTTATATTCACTATATATAGAATACTGTACTAACTCATATTTTATCCATCATTGAATTGAATGTGGATCCTACTTAAATAAAGTTCACACATCATCTAATGGTGGATGAAATGTAAATCGGTACAGTGTCTCACATATGGTGAGTGCAAACAATATAACTCATAAAAATATGATATAAAATTTTAGGAAGTTCCATATGTAAATTTACAAATAGAATTCATTTATAAAAATTTACACTTTTTTTTATCCTCAACCAAACAAATCTAAGAGTGTGTTTGATTAAGGGGAAAAAATTGATGAAAATTTTGTTATGAATGAACTTCACATGTAATTTTACATGAAAAATTCATCCCAATTTTTCCCCTCAACCCAACACATAATGAAAAAGGGAGCTATCAAAAACTTTGGGAAGTTTTAAAAGAGTTTAATTTTGATAAAACATTCATATACAATAATTAAATGATTAAAACAAAAATTAACACAAAGACTTTTGAGCATTACATAATTGAAACCACAAATGTACCTGACATGAAGTTGATTTCCGATCTTTATCATATCTATTATTTATTTTGGTAGTTGTTAGTAATTATCTTTTCTAGTTCACGTCAAAACAAAAATATGGTCTTCTAATTGGCTTTGCCATCTTTTAAATTTTATTTCATTATTCTTGCTACTTTGAAAAATATATAATAATGACATTTATGAAAAATAATAGTTATCTGTGAAAATTTCACTGAAAGAGCTCATTATGTATTACATTCGTTATTTGTGTATTTAATTTATATTAAGTGTTGTATTTTATATCTAATTAAACTTGTAAGTTATTTGAATTTTATTTCACTACATTTTTTTAATTCAAGTTAAATATTATATTTAAGTTGGGAATTTTTGTGTTATGTTAGAGGTTTATCTATAGTTACATTGTATGTTTAAAACTAATTAATATATTATTGAATATAAATTAAAAATATTATAGTAGAATTACTTTACAAAAATAAAATAAATTTAAATTAAGCGTTTCTATAAATATTATAAATAAAAATAAAAGATAATGAGTGATGATAAATAATTAAAATTCTAATACACAATTCTTAATTTAAATTTCAAAATAAATAAAGACTAATTATTAAAATAAGCTTGGAAGTATTTTAGAAAAGGTACAAATGAATACAAAGTGAGGTGACAATCAACAAATAAGGATGACAGTAGCCGCCCCTTCCTCCTTGAAAAACCGTTTATTGTCTTTCCTTTCTTTCCCCTTTATCTTTCTATATTTTAGAATTAGACATAGTTTAGAAGTTATATATTACAATAAATCCAAGATAAAAAAATTTAAAATTAATCGAAATAAATATAATCTATTATTTATAATTATACAGCATAAATTAATAGGAAACTTCTAAAATAACAAAATGTGTAATTAAAATTTTATAACTTCAAAATTCAAACCAAAAATATGTTGAAAATAAAAGGTATCATGAAAGAAAGATTAAATTATTATAAAACAAATCTACCAAAAAAAAAATAATTATAAAACAAAAGTATATAATAACTTGATAAGGGTGTGTTTTGCAGTTCCCTCTCTTTTAGAAGTAGATCATTTATACAGCTGACTATATGCAGAGAATATATCATCATTATGAAGCTGTAATCATTTCATATCTCTAGTACTCTGCAATTTCATTGTGGGAGAAAAACTTCTCTGCCCCTCTAGTGGTCTGCAGTTATATTGATATCAAAGATTCATAGCATGAAAAAAATTAAAAACCATCATATAGTTCCACTGGCACCAAAGTCACAAACTTCATTTTTACTTCTAACAAAGTAACTTCAAGCTACAAATATTTTGCACAATATTGACTTCTAGGCTCTAGCCTTCTGCAAGGACACTTGAAACTACATTCCACACAAGTCCTACAAACACTTATTTCACTAATCTACAATTCTAAAAACACCATAGAACTTCAGCAAAGGGACCAATGGTTGAATGCAGGCTGTTCAAGATTATATATGATCTTCCTCATGAAGAAGGCTTCGATCAAAGTGCCACACACCTGCAACCAACAATAGAGTCATTCTATTAGAACCCCAAAAAATATCTTGTTTTCATTTATGGATTCTCTCTTTCCCTTTCCTTTTAGTTCCTTCACTTAGGATCATAGTGGTTAAATGACAGCCATGGCAGCATTCCATGGCAGATTTTTGGAAGGCCGCCATGAGCTACTATCCGCTATAGACAACTAGGCTCAGGATGAAGGGAGAGAGCTCCAAATTAATGGATAGGTGCATGCTAATATGTTAAAGTAAGTGAAATGCAATGACAAAAAAAGTGACTGAGGCTAGTTGAATAGGATATATGCCATACCATGACCCTTTCCTACCATTCTCAGCTGAGTCACATACTCAGCTATCTTCTTAATTGCTTTAACCTGTACCAAGGTAGACAAGATGTTACAAACACCAGTTTATGACGTGGTGATGCAGATGTCATCCTCACTAACTTTAGCATGTTTATTAGTTTGTTGCCGTTTATCCATGACCATTTCCAAAATAATAAGCAATTGCTCATCTTATATAATTGAAAATGTACCATATCAGATATAGCATTGACACATATAGTGTTAAGAACCAGGATTTCTTTTTCTTATCACAGAAACACCTAACAATTTCCCATTTTATTAATTTCTTGTTCTAAATACATTGCCTTCTTCTCCTAATTTAAGCTCCATTAACATATCAAATCTTAATTGGACAAACTTAAGTAGGGTCATACCTGTTCTTCCAAAAACTCAGTCTCAATGTAGTCAGCAAGTTGTGGATCATTGTTACGGTCTGCAACCTATAATTCATGAAGAACAGCATAAATCTTGAATTGATTATTCATTCACCCCGAAGAACTATAGTAATAAAATAGTGTGATCACGGTAGAAAACAAATCAAACCAAAGATAAAGGCAAAGAGGCATTACACTGTGAAGACAGAGAAGCTTCTCATTCACCAACTTCTCCAATGACAAAGCTAATTCCATGGCTAAATCAAGCCAAAAAGGAAAATAAATAAGCAGCAGTCGTCATCAGATAATGATTTGAAGATGCAATTAAGATAAATCAGAATGCACAACACAGCTTTTCAGCACTATTTGTGTCATGCTGCTAACAAAAGTGAATAAAAATATAGGCGATTGAGCGATGAAAAGTGAAAACTCACCATACAATGCATCCCCCTTTTCAGCATGTGCAAATTCAGAGGGAGGACTGGTGATGGGGTGCAGTATCACTCGTCCACCACGAATGTTCTAAACAAATTGGAGTGATATCAGTTAAGAATTACATACATCAGAAGAGAAGAGTACAGTACCAAGTAACAACACAACACTTTCAAACGTGTGAACACTATTGCTAAGTAAATGATACTAATTTTAGTTTATTTTTATGTCTCAAACAGGCCCCCCTTACGACAAGTGTCTTTTCAGGTGGAACAGTGGAAATAGCACGGTCCCACCTAACAGCTTAAGTGAACCTTTAGAAAATTATTTGGGCATGTGGATTTAGCTGCCTGGGGGACTATACAAAACCAATCATCATCATTTAACTGTTTGGTTGAACCTGTAGTATTGGAATATTTCTTAGGGACTAATCATTCTTTTTTGAAAAGTTCTTTCTATAAAATGTTCATTACAACTTTATAAGTAACTATAGAGAATAAAGTAATTCAACCACACAATAAACTTTATTTGAATAAAAGATAAAAAGTGCTTTATAGCTTGTTGTGGAGGGGCCAAACAGAAAGTTCAACACCTACCTGATACTTGATCAGCTTTTCAGCATGCTCTCTTTCTTCTTCACTTGATTCCTTAAAAAACCTGCAGTTTCCCACAAAACAACACACCAAATTGAAAACCCATTTGAGCAATGCAATGAAGAAAATAAAAACAAAAATAAAACACAACAGGGACTGTTAAGCATTTTGGTTTTGTGCTGGTTACTCACTTGGCAAGTCCCTTCAGAGCTATGTCATCCCTGTCAAAGTATGCAAACAAGGAGTGGTACACATAGGAAACGTTGTACTCCACACTGCAAAAAGAGATCCAAAAAAAAAGCTCTAAGCAAAATACATAGAACAAAAAACCTATAAAAGAAAATAGACCAGGAACCCTCGTATTCCTTACTAAAATATGAGCATCATACAGTCATACCATGTGATAAGATAAAAATAATACGAGAAAAAAAAAATAAATCAATATAAATAATGATACAAATTTTTTGGGTTTCCGGAGTATCGTCACACAGCAGACACAATCGAATACCCCTCCCAACAGTGTTTTTTCCTTTTTTATTCATAGCTATGAATCCCAGGATCAAATCTAAGATGTCATGCTTAAGGACTCAGACCAACTCCAACACATAGTTGATAATAATAAAATTTGAAATAAAGTATGCTATGAAAAAAGAATGGATATTTACAGCAACTAAACAAATCTTGATCTGCAAGACTGCAACAAAAGACTAATCAAAAGGACAAAGATGAGAGAGGGATCGTGACAATCTCTTACTTTATCTGCTCGTTGACGGCAGATTCAGACTCATCTGCATAGTTCTGGCGAGCCAACGAAACATTTGGAGTTATAGGGACAGCAAGATAATCCTTCTTGACCTCTTCAAATGGCTGAAATATCACACCAGTGAGTGCAGCAGGAGCACCTGAAGCAGCAGAAGTAGCGAGAACCTTCAAGTTCCTGCTTCCCTTGGAAAGGGTCAAGGAAGAAGGTGAGAAAGAAGAGAAAGCAAAGCTTAAAGAAGAAGCTGCAAGCTTCCTAGGAACAACAACAACATCACCAACAACGGGTGAGAGGGTAAAAGAAGAGATTTTGGAGCAAGAAAGGGCCATTTTGGGAAGAACAAAGAAAAGGGTATTCGAAAATGGGTTTGGGGAAGAGAAAGGAAGAGAGGAAAGGGAAGACGGCTAGGTATCAATGGCTGCTATGAACTCTGTGAGTGGGCGCGGAGATGAAGGGAGGGGCAAAGGGGATATAAGTAGTGGTGGAGAAGGGTATTTTGGGAATCAAGATTTTCTGGATTTGTTTGTGAACCGTTGGATTGAAAAACACGTGGAGGGGTGAGAATGGTTGGGGGATAGGGGCGTGTGGCGAGCTCGTGGCCTTTATCCAGTGTGAATGAGGAATCAATGGAAATATCCGGTCCACGTAGCTGTCATTACATTGATCGAAATATTCGGTCCAGTGTCTCTCACTCGCTCCACTGGTTTGTTCTGTGCTACTCGCGCTTGCTGTAATATTTCAACAAATAATAATTTCCCATGAAAAAATAGATTTGAATTTATGTTTAATTCTACATTGACACTCTCAATCTGTGTTTTCATAATATATATATATATATATATATATATATATATATATATGGGCTAATTAAACATCTAATCAGGGATTTAATTTCTAACAGTGTATATAGAAAATGTTTCATAGTCAGAGGCAAGACCCACATACATGAGCTCTTCATTTTGAAAAGATTAGTCATTACTTTTGGTGATAGATACCATTGGTTCATCTAAAAAAAATAATATATGTATAGACATATTGGGATTGCTAACTTTGTATTTTCATGAGAAGGTCAATAATATCTACATTTTATTTTGGATAAAATAACCAACAACCTCATTTTCTTAGTCAATTTATAATTATGGATGGTTTTATAACTTTCTTGTATCCATGTTAATTACTATTTCTCTCACCTAATTAATGTTATTTCTTGACTGTTTCTCTCACTACAAGGTTCTGTTATTTTTTTTCATGAATAATATATAAGTAATAGTATTAAAGTTTAAGTAAAAATATTATATACTAAATTAATATATTTAAAATTAATTTAAAAAAATATTTGTTAATGTAATTTTCGTTAGTTTAAAATTAACAAAAAGGAACGTAAATTATTAAAACAACATTCATGTGAAAAATTAAGCCAATATAACATAACGTTAATGTAAATATATTCATAACAAGACATTTCACAAAATATTCTTAATGCAATAAGGTGTTTCTAATTTAAAATTTTATTATTTTAAAACCTTAAGTATTATTTATTATTTTAAAATATAAATAATAAAAATTAAATATTTTCATTTTAATGTGTTAGGGCTACTGTTGATATATTTTTATTTTTTTCAAATTCTTCTATAATCATTAAAATGTCACAAATATAAGAGAGAATATTAGTTAGGTAAATCAAAGTGGTAATTAATTCACAAAACAAAATTTTAAAATCATCCCAACTAACATGTTTCATTCAATAAAAATAGTGATTTATTACTCTAAAAGAAAATGTATACATTGATAACCTTCACATGAAAATGTAGAGATTAGCATTTCCCTATATATATATATAAATTATGTTTTGAATGATTAATATATTATTATATTTAGGAATCATTGTGAATTCAAGACTATAGTATTATTATTTTTTTAACATGCTAAAAAAAGTATTAATGATTTCTCAATAATTGATAATTTCAAGAAGAAGGAAAAAAAAAAACACATAAACACACGCAAGTTTAAGTTTTATGCACTAATAGTATAATTCTTTTTAATATTATCATCTAATCTTATATTGTCAAATCTATAAAGTAGTTGAATTTTATATATATTACTTGAAGAGTTGTATATATAGAAGGATTTTATTTGATGACAATTGGAAATTTTTTATATTATTGGTACATTACAATTAAATTCTTTAATATATTGTTAATATAAAATAATTTATATAAATATTTAATTATTTTTAATTATAAAGTAAACATGTTTATTTTAATTACTCACTATCTTAGAGGTCTTACAAATAAAAATAAGTGGTTAAAGAGTCGTGTAAAACTTTTGTACATTACCACTACATTAGAATTACCTTTTCAAAAAAAAAAAAAAAGGTAACTTTCTTTAATTAACTATAAAGTATTCATTTGTGATTTAAAAGTAATTCAACTTTGAAATCTATCGAGCTGTTTGTGTTTTTCATTAAAGAAAAAAAGTTTATTTATAGATAATATTTATTGAACATTGAGTCAGCTTAAGAATGTTAGATACATATAACATGATTCTTTTTTGAATTATCAATGTTTGAAATTACTAAATCTGATTATAATATTATTCGAATCAAAAGTCAATTTATTAAATTAATTAGGAAACAATCGTTGAATTACTTAAACTAGGTTTTTCTTGACATACATGGTATTTTAAATTATATTTGTAATGAATGTTTTGGAAACAAAATACGACCCGTTTATTTTCAATTATCTTTTCCCATAAGCGAATGAAAGTTGAGGACCATGTGTTAGCAATAGTCGCAGTTGCTTTTTCCTTTTTTTCAGAAAAGTACTCACGTGCAGATAAATACGAAAGCACTACTATTTTGCAGCATCATAGCAAAATAGAAGATATACACCACATCAAATAAGAATTTCAGAAAAACATAAAAACAAATTAAATTAAGAAAACAAGAACCACAATAATTCAATCCGTGAGCATGGTGCGTTGAAGAGAGTGAAGGATGGTTGCGAGTGAGGATGAGAAATGAAGGAAAACGCCAAAGCCCAAAGTGGGTCAGAGAAAATTTTTGTCTGTACCGTTAGTGGTTGTGACTACAAACTCCTTTTGTTCTTTCAAAACCTGTAGAAATTTCTCGTGGGCCTAACGAGTCCTTCCATCCACATGTACACTTCCATCATCCCATTCTGGATTCATCCACATTCATTTTTTTTCTTCCCATACGTTAAGCTTTTAATGGATATTAGAGGAAAACATCAACAATTGTCTTATTGATCAGGGAGGTCAGATTATGTTTCTTGATTATCATCATTTAGTTAGATATAGGTATAATATCTGAATGACTATTAGATGTACCTAAGAGTGTCTTCTCAAGATAAAGTTAAAATTCAAGATAATACCTTCCCCCTTCAATTATATTTTATTGTCCCAACCAATTTCCCAAAGTTTTAAAATGATGTAAGATACTATTGAGTTTTTTGAAAAAAAAAAAATATTAAGCTGATAACACGCTCCCTATCTGAATGATTATTAGATTAGATGTATGTAGGAATGTCATCCCAAGATAAAGTTAAAATTTAAGATAATACCTTACCCCTTCCAATTGTATTTTATTGTCCCAACCAAGATCCCAAGTTTTAAAATGATGTAAGATAGTATTGATTTTTTTTTCCAGAAAAATGCTAAGCATATAACACACTCCCTATCTTTATGTTAATTAAATATATTAAAAATAAATTTAATTTTAATGTACTAATAGTGTAAAATAAATTTATATAATTGACCAATCAAATCTTTTTATTTGCATGGTTTTTTAAACATTGAAAATAAAAAATAATCATCAATATAGATTTGATGATTGTGTGAAATTTTTTCAAATCATCACTGTATCAAAATTATATCTATTAAAAATATCTTAGTTGATTTATAGAATTAGATCAATAAATTTTTTATTCTCTGCTGGTTAAGTCATATCATCCTTCCATTATGAGATCTTCACTATATATTAGTTTAACCTTTAAATTATATACAGTTTAATCTAATTTTTACGAGTTCTCAAATAAATAAATAAAAAGAAAGAAAGAAAAAACAACAAACAAACAACACAAATGTTGAAAACAAATAAACGAATGCAAATAGACCAGTTAGCAACTTGCTACCGTAGTTGCGAACGTCTTTTTCTTCAATCTCTCTGAATTGAGCTTGCTTCAGAACTCAATTATTCCCTTCAATGGGGGCGTGCAACCTTATGTTTTGGCGACTCTGTGTGCTTTGTTTTTGGTGATTTTGTGAAGCATTTCTTTTATTTTTTTTGCCTCAATTTTTCATCTCGGCTAGTTGAAGGATCATTTCACATTCCTGTGATTTATTCCCAATGCTAGAGCATTGCTCCTTGTGTAAGAAAACCACGGGCTTTGCACTTGGTTTGCTATTATTCTATTATTATTATTATCATCATCATCATCATTATAACTATTATTTATTTTTAATATTCATTCTAGAGATTTTTTTTTAGATGGAGGATTAAAATTTTAAAATGTAGTCATACTGCTCTTTTGCTAGAGATTCAATAATGAATGTAATCGAAAGATTCAGCACTATGATTGTTAGGTTTAATGATTAATTTAAATAACCTCAAATTCTATATACGATAAGCAAGTCAAAATTTGAGAATTTTTTTATATGCGAAATTTGGGATGTTAATATGCGCTTTTAATACCTTTGATAAATAAAAGATTTGGCACATTCTTATCTGATTATTAAACAGCGCACTACCCCACAACCAATTAAAGTATTGAACCACATCCAACTAATTCGAAGCAAAATAAAACAAGAAGAACCTATGGTATGTGTGAAATTGCTTTAATTCTTAAGTTTGTTTCGGTTCCAAAGTGCTTAAGTTTCTTAAGGAATTGCTTCAGTTCCAAATTGTGATGATATAGCCATGGCACTATCACTATTGTGAAATTGTCAAATTGTGAGATAGATACAACCCCAACCTTGGAAATATTGCTTGCTAGGAGACAAATGTGACGATTGAGGCTTGTGGATGCCACACGACTCACAGAAAGTCATTACTTAGACAATGAATCAAGAAAGAATCAACAAGAGTTCTCATCGTATAAGTTACACTATTTTTATTTTTTATTATTGTCAAATACCACCATTTAGTTTTATTAATCCTACTGATGTGGACTAATTAACAAAAACAACAAAAAAAAAATGTAAAATCAAATGGTTTTAATGGATATATTTACACCCAGATAATGTTAGAATATAAAATCATTCATATATTTCTATGCCTATTAACTTAAACATTTTAATATGGACTTACTCTCTCCCTTGGTTTAGAAACAATTGTCTAATCTTGATGAAATTTAATTTTTTCATAAATAATTGTTCGTTTAGAAGACAACATTTATTATTTTCTTCCAATTATACGCTTTATTAATAGAAGCGAGAGGGTAAATGGAAAGAAATAAATTAAAGAAGAGAGACGTTAGTATTAAGGATCGTATCATAAAATATATCTAAATTTTATTGAGATTAAGATACTTATAATTATTTTCTTAATCGAATGTTCGATTCTCACTTTAGAAATGTAACAACTTTAAAACCTGTGACCAGTATCTATCCCTTTAAATGGATCCACAATACGTGAAGGAATTAGTAATTGACAGTGGATATCCTGAAAACCTTAAAAAACTAAAGAATTATTTCTAAATGGAGAGAGTAATATTTAGAATCAATTATCCTTAATCACTATTCAAATAATTTCGATCAATTATTACAAGCATCCAAAGTAAGTGACCAGATACAGTGAACCATCCACACGTTATGAAGCTTTAGAATGTATATGTAAATTACTAATTATATATTTCTACTCACAAAGTCGAACAGCACCAGTGGTCTAGTGGTAGAATAGTACCCTGCCACGGTACAGACCCGGGTTCGATTCCCGGCTGGTGCAATAACGTGTTTCATTTTTTCAAATACCCTTAACCAAAAATCAGATTTTTACATTGAGTTTACAACTTCGAGCGATGATTTGGGATAAGATAACAACCAGCCCTATCCTCCAAGGCAAAGCTGTTACTGCAAGATCAGCATCGCATCTGTGTTGGCATCTCCTAAACATGTCCATTCTTTGCTGCTGGCATAGACCTGCTCATCAAAACACGACACGTCTTCACGTGTCTTTTGACTTTCTTGGATTATAATAACTACAGCTTCTAGTTTTCCATGGCCAATCACTCTTCCTGGGAAGTTGATTGATGAAACCATAGAATACTAGCACGGCACTAATTAATATTTGCGGTTCACATATCGTCCAGTGTTATGAAAAATACTGCTCTCAGTTTTAGAATAACTGTTATTTTCTTCATATTTTTTTTCATATTTTAGAATATTTATTCCTATATAATATTTAAGTGATATTAATTTTTTTTATTTATATCTATAATTTAAATTACTAATTAAGTAATTAATATATTTATCAAGATGATAATAATGATTATATAAAAATAATTTTATCAATTCATATAATTTTTTATATTTATCAAGATATTTTCTTATTTTCTCTAATATATGTATTATTTGATTTTTTATATTTATTTTGAAATGGAGAAAGGATAGGCTTTAGTGCAAGTCAAACAGCAAAACATGAGAGTGATGAGACTATGGGGAGTTCTCATGTTCAGGAGTCTTAACAGTTATTTACTTTCAGTTTTTAATTTTTATTTTTAATTTTTTAGTTTTTTAAAATTTATAAAAAAAATATTATAAAATTTAAAAATTAAATTTTTTTTTATAAATTCTAAAAAATTAAAAATAAAAATTAAAAACTGAAAGTAAACCTCCTCTAAATTTGTGACTGTGGTCACTACACTATTACACTGAAAAACAAGTGTTGAAATTACTCTTGTTCCATTATCCCTTACTTTTCCATCTCTTTCTTTCTCTTACTGATGCACTCCCCCACTACTCTGCTCATCATCATTTGCCAGTACACCAACACCACCACCACTCTCCCCATCGTCTTTCTCTCTCTATCTTTTTCTTTCACTTTTAGTAAGGTTTTTTTTGGTCCCTTTGTCTCTCTTCTCATATTTTATTTTGGATCACCATTCTTCCTAGCTATTCCTTTAAGCTGAGGTTTCATCCATGCCCCAGCTAGCCCCATAATCTTATCTTTTTCTTTAGACACGGAGGATGTATTTGATCTAGGCAAAGACATAGACGAATGAAGGGTTGGAGGTCTCATCCAATTGGGAAGAAGAAATTTGGACCAGTTGGCTGTCAAGCCTTTTTTTTTTTATAATTATTATTGTTTTTTCTCCTTTCCTAGTTTCTGGTCTTTCCCAGAAAATAGCCCAATTCTAGAAGACTTTGAATTCTTTCTTCATGATTTTCATTTGCATAAAATATTGTCCTATTTTGGATTGTTGGACACATGATCAGGAATTAATTTAATTTGTTTTGCTCACAATATTTCATTTGAGTATCAACTGCGCTTGGCCATCTGTAATTACTGGGATGCATTCTTGCAAATAAAGATTGGGAAATTAATTACTTCGGGAGTTACCACTTTTCTAATTCAATTTACCAAAAAAAAATTTTTAAAAAAAGTTGATTGCTTCATTAGAAGTTGGTGTTGGTGTCCTCCACCCAATCCTTCTTCTTGGTGACAGCAACCTCTAAACTGATGATGGTGTTGGAGGAAGAGGTGGTTGTGTAGGTAAGAGAGGGGAGAAAAAGAAATGTAGAGGATCGATAAAATTGGTAAAGTAATTTTTAATAAGAATAAAATATAATAATATGCTATTGAATGATTTTTTTTATAATAAAAAAGCTTTTATCTCAACCCTTAAATGAGATTTTAATGGTTGAAATTCAATAATTATGTGGCCATAAACTCAATCCTCCTCGTTTAAGAATTTTTCATGAGACTACTTATAAGTGGATACCATGAGAATTCTCTCATGCGCAAATTTAACATCCTCTGAGAGCCTTTTTGGCTGTAAGATGTTTGAAACTGCTGCATGGAGACCATGAGCCAAGTCTTGTTAAACAATCTTAACATTTTAATATATAGACACATATTTCTGAATCAAATCTTATTAGTCTTGTTCAATATATGTTACGCTTATTTATTTTCATTTATTTTTAATGCCGTCATGTCATGTTAAGAGAGAAAGACACAAAAACTTTAAATCAATTAAATCCTCTTAAATTTGAAAACCCTAGTTGAGTATTTGTGTTTGTGTTTCTTTTTTGATAAGATATAGTGATCTAATTCAATGTACATAATCTCTTCCACATAATTTAATCGAATGCCTAAATATTTGAGTTTAGTTTTGATGCATTGACTATCATTTAATCAAATCTTTTCATTTATATTAGTGGATTTTTTTTCACAAATTATAGATTTAAAAAAATCTTGAACTCATAATATATTGATGAATCTTTTTTCTCATATAAAGATGCATATTAATTCTCTAATAATCACAAGTATCATATATATATATATATATATATATATATATATATATATATATATATATATATATATATATATATATATATATATATATATAATAGGTTTAATCCCGACTTTATTCTTGTGACACATGGCAAAAGAAATTTTCCACTCATAATTTCACCGTGTTTCATAATAGCATTCTACTACCATGACTATTTTGTTTAGTTAATGGTCTTTCCAGCTTTTCTCTTTCTTTATTTAATGATAAAATTAATTTAATTTGAATTTAGAAGTCTCTTTCATTTCATTTAATGATAAAATGTAATAGTTTTGTTTTATTATAGACCTCAATTAATCTTTCTCATTTACTGTTTTGTCATATTATTTCTACACCAACTTTATTTATACACTTTAACAAAAAAAATTATGTCTACGCCAATCATTACTATAATTATTCCTTTTTAATTTGTTTGGGAGTCTACATTGTTTTCTCAAAAAACTTTATAAACATTTGAGATCACTGTATTTTGCTGCCCTCTTTTTTTCACTCTAATGGAAATAAAAGGATTAGTAGCTTCCTGCAATCAATTACTGACAATGAGTGAATATCTGTTTTTAATAGGGAATATAAGCAAAAATTGAATCTCACTGATCCATTAACATATCATATTCTCTGTTAAGATTAATATTTTGACATTAAATATTTCAATACTCACCATACCCTCCATTAATAATTTTGAGGGATGTTGGACATCTCAATACTCACTATTTATTACTTTTCATTAATAATTACAATAATTATCATAAGACTTTTTAGAAATCTATTATACTTTCCCATGCAATGCAATTCTATTTATATATAGAATTGTCGTTGGTCAAGATTTGTTATAGGATGGCACATGTGACACGACCAAGAATATTATACGTCAACTTAAGAAAATACGAATCAACAACCATTCTATTTATATAATCACATCTGTCTTACAAAATTTTTGGTTTCTTAGCCTTTTTCGACTTAACTACCACCATTTGATTTTATTACTCCTACAGATATGGACCAATTAACAAAATTAAAAAAGGTGCAAAACCAAATAGCTTTAATTAATTTAGTGGTTGCATACGGATAGTAAAAGAATATCTTCAGCACTCACCTGTTAATGTTCAAAATCAATTCTCCGTCATAATGATTCAAATAATTATGATCAATTTTTCTTTTTCAAATATCTAAGTGACGAGGTTATAGTATAATTTGAATCATTCGTAACAGAAGCACCAGTGGTCTAGTGGTAGAATAGTACCCTGCCACGGTACAGACCCGGGTTCGATTCCCGGCTGGTGCAATTGGTTTTGCTTTTTCTTTTTCTTTTTTATCCCCGCATCAGATAATTGCATTCATTGGTCAGTGAACAATTTCGAGCCTCATATATCATAAGTGTACTACTGTATAATTGTGATAATTTGCAATAACCAATATGCATTGTTGGCATATTAATGCTGTCACTGCAAATCTGCAAGATCAGCACCGGTGTTGCCATCTACTAAACATGTCCATTCTTTACAGCTGGCATAAACCCCGTTCTTTGGAGTCTGATTGATGAAGCCAAAGAATACTAGCATTAATAGTTTACATGGTTGCTTGAAAACAGGCTTGTGTTGGTGATACCAGATAACTTAGTGCATTTCAAACAGCAAAATACGAGACTACTTATCAGCAAGTGGGGACAATTCTCTCATGTAAATTTAACATAGTTGTTTATGTGATTAGTTCTTTTTAAAAGTTCTCACCCTTTAACACGAATGAGAATCTATCTGCACGAGTTATGTCACGTTAAATTTGCAAAAGATATGCTCACTCAATTACCATAAAGAAGTTTCACCAAATTGCAACATTCACCACACCCAAGGTCAGTATTTGAAATACATATTGTAACATTACTTACGATAACCATCCATGCAAAAGGAGATCATAATGGTCCACAAGAACAGACAGTGGTTTTTACAGATTTGTCAACCCTATTAACAAACTGATATGTGTCTTAGAATTTGTCTACGCATACACCATCTCTTGTAACATCATATGCTTCCCTGCTCCTTGCCTTCTTCATGCCAGCAGTCACATAGAGCTTCGATCCCTCGGTCGAAATGGCAGTGAGTTTAACCCAGATAATCACTTTTGTCTTCATTCCTTCTATGTCTGCCAGCTTCCCTTTCTCGAGAAAACCGGTCACGGTGGTGAAGAAACGCAGCACTGATGAATCCCTGTAGCCTACTTCACAGATTTGAGGAATGTAAACAACAAGCTTTCCAGTCTCTGGATTGAACTCGTAGTTTGTTGCGTCGCGAGGAAAGATTCCTATTGGTAGATCGTACTCCTTTAGCAACTCCGGTAACGGCTTTTGCATCTTTCCTGTGAAGTAATTTTTTGTGAGAGTTGAAAATTATTATTAATCAAAAAAAAAAAAAAAAAACTTGATGAAGCAACGAGGTGGATAAGGACGTATAAATAATCTATAATAGGAGCATGTTATCAAACCCATGAAAGTGAAATGCTAAACCCAATAAACAAGTAATTTTGTAATGCACTAATGATCAGACACGAATAGTCCATGTCCATAAGTCATATTATATAAGCATATCGTGGTAATTAAAGGTCATGGGCTTTATTGGACTATAATAAAGATGACTTGGTAATACGCGATAAAGGATATCTTCCAGTGTCTGCTTGCTCTATTGCAGTAAACAGAAAATTATGTTTTCCATATACATTTACCACTGATGGCACACAAATTTTTCATTTTAAGTAATGATTAGATAATATATGATGCTACTAATATTAATGATTCCAAATACAAATTCTTTGTGTGTGTGTGTGTGTGGGGAGGAAGAGAGAATTTGAAGGGTATTGCATTGACGACAATAATGGTATAGAATCTCATTAATACTTATACAAATTGCAAGTGAAAAACAGTTTGGATAATAGACATTTGAGGAAGTTGATAAATACACAGAATTTTTCCAAAAGAATTTTTAGAATTGATTTTTCACCAAAAAATAGAAATGCATAACAATAATTGCCTTAATTTACTTCCATATAGTAGTTCTAAAAGATTTTTAGAAGTCTGCTGGAAAATAAATGCCAAAATCTTTGATGCAAATGTACCATTCCCATACAACTAAGTCAAAATACAGTCATTAATGATTTTCAGAACACAGTTATTAATGGTTTCACAGTTCTGAAATTTTCAAGCAGTTATCCAGTCTACACATCATGAAGATCCCTTACAATTCTCATTCAGATAAAAATCAATAGCGTTTAAAGTTGGTTCAAGCATCTGTTAACTCCCATGGACAAGAATCAAATTATGCAATTTTATTTGGGATTACGTGCTTAAATGGAATGAAATACTAAATATTTCACAGGTCTCACAGTCTACACTATGTTTGAGCAACAGGTAGAAATAGGGAAAAGATACAGACCTTTTATTTTGTTGACCAACCATTTGGTTCCACCTTCAATACTGTTTGACAGTGACTAATCACCAAAAGAGAAGGTGTCAATATATACATAGCTCATGCAATGAAAATTCATCTTAAACATTTGTTGTAGTCTAGCGGAAACACTTACAGTCGGCATTGAACATATCATTATCTGTTAACAGAAAGATAGGATTTGAAAGAAAAGATAGTGCTGGATGATGTACTTGCATTCCTTTTATCAGCAAAGGAGGAACATCATCTTAATCAATGCACCTATTCCTAAATCCTAATATTCATATCAAAGACATTTTCTGTATCCAAAACAGGAAGAATTACTTGCTAAGTTAAACATTTAGTCATAAACCAGTCAAAACATTTTCCTTTATTAAATGAAAAATTCCAGGTATTCAACGAGGAAAGATAAACAACCACCTATCAGAACCAAAACTCATTTTAAACGCATATTCAAATAATTAAACAATTGTTATACTTTAGGGTGTACTGTGGCGCTGCTTCTACCATGGTTAGTAGCAGCATCACTTCATAGGGTCATCTGTCTACATCCCAAACTGAGTCTAGAAATATAACCTTGCACCAAAAGGTATCGGCATATCACCTTATTTACTCAAGTTACATATATTTTCTTCACCATCTCCTGCTCTTCCCAACGTATATTTCTTGCTATGCATTCACACTATACATTCCTCCCAAAATATACTCATACGACCCAATTCTCGTTTAATTTCACTCCTACCTTACCATGATGTTTGGCATAATGACAAGAACTCATTAACATCTATAACTAAACTTAAGCTTATAGCCTCTTTTTCCTAGAGCAAAACCATAACTCATGCATAAAAGAATCTATTATTAATGCAAAGTCAGCTGCTAGATGGGATAACAACAACTATAAACATTCAGTATTTCGGGAAATAAAAATAAAAATTGATGCCTTACAACAACAGAAGAAAATGATTTGTTTATCGGCTGTATTTCTTTGTAATATCAATCCAATATTCCTGCTTCAGAACCAAAACAAATACATCTAACGCAATACACTTATCCTAAATTCCTAATGCACTGCTTAATAAGCAGTGAACACAATCAATTTTGATCATCCAATTCATATCAGAAACAGAAGACGTTAGAAAAGAAAATCAAAATTACCAAACCAACACATCTTCGATTTTATTCAATGAAGAATTTCAGGCATCCAAATCCAATAAAAGGGGATTAATTGAAAAATTAAAGCCTATGAACACCAAAATTCATTGTGGCTGAAAAAAAAGAAAAACCAGATCGCACAATCATTCAAAACCCACCAGAGCAAGGAGGCACCACCTCATACATTCAATTTCTTTTTTGCCATATTCAAACCCAAAATTGATCAAATGAAAGAAACAGCTTGGTTCCAATTTCAAATCATTAAAAAATAATAAATCTTCTCATCAATTCTCAGATGCTATGAAGATCCCTAACCATAACGACAACCGACATCAAATTGAAAACCACGTCTTACCCATGTTCAAAAAAGTGTGAAATTTTGCACAGAAAAAGATAAAAGGATCAAAAGGGGTGATTTGGATTGGGAAGGAATTGCAATTACATACATTGATGTCATCACCGACGGAATTGAGCTCCTTGTTGGCCCTCTGGTTGAACCAATAGCTTCCAACTTTGTTCATTATCTGATCCATTATCCTCCTCCTCCTTCTCCTTCTCCTTCTATTCTATAACGCAGCAAAGTAACCTCTTATTCAAAATTCAAAAGGGTCTCTCTCTCTCTCTCTCTCTCTCTCTCTCTCTCTCTCTCTCTTCGCTTCGCTGTGAGAAGGAGGAGAAGAAACAAACGCGCACCGAGGTGACAGAGAAGAGAACGACTTTTACCTGCTTCTTCGCTTCGACTTTTTCATCAGAGTCTTATCAATAATATTATTTATTAATTAATTAATATTTATGAAACCAAATATAGTTAGGCATATTTTTATTTTCAGAATGATATATGTTATATGAGTTTAATATTTATGAATTAAAAATGTAAAAAATTTGTATCATATACTTAAATGATCCTATTTGCATGATTTAAGTGATAAATGAGAAATTTAACCACTCATACTAATAAGTTAATATATGATTGGATGATAGTATAAAAAAATTTTACATGATCAATATATAAAAAAATAAACTCATATTATATTTATTAAGGATTTGGGCTATTTAGAGTGAAAATATCACTTTAAAGGTTCATTTTTCATTTATTAAATATTGATTAATTTTTAAGTAGAATTTAATTTATGAATTTAATTTATGTATTTTCACATCGACTATAATAATTTATTATCTCACTCATTACTTAAAAAGTTATATAAATGAATTATTTTAATTGAATAATAATAATATAAAAGTATTTTCCGTCATTAATTTATTAAAATTAAACTTTCAATTTATATATATTGATTAATAAAATTTTAACAGAATAATAAATCTAGTGGGTGATTGTCACATAGTTACATTTTATGACTTGAAATTTTGTTGAAATTTTATTGTTTACAAGTGGAGAAATTAAATTATTTTTAGGTAAGTAAACATATTATATTATTTGAATTGTGTATTATTACTGAATAATCAGTATTCTCCCATCTACTTATAAGTATTTAAATAAAATTACGAGAATTAAGGTATATTAAATAGTCTCAGACATAAAAAAATATCACTTAATTTAATTAATTTGTCATTTGCCTTGTTAATAATTGTTAGATTAAGTTAGTGAGAAATGACAATAAAAATTATAAAAATGATTGATACTCTTTTAAAATTTTTGGATAAGAGATAATTTGAAATAAACTATTTTATAAAATTACTTATAGGCGAAGAAATGGGGCATTTGTTATTATTTATTAATTATTATGTAAGGCTTCGTACTTTTAATTTTCATTCATAGTATACTTTATTTTCGTAAATCTTAAAGCGATTTTTTGGTGCATAATACTAATCAAAAACTACAAGTTTCTTTTTTTCTGATTAAAAAACTACAACTTTCTAAACTTTTAAGTCATTTACTAAGATTTTGTTTACCAAAGTTTATATCAAGTGTCGTCACTATTTTCAATATAATAATGCTTTTAAAAATTATACTTTATATGTAACATTTTTTTTCCTTTTTATCTCTTTAGATACTCTAAACAAAACCTTATTTTTAAAACATGAAACATTGAGTAGAAAAGTGTAATAATAGATTAAAAAATTATTGAAAAGTTTCAACAAAGCATGTTTCAAATCTCACTGTTTTAAAATTCTGATTCTAATATACAGAAAAGGAAAAATTCTTTATAATCTCACGCTAAAAGCAAAATTAAAAGAAAAAATAGACTGGCATCCGAAGTTGAGTTTAGAAACGTACAAAAGACAAGTTAGACAAGGTTAAAGCAAATCTGTTCTCTACCCGGATTTTTTTTTTGGTTTTTTCATTAAATTTATATTCAACCTAATAATAATATGACCAATAATCGAATCAACTTGATATTTAGATAACATACACAAATTTGACATCATGTATAGTAAAATCATAAAACTTTAAAAGAAAGCATCAAAGTTGAAAAGATCTAACGCTCAAGTCAGTGAATGAGTGAAGCACAAAGGTTTTGAAAGTATAATGCAAGGATGAGAGATAATTAGACTTGGCAACATTGAGTCCCCTTTTATAGTGATAGTTGATCCCATGATAAATCACATGACAATCTTCCTTAAATAGAGGAAATATTCCTGAGATATAATGTGGATTGGATATATTTCGTATATATCGGGAGATATGGCATGATAGTAGGAGATATCCTTGGCCAAATATGGAGAGGATCTCTGGGGAGTTGTCATGACCCGAATTGGGCACGTGACCGGTACGTGAGAAACCTCATTCCCATGTAAATCTCGTGACCTGTATCATCTCTACATGCACATTTAATTTATGAAAAATCCATAAAATAGAGATCTTTTTTGTACATTCAAATCACCCGTCCTTGAAACCATATTTATAAAACCAAAATGCCTTAGTACTTCAATGACAGATATCCTAATATCACAAAATATGCAACAATCCTTTACATATAAAGAGTATGTGGAAAGTATAGGTTATACAGTTCAAATAATATCCTAATATACAAGACTATGTAAAATGTAACTGCGCCCTATAGTCTGAGATCCTGCCTGCATTACACTATAGTACATCTAGAATGGAATACCAAACACCTCACCTAATGAGCTGAGCAACCGAAATCTAACGCTGTTAGGAGGAAGATGATGTAGAAGTACCCTTAGCAGCTACAGTATCTGTAAAAATATGAGAATAAATAAAGGAGTGAGTTTTGTAATCAAAACTCAGTGAGTGAGTCCTCATCTAGAACCCCCTTCATGGGACACCAAGAGAAGATACACAACACCAAGATAATAGTAACAGCAATAAAGTATCTAAGCATTTCAGAAATATAATCAAATATCAAATCTTAGTTTTCTATAAACTGACCTAATAGTACTCTAATAGAGAAATAATAATCTCTGCTCTGCTTACGCATAATATTTGTGACATAACAAAACTATGAATATGAATCTCTAGTCATATATGAGCGTTATGTATCGTCATCCCCAGTATGATAATAAATTCCCTGTTATCTCTGGCCATGGGCTACTTGGTACCAAGGTTCACGGACTAACTGCCGTTAACTCACAGCCTGTTTCTCTATAGTTACTGTCAGTTCAACTACAATTTCACTCTTTTCTTTATCATTTCCAAAGTCTTCTATCCTAAGGTTTAAAATCTCTCTTTATATAACAATATGCAATATCCGAAATCACATTATCATAAAAGTAGCTCTAAATGATTGAATTTGCAATGCAACTACACAAAAACTCATCCTCAATAGTATATGTCCAATGGTTTTCAAGAAAATACGTTTTCTCACTAAACCAATAGTCCATAACACAATGTTTCATTGAAATCTCAGTAGTTCACAAAATAAACTCTAAAATCATATATACTCTAATGTTTTAGGTGAAAATAGATATAACAATTAATATAGAAGTTACAGATATGAACTCACTCACCTGGAGTGGCGGCAGACACAGGAATAGCACCAGTAGAGTTCTAGGAAGTAGGAACGGCACCCGTATCTATCATTGAAGTAATAGAATTCTAAGTTAATTGCTAAAACCTCTATATAGCTCAAATATAATCCTAATTTATTGAAAAGACTCCACCTCCTTGAGAGGTATGGAAAACTTCATACCAACCCCCAAAGACAAAGAAAAATAGAAGAAATAGAAGCAAAATCACTAGAACATCATACCTTAAAGTTTTAAAAGTGGAAGATTAAAGTTGATTCTAAGAGAAATGAAAGAAAATGGAGTTTGGGAGTGAATTGGGGGTGGAGAGAGAAGTTTCTCGCATTTTAGGGGGGAGGAAGCTGTGTTTTGATGTTTTGAACCCCGAAATGGGGTTTTTATTGAAATTTTGAGCACTGCAGCGCTCACCAGAGCGCATAATTTTGGTAACTGGCACCATCTTACTATTCCAGGACCGCTGCAGTACTCACCAGAATAGTTTTTCCCTCAACTTTGGACTATAATTCAAGTTCTGATGTGTATTGGATTGGATAATCCCAATACTCATTTATTTACATTTTAAGTTAATGTCCTCATTTATTCTCCATTAGCTTTAAAACATAAATGTAAATAAGGAAATACCTCCCATTTGGATTCAAATAAAATATAAAATAAATCAAAATCCCAACAAATCAAAATCCAAATTTTGGGTTTTCGTTCAAATCAAGGAATTCCTATGATTTTATAAACTTTTAGGCAAAAATTGAAATGTTTAAAGGTTTCATAAAATTCATTAAAAATCAATTTTCACCTTATTTTCCTCTAGGGAACAATTACCGAGACTTTTATTTTCTAAGAATATGACTATATCATATAGCCCTCCAAGGACGTGTAGGGTCTAGGCTTAGTAAAATCTAGGACCCGAAATGACAGGTAAAGATGACTAGTAACCCTTCCCAATTCAAAAGAATTTTCCAACCTTTTTATTTAAACTTGGGTATTATAGGAGTCATGATAGCGCATGGGCGATCTGAGGAGCCCCCTGTTCAAATTCTTGGAAACTGAGCCAAGTTCCTCAGGCCCATATCTCTAGTCTATTAAATAGTTCCCGAGCTTAGTCATAGGCCGAGCAGTGAATGCCAAGGAATCATGGCTGAAGTGTGTGAGATGATGATTGCGTACCTAGCTCTAATAAGTCGACTTGTTACATGGCTTGAGGTACCTCTTAAGTTGTTGTAGCGACGATTATAAGGGAAGTGCGATGACATGTGTCATGATTTGAATGGTGGGTCACGTCTTATTAAATAGAGATCATGGTGTTACATGGACTGTTAGATTAAAGTGGTTAATCCTCTACCGTTGGATGAAATGAACGCTAGAGATATGTAACTGAGTGGAAGGAAGCATTTTCAGCCATTGGATAAGCTTGGTATAGTTGAAAATGTGAGGGATAAGACGCAGAGTCCATTTCAACCCTTTTCAACCTTGTTTGATCTCATTTCTCGTTTGTCAGCATCTATTAAAGCTTGATTCAATTCTTCGAGGCTCAATTTCTTCAAT
The DNA here is from genome assembly GCA_031216105.1 of Dalbergia cultrata. NCBI lineage: Eukaryota > Viridiplantae > Streptophyta > Magnoliopsida > Fabales > Fabaceae > Dalbergia > Dalbergia cultrata. Next base: position 11,294,286 of record CM062351.1, on the reverse strand, counting down.
TTTCAATATGTGAATTTGATTCTTCTTTTCTCTTTTTCATTTGGTTGGTTTGTTTTTACTGGAACCCTAGGGTAGAGAACTCTATTTTCGTTTTGTTTTTAAGCTATTTTGGGTGTGTTTTCCCTTCATAAGCCCTTTTTCCTTTTGCATTGCTTAGGTATTTATTGATGGTGAAAGGAAATGGTGCTTCTACCTCAGGGAAGAGGAATGAAGTGATAGACGAGGCGGAGTATGACCCCCATGGTTGGGTTAGCCTCGAGGTCAAGCAGATGGCCTCTACCTTCAATGGTAAGGAGGGGATTCATAGGTTTAGAGATTGTTGCCTTGTCTTGTCTTGTAGAGAGAAAAAGATTGAGTGCCTCTCCTGTGAGTCGGAGGATAGGGTTTGCCACTATAGGTCTAGGGATAATGATGGTGATTTTGTTTATGTGTATACTAATTATTTTGATAAATTAGATGTGATGGTGCCTTTCACCAGGTTTGAAGAGGGGATTTTTAATAAGGTAGAAGTGGCTCCTACCCAACTGCACCCAAACAGTTAGGCCTTTGTCCAAGCATTCATTGTTTTGTTCAAGATGCTCGACTATGAGCCTAGTGTAGGAGTGTTTTTTTTATTTTTCAAGTTATAGGGGTAGATAAGGGTTCCTAGGTGTCCTTTAATAGTGTCCCTAGAAAAAATCTGTTTGCATTGTTAACCTCTAAATTTAAGAGGTTCAAGGATAAATTTATCAAAATGAGGTCAATAGAGTCTGAGTTCCCATTTTTCTTAGATAAGTGTGGGTTGGAAAAATTCCCTTTGTATTGGTAATCTAATCTGTGCCAAATTTTGAGAGTGGAGTTTGTGTCACGGCCCTATTGGCAATATGACTGGCATGTGAGGAATCGCATGTCCACGTAAGCCTCGTGGTCACTGAGTCACATTAGTCATAATTGGCTAATTATTAGATTTCTTACATTTTTGTTTCCAAAAGTTTAGTTTACTTGAAAATACTTTAGCGAAAAATAGCAATTTTTTTTTTTGAGAACTTAAAAAGGCAGCATCATTCATCAACACGTAATTAGAACTAATGCAACCTGTGAGCAAAATAACAAATCCATAATAATAAACACATAACGGAGCAAATCCTAGATATCATAAATATTCAACAACCGATGTCATCACATCGATATATAAATAGGGATCAATGGTCTACATGTTCAAGAGACAAATTCAAAATATGCAAAAGATGATAACAAAGTCTTCCAGCGTAGGTTATCTCCAAAGTCAAGAACTCAAGGGACTCCAGTATTCTGGTCCACTGGCTCGTCTGAAGACGAAACGGAAAAAGAAAAAGGGTGCGAATCCAAAGGAATCTCAGTAATTACATGAAATAGTACAAGTGTCATCGTTATCATCTCCAATCACTTCGGTTTAATTATAAAATAAGTGAGCATGCTTTAGTTTATTTTAATTAGTTCACAAATAAAAATCTCAAAATGATACACTTTTTAAGTATTGTAAAAATTCTTGATTGACAAACAACAATCTAGATAGTATACCATTATTATCATATAAATCACATAGAGCGAACTTGCATAGGAGAATAAAAGAATTCAAGATATAACACTTTCTCTAGCACTTTGCTTAGTAACTTTAATTTCTTTAATGTATCACTCTCTCTTATGTCACCTTAACCAACTGCACCGTCCCCAGCGATTTAACTGTCACCTAAACTTCACATCACCTATTGTTTAGGATGAGCTCAACCTAACTAGCCATCACTATATTTAAATGAGGATAGAGGGGAACAATTTCACTGAACATTAAGTTTAACTTTTTAGAATATCATGTTCCAACATCATATAAAAGTCTCATAACTTCTCTTATTAAAATATTTAACGTATACTTGACTTAACACCTTTGATTGATAATACTCATTCACGTAATCGACCATGATCAATGCTCAGAATAAATGCACATGTGGTCTCAATAGTTATCCAAAATCAATAGTCAATAATTAAAATTTAGTCAAGTATGGCATTTAAGTACAATAAATTATCACCATTCATCAATAGATAACCAAGGGTCAGTCATTAATATAGTATCACAAGTAATAAGTCTTTTTTTAAAAAAATAAATTGGCTTGAGTTTGATGACATGAGTAGCTTGAAGAGCATTCTTTTTCTTTTCTATTTTCCAAATGTTTGTGAAAAACCAAGACCACCTTCCCATGGAGCATATGAAAATAAAAATGTGATTGTGTGTGAATGGGGTGGGTGGCAACCACAAACTAATGATGGAGAGTGAGTGGTTGAGTGTTTTATTTGTTTGTAGGGTGGTTGGATTATGTTTAGGGGTATTTTAGGGATTAGGTAAAGAGGTGGGGTAGATTTGGTAGAAAACTAACAAAATATCATCAAATTTCTTTGTCATTTGTACCACTACACTTTTAACTAGTGGTAATTAGATAATTAGTAACTCTTCATATATTCTTGAACAATTAAATGCACGTTATTTCCTTAATTTTTTTTATCAGTCTTAATTAGCACTGACTGGGGGTAAAATGATAATTTCACATAAATATTCTGCAAGACTCACCCAAACATCAGTTATCCCCTCAAATTAACATATCAAATTCCTAAGTAATGACTGGGTCTTGTTGTCACTTAATCCCGCGTTAAATTCTCAGGGGCATTTTGGTAATTTTGCACAGAACAAAAAAATCAGGGCATTACATTATATGTATAATTAAATATAATTTTCCTGTCCTAAAACAAATACTCAACTCATAATTTCAAAATACAATCACATAAATAATTTCCATCTCATATAATGTAATACCTCAGGTACACCTATCCATAATCAAGTTTACATGTCCATAATCAAGTTCGATATGGCCTTAGGGTCCCTTCGAATCACCCGGATTGCCGGGAAGACCTCAGAAGCATGAAAGACCTGTTTATATGCATAATATACATGAGAATTGTCATTGTTATAGCGGTCCTAGAGCACTATATGGTCACAGTGTGTAGGATAGGTGTTTTTTGTACTCTGTAAACTGTTATAGCAGTCATGTGTTGATTCATGGAAGGTGCTTGGAGTGCCTTAACCACTATAGCAGTGCCTCTAATGTGTGAACAACGCAAAACAATGCAGTTTTGTTTAAGTGATACCTCATCTCCTATATAAACCCTTAACTCGGGATTTCTTCCCTATTATGACCGAAACCCTACCCAAAAAGACCATTTCCTTTTTCTTTCTCTATCTCTCTCTCTCAATCTAACCTAATTCCTTCTCCTGCCATGATCAAAGGTAAGGGTTTTATTAGTTTTTGTCATTTTCTTCCTCTCCATTACATGTTCTAGAGTATATACTTTGTTGTTTCCTCATTGTTGTTCAGTGGAGGTACTCCCCCAATGTTCATGGAGTTGTTTTAGGGTTATCTAGAAATTAATAAAAATTATTCATGAGTCTTTGTTACTCTATGGCAAGTGTTGGTGTCATTCCAAGCTTTCAAGGTCAAGATAGTGGTGCCCACATACTCCTAGCCCCAAATGGTGAATGGGTTCAAACTCGTAACCTTATTTTCTTGCCATTATGAGTATGTTTATGCATGATGATTTCTAAACATGAAATTAGAAATAAAAATATGTATAGACTATGATTTCACAAGCTATGCCAATGTTAGAGAAACTATGATTATGTTTATAGCATGAAAAATGTGTTTCATTAAAACTATGGGACCATGATTGATATATTATATGTTACGTAAATATTTTATGCGCTCAAGCCTAAGAGATTTATTACAAGAATATATGATTTAACAACAAGTTGCTATTTTATCAACCATGTTTTAAGAGTTTAAGATATCACTACACTTCAAGACTTGAGATTTCAAAATATGTTTTTAGAGTATCAATCAAGATATTTTGGAAAAAATGCTGGACAGAGTATGATTTAGTTTTATGAACAGAAATGTTATTATAATTTTAGAGTTATTATGATTATGAACCCTTTTGATTTTGAGATATAATATTAGAGATACCAAGTTTATGAAAAGATGTTAACTTGAGAAATGAGACCTTAGAAATTAACTTTTATGATACTCAGAAGTATAAAATTTAGAATAATTCATAGCAACAGCTAGATACATATTCTGTGGGCTTAAAATTGAATGCCTACAAATGGGTGATTCCTTGGGCATGATTTCACAGTCATAGTTATATTAAAGTCAGATTGTGAGAGTTATATAAGTCCAAAACTTTCTGAGTTTCAAGAATATTCATATTTAATGATTTATATAAAAAGCTAGAGTATGATTATGATTTTATATATATTCAGAGATTTTATGACTTCAAGAATATAGTAATTATCAAGGTTAAGAAAATCGGACCGGACCGGCAGGTCCGACTGGGTTAACCGGGAACCGGTCGCCTGACCGGTTCGGTTGAGTAGCCAAAACCAGAGGATTTTAGAACCGGTCAAAACCGGTCAGAACCAGGAAAAACCGGGAAAACCGATGAACCGGACCGGTTGGACCGGTCTGGAGCTTTAAATTTTTTTTTTTTAGTTTCAAATCTTAAATTCTGATATTTTATAGCAGTCATAGAGCAAAAATAAAAAAATGGATTATATTTATTTTATATATGAAAAAAATACTAATATCCACGGATTGTTCACCATAAAACTCGCTAATCACCAACAAATATTGTTTTCAAATACTTTTGTAACCATATTGTGAAACTGGAACTAGAGAAATTTTATATGGATTAGGTTTATTTTTATAAACCTATGAATATATATATATATTTTGTGTTAATTATGTTAATGTTAATAATTTAATATATTTTTTTATGTTTTAATTATATATATATATTTTATTATAATCCGGTTGAACCGGTTGGACCTCTAAACCTTTGAACCAATACCTTGACCGGTTCAATGCCCGATCCGGTTTTCTTAACCTTGGTAATTATATATTAGAGTTTTAAATCCAGAGAATAGCCCAAAATAGAGTTTTAAAGAAAGTAAGTATGTTTATGATTTACAGATTAGACGACAACTATAAAGAAATAGACAGTAAGTTAACGACTATAAAAATGATCATTAATATTGGTACCAAGTTATCCATAGGAGCAATCTCACAGATCAGATAACGAAACCTAGTTAGGTGTCCAATTTAGATCCTAGAGGGATCACAAAGTAAAGAATTTATTATACCATGGTTGACATGCATAACCAGAGATTAGTGTTTCTCTAGTAGAGTACTGTTATTTATATTTTCAGAGAATTATTGATTTTGGAGCTATTCAGTACATGCATGAAAAATGATTTCTTGATAGCTTATGAATTTGGAGATGATTTTATGCAAACTTATGAATTTAGAGACATTTTTTTCCTATATAGTTATGCATATAAATATCAAATGGTTTATGATTGATGCATGTATATTACATTATGTGTTTTTCTTGGTTGTCTGATGTGGATGGTGGTGAGAACTCATTCATTGAGTTCGTTGATCACCCTTCTCCATTCCTCTTATAGTTGCAGGTACAAATATCGTTTCATCACCATTTCAATTGTCGTGGCTATACTAAGTTCGTTGATTCACCGTTCTTTGTTCCTTTTATAGTTGCAGGTATAGATATTGTTTCATCACCATTTCAACTATTGTGGCTCTTCTCAATGGTGAGTCTTACTTTAGAGTAAGTCTTAGTTTAGACTCTTGTTAGAGTAGAGGGCTCTAGTAGGTGTGTAGGCAAGATTGGATCCATGCATTATTTTCAGACTATGTATTTAATTTTAGAATTTGAAACATCTATGTATATGTTCATAGATTTCAAGGATTAATTTGAAACTGTAAGATTTTGATTAGAAATTATGTAGCAAGTTAGAGATGAAATTACGATTCAATTCAGGTGTTAAAATGATTTTCAGAGTATAATTAAAATGTTTTCAGAGCTTTATATATATCAAGTATTTTAGTTCTTTGATTCCAGATATCAAGTTTTGAATAAAGATTTGGATAAAGATTTAGACAAAGTTATGTTTTTAGAATAAAATGTACGTTATTTTATACATATAGAGAGACTCAGAGCTCAAGCGACTTATGTAGGGATGGGGTTTCTCATGTACCGGTCACGTTCTCAAGTTGAGTCGTAACATATAACCAGTGTAATGTTCATAATAAAACACATATTAGAATAAACCAGGGTTCCATAACCATAAACAAAATATATGTGAGATGGTCTACAATAGACCATGAACTCGTATGAATTTAGATACATTTATAGATTTAAAATCATGAAAAGCTCAAAATATATGTATGGTCTGGGATCCTTCCTACACAGTCACTAGATCACTCTTTACACAACATAACTGATGCTTTACTGCAAAGTGAAGCTCGCCTAACTGGAATAATGCTACTGCTAAGAGGAAGGCTGAGAAGAGTCTGAAGTAGCAGCTATATCTATAAGGGGAAATGAGAAGAAGGGTGGGTTTCATATAAAACTCAGTAAGTGGACTCACACACACAACCATACATGAGACAAGAAGAAAGTATATAAATAATAATGCAGGAATAAAAAATCATTACTATTCACAATACATATTAATAGTAATAACATATCAATTATATACTAGGCATAAGGAAACATAAATATTTTTCTAAGGAATTAACAGAGAGACATAAATCTAAATAATCATAAGGTAGTGCTCAGTCCCTTACGAATAAGAGCACCTCACTAATATTCAATGGTCCATAGCGAATCCTGTTTGTTGGAGGGAAAAATAAAAATATCCATTGGTAATCTTTTTTTTCCTAATGACCACATTAACGCTGTTAATACATGTTTGCCAACTTTTTTTTGTTAGTTCTCGTAGATGGCTAATAGCACCCATTGGTAATTTTCTATCGACATCCTGTGTTCATCGATGAGCTCATCAGTAAAATTTTAGTTCGTTGGTATTCCTGTCAGTATCAAGCGCAAATCTTGTAGTGGTATGGCTAAATGTTAAAAATGTGTCTAAACACATGTCAATTTGGCCACACTTATTTTAAAGTATGACCAAATTCATTTATTACACTTTAAATATATTTAACCTCACTTTACAAATGGGGCTAAATTCGTAGTGTATGGTACACCATTCTTCATCAACTATACCACAACCTTCACCTTTTCTTGTATACAACTGAATACAATGTATCAAAATCATTTTGTGACTATGCGTGCCCGATGAACTATTTTGCATGCTATAATTAAAAAATTTTTAGTCCATTCAAGACGAGCCCCTCCTTACAATGAGGGATTCTTTTAAAAATTTCCCAAGTATGATATTTTCCCAATTTTCTTAAGAAAGTGGTACCCGACATCATGAACTAGCAAACTAAGGGAAGTTAAACAGCACATTCGCATAAATCCTCACGTTCCATCGATGGCAACAAACATTAGCAACGATAGTCTAATGGTAGTAGTAGTGTTTCAATGATAGTTGTGATGGTTCAAGATTTAGGATAATTTGAGCATTTTGCAAAATTATTGGTTGGAGTTGAAAAATCTTTAGCCTATGCAATATGGGTTGCGTTGTGTCGTGTATTTGAAAGTTTTCAATCCATAAAACTTGATTCAACTTATGTATTTTCTTTTTTAGACTAAAACTCGAACTTAGTCTCTCAAATTCATAGTGGGATACAAATTAGTCCCTCAGATTTAAAAATTCTCATATTAGTCCCTCAAATTTTACAAATGGGGATAAGTTGGTTTCTTTGTAAAATTATCGTCTGAGTTGTGCCCTATTAACTTATTTATATGTACTGTTAACTTATTTACATGTACTGTTACTTTTCATGGTATGTCCTAACTTGCTTAGAAGAAATATTTTGACTTTAAGTTATCATTTGTTTTGTTAAGAACAAATAAGTGAGACAAGTTAAGACCCGCCATGAAAATTAACAGTCAATGTAAGTAAATTAACAGAACACATAGATGTTTCTATTAACAGTCTAAATGACAATTCGATTGAAGGACTAATTTGTCCCTATTTGTGAATTTGAGGAATTAGTATGAGATTTTTCAAATCTGACAGACTGAATTGGAAATTTAGTCTTTTTTTAATAGTCTCAAACTTGTATAAAATATGTGCGACATAACGGTGTTTTTTTTAATTTCTTGGGCTTGAAAATTACTTTTTATTTAGTTAAAGAATTATTTTAGAAAAAGAATAAGTTCATGCTAATGAATTGTTTGAATGATAGCCAATATCTTTAAAAGAGAGTGGAAGAAGTTACTTGTCAATGTATATGTTATATGTAATGATACTGATTTCAACTAGGTTATGTAATTTATTATATTTTAAGGTTTATGCATATTTGATTGAAAATTATTAGGACTTAAGTATATTTTATTGAAAATTTTTAAGAGTAATGTATGTTTTATTGAAAGCTTTTTCATTTATATATTATCATGTGTATTTAGATTTGTTGTATTCATCGATGAGTACATAGATCAGTTGATATGAGTTGTTCTAGTTTAAGCTAATATCTTGAATTTGAGTCCTTGAAATATGAGTGTTAAAATTCCGGAAGGAGCGCTTTGTCACTTTAATAGTCCTGTTCGGGTAGAATATGATTGCTTTCGATAGAACTATACATGTGATATTTTAAAAAAATATATATTTAATTATATATTTTGATATATAATCTTATCTATATATGAGTAAGTTGAGTAGAAAAAAACACACCAAATCCAGTCACTCAACTTAACTCAATGTTTAGGACTAATTAATGAGGTAAATATCTTTAGTAAGCACGTAAATAAAATAAGGGTCTGTTTAACCAGTGTTTTGAGGACAATGATTAAAGTTTTCATGACAGGTAACTTTAAAAGTTTTGTGATAAATCTCACACCTTGAAAACATAACAATCACATTTTTTAATTGTAAACTTATTTATTTTAAAACCTTATTACTTTAAAGGTATTAGTTAGCAAAACCCTTAAAACAAGAGACACAGTAAATTAAGAAGAATTTTTGGGGGATGTGTATAAGAGAAAATTAAATAGAATCTTACTTTTACAAAATTGAACCGAATCTAATAGACGATAATCCATAATTTAAAATTTTTATTTAAGATTTATTTTCTTCATTCAATGGGACCTTGGAGGACGGGTGGATGGAACCTATCTTCTTAATTAATGGGCCAATTGGCTATCACGTTTATTTTGTTGAGATGGTCAAGTGGAAGTTAGAAGGAAAAGAAGGGAATCGAAATTCAGAACTTTCTATTCACTTTCAAATAATATCGCATTTTAAAATATCTATCAATTTTATATTTAATATAATAAACAATCTATAACAATAAAGAGTTCCTCTAAATTGGGATTTAAAAGCATGCAAGTGGGATATAACTTACAAAGCCACAATTTTTTTTTTTTTTTGGATAAACTATAATGCCACAATTAAGATCTGAGTCTTATAATCTTACAAATTATAATTGTGTGGAACATAACCTCTTCGGATACCCAAAGGCCACTACCTCATTTGTTTGAACCTAGCTAAGATTATGGACTAGAGGGAAAAAAATGAAGTGGCCTTGGCCCATATTTGACTCATTACTAATTAAGAAAGAAATATAAAAATAACACATTAATTTTCAAATTTGTGAATCATGTGTTGCAGATTTATATATAAAAGAAGCATATATTTTTTACTATACTTCCACTAAGATAAGTACAAACAAGGAATGTGGGAATATATACCGTTCGGAAAATTAGCATTATTTTGAGGTGACCCAATGGCCCGGTGAATGTCAAAAGTTGAATAAACCAATCATAGAAAAGATATCTACCCATGCCTGGTCCCAGCTAAGGGTCAGATGTGGGCTAAGTTTTGTGGGACATGACATACCAACTAGTCACGGCAGTTGCATAGATAAAAGGGAAAACATGTTGGTATTAATTTCACGTCATGTGCACAAAATAAACGGTCCAAAGACTCAATTTGGCCTCTGGCGTCCAAGAAATTCGCATCTATTTTAAGACTATTCTATTCTATTCAATTTAATAAAAATGTTTTTTTGGGTAGAGAATTTAATAAAAATATAATATTATATTGCACAATTACACAATTTGTGATATTATTTAATAAGTTTAAATTACATATTAGCCGTTGAAACATTATTATATATATATATATATGTACAATTTAATATTATTATTATATTGCCATTATATTTCTTTTATCTTTCTTAAATAATAAAATAAATTACTAATAAGATATTAGTTGGAGTAAAAGGAGCTCAAATTTATTAAGCATGTTGTTCTTAGGATCAATTTTAAAATTCATGTATATGAAAAAAAAAATTCTATTAAAGAGAATCTTCTCTTTTAACATATAATGATTAATCTTTGACTTATACATTTGAATGAGAAAATACTAAAAAAAAAATTGATATATACTTCCTTTTTTTTAGAATATTTATCTATTTTCAGATAATTTTATATTTTAAAATATTTATTAATTTTATAGTTCAATAAAGTATTAATGTTTCCTTTCAATATCATTCCTAATTAATTTCATATTTTTAAATTATTCTATTTAATATTGACTTTAAATATTATGGTATATTAATTAATATATAAAAATATATTAATTTTTTAATATATTTTATTTTATTAATAATATTATTTATTATTATTTATTTTTAATATTTATATATTTTTTTAAATTGATAAATATTTTAAATGGAAATGAGTAATCTCTACAAGTCGTTTGGTGCAAAAACATCATTAATCACGTAATTTTCCTGCCACTAGATCACGAAGGAGTCTTGAGACTTTGAAGAAAGAAAAAGGAAAAGCATAAAAAGATGTGGCACGTCACGTTAAAGCACCGAAAAAGTCACTTGCAAATTGTGATGCAGTGTTATTAGATCACACTATCACACACATGTACCCGTCAAAAAAAAAAAAAGAAAAAAAAAATCACACACATAATAATTAATAATACAGAACAGATAGATTTTTACGCGGCTGCATTGGCTGCGTTGGTACTCTGCAAAAAGGACATGCCAGTGCGGTGGGTGGAAACTATAGTAGCAATTGCTGACTTTACATTTCAATTTTTAGTTTTTATTTTTTAAAAATTTTATAAAAAAATTATTAAAAATTAAAATTTATAACTGTCCATATTTTCTTTATAAAATTAAAAAATAAAAACTCAAACTCAAACCAAATAAATCCTAGTTTTCAACTAAATACACCCTAAAAGAATTTTATTCAGTTCTCATATTAAGTCAATAGAATTCTAGCCAATTTAGTTGAAGAGAAGTGATATATAATAAAGAATTCTCAAAATATTTCAGAATTTTTTTTAATATATTTTTAAGTAAAGAACGAGGAACTAACCCAGAAGTTTTATTCCTATCCTGTCTGCATCTGCCGATGGTCTAGGCTGTGTGTTGGGTTGAATTTTAAATTTTCATTATTTTCTTTTAGGCTTTTTCTTAGTATAAAATTGAGATCTGTTTTGGAGTGTGTTTTAAATGCTCTTTTCCAAACGTTATTTCTGATCTCACGGCTGACGATCTTTATTGCAAGTTGATCGCCCAATTGCCTATCCATGTTGGAGCAGTTAGGCATTCGAGCCTATTTGTCCCTTGAAATTACCAAACTGCCATTCATTCTGACAAAGAAATAAATTAGAGTGACCATGATGCATAACATCATTAATATCCTTCGACGTTTCAAATTTGTCCCTCTATGTTTTTTACCTTCGCTGATTGTATGGGGGATCTTGACATGAAAAAATTATTATATAGAGATTTTATTTTATTCTATGGATATGGAGATTTTACTCTGCAGCATGCATGGACTCCATACACTTTTATACGTTCATTATAATATATACTATGAATTCAATTTACTAGCAGAGAATATAACTGAAAAGTTTTTGGTGCGAATTAATAATAAACTTTACGTTTAAGGGTGCTTTGATTTCAGAAAATAATTTTTTAGTTTTTATTTTTTAAATTTTATGAAAAAAATATTTAAAAATTATAAAAAGTTATAAAATTTAATTTTAATTTTTAATATTTACTTCACAAAATCTTAAAAATAAAAATAATAAAAGCTAATTGTTTATTTTTAGTAAAAGAATTGCTTGTGCAAAAATAGTATTTTAGACTGATATTTGGGCCGCTTAAAATCATATTGTAATTCGGTTTAATTTTTAATATAAAAGAAGTTTAAGATAAGCGAAATGTAGACTATATTAATCCAAATAAACTTACTTTCAAAAAGTTAACATTTGGTGAGTGATAGTGTTACATGCACATTTAAAACTTTTATATCAAATATATACAGGTTGATGACGCATAAACTTCAAGTTTGATAACTCAATAATCTAGCTAGCATATGGTAGTGGATCATTTTGCTTTGGCCTTTGTCTGCCCGCTCCACCTTTCTCATTTTGTTTCACAGCATGTATTGTCTTAGCTATCATACCTGTTGGAAATTGGTTAAATTTAAAATTTTACATTAACATAATAAGAAGATCGTCTATTCTCGAGCTTGTAAAGTTTAGGTTAAGGGATAACGTCTTCATTTTAATAGTAAAATAAATAATTAACTTTAGTAGGAATATAATTTATAATAAATAATATTACTTAATACTTATTGCTACAAGTGAAATTTTTTAATAAATTTAAACTTCTATAACTTTGTTGGGAAAAACCTTTTCATTATCGACACATAAAATTAGACATTTTGCCTTGCCATAATATGTAACGTTTAATTGACAAACTATTAGAATCTATATGTACAAATGCATAGTTGATTAGAGTGACAGGTGCTCGTTTTTCTTAACCAGTTCGATGAGAGGAAACCTCAGTGAGGAAAGCAATTCGTACTATGGCTGATTCATTGGCCCTATAAATTAAGAAAAAGGAACGATGCAAAGGAGTGAAACCTTTCCCTCTTGAGTTGGAATATTGTGAAAAGAAATAATGATGGGAGTTGGATACTCTTCCGTGGGAAACATCTCCAATAATTGATTCCATTATTTATTTAAATGATATTTTAGATATTTCTATCAATTCCATGTCTTTTAATTGATTCCCCACTTTTCTTTAAGCAATTAATTTATTTTCTGATCCTCTCCCTCATGTTTTTTTTCGCTGTTATTCGGGCATTTTAGGCAAACGTAAATTATTCTTAGAACTTCACATAATACAGAGCACAATAATAAATGAATAAAATTGAGTTTTAATACATGAAATGAATTTCGAAACTTCTCATAACACTCTCAACATTAAGAATATATACAATAGAACTATATTTGTTCGATATAAAAGTTAAATCACCACAATTAAGCAACTTCTTACCTTAAATTATCTGCTCCTTTTTTGTACAATAACAACTTTAACAATACTTGATGGAATATCTTAAGTTGAGAATAAATTGTTATATATATAGTACTCTTCTTAAAATGAAAGATGTTTAGTTTTGAATCCTTCACACAAGTGAAATTTACTTGTATCATTTTTTTTATTTCTATTGTTACTTTTAGCTAGGCTTACCTTAAATTATCCACAAAAAGAAGTTTAATAACAAAATTGGCACTCAAATTATCACGACTAAAGTGGTAATCAAATAGGAAGGTTCCTTTTTTCCTCAAGCAAGAGGGGTGGATCATGAGACCAAATTCTAGAAAAGTTGTAGATTCACATGAACACGAAGAAAACCCCATTTTGGTAAATTCAACTCGACCAACTAGGCCCCTATTTTAATACGACCCCCACATGAACTTCGTTTAACCATTCATCTTTTGAAAAATCCAACCCCACCACGCCACACACCCTTTCTCTCTCTCTCCCTCTCTCTCCCTCTCTCTCTCTCTCTCCCACTTTTCTCTCTCTCATCGCCCACGGACACTTGCAACGTCCAAGCTCCAAACCTACTACTATATAGCCCTAACTACAAAACCAACCCAAACCCCCCCTTCCCCCAACCTTCTTCAAATCTCATTCATTCCTTTTCTCTTCCTCACCTAAAATAACAAACCAAAAAACTCTATCAGAAACACCATTAACCCTAGCTAAACCCTTATTACATCACCAAGAACAACACAGAGTTGAATATAAGTGTTCGATCAGATTAGTTAGACTTCGAATACTGGTCCGACAGTATTCGAATACAGGTGACTCGTATTTGAGTAAACAGACAAAATGCCTCCAAACCCACCAAAGTCTTCTGTCCTCCTCCACCGGATCAACCACACCACCACCACTGCCGCCGTCACCGGCTGCCACCACCTCAAGAAGCCGTTCTCCTCAGTCCCCGAAGCGGTGGCACGGTACCACATGCACTCGGTGGCGGCGAACCAGTGCTGCTCCGCGGTGGTGCAGGAGATCGCCGCCCCCGTGGCAGCCGTGTGGTCCGTCGTTCGCCGCTTCGACAACCCGCAGGCGTACAAGCACTTCGTGAAGAGCTGCCACGTCATCGGGGGCGATGGCGCCGTCGGCACGCTCCGCGAGGTTCACGTGATCTCCGGCCTCCCCGCCTGCCGAAGCACCGAGCGGCTGGAGATCCTCGACGAGGAGGAGCACGTCATGAGCTTCAGCATGGTCGGCGGGGACCACCGCCTCTCAAACTATCGCTCCGTCCTAACGCTCCACTCCGCCTCCGCCACCGGGGACGGCGGCGCCGGCGGAACGGTTGTGGTGGAGTCGTACGTTGTCGACGTGCCGCCGGGGAACACGAGGGAGGACACGTGCGTGTTCGTGGACACGATTGTTAGGTGCAACCTTCAGTCACTTGCCCAAATCGCTGAGAACTTAACACGACGAAACACCAACAAAAAGGATTACAAGTGCTGTTCCTAAATTTTCTTTTTTCTTTTTTTCTTTTTCTATTTTGTTAATTTTTGGTTTTTGTTTTTTTTTTTATTGGCATTTATAATTTACAATGTTATATATATGTGCGTGATTGGTGATTAAGTGTTATGATATAAATATTTGTATTTTGTGAGTTGGTTTGAGTGTTCATTTATTTATTTTCACTGAAAAAGTAAAAATGGGACATGGGTTTTCGTTTTCGTAGCATGCATTTTTATGATCCTATATTTCTATTGGTCTGGTTAAAAGATTTTTTTGGTTTCCCTCCCCCCCCCCCCCTTTTTTTTGTAATGTTCGTGAAAGGAAGACTAATTATTGAAAAATGATTGAGTATGGTGAGTAGAATTGAGTTAAAGTAAGAATGAGTTGAAGATTTTTGTAATTTTTAACGTATTTAACGCATTAAAATTTGTAAGAAATTGTTTTTGAACAATTAATTTTCACTTGTGGGTAAGAGTACTATTGGTTAGCATAATCCATATAAGAATAGGATCTGACATAATAAGTGGTAATTGTATTCGCTGGATTGGTTTTAAAGTTAATGTGGGTGGGAATATTGCCGGGACACCCTTTTAAAAAAAAAAACCAAAAAGTCAATCTAGTGGAGAGATGGTGATGATACGAAGAGAATTGCACCAAGTAATTGTTTGATAAATTAATTGGTGTGAGCTTGTTAATTGAGTAGTTGTTTATAATAATTATGTATAGAACTTGGATAGTGGTTTATTATGTCATGAATTGCAAGTTATAACATGGAATGTAGATCATAGTACAAAATTGTGGTTATGCTAGCTAAGGGAAAGTTCAGAGGATTTTGGTAGGAAATATTAAGCTAAGCAGAAATCAGATAAATGTAAATCAACTAACATCCTTAATTACAATAATAATCCCCTGCACAGCAGAGATTTATCAGGGTTTTGCAAATTAATTAATTTGATATCTCAAATTTTGTGGTGGTGCAAATTCAGATCAATAGACTGATATGTGGTGAAGCTTAAATACTTTTTACTTTATCAAAAAGAAAAAAAAATGTTTATATTATCCATTGATGGCGGAGTTTATACCTTTTTACACCAAGCATTTTATCTTTCTCAAGTAATATATCTAACTTGCTATTCGAGGAGTTAGAAATGTTAAAATCTTTCTGTTTTGAATTCTTAATTACTATCCAGTCAGAAGTTAAATAAATAATCATGCTAACTGTCATTTTCTCTCCCCGAAATTATTCTTGCAGTGTGACTTTTAAATTTACCTTACCCTATATATATAAAAGTAAGAAAGATAGGTAAGATCTTATCAAAAAGAAAAAAATAACAGCTAAATGGAGTAGCATATTAAAAGGAATATCCTATATATCAACCAACCTGTCGTGAGCTGTAACAAGAGCTTCTATTTAATTTTGTTGACCCCGGTTCATCGAAATATATTGTTGAAAAATGTTATTTGTGTAAACAGAAGGGCAAAACTATACAAAAAGATGCATGCAAGTTGCAGCATATAATAATAGTAGTACTAGCAATGTTTTGGTGTGCGAGTACATCTCATGTTTATTTTAATTCAATTTGTAGTTTTCTATATTGAAAGCAAATTGGTGTTAGAGAGAGGTGTGCGAGCTAGACCCTGACCGCGGAAAGAGAAAGAAATCAAATCAAAGGAAGCAATTGAAGCTATATACCAAAATAGAGAAAATAAAAAAAGGTGACATGTTTGTTTGTTTGAGTGTGAATGATGAATAGTATACATCGTCGGTTTGTGCAAGTTGGTGTGCAAGTGGGAGATAAGTTAGGGGACACAACATGGAGAGAGAGTGGATGCTCTTAATTATCCCAGTGGCGTGCACCACCCTTTTAATTTAGTAGTTTGTCCACTTTTTGGGATTGAGTTGAATATTGAATTTTGAATATTTCAATATTGAATATTAAAATATGCCTTCCTTCAAGTTTCGTTCACCTTTCATGGCACCATCTTCGCCTTCTTTTAGTCTATCATCATCCACGTATTTAAGAGCTTTTGTATGAAATAAATTTAATATCACATATTTAGGTATAACTAAAAATGAACTCTGACTATTAAACTCTGACTAAACCCTAAACCCTAAACCCTAAACACTATTAAATTTGGAGCATTGTTATTCTAACATCAAAAATATATTTTTAATTTGGATACTCATTCCATCACCTTTGAATGTGATAGATGAGTAGAGAAAATTAGATAACTTATCATATCCAACAGTGATAGAGTAACATTTTTGTTAAAAGTAAAACTATGTGAATAATAAAATTGCACAATGAGTACACATCATACACCTTATCACCATTAAATATGATTAGTGAATAAAATAAGTGCAAACTACTTCTCATATCTAATAATAATAATAAAATATATAACATATACTTATTACATCATTTTATTATTTTCATAACATAATCCTTTTATTAAATTTGTTATCTATGGAAGAAATTTTCCATGCCTTACTTATGGCTGCATGGTGTGGCGTTCTCTTTCATAACCTATTATTCTGAAATTGACCACACAACATGTAGCTTACCATCTTCCCTTTGCTTGGGTCACTGACTCTGTCAATGTGCCAAGTACAACTGCGAAACCCGAGTACAACCACGGGCATGAGCTTAAACTTAATTAGGATAAGTGGTCATGAGACTTTTTATAAGTAATTATGGATCATTAAATAACTTTTTGATCCTCCATATATAGGTGTGCGATGCATATTACTTATCTTACTCTTATAATAAATTATCTATTTCACTTAAGTGGCCCTTTATATCCAAGAACAGGATCAAGTCAAAAGGGTGGTTAAATGTGAGGGTAACTTAAGTGAGATAAATAATTTATGTAAGAAGTAGGATGACTAAATATTGATTATTAAATCTTATGTTAATGATTAAAATTAAAACATGTAATTATATGTTTTTTGAAATGAGCATGCAAGAATTAATTATTATTAATTAAATTACATAGAATTTTTACATTAAATATAATATTTCGACTATATATATATATATATTTGTCTTGATATACATTTATTTTGCTACTTACCCTTTTTCCCTACTTTTCGATACTTACCTTGAAGAGTAATGTTATATGTACTCATACCTTGTGATATACTATGTCGACACACTCTTATCTACCATTAAATGGGAAGTGGGTCCCAAACTAAGTTGGGTCCATAACCCATTTAATAATAGATAAGAATGTGTCAGCATGATATCCCACAAATAATGAGTACAAATAACATTTCTCTGCTGTTAATTACTCACATTTATATACTATGTTGCATACCTAAAAAATATATAATATCTTATATTTAACCACTCTTCATAAAGTTATTAAAACCTATTTTTAAAGTGTTGTATTTTTTTTATGCATATTGGGATTTTTAATTTGATCGATAAATAGGTTTTAAAATTAATTTTAACTTATACAACATACATATCAAGTTAAGGCTTTATCTATAGTACATTAGATAAAGTATGGTGTATCACACACTAAGCACTTAGCCACACTTACAAAGTGTAGTTAAATTCTGCTACTACACTTTTGAATGCATTTGTTCACACTTTGTAAATGTGGCTAAAGAGTGTGGTACACCACGCATCATCTAGTATGCCATAGCCTTCATCTCAAGTTAATAATATTTTCTTTTTAGACACATGGGAACTTTTAAGATTATAAAATTTGAAATTATGACCTCATACTTACTACCTTTAAATCCCTTACTATATATTAGCCTAATTCTAATAGCTTTGTAGCTTACCAATTAATATATAGGCTCAAATTACCTTTTCCAGTAAAGCTACTAGCTAAGAATGAATTAATAAGAGATTTGAATCATTTGTATGAGATCATTTAGCTTAATTGATAGATTTTGTGTCTAACATGAACTATGTACGGCCACTTGGTGTACCTTATTTTTAGCCTTATTCATAATTTGTTAAATTCATTAAAAAAAATGTGGCTACATTTATTTTAGGCCATAGGATAAATTACATGCAGCTCCTTTAATGTTTTTTAATATTACATTTCACCCCTCTTAGCTTTAATAATTTGATACTCATTTCTCCTAACTAATTTAATGACATTACAGAAAATAATTAAAATGACATACAAAATAACTATTTAACCCTTACATCACTACTCAAATTTCCCAATTCTTCTTCAACCTCTGACAACCATGCCTCTTCTCTGCCCTACCTAACCCAATGCTTAAACTTGTTCATCCTCCTCATCCATCTCTTCCTTAACCATCACAAAAGTTCCTATTCTCTACACCTTTAAAGACAACAATGACAGCACTAACGCACTCATCCCGTCATATGTTCCGTATGTAATGTTAGTTATATATCCTAGAGCTAATGAATATATGTACCAATAATTTCTATTAATGATAGTTTATTATTCTTTTATCCATAATTTATGTTTATTAGAATAACTCCATAAGATACTTGTTAGATGCTTTATTATCCAGAATCAAGAATATGAGTGATAGAGTAGTCTAGTACAATATCTTTAAAATAGGTCACGATTATAGGAATTTGAATTGGATGTTATTATTTCGGAAAATCATCACCTCTGTCTATTTCCATGATTGGTATAAGATACTAATAGAGATGGAGTAGTGAATCTCATACTATACAATATTATATGTCAAAACAGATATGTAGACACTTATAGGATAAGTGGGTTGAACGTGACAAATAGATAAAGTTCACATGGTAATTTTACTAATGTTAATGGAACATTATCTGGATCATATCAATGCATATAACCCTTAGACTTGAGATGACACGGTTATCTTGCATATAGGTATGTAGCTATAGTTTGCAACTCTCCGTATACTCATGTCATGCATTAGTATTAAGCAGTCTGTGGCTATAGTTAGTTATGTATGGAGATATGTGACCAGTCAAGATGGGATTCATTACCTCATGTAAATGAGGATAGGTCCTATCGATGAGGAGTTATTCTTGTTCATGAAATCCTTGACCGAGGTACTTGGACTCAAATAGATAAAGAGTTTATACTTTATGTTATATTGATCAAAGAATGAAAAAACTCAAAATCCATATGATCTAAGCTATAGGGTTTGACATTATCCATGACCCTGGCTGGATTGGGATACCTTAATAAAAGGATTTGAGTGCATGAGAAATATGATTATCGGTTCACTATAATGTTCTGATTGATACATTCGTTACTATTTGGGTGGTCATGGCATGCTGTGCTAGGTGTTACTCATGACTTATGAGAACTAAAGGTATTTTGGAAATTGTACTTTAGGTTCAGAAATAAGTTTCCGATAAGATAAAAGATTTGATTTTGTGATCTCATTATTAATTAGTGATGACCCTAGTTAGTTACACACAATAGAACATGTACATGTCAAGAACGAATTAATTCTAATTAATGTAGCTAATTAGAAATTAATTACCGAATTGAACTTGCAATTAGATTACAAGGTTGCTAGCATAACTCGAAGTCAAATTCAACATGACGTTAAATCCTCAAAAAGGAAAAATGTTTTATATGGAAAGTCCATATTTTAGGAACCTGTGTCAGGGGCATTTTAGTCTTTTCAAGTTTGGGTTAATATAAGACATCAGATGACTTATATGCGAGGTTATGTTATTTTGGTAAATATCAAAATTATATAAACCTATTTAAAATAAGCATTATTTGAAAATAAATCAATTGGAATTTTAAATAAGTTTTTAATTGGGAATTAATTGATGATTGATATATGACATAAATATCATCCCAATATTTGCACATGCCAAATAAAAAAAAATCTACAACTTTGAAAAGAAAAGGATCTAACACTTATTGAAGAGAGAGTATGTGACCCACGATTTTAGAAAGGAGAGAAACCTTTTGAGCAGACAAATCTCTCTATTCTTAAAAAAAAAAAAAAAAACCACTCTACTGCTCACTCTATACTAATCTAGGTTCTCAAGGCCAACAAAATGGGACTTGGCCAAAAAGGAGTTCCTTGGCATATCGTGTTCATATGGACAAGCTAGAGGTCATGCGGTTATGCGGCTACATACTCGTGAGAAGGACACCTACTCTCTACGGGACTTCACTACAAGAGGTACATGTCTTGTTCATTCATCTTTGCTTTAAGCATTAATGTTATCTAAATGACACAAAGTGATGCCAACCTCATGAAATATGATTTCATTGAGAGTGTTTTATGTCCTATGTGAACAGTTCATGTGATGGAAAATTTTTTGTTCACTACTGTTTTATATTCCGCTGCGTTAATTTGATGTTTTCCAACATTTAACCCATTACAAACAAACATGAATTTGCATGAAAGGAGATTAAACAAAAGCCATAACATATATGCATTATTTGAGCAAGCATGGATTCATCAAGGACTTGAGCTAACCAATTGACTTCATGGATAGGCCCCAAAGTTTCAACTTTGATTGTTTGCCATTGCTTGGCACAGGCTTCTACTTGTTACACAAAAATCAACCTCTTGTACACATCATCCTCCGTCAAGCTCCTCTCTTGGGGGCAGAGGCACCTCTGGTCAACTTGGTAGTGGCATCAAAGAAATCCACTTGTACCCTTCTCTCTTTGATAACCTTATTCTTTCCAAATCCTCCTTCGCCCTCCTCTAACCCCCGATGGCAACCATTGATAGTTTCGAAGGTGAGTTTCGAAGGTGACGGCGACAATAGGAAGAAGAATAAGAAGTTGGATGAAATGGGCATCTCGTTTGGGCTTTTCCACTATTCCTTGATCGTTGATGGGGCACTCTGGGTTTGGGGGAAAGGTGACAGTGGAAGGCTAGATTTTGGTCACAAGTAGATGATTATGATTGAGGGAGAACTTGAAGATGTTGTTGTTGTGTTGTGGGTGAGGGTATAGGCAAGGAAAGATAGGAAGCTATGAGTGTGGATGGAGATACGAGAATAAAGGTAATTTTGAAATTCTGTAAATTATTAGGAAATCAAGAAGGTACATGTAATATTAAAAAATAGAAGGACTAAATATAATATCGATTGACCTTAGGGAAGGTCTATGTAATTTCCATAATTCCATATTCACCACTATAAATATGCTAGTTATTAGCGGAGTTTTTCTCACAATACTACAGGTGAATTTGAGGAAAAATTGAGAAATAAAAAAATATTTGTGGGAATGTAAAAACTGGGGGAAAATTCCTCTTGATAATAGTGCTGCCATTTGTTGCTAGAATTGACGTGCCACTTATCGAGGGGATTTTCCCTCAATAATCATTGGTGCCAAATGATGTCATTATGTGCGCTCCTGCTATTGAGGGAATATCTTCCCTTGATAAAATGTTAGGAAAATAAAAATATCTTTTAATGAGGGTAAGTCCTTTTAAAATTTAAAATAAATAATTATCAAGGAACTTATCCCTCGTGAAATGCTTTTTATTATAGTCTATTTTCATATCAAGGTTACCAAGGGAACTTCCCTCAATAAAATGAGGTGGGGGGAATTAATTAGGAAGAAAAATAGTATCGAGGGATTTTCCATTGATACTATTTTTCTTATGCCATTTTTAGTTTTAATATAATTTTTTAGTATTAGTTAACCATTATTACTGATCCTCAATACTAATTTTTCCTATTTCAATCATTATACTTTTACTTAACGTTTTATGATATGCTCCTCTTTTCCCCTCGGAATGAGAATAAAGCTTATTCTAGTGAAATATATTAACCATAATATATATAGAACATATGCTTACCTATTGATGCCAAACAAACCAAACTCTTTTCGCCCATCAAGTAAATCAAATATAGAACATGAGATACACAGATGC
Source organism: Dalbergia cultrata (assembly GCA_031216105.1). Classification (NCBI taxonomy): domain Eukaryota; kingdom Viridiplantae; phylum Streptophyta; class Magnoliopsida; order Fabales; family Fabaceae; genus Dalbergia; species Dalbergia cultrata. Next base: position 11,271,594 of record CM062351.1, on the reverse strand, counting down.
ATGAGTCATTGTCTCAAACTCACTATGCAGCATCTTGGACCATGTAGATTCATGCATGTTTAATGTTTATATATTGTAATTTAATTGTGATACTGCATTAATTTTTTATTTCTTAAAGTTTTTGTATTCTTTTTTCATAAATCTGTGCTTTAAATAAGATGTACAGATGAGTTTTTCGTTTAATATATAATTATATAGCATCGTAGACTAATTTTGAGGCTATGCATAATAAAGTCACAAAATATTAGAAATAGGAAAATTTTAAGATATATTTTATAATACATATATTAAAACAAATTATATCAACACAAAAATAATCATAATATGTAAGATGTATTAATTGAATTATAGAAACCTTATAATCTATCAATATTTTGTTTTTAAAAAAAGGATATAATATTTAAAGAGTTATGAGTCGAGTCTAACCAATCTAAGCACAATTAAAATTCGACCCAAAAAATATATTGGGTTGAATTTCACAATCCAAATATGACATAACAAACTTTGGATTGAGCCAAGTTACGAGGATCGGGTCTTAAACACCCTAATAACAAGTAATGAAATAAGATTGTATATATTTAAATATCTATCATTTGATAGGATTTAAAGAATTAATCGTTCAAAGACTATAAAACTTTTAAAATAATCACTTATTAAGTTCTCATCACAATATTCAACTCCAATTTATAGCATAAATTCTAGTCATGTATATCATTCTATCTGAACCTTAAATTAAAGGCTTAAACAATTAAATATAAATTGATGGATTTTTTATAACTCAAGATTCTTTGCTAGCATTTTTCGACGTTGAAAAAGAAACAACAGTCGTCGGCATTTTCGAGCTTGACAGTAGGAACAAAGTAGTATTAAAAAATTGATAATCAGAATCAATGAGAAATCGAAGTCATGTACCAAGATTTATTAAAAATGAGGTTCTTCAATATTTCTATAAGATTTAAGAATATTAATTTTTTTACTTATTTATAATTAAGAATGAGTTATATATTTTAATAACTTAAATTTTTAAAATATATTCAATTAAAGATTAAATCATAACTATTAATTATATAAGATATCAATATTCATAGGTATCGAATAAAAATCCTAAATGTAAATAATGAAAAACTGAAAACTATCGCTGACTACGAGTGAAACTATTGTACAAATCGAAAAAATAAAGTAATATGTCTACTCCTCTAAGACTCTCCAGCCACAGTACTAAACCTACGAGAAATTTTATTTGGACATACGAATCCTCGAGATCCACTACACACTGTGGAATTATGTTTGAAATAGAAATAATAAAAAAAAATTATCAAAGAAGAAAATTTTACGTGCTTTTCACTTTGAATGAATGTTGGGAGAGGTACATATGTACAAACAACACATGCCCGAAACTTAGTACTTATGAGGTAAGACTTTGGGGAATTTTGTTAAGAGCTGTGTTATTGCCAATGAAGTGTTGCAAAGGTGATAAAAGATTGAGATGTATGTTAAAAGGAGGGTGAATTCGAATCTTGCTTATTACCGTGAGGTTTTTATTGGTGGATAATCACATAAAAATCACTATAAGTACTCAATCGAATTCAAAAATCATATCTTAATCCTGATGGAATGCTTAATGTCTAATTCACTTAAATTTTTGTGAATAAAAAAAAAGAGCTATGTTATTTTTCACGTCCTATCTAATTATAGGTAAGATAGTTGTTGGCATAATTTTCTATAACATAAATTACATTTTTTTCTTTTGTTAATTTTGAGAAATGAAATTTTCTTCAAAATGACACAAAAGGGGGATTAACCGCAGATAACGGGATAAGCTTGCGCAAGATTAAAAGAAGTGGTGCAGAAACGACGCCATTTTCTTGACGTCACGGAACTTGCTTTCTCTGTAACTCTTCTGTGTTTTCTCTGCAACTCTTTTGACTTCATGAGGTATCGATTCACGAGGCGCCTTCCAATACCTTCAATGTAATTCATCCTTATCCAAAGGGATTGGTATAACTGAAAAATAAATCAATAAATAAATAAAAGGTACTACATAATTGTTATTTTAAAAAAAATACCTGCTAAAAAGGGCACTAACAGGCAGATACGACAAGCCTCGTGTATCTGCCTAACTTATAATGGAGTGTAGGTAAGAGAGTATAATTGAATTGATGGAAAAATCTTAAATCAATGTTATTATATATTTAATAATTTATAAATATATAAATTTTTAAGTTTGTTTTTATTTTTATTTTTTTATATAACATTAAATAATTAAAGGGACAGAAAAAAAAAAAGATAACATTGTTTGAGGACAAAAAAATATTCTATCTTTAGAGAAGTTATCCCACAATTCAAGCCACACAAGCAATTGGCAACTTGTACGCAATTGGCACGACACAATTCTGAGGTGATTAATTTTAGTAATTTTATATATAGGTGATGGTAATTAAGGATCAAAACACATTCAAGTCATGCATAGCGTAGCCATTAGTTATTTGGGTCGTAGTTTTAGCCTTCCTTGGATGGGTTCCGAAATTGAATAGTAGTGTTATACAATCAACTTATGTTTAGAAGAAATATTCACATAAATTTAATGCGTTCTAAAATTGCAAGTAGCAAGCTCAGTTAGGGTTTAACTTGTTAACAACTGTTTTAATTTTCATCACAAGGGATGTCCAAATATCAGCATGGCATATGATAAATAACTGGTCCATATATACTTGGTTAACTGGTATTATATTGATTTTAGAACTGTTTATAAATTGATTAAGTGAGGTTCAATATGTAAGCTTCTATTTTTTTTTTTTTTGGGGTGCATACCTTTTTTTTTTTGTCGATAGATAGAATACGCTCCACTCCAAAAAGGAGGAGCAAAGCCATTAAGCAGTACATGCAAACAATCAAAGAGAAAAGATACCAAAGCACAAAGTGGAGATTGTTGACTCGTGAGCGCTTTGTGATGACAAATGTGTGTGCTTTAATTAGTATTTCAGGAATAAACATGAGAAGCTCAGATAGATATTGAAGGAAAGAATCCAGAATTATTCCAGACCTTGCAATTGGCATTTTAAGGCAAGAAAGACAAGATTTGATGAGATGATAGCAAATTCCAACAATGATGAAGATCTGATTGAGCAACTATGAAAGGAAAGCAAATTAAGCACTGAACAAGGAAAGATCAAATGGATGGAGACAATCAAAACAAAAGTAAATAAAGCAATCTGATTTAGCTCAAAATAGTAAAAGGAAAGCAAGCCAAGATTACATGAGAAGGTATCATGCCATGGTTTCAAATCAAAGGAAAATTGTGCACTTTACTATAATATCTCAATGACAATATGATTGAGGTCGTAAAAGGAATGATGCAAAGAATCAATCATAAGGTATGGTTGAAGAGCTGCAACAACTAAAAAAACCTATAAAGCATAAAGATAAAATACGATACTAATACAATTCAACACTAATACGAGGTCACGGTGAAATTTTGAAATATAAGATGCAATGATACGTGTACATATATACTAAATATATTAAATTCATTAAATTTAAGATAATATTATCAATATGTTATTAAATTTGTTCAACTCCTATTATAACTATCTTAAGAAAACTTAAAAAATGTATATCAATGACATTGTATAGATAAATAAATTTGTAAAAATACCAAAAAAATTAATTTTAACACATCTTAAAAAATCAAAATATCAGTATCCGTATCAATATCGAACACAGTACATCCTATATACCTTACACTGTGGGATGTGACGAAGTATCCTTGCAATATAGAATAAAACATCTACATAAGCACACTTGGCTTATGCTTCAAAGGTGTGTGTAACAAAGAACAATGTAGAAAAAGCCATAGAAAAAGGAAAGAAGGCATCCACAGAGATTATAGAGATGTTCGAGACATATATACTGCCATAAGGATGCTAGTGTCCATGCTCCACACCACTCTTATTCCTATACTCTCAAACATGTTTGAACTCCTTTAAAATTATGAGAAAATCTCATTGTTTCGAGGGAGTGAGCTTCTTAGTGTGAGTTTGAAAAGGCTCTCATAAAAAACTACTGTTGTTATAAGCTTGGAAAGCTTTTGTAAGGCATACCTTTTGGTAGTGGAAAATCTCACAGATGGTGGGGCTGTCGGATTATATGTAAACCCCACATTGGTGATAAAAACTAGTATAAAAGTTTTTGGTGGAAGCTATTTTGCTCTCTATCTCTAATTTTAGACTTATAAATGCATTACATTTAATACACTTAACCTCTCATGTAATTCTATACAAATTGCATACTTGGTTTTTATCAAAAGTCTCGTACACATTCAGTAAATTTTCTATAGAAAAATCTTGCATCTTAGTGTGAGGTTTTTTTATTTAGGTGCTTAGTGCATAGAAAATTCCTTTAAAGACTAAGGACTTATTTCAAAATCCCATTTCTTAAGTTCTCTAGTACCATCAATGTACAAGAAAGAAACATGGAAGAGGATAAAATGAAAGGAGACTCCGTTCAGATTAACTGAAGTGGAATCAAGTTCCTTATGGATGTCAGGCCTCTCGATGAACACTTAAGGGCTCCAAAATCCTTCGAGAACTTAGCTTAGCTCTCATTGCCTCTCCTCTTTAGGATTTTGAAAAAATGTCAAAAAATGTCTTAAGAACGTACTTAAAAGTCCTTATAGTCCTTCCCAAATCTTGTATCAAGATTTGAAATTTGGTGCTACATGTTATAACATCACACTCGAGCACGGTTTTGGGCCACATACATCATTGGATTTACCCGCACTTAAGCGAGGTATGAAAAAGTGGGAATAATCTTTTTTGTGGCTCTTGTTCCACCTGTAACTGCTTGCAATGTCAAATGTGAGTAAATTTCCTAAAAACTATCAAAAAATGATATCTGAGCTATAACTTAACAAGAATCCTATAAGAACCTACTAAAATAATGCAATTCTAGTAGGTACAGTGCGAAAGCTAACTTAAAACTAAGCTAAAAACCTAATCAAATAGAACTCTCCTCAAGACATACCAAAAAGAAGTTCAATATTGTTAGGGCGGGAGAGCCCAATAGAGCAAGATACAACCACTACAAGAAAAAGGGGCATACCACAACACTGGGACAGACATACTGTCACATCTTGACTTTTTAAGACAATGAATCATAGCTCCTCTCACATTATATATTGCTCGCTTAGTTTATTTTCAATCAATATTGGACTTCACCTCTGACACTTAACTCTAATAAATATGAATGGTGTCTCAATCCGATTTCCACTAGAGAGACATGCATATATACAAGGGGAGGATGTGATAGCTGGTTTGTTGATTTTTGAATACCACTTTGCTTAGGGGAAGAAGAGCTGAAGAAGCAAGTAGAAAGGACAACAGGCTTCCATCGACCATTCTTCAAAGCAATGTTCTTGGTTGTGAAAATGTCAACAACATAACCTAATGTTTATGTCGTTTAACTGGGCCTTCATAAAGATATCATGTCAAGCCAAAGTTTGAAACAATAATATTATCGAATATAAAAAAGTCCTAGTTGAAAAACGTGTTATAACAAACTTATAGTAACATATATAATAATGTAAATAGGGGTGTGCTTCTATATGCAATGTCTCAAGTGGGGAAGCGAAGTAGTTACTAGCATACTTACTCAATTTTATAATAATATGATATAAGATTTATAAAATTGATGAAACTCAAAGGATCTCACTCACACCATTTGAATTATATATCATAAACTTGATTTTTCAAATTATCAATTATGATCAAACTTAAATTTTCAGTAAAATGATTTATCTTTGAAACAATTTATTTTGTTTCCACAATTTTCTTCATAAACTCTTAACTTAATTAATAAAAATAGAGTCTAATTTTGGTATAATATTTTACACTATTATCCAATTAAATTCTTTTAGTTATATAACTTTTCAAGTAATAGGTGTGAAAGTCAATTTTATTTGTTAGTATAACATTATATGATTGGATGATGATAGTATGAAAAGTTTTACATTATTAATATATTAAAATTAAATTAAATTCATAAAAATAACATAACATTTTTATAATAAATATTGTAAATAAAAACAAAAACAGAAAGGAATTTTTTTTTTTCAGAAACCAAACTCACTTCAAGAAATTTTCACTTCATGTTTGACATAAAAAACCATCTCAAACAGACTTTTACCAAATATATTTGAATGATCGGTTACAACTTGCTAACAAATTGTCTTCATATATATATATATATATATATATATATATATATATATATATATATATATATATATGCTGAAGTTTTAAGCTTATAACTTTTATTTTTCTTTTAAAAGATCAAACAGTATATTCAATCTCAAAGTCAAGGGTAAACTTTTATTTTTCTTTTAAAGGATCACACCATATATTAAATCTCAAAGTCAAGGGCGAGCCATAAAGTTGATTCTTTTATCACCGAAAAGATATCCACTACTAAACTTCTAAATGCATCATCCTCTACCTACTACTTGGGACATGTTGGCTAGTGATGATAATAATCTTTTACCTCACTATCTGGTTGCAAGAAATTAGCTTCAAAATGGAGGAGCAAACGTAGTTGCACCTTGCATTTTGATCAAGAAAACAAAGAAACTGAATGTAAATGGCAAAGGCAACCCAAATAGTGTTAGCGAGCAGTACTAGTGGGGGAATAAGAAACACCTTCCAATCTCTTGTAGCAATACTAACCACTACTCTAGTTGTCACTGCCATTTATCTAACACAGGAAGGAGAAGAATATTGGTCTAAAGAAAGAACTATCTCAGCTGAATCATTATCAAAATGCAACTTGTTCTCTGGTAAGTGGGTTTTTGACAACATATCCTATCCACTGTACAAAGAGCAGGAGTGCACTTACATGTCAGATCAATTGGCTTGTGAGAAGTTTGGAAGGAAGGACCTCAGCTACCAAAATTGGAGGTGGAAGCCCCATCAATGTGACCTACCAAGGTATCCTTCCCCATATGACAATTTTTTTGGACGCTCCTTTTATGTAGGGATTACATTGACCTCCATTGAGGTTAAGTAAAATTCATCCCAATTCTTATCTATTTATAAAATTTGTTTTGGAGGCCACTAAGTTTGTGAAATCATTACACTATTCTATTTTCCATGGACATTTAACAATTCATTTATGGGAGGAATAAAGAAAAGAGTCGGGGTGAATTTTATTAAATTATAGGGAAGATCAGTATAATTGATCTTTAATTTTATGTAATTATATGATATGTGATTGATTAAGTTTGGTTATGTTTTTGTGCTTTTGTGGAATGTGGTCCATTTCTATGTCAATATTTAGGTTCAATGCCACAGCATTGCTTGAAAAGCTAAGGAATAAGAGGCTTATGTTTGTTGGTGATTCACTCAACAGAGGCCAGTGGGTTTCAATGGTTTGCCTTGTCGAGTCTTCATTGCCCCCTACTCTTAAATCCATGCGCACCATTGCCAATGGCTCACTAAGCATTTTCACGGCCAAAGTGAGTGATCTTCAGTCTCATGAAGTCCTGATAAATATAGAAGCTACAGATGCTCTCTTTTGAGTACTGCATGAAAATAAAATACACCTACTCAAGCTACTTCTTAAGATTTACTTCTTTTAGAACTTAATTTCATATGCAGATATATTAAAGTCTTTTATATTATCATTTAATTATATATTTTTTATGTTTGGTAATTGACTATATCTAAAATCATGCATGTGATAACACAAAATTTAGGAAAAAATACTCTTTATCTTTTTGAACTATAGCTCACCTATATTTTACCCTTGAATTTTAAATAAATGTAAATTAATCCTTAAACTTTACTAAATGGACAATTTATCCATTTTGTTAAATATCTGACTAATATTAATGAAAATAGGTGCATTATACCCCATGAATGAATTTTAAATAATGTGCAACTCAATATTTTAAATTGAAAAAATATACAATTTAATTTCCTAATTTTTTTTAATTAAATGTATGTTGTTTCCATAACAATAGACAAAAAGAGTTAACAAAAGAATCAATTTGTACAACTAAGAAACATTAGGATTTGGTTTTCACGTTTTCAAAATCCCAGAAGATAAAGTGTACATCCAACACCTTTAGGCGACAAAATGCTATTTTCCTAAAATTTATTGGAACCGTAAAATACTTTCATCTAATAACAACATATCAACATTAAATTCGTTCTTTTACCATCTTTCAATGACATCATAAAACCAAGAGAAATAGACTTTGTCACTTTGATTAGACATACGAGTTTGATTATTAATTATCCACCCCTTTGACATTTGCAAATATACTTTATGTGAGTAAAAGTTGCTCAATTATATTGACAAATTTAATGATCAAGGAATACAATGCTACCATCGAGTTCTATTGGGCCCCATTACTAGTAGAATCAAACTCAGATGATGCTGTGAACCATAGGGTACCGGACCGGATTGTCAAAGTCAAGGCCATTGAGAAGCATGCTAAGTACTGGACTGATGCAGACATCCTGGTCTTCAACACCTTCCTGTGGTGGAGAAGGCGTGCAATGAATGTTCTGTGAGTAAACACTGACCTAACCATCACTTTCTTTTCATCAACTTGCCTATCAACTAACCCAATTTCCAACCACCATATAATTTTGTGCTTGTGGTGGTTCATCACACATGCATCCTAGTCCTAGGCACCCCACTAACCAATTTGATTTTGGAAAATGTTTTTAAAATAGATGTTTAAATACACACCTCTATGGTGGAAAAAAAGGAATTTGGATCCAAGTTTCTCCCTTTTCTCCACTTGAACCCAAACTCTCTTTTCTCCACTACAATCAGCTTAAATTATCGTGAAAGAGTAAAAAGTACACCTATAGAAGGAAAAAAAAGATTAAAATGTTAAAAAGGTAAAATTTAAAAGCAGAGATGTGCACATGATAAAATCAACAAGAGGATTCTTTCCTTAGAGATTGTACAATCAAATGGAAATTTTTTATCTTCAAATGATGTCATTTTTTCTATTTCTCCAATAATTTATTGTCACATAAAAAGTTATGATCAAAACAAATTTAAATATTTATAAGTTATCAAATAGACAATAATTATCTTACATGTGTCAATAAATAATTGAAAATCAAGAAATGAGACACTATTTAAAGATAAAATATTTGAGAGCCTTATATCGATATGCATGACTATCTAGATATGTACGTATCAAAATGAGATATAGTGTGTGTTAGGTTTTATATTCCTAGGATTAAAGTAATTTATATTTAGTAATTCCTTAAGAAGTGATTATAATAGAAAGCAAATTTTTTTTCGTTCCGACAACATTAAAATCCTCTAATTTTGGCCCTCCAAAATCAATTTTGAAGCTACCAAGCAAAAATCCAAACATGCTATTATACTGGATAAATGTTATTTTTTATGTCAAATATTGATACACAGATCATAACATCACTCTTCGATTCTTCTTGTGACAATATAAAAAATGAGTAGGTGGGGGTCATTTGGGGACCCGGATGGAGTGTACAAAAAGGTGGGAATGGTACGAGTCTATGAGATGGCTTTGAGGACTTGGTCAGATTGGTTGGAAATCCATGTTAACCGCAGCAAGACCCAGTTGTTTTTTGTCAGCATGTCACCAACTCACCAAAGGTATAATTACAAATAGACTTCTGATCTACCTTAAAAATATAATTATGATATCTGTATGCTAATTATCTGTAGGTTAATTATGATATTTGCATATTCTGAAGTTTAAGCCATTGACACAACCCTTTTCAAATATGATAAAATTTAAAATAATTTATTCTGATGTTAAGTTTGGTGATGAGGTTTTCATGAGTTGCTGGTAATTTTCCTTTATTCTCAAACATCAAAATATGAAACTCATGTGATAACTTACTGTTGAATTTAATATCAGAATAGGCAGTTTCAATTTTTATAATACAGTTAAGGAAGGGTTCTCTCTTATTAGTCAAAGCTTTTCAATCTAATGCATTTGACTTCTATTCATTCCAATCACTTTCAAAAGAGAGGAACTCTCCATTGCCATTAGATTACACTACGGCTGAATCAATGAACATAGTAAATTTGTAATACAAATTGGAAAAAAAAAATGGCAGGGCTCATGAATGGGGAGGAGTTAAGGGTGACAATTGCTACACAGAAACAGATTTGATTACACAAGAGGGATACTGGGGGAATGGTTCTGTTCCAGCAATGATGAGAGTTGTGGAAAATGTGCTTCAAGATTTGAAAACAAGAGGTTTGAATGTTCAAATGCTTAACATCACACAGCTCTCAGAGTACAGAAAAGAAGGTCACCCATCTATCTATAGGAAGCAATGGCAAGCGCTAACAGAAGAACAGATGTCAAACCCAAAAACTTATGCAGATTGCATACACTGGTGCCTCCCCGGAGTATCCGACACCTGGAATGAGCTCCTTTATGCATATATTTTCCATCATTGACCAACATTTGAATATGCTCATTTGTTTATCTTCGGTTTTTGTTTTTGTTCATTTCTCTTTCTCTAATTGGTGTGGTGAGTTGAGTACAAATTGCAAAGAACATTGCCTCTCCTAATCCTCAAAATATCACACGTGTTAGTAACTTTTTATATTTTGTATGTCTATTTTGATATATTACTTAGTTTCTTTATTGGGATTTAGCATGATCTATGCTTGCTTAAAAAATAGCAAAAAAATGACACTAAAATATGCTAGTGACAAAGGAATACAGTAATTGAAGACAAGATTTGGATTTACTTGTTCCATATTTGTTGTGAAAGAATCTTGAAGGACACTATTTGGTCAAAGAACAAAAGGACAAAACTAGATGTCAACAACATAAATGAAGAAACAGGAGTTAAATCATATAATAAGATTTATACACAGTGCATTTTAGTATTAGTGTAAAGATGAATAGTTCTTCGCTTTCCAGCTTTAGAGACCAATATATTTTAGAGAATTTATTCCCTAAAGAAATATCCCAAATAACATGAAAAAAAATGAGGAAATAGATTAAAACCGGATCCAAATCCTTCCCAAGTAATTCTTTCTTACAAAAGCAATGGCAACACTGGAGTTTTGAGTCTATAGCTTCATACAAATTACTCAACCAGTGACCACTGACTCACTCTTGTTAACATATAACCTTAAAGTGGACGCAAAATACCTAACCCACAAAACATGGATAAGATATTGAAATCATATAAAAGTATGGATAAGCACAAAACTAACTGTTCAATGACCTTTTAGTCTGTTCCGGTTCATCTGTCTGATACTGCCTATATGCCCTTTAAAGTTTTAACGGTGCAAATTGAGCATGGCATTTTAAATTTGGTGAGAAATCCGGGTTTCGTACCTAACATTTCTATGTCCTGATGTGTATGATGTGATTCTTCCCACACTCGACACAAACAAATAAAAGAGTTTCCCTATTTGAACATCTTAATAAGTCACCAAAATATAACACTACCACCATCTCCCAGGAACACATAGTAATAGTATATATCATCTTATCTAAATACTCGTGTACTCCATATTTACCACTCAGTTGAAACTTAATAAAGAGAAATCATACCCCACAGTTGGAATTAATAAACAAGAGCTGATATGTTGATTCCATAAGCATAATTAAAATAGCAGGAACATGAAATGACAAAACTGTTGTAAATCAAAAGGCAATAAATGGACTGCCAATCTGCCTTGAAAATCTATTAATGGTGTACGAAATTCAAAGTCATTTGCATTACCAACATACAAAATGTTTAGAGGTACTAATTTTTGAGCTAATATCTGCCATCTATGCGGAAGAGGACAATAGACAGCATAGCCCTAATTAAACTGCATCAAGCATTGAAAGAGCAAACTAAGCAGTGTCCGTTGCTGGTTGGGTCACCCCAAACTTCACCAACAGTTTATTCAAGGACTCTGGGGAGCAAACTTGGTACTTGACTTTCCCAGAAGGTGACAAGAAAACCTCAGCTAACTCAAGCTTATCAGAGGTCAAACTTGTGCTGTCCATAGTCTTGCTTAATACCTTCAATGCAAGTTGCACTGCTTCCTCCCTTGTAATATCATCCTTGTAGTCCTGTTTTAGTATTGACTGCGCCGCCTGGTTATTTGCACCGATAGCTCCAGCTTTCCAACCACCATAGTTTCCACTAGGGTCACTCATATAAAGCTGAAAGCCAAAGTTTTTGTCCCAACCTGCAAACAGGAATGAGACCCCAAATGGCCGAAGACCGCCAAATTGGGTGTACCCTTGCTTAGTATCACAAAGGGATTGAACTAACTGCTCAACAGGCATGGGCTCCTGGTAGGCGTATGTGTAGCGTTGTGCTTGGACCCTAGCTGTATTGATTAGGATATTGGCATCCGACATTATCCCAGCCACAGCACATGCAACATGATCATCAATCTTGTACATTTTCTCAGTGGATGTGGAGGTTTGCAGCAGCTTGGAAGTGACCTTCTTTTCGCCAACTAACACAACCCCGTCTTTTGACAATATCCCTATTGCAGTACCAGCATTTCCAATAGCCTCCATTGCATACTCCACTTGGTAAAGACGTCCTTCAGGGGAGAATATTGTTGTACGGCTATCATATCTTCGGGACATATTGAGTTCTAACTTCTAATTCAAAGCAACCACTGAAAAAGAAAGGAATTAATAATATATTTCTTAGTTTTAGAAAAACAAATAAAAAAGAATCAACCTTTTCATACTTTTACCTATCATACGTACAAGCTCAGCTAAAAATAAAGACTACAGAGGATAGGCAGACAATGTATGAAACATGAGTGAAGTAACAGTGGACTGAAAATCAATTCTCACCATGGTAAAAATTGTTGAAAAATAATAGTCCTCAAGAGAAAACTTTTAGATGAGGATCATTTAATTGACATTTTAACCTAATCAATATTAGTGTGCACAAGTATCACATACATATAAAATGGAAAACCTTGTAAACTTGTTAAGTAGATATATAACAAGCAATTCAAACCTCAATCAGACCCCATTTCCCATTGACTTGTTTCTTTGTAAGAAGTAATGAATGGGAGGCATAACAAGAACCATAAAACTTTAAAATTTTCAACTTTTAAGTAATCCCCATACACCCAGCAAGCATGAAAACATCATAACTTCCAAATTCTAAGATATAAAATTGGGTAGATACTATCTGCAAAAGGATGGCAAACAGAATATTTTAGGAGTAAAGATGTCAGGACATTTACTTACACAAAGAGTATGAATACAACACGATATAACAATTTTCAAAGATAAGTAATCAAATTGATGATGAGAATCTAGGCAGGCACTTAGAAACAATTATATAGTAGCTTGAAGCGTCTGCATTACTACCTCTCTGCATTCTCAATTTTCTTTTCACTCACCTATGTACCCTCTATGGCTCAATCTGTTTCTGTATGATTGGGTTAATCCTTCTATAAACAGGACAAATTTGAGTATATCATAAATGCCATGGTAGAAGACTCAAAACTCATTTGAACATATTTGATAAATACGTCAACTTTGTGGAAGGAATTCCCTAATAAGTGAGAACCTTAAAAATAGTTAAATGGACAAGATATGCAAAGTAGAGAGATGATGATAGTGCAATTTCTCATCCAAACAACCTCCCAAAACCAAATACAAGAACCATCATCAAAGCCTAAAGAAACCAATGGTCTGAACCAATGTCAATCGCAAATTAATGGGTGCTGAACTTAATACAAGAAGCACTTTTGCACCATTTCTGTGTGAACCAATACAAAAGCAGGCGCCAACTCTTCACAAAGAAATTAATTTAACTGGAACTTGTTAGTTATAAGCAGAGATACAAAGCAATGGAACTGGCTTTTACTTCTTGGGCATAGCTTAGGCAGTTGGTTAGTCAAGAATTAGGATTCAGCAGAGTTCAACTAAGCTAGGCTAAACGACATTATAACAATAAAGAAACTCCCCCAAGTTAAAATACACCTATTTCCAATATTGGGTTAAATGACACTGAGGGTGCCTTTGTTTCGGAATATCTTTTCTTACATAGAGGTGATATTTTTCAAGTAAAAAAATTACTTTTAATATAAGTTATTCATATCAGCTTCTATTCAAAAACTATAAGTTGAATTTTAGCTTTTAAGTAGAACCTAATACGAATAGCTACTGAAAACATAACTTTTCTGTTTAAAAAAATGAAAAAAAAAAAAGTCTCCTTGCTCTTTTGGTCAATTGGATTTTCAGCTAGAAAAACATTCCAACCCTTCACAAGTATCCTAACAGAATTTGAGCCTATCACCCTAAGCATCAATTTGCCAATCTCTAACAGGCTGAAGGCACACCTTCTAGGGCAACACCCACCTTATGATATGCGCCATCACTTCCAAGATATTGGGGAAAACAATCCCCTCTACCCCAAACCAATCTCAACTTTTAAAATACAGCAATCTATGTAAATTAGTGAAAGCTACACCAAACTAGTGGGAACCAAAGTGGAAAAACGATATGAACATTTAAATTGACTATTCAAAAAATAAAAAATAAAGGCAAATCATTCAAGCTTCCATCTATACAAAAGAACATCCATAAACCACTAAGATCAAGGTATTAATTTCATCCAGAAAGCAAACCAATTCCTCAGATTCAACCAAAAACTAATAATGAAAAGAAATCAGGCATTTCAATCGAAGAAATAAAGTTGCCAACTGGTTTAAACTTTAAAAGGATCCAATTATCAGCGATAATTAGTATATCTAGCAATAATTCAAAATTCGTTCTTCGAGGAACCGTTAATAATAATAATGATAAAGGGCTTCAAACTAACACTAGCACGAAAACAATAAAATAAAAACAAAATCAAAACGCAAACGCACCGCTTTGTGAGAGAGAGTCGGAGAGAGAGCAAGCAATGGTACCGATCTGCGGGAGTTCAGAGTTGCCCAGTGAACAAGTGAAAAGTGAAGGTTCGTTCTTTTATTTGGTTTGGAGTGGGAGACACGAAAGTGCTTTTGGACACTTTTCCTTTTCCTTTTGCTTTTTTTTTTTTCTTTCTTTTTTTTTTTTGGTTTTGTTAGTTGTTTAACTTGAAATTTTTTTAGGAATTAAAATAAAGGTTTTATCTTTTTTTTTTTAATCTAAATCTAAATCATCAATATTTAGAAATTTTTTTGAATCATGATCTCCTAAATAATAGTTAGAGGAGGATTGATTCATTATCGGAGTAAAGTTTTTTAAGTCCTAATTTTTCAATATGCTTACAAGATTTAAACTTGTGATATTAAGAGAAATAAGTATTAGATTGCTTGAACCAATCAATTATTAATAAAACAATTGTAGTTAATCGACATTTTTCATAAACATATAGGGCCAATGCGTAACAAAATAAAATTTAAAATAAAAATGGTTCACAATTGGGTTAAGAGTGGGTAGCAAACAAAATAACATCAACAATCTAAGTTGGAAAAGTTTGACGACAACACAAAGTTCCCTCCGTGTAGGGTTATGATTGAATCCAATTCCTTGGGTCATCTTAATCCAGTTATGTAGTTAATCCATGCTTTGAAAGAGTGGTTAACTGGTCTAATACAATGGCAAAAACAAAAGGACCTATGTATGGTCATAAATGAATGAACAAGTGAGACTAAGTAAATGTTTAAGTTAGTCCCTAAAATTATATTAGGGAGTTATTTTAGTTCTTAAGATTTAGAAATTGACTTTTTAGTCTTTGGCATTGTAAAATGTAAATTGAGTTAGCCCCTGATTTCATTTTTTTATTACTTTACCTTAACATATTGGTGATAAACTGATGTATTATTTGGTCTCAGAAGTGATACGGTTGAATAAAATGTTCAAATTATTAGCATATGTTAAATATATTAACACTGTTATTTATATGCAAAATTCATATTGAAGTCTTGAATTATGTTTATTTTCATGTAGTTTAATTTGTCTAAGTTAAGTAAAATGCTATTCTATCATAGATATGTCAACTAATATGACACATCAGAAAAAAGTGGCGGCAGAAGAATAAAAATCAAATCAAGAATTCATGTAATTCGTATTTTACAATTTTAGGGATTAAAAAGTTAATTTCTAAATTCCAGATACCAAAATGACTAATGCATACAATTTTATAAACTAATTTGAACATTGACTCCAGTGAAAACTAATTAAAGCAAATTTGGACTGGCTAACCTTCAAACCTATTTGATTGATCTTTGGAGAAGACTGAAAGGACCAAACGCCTATGAATGAGGCACTAGTTTAACGGACAATGCAACCTCATGAAGACTACACCAGGGAGGCTAATGGAACTGTGTTCAATACCATTGTCCACGGGCCCGAGGCCTCTTATCTTCACCCCTCCCCCCTCCAAACCCCAATAACAATCAAGAGTTTAAAAAAAAAAAGAAAAGAGCCAAGTGCGTTATAACTTAGCACTATTAAGGATTACATTAATCTTCCTTATAATTGAAGTTGATTACAATGCCATGAGTTCAACAAGTCCATTAGTCCTCTACAAATCTCTTACCCCTCAATCATCATAATATGTACATAAAAAGCCTATGCTTCCTTATGCATCTATAACCTAGGAACCTCATAGCCACAAGCTGCTAGCTTAATCCACACACATCCCTATGGGCTTTTCAAAACAAACTTCACTTGTCATAGATGATTTTCATGGTGTTCTTCAGGGATCCCAATACATTTATATCGATGTCAATCATTCCTCATGCTCAATCTCTAAAAGTGCCCATGGATGAGAAAATGGCACATGAGTTGTGCTAGTATTGCACAACATCACTCACTCAACAAAGTGTGTAGAACAGTTGCCTTAAAACAATAGAGTCCTAACAACGGTTGCTTTGAGGCTTGTTGCAGAAAAGAGAAGAGAAGCGCGCTCTAGGGTTTCCTTTCCTTTTTTTTATTTGTAATTTTATTTTTTTTGTCTGTAATGTGAATATCCAAATACATCTCTCCAATGGGATAAGGAGATCAAGTACACAAGGCTCGTTTCCAATTTGTTGATCACAAGATTGAGTCTCTCAAGCAAATTTCAAACACCCATACTCACTAATTTTTTGCTCACATGGCCTAATGAGCTCAAACATGGACTAGACTAGCCTCCAAGCCCATTTGATTGGACCTCAACGACGATCGACGAACAACTCCCCCTAATACAAAGTTTCTCATAACCAAGCACTACTAATGGCCACATTAGTCTCTCTCCTAATTAATCTCTCTTCTCATGACTAACCTCTCATAGGTTTTGACACCATATTAACCACTTCTATACAAATCCCTTGCCTCAATAATCAAAATATGTTCAAAAGAAGCACTTATATTTTTTAAATGGATTCTCTCATGTTAAAATCTCACATGACAAAGTCATGTGTGATCCAAACAAGACATGTGACAAAAAAAAATTAAGGATAAAAAAATTATACATGAACTTATCATGTGCCATTTTGACATAAAATAATCCATTCTTATACTTCTATACATGCCTAGATCCTAAGAATCTCTTGGCTAGACCTTCTCTACTCCTTCCCAAACATGGGCTTGAACAAATAAATAATCCTCACAACTATAGATCCCGAAAAAGGAAAAGCTTATCGTTAAAAATAATTTAAAACCAATTATTAAAATAGGGTCTCGTGTGCTTGTAAGCTACTTAGACCAAATTGCGAGCGTCCAATACCAAATCGATTTTTTTGCATAAATTATTTGTACTTGAAATTGTTGCATATGAACTAATATGGTTCCAACCGAGCCGATAATAAGACAATAAAACTCTCATAACATTATTTTTTTTTCCATTCGTGAAAAACTCGGACCCGATATTAAATTAGTACTTTAAACATTTGTTAAGAATAATCCACAAACAAAAACTACCTAATGACTTCAACAAAAATATCATTTATTTAACTTAAACCCTCACCTACATTTTGATTTGGGCAAGATATCATTATCATGTTCATGTAAAATTGAAGTTAATTTATTTACAAAAGAGAAAAAAAAAATGAAGCTAATTGTTCTAACTTCAGACAATCATTTGATCATGCATCTGGCAACATAAGAAAATGAGACCAATAAGACAAAACCCTAACAAAAACAATGATATGGTACCTACTCGCTTGCATTATTAGTTCTTTCTTATTCTCTCTTTAAATAGAAACTCACATAAACAAATCTCAATGCCGGTTGCAGCAAAGGTCAAGCTGCATCTAATTGCAGGTTCCAACAATCACTGTCACAACAACGCATAGTGATAGCGGAGTTAAAACGGTCAAAGGGTCCTGCTACTAGATGAATTTTACACGCACATGAAATGCCACGTACATATGTTCAATAAACTTATTTATATATTATAAAAAAAATAAACTTATTTATATATGCCATTATTTTGATAAAAGAAAATATTTTTATTAAGAAAAGTACTTTTTATATTTATTGATATGTTTGTGTAAATTTTTTGGCTAAGAACATAATGACTAGAAAATGTACAATTTTTTTATAGCATAAAAGATATTTAAAAATAAATAAAGATATTTTAAGATTATATTTATACATAAATTAATATTACATTTAAAAAATAAAATAAATTTTATTTTTTTTCAAAAAATCTTATTTAAGAAGATCAATTTAAAAAGATCTTTTTCTAAAAGTTCATTCAAACCAACCATAAATCCACTAGTAAAATTATATTTTCTCTTATTAAAAATAATTATCCAATTTTAAATACTCACAATAATTAAGAAAATAATTTTTTTCACTGCTAAAAATTATTAAAATTGCCTCAATGTTAACAAAATTTTATTATATTTTGTAATATTATCCTTAATATTAATTATCTCTCTTCTTTAATTATTTATTTCTACTCTTTTTCTCCCTTCCATTAATTAAAGGTATAACTGAAAAAGAAAATAAATATTGTTTAAAATTTTTAAACAGATAATTATTTATGAAAGACTAAAATTTTAAAAATAAATAATTATTTTCTATTAGAGAAAGCACTTAAATTAAAATTAAATGTTAAAAATAGATTCAAGCTAAAAGCCATTTTAATAATGGAAACATCAAACACTACCGATCCATTCGAGTATTTCTCCCTCCCATAACATCCAATCCAATAATAATAGGCACAGACATAGTGTATATAGTTTAGGCATTTACCAATAAAATCTATAACATTCTACAGCTATAAATATGATAACAGCACATTGGAAACAGCTTGTCCAATTGCAATAAGTAAATCAAAGAAACGAAAGAGGGTCCCAATCCATGACTAGCAGAAGGAAGACCGAGTCATTGTTTCATTCAATCTCCAATCCAAATCAAAACTTCTGAGTCTGAGAACGAGTCTTTATAGTTCATCATGCCCCTAGCATTAAATTGAAGCTGGTTTTTTCAGTTGCTATATACGCTTTTTCGTTGAATCCCCCTTATTACAGGGTTGAATCAAAGTTCCAAAATCACTACCATGCAGAAGTGGAAGTGGAGCAGTAGAAAAAAAGCTCCTTTTTTTCCATTGCTTTTGCTGTTCTTGGTGGTCTTAATAGCTTTCTCAACCCTCCACAGTGAGCACAGAATGCAACAAATCCATGAGAACCCAGATCATGTTCATACTCGTCTAGAAGCTTCAGTCACCTATGTCAAACCCAACCTCAAGGGAGCTCAAGGTATGACCCTTTATTCAAAACATGCTTATTCTGCCGTTGCAAGTAGAAAGTAGAGAACTTTTTACAGTTTAGTACCAAGTTTTGAGCATTGTGACCTTGATTTCTCCTTTTGTCTTTGACTTTTTGAGATGGGTTTATTGGGTTTTTATAGAGGTTTTGGATAGATTCAGTAGATGCAACTCCACCATAGAGTATAGTGGCCGGAGAATTGCCTGGCGTGGTGGCGGTTCTCGGCATTCCGGTCACCGGAGAGTGAGGGAGGAAACTTGTGATGTTTTCTCAGGAAAATGGGTGTTTGATAATGCTTCATATCCACTGTACAATGAGTTAGATTGCCCTTATATGTCTGACCAATTGGCTTGTCACAAGCATGGAAGGTCTGATTTGGGGTACCAGCATTGGAGATGGCAACCACATAACTGCAACTTGAAGAGGTAATTTTCTTCCTGAGATTTTTTTTTTTCGAATTCCTGTGAGCATAGAAAGATTATGATTACGATGGTGAGCCTCCATAAGGTTGCTGCCTTGTGACTTAGATATCACAAATTCAAATCATAGAAACGGCCTCTTTGCTTATGGGGGTAAGATTCCGTACATCTAGCCTCCTCTGACCCCACTAGGTGGGAGTCTCGTGCACTGAGCCATCCGCCCTTTTTTTATAGTCGGGTTATGATATGTTGGTGGCATGGTATGAGACTGAATGACCTAAGTCAAAGTTTTAAGGTTATGATCAATTTTGTGAAGTTGATGTGTTACCAAGATTGAATTTTGTTGGGTTCATAGTGTCATAACATTTGTTCATGTCAAGTTGGGGTTTCAAAAATTAATTTTTCTGCTACCTAATGAGGCATCTGAAATGGGTTATAGCAATGGTGATTATTTTTGTAGACAAAGTAGGTTGAGTTTGCTAGGCTTCACTTATTTCTTGTCTACAACAGGTGGGATGTGAGAGAGATGTGGGAGAAGTTGAGAGGTAAAAGGCTAATGTTTGTTGGAGATTCACTAAATAGAGGGCAGTGGATATCTATGGTATGCTTGTTACAATCAGTAATCCCTGCTGATAAGAGATCAATGTCGCCAAATGCCCCTCTTACCATTTTCAGAGCAGAGGTAAGTAGGAACTTTATTCTGGAAACTACTGTATGATGTTTTGAATGTAGTTCCTTGTCCTATATGTGCCTTCTTCCATTATTCCACATTGATATTTTTGGGACAATTTTCAGGAGTACAATGCAACTGTGGAATTCCTTTGGGCTCCTCTTCTTGTTGAATCTAATTCTGATGATCCAGTAAATCACAGACTAGATGTACGGATAATTCGTCCCGATTCGGTTCTTAAGCATGCATCACAGTGGGAGCATGCTGATGTACTTGTTTTTAACACATACTTGTGGTGGAGACAAGGCCCGGTCAAGCTATTGTATGTATCAGTTCATCATTATGCAAATGAATTTTTTAAGGGAAATGTGTGCACTCTATTCTAATTGTTCCTTTTAATTTGTGCTTTTTTTTTTTCAGATGGAGTGATGAAGATAATGGAGCTTGTGAAGAACTGGATGGGCGAGAAGCCATGGAGTTGGCTATGGGAGCTTGGGCAGATTGGGCATCTTCTAAAGTTGATCCGCTCAAGAAGCGAGTCTTTTTTGTGACCATGTCCCCAACACATCTTTGGTGAGCACCCTATTTAGATTTTACATAATCCTTTGCTAGGAGGAACTATTAATTACTTGTATCTGCTAGGGAGTAGTTGGTTATAAATAGGTAGTAGGAGAGGTGAGAAGAGAAGAAAAATTAGCAAGTTAGGAACTAGGAGGAAAAGGGATGTCCTGGATATGCCTACACCATTGTATTCTCATTAGCAAATAACACATTTTCTTGGATTTTCTTTCGTGTTTTGAATCAGTTCTATCAAACTAACTTTGCTTGCTAGTATGCATTCTTGGACATAAACCTTCTGCTACAAAGTTCATGATAATTCTTTATTCAAAATGACATATAAGCTAAACGGAAAAACATTTTGTCGGTGGCTGGCTTAGATCATTGCTTTTAGAGCATTCTTAGAACTTGTGGCTGAATTGAGTTAGTGACTATGATTTGTCTATTTGTTTTCATTATGATCATCCAGTGAAGACTGTCATTGCCAGTTACGACTATAGTTCAAAAATTGTTTCCTGCCATACTACCTTCGATTTACATCTCATCCAAATGACAAGATATCTTCTCATGTCATGATTGCCCCAGTTTGTCAGTTTTTCTATGACACCTTTACATCAATTTGAAAAATCATAAATAGAAGTGACCTACGAAAATGCATCACTAGTTTTATTAGTTTGCATTTTACATAATTGTTGTTTCTCTCTCTCTCTCTCTTCTATCTTGATTTTAAACTTCCACATGATTGGTTTCACATGGTTTTGTAACACATGAATTGTGTTTCATACTAAGTAGCAGTTCTGCATCAATTTTAGGCAATCCAACTATGTCATGCTCTATATTTTCTCATTGACCTGAACACTATTCTCATTCAGGAGCCGCGAGTGGAAGCCAGGAAGTGAAGGAAACTGTTATGGGGAAAAGGACCCCATTGATTTTGAAGGTTACTGGGGAAGCGGCTCTGATTTACCTACAATGCGCTCCGTGGAGAAGATCCTAAGAAATTTAAATTCAAAAGTTTCTGTCATCAACATCACTCAACTGTCAGAGTATCGAAAGGATGGCCATCCTTCCATTTTCCGGAAGTTTTGGGAGCCCCTTCGCCCTGAACAATTAGCAAATCCTTCATCTTACTCCGATTGCATACATTGGTGCTTACCAGGGGTACCTGATGTATGGAATGAGTTACTATTCCATTTTTTGTGAAAAGGTTTTGCTAACAAATGTCTTATGTCCTAAGGTTTTTGGTTATCAAATGAAAGAAAGTGTGGAATGAGCTTTACTTTTAATGTAATGCTCTTTCTTTGATTCGTTAAAGCAAAACCCTTTTATAAAAGCCATTGCAATGTTCAATATTGTTGGGTGGTTATGGCATAGCAGCCACTGCATGTTAGAGAGTGGCAAAAACTGCTGCTGTTAATTGTTCAAGACTCAAGAGTCTTCTGACACAAGGGTTTGTTGCTTGTGATAAGTGAAGGGAAAATCTGCAGAAAGTGAAGGGATCCTAGTGCCGCTGTTAAAATCTAGTTTCATATAGATAAGGGCAACAAAAAATTACAAAAAGAAAAAAAATTCAAAGACAGATATTTGTTTGATTTCTTTTGAATGCAATTTTTTTTCCATAATCTTTCTTTCATCTCCTGTTGCATGTTCATGTGAAATGTTATGTTGTACAGTTTTGCTTACCATAAACAATGCATGCTTGTCTCGTAAGGGATGATCTTTCTTATGTGATATCAACGACTTTAATGTCCCGTTTGGCATTCGTGCTTGCTCCCAGAGTTGAGCATGAAATTGGAATGGAAAATGTTAACATAAGCTCGAGTTTATGGTAAATTTTATATGTGGCACGATCTTAACAAGTACTTTTAGAATAGTTATATATTTTTAACTTTACATTATAATTTGAATGGTTGATATGTTGTTACTTGTAAGGTTTACCGCGAATTTGGATTATACTATTATTACTCAATTGGATTGGACAACTCAATTCCAAATTTTATGTTTGATATAACATGTAGAAGTGAAATTATAATTTCACAATTCAATTACACAAACTAAGGAACACTAAAATAGACTCTTCTTAATTTTTAACTTATAACTTATGAATTGACGATTTCAAGTGTTATTAAATATTTCTCTTTTCATTAAAGTTTATATAGCTTTTTTTTTCTTTTTTATGTATTTTTTAATAATCATATTGCAATTTTATAATAAATCACAACACAAAATTTAAGATTTCAAGTGAATTTCAATTCCAATTAGTATGATGATCACTCTAGAATGTACATATTTGAGACCGTCATTGCTATAATTAGCCTGAGTTACTCAATGCTTGTATAGTTTTATTAGATCATTAGCATGATGTATCTTCATCTATGAAAGATCATGCTCCTACAGATAGTAAGATATTGAGTGGAAGTTTGACGACTTAAATATGGCTAAAGTCAGGATCTTTCAAAGCTGTCCCAATTTGATCGTGTCCATGTTGGATCGATTGCCAGGAGAGTTGAATAGTGTGGCATCGGTTGCAATATTGACAATTGTAACTAAGCTTAGAATTTGTCTTGAGCTAATACTCATTTTAGTTCCTGATATTTCATATGTGAATTATTTTAGTCTCTGCCATTTCACGCGTGAGTTATTTTAGTTCCTCACTTTTAAAATGAATTAATTTAGTTCTTCACATTTATAACCGTGAATCAATTTGCCCTTACATTTATAACTGTGAATTAATTTGGTCCTTCACATTTACAGCTAAGGGACTAAATTGATTCACCGTTGTAAATATGAGGGACTAAATTGATTCATTTTAAATTGGGTTAATTGGAAATTTGTTAGGATTGGAAAGGTTATTTGGTTATTAACTCAAATGACGTTGTTTAATTCCTACCAGAGTATCACTTAATGGTGACACACCACCACTTAACTAACGGTAGTTTAATAGATGATAACTAAGGGACTAAATTGATTCACGATTTTTAATGTGAGGGACTAAAGTAATTCAGTTATAAATGTGAGGAATCAAATTGATTTATTTTAAAAATGAGGGACTAAAATGACTCACGTATGAAATGTTATAGATTAAACTGAACATTAACTCGTTTGCCTTACCTATAATTTTTAATTGGGGAATGCTTTAGTACCTATGCAAAATTATGGATTCTAGAACCCATGCTGGCATGTATCGATTAGATATTAACACATGCCTTAAGCAATTTTTAGGTGATGATTTATAAGTTCAGTTACAAATCAATATCCTTTTCCATTACCAAAAAATATCAATATCCTCTTAAAATAGGAATTGCTTTGGTATCTACGTAGAATTAAAGGTTTCAAAATTCATACGGGCATGCATCAATTAAACGAAGACACAAGTTGAATAACATTTAGCTTAAATATATATAAAATTACATATGAAACTCATTCATAAAAAAACTTACCTTTTATTTTACTCGTCAACTAAACATATCATATATATAAATATATACCAACAAAACTTTAGCACACCGTTATTTTTTTTTAATTATCTTTATTGAATTTATATTATGTATATATTTTTCTTTTTAATTGGATTATGTTGTATTACATTATTGATATTAATGTTTTGAATTCTTAAATTTTTCTATTTTTTGGATTTAAAATTTTTTTTAATAGACTCATGGAGAATGAGTACCCATAACATAGAGAGAGATAGATGGGGTCAGAGAAGCAAAATAGAGTAAAACAACACTTTTATGCGAGAAAGATTCTTGTTTTAACACTTTGGTTCTTGAAAGATTAATTGTATACACTTAAATCCCCAAAATATTTGAAACTATAACACTTCGGTCGTCAAAAGTTCAAAACATTCACATTAGTCCTCCAAAGATTTGGTGTTATAATATTATAGTCCAAAGAAAAATGATAGCAATGGACCAAAGTTTTATAACGTAAATCTATAGGAACTCGAGTATATGTAATTTATCTTTATTTTGAACAGAAATGTTAGAATGTCAAATCTTTAAAGGAATAAAATATATTGAACTTTTAAGGACCGAAGTATTATAATTTCAAATCTTTAAGAGACTCAAGTATATATAATTAATCTTTCAATAATTAAAGTGTTAAAAAGAAAAAAATCTTTCAACGACTAAAGTGTAGATTCACTGAAAATTTTAAATAAGGATTGGCGGCGGGGGCATGCCCCACCCTGGATACCCATTGTCGTCGTCCCTAAGAACAGCCCCAAAAGTTCCCAGCTTATTTATAGATTGACCCTGCAGAATTATGTTTTGGTCATTATTAATCTTTTTATTATTATTATTTTATTCTTGCTGCAATTGGATTTTTTATCGAAACCACAGAAGCTTTCTTTGCTGTGACTAAGCTCTTCCAGTCTCGAGATCTTGGGTTGAGGAGAATGGTCAAACTGATAATAAAGCAACTCTTCCCATCTACAAACCAAGTTGCACATTTTCATTTTTCTGTCCAGGGTATTCTAGCCACATTTGTTGAAACAAAATGTGGCTAAATGTATTCTATATGCTAGATCTTTTACTTGGTATTCCATATCATGAAATAATCTTTTCCTAAAGCTCAATATATTAGGTTGAGGCACATGAAATTATTATATATGCAGGGATGGATTCAGAAAACAATGTTTGGAGGAGCCAAAAGTGTTAAACTAGTAAAATAACAAATTAATTCAATATTTATTTTTAATCTCATATTTTTAAAATTTATATAGATAAAAAAAATTTAGCTATATATTTTTCTTTCGAATATTTATTTAAGCATTTAAAAAAATATTACTACAAAATTATGAGGTAATGTTCATTTAATCATATTCACATACAATGTCATCACATTAGGATTATACATATTAAATATGCAGGAAATTCAATGTTTATATAATTTTTAAAAATCAAGACATATTTCTGCTTAAAGACTTTATTTAAATTTTTTGAAATATTAAATTATTAAATTTATTTTATAATTTGCATTATGTATATTCATACAGTATAAGTTACGAATATTTTAAATTAAATATAATAAAAGTTATTCAATACCGTCCTCTTCTTGTCAAGTCGAGACTTTCATATTATATATAAAAAAACATAATTAAATAATCGATAGACATAACAAAAAAATTGATGTATAATATCAAATATATATCTATATATAAAGATAATTAAATATAAATTATATATATAATTAAATCGAACCTTATCTATTACTTAAAGAATACAACCTTAATACTGTGATTTTGATGTTTCTAGTTATTTTGAATTAGGTTACTTGTTCACGCTCTTTAAAGTTGTACTACGCTTAGATCAAAATAGGAAATATTAATTATATCTCTTGATTGATTATTTGATTCATTAGGTATTGACTTTTCTTGTTTCAATTGTTAGTTTTTGAGAGGTCATTTTTAGCTATGAATACAGGGAAGAATAGACTAAAAAATAAGATGGTCGATGAATTTCTTGTTAATTGTCTCTAATCTCTTAACTCACACAGAGAGAGGAAAATTGCTCAAAGTTTTGACACCAACTCTATTATTAATAATTATTATGATTCAAAAGAATATTGTACTCAACTTCGATGAATATGTACAGCACATGTATATAAATGTGTACTCTAAAATATTTTTTTATTAACATATGTTATAATGTTTATTCGTTGATACCAATCTTTACTTTCGGCTCCTCCTTTATAGTATTTTTGGATCCATCGCTAGGCGAATGCCCTTTTTGAACCTAAAACGTGAATAATACACGGATCACCTAACTTATGCTAGATTTTAATTATTTTATTTAAAATAATAGGATAATAATGATTGAATTCTAGACCGATCATAAAAATTTTAATACCATATCATGAAATTATTATTCTAAAAATTTAAGTCATAAGATCAAGAGATATGAATAATTTTATATATTTTTTTTCATATATATGATGTGGACCACCACTATAACTTTAGTCTTTTACACCCTCCAGGAAGTGGAAATACCTGCAGTGGGGAAAGAACGAGGTCTTTTGATGCCAGATGTCCCCATGGGTTGGATAAAACATTAATCACCAGTTTTGATATTTTTATACGGCATTCTATGCGTAAGTATCTTTATATATGTATGATATATGTGTATTATCGCATAGGATCAAAATCATTATATATAACCCCATCATATTCTAATAGCACCTAACTTTCCCACAAAATCAAAATCATCATTATATATAACCACATCATCATGTTTGTTCTCGAGAAAGTTTTATAGTAAGGACAATACATCACATTCTAACAGGACCTAACTTTTCCAAAGTCAACAGATCTACACATAAAACATTAAAGTGTTAAGTTCATAAATACCCCCTTTTGTTTTTTTTATAAATAAAGTTCAGCACCCGTCATTTCATCAGTAACAAAGCATAGAGGCCAGACCTTCCACATAAACACCAACTATCATGCGTAATTTCTTAGCTTAATTTGCTAACTTTTGTAACCTTTGACTAGAGCTATGTGTTTCTACATAGGAACTGGCCAGGGGAATGAGAATTGCCAACCAATGATCATGGATTATCTAGCACTTCTTCTGCTAATTTCCCTTGTGTGGGCAAGCATTTATGTCATCATCTCCAACTTAGGCATCAAGACACCCAAATCCCCTAAACTTCCACCAGGGCCTAGGCCTTTACCAATCATAGGAAACATCTTGGAACTTGGTAGGCAGCCTCACCAAGCACTTGCTAAGCTTTCTCAAACCTATGGACCCATAATGAGTCTAAAGCTTGGTAAGATAGCCACCATAGTTATATCCTCTCCACAATTAGCCAAAGAGGTCCATAAAAATGACCAAATTTCCTCTTATAGAGCAGTCCCAGATACTATTAGAGCACTTGACCACCACATATATTCAGTCGGATGGATGCCTCCTTCAGCTCAATGGAGGACACTTCGGAGAGTTTGTGCTACCAAAGTGTTCTCCTCACAACAACTTGATTCCACACAAGTCCTTCGTCAAAGGAAGGTGCAAGAATTGATGGATTATGTCAAGGAAAAGTGCAAGAAAGGTGAAGCTTTGGACATTGGCGAGGCTTTTTTTACAACCGTGCTTAATTTCATATCAAACACTTTCTTTTCTTTGGATTTGGCTCATTACACTTCTGATAAGTCACAAGAGTTCAAGGACATTATCTGGGGTGTCATGGAAGAAGCTGGAAGGCCTAATATTGTGGACTTTTTCCCAATCTTTCGCTTGCTTGATCCACAAGGTGCACGTGCAAGAATGAAGAATTATTTTGGAAAGCTGTTTGCCTTTTTTGATGATCTAATAGAAGAAAGATTGCGCTTGAGGGAGTTGAAAATGGAAACCAAGGCACACAGTGATGTGTTAGATTCTGTGTTGGAAGTCATGCTGGAAGATCAATCTCAAATGAGCCGCCCTCATCTAGTGCATTTTTTGCTGGTAAGTATCTTGATGCTAATTTGAGAGAAGATTCATCAAATTTTTCTAAACGGTGTTACCAAAAATGTTTCTAATACATAGTCTTCTTCACTTTTATTGAATAATTCTTGCGATTTAATTTTAATACACTAATAGTGTTAAAAAAATTTATACAGTTATTTAATCATGTATTGACATATTAGTAAATATAATTAAATTCTAACCCACTACTTGAAAAGTCATGGAAAATAGAGAGATTTAATTAGATAATGGTGTAAAACTATTTCACAGTTTCGGTACATCAAAATTAAAATCTAATTCTTAACTTCTGGAAAAATTACAACTGTTGCTGTGAATATGATTTTCAACTAGGAGAGTTTCTAGGTTGATTAGTAAAAGCATAAAGCAACATTCTTGAGAAAAATTCTCATGTGTTGTGTGATTAGAAAAATTTCTGTTATTTTTTAAGAATTTAATTTTAATACATTATCAATGTGAAAAATTTATACACATACATCTAATATTTGTTGTCACATACATAAAAAAATATTTGACTCGTCCATTTACTATATGAGGATGGAAATAGGTCAAGTAGCTTGTTAAAGGCTTTGGCCTAACCTATATTCAGTCTAGTTTAATCTAGTTTCTTTGTTGATTAGACATATTTAGAAGTTTTTTAACCTACTTAAGAGCATATGTTTGGGTTTCTTTTTTAATTTTATTATCAAATAGGCCTCTAAATAAACTTTAAGGCTGATCATACTTTTAAAAAAATTATGCTAAGATGATGGGGAAAAAAAATCTTATATCAACTAATACGTCTAGGTTCAAACTATACATTTTAGGAATATAGGTCAGGTTTGTAATTATGAATATATGACTAGATGACAAAATAATTTTTCCTTTTTTTTAATGCTAATATGTATCGAAATTAATTTCACCTTCTAATTAATGTTCAACATCTCAATTTGTATTAAAATTTTAGTCATAAATTGGTTATTAAGAACATGATTAACAATTTGAAGAGGAACCGTGAAAGGATAGAGTTGCCCTTTAATTTTCTGCCTCAATCCTAACTAAGCCATATATGTATGTTTGGTGAAAAAATGAGAGGAAAATTTTTATAGATATGTTGAGTCTATTCATAAAAATTTGTATCCCATTTTTTTTTATCTCCAACCAAACATATTCTTAATACTAATAGATACTTAGGACGATTTAGATAATATTACTTAATATGTTTAAAATACCTATTTTAGTACCTCTAAAATTTCAAGTCAGATAAATTGGTCATGTATATAAAATCTCTCAAATTAGTTCCTGAAAAATTAAATTACTCGATAAATTAATCCTTAAAAAAATAAAACTCTCAAACTGGCCCATGCTAAATTTCAAGTCAGATAATTCACTTTATTGAATAATCAACCATGATAAGTTGGGCTAGGATAACTAACTTATATGATTATTCACTTTTGCATAAATTAATTTGGGAGTTTTTTTTACAAGGAGCAATTTATCCAACTATTCAATTTTGTAGGGACCAATTTGAGAATTTTAGTTTTATAGAAACCAATTTATCTGACTTGAAATTTTAAAAGGACTAAATTGAGGGTTTTATCTTAAAAATTTTTAAAATCAAAATTTATACTATTTTAACTTTTATTCCATTTGATTATATATTTCATCGTTGGTTTGGAAGGGCTTTTAGAAAAAAAAAGATTTTTTTAGTTGATCTTTTTAAATAAGATTTCTTTGCAAAAGTAAAAGTTATTTTACATTACAATCAATTTATTGTGTTAAAATGTAATATTAAAAAGATGTTGATTTATAATATATAACAACCTATTTATAAGTTACTTTGTATAACTTTCTTTCATCTAAAAAATTTAAATAACCTATTTATCCAAATGGTCATAGAAGTCATATCAATTTAGTCTCTGCATGCACGTTAGTTCACTTTTGTTTGATTCCTTAGCATTTAAATTAGCATTATTTTAGTCTTTTGATTAAGTGTAGTCAAATATCATTAATTAATATTCATTATTTAGAGTGAAGCATACTTAAATTAATTACACTTGATTAATTATTCATTAAATGAACATAAAATTCTTGTAAAATTTGTCAGCGAATTTGTAGATACTTGATAATATATAATTTTACTAATTAATTGATCATATTAGGATTTGTTTGCGGCTGGAGTAGACACATCATCAAGCACAATAGATATGTGGGACTAATATTTCTTTGTCTAATGTATTGCAAGTATAGCATTGAGAATGCAAGACAAATGTTTGAGAAAATGAGGAAGAGGAAGAAAATACTTTGAACAATATTGAGTACTCAGAATTATGATATGATACAAGAGTGGTGCTACCAAGGATGGATGCACCTTAGAGGAGGTCGGGGCTTATGCCCCCATAACAATTTTGATTTTTTTTTAATAATTATATAGTTATATAAATTTTTGACCCCATGCTAATTATAAATGAGATAAAATAATAAGATACAGTACAATTTATTTATTCTTATACTGATGTATAATTTTGTCCCTCACTATCAAAATTTTCTAAATTCGTCACTGGTTGCTACCTATGCTAGCTAACCACTTATACCTAGGGCCCATGCTACACCAAATGCACATTATTAGCATCCCTGCTAATAGACTAACAGATTGCTAACTTAGCCTTATGGTCCCTACAGCAAACATTTGTTTTCATGATGAGTTACTTACATTAACCATACATTTACACAAAACACGAGTAAAATTCTCTATGCCAACATCAGATGAAATCAATTCAAAACCCTTACCTTTAAAATCGCTTCCATTCTTAAGACAGCACTTGGTTTCTAACAAAAAAAAATATGGAGACGTCGGAGACGTAGACTTGTTTGATTATGGAAACAGGTGCAAAATACAAATTCTGTCTTTTCTACTATTTCTATTGTCTCTATCTCCACTGTCATGAGACAATCTCCAAAGGCAACCTAAAAAAAATTATTTTAGACTCAAATAAATTAAGAGAAATGTTATATGACTGTATATTTTGTTTTGAAAATCGAATCAACTTACATTTCATTGACTATTTAATAAATGTAAATTTTAGTTGGGCTAGATTCACATTCATTTAACAATAAACAAGGTATGAGTCGACACAACATCTAACATAAAATATATCCTATCAAACATAATTCATAGATTTAGGTAAATTAGTCAAAATGCTTCAATCCCTTCAATAACTACCCATTTACTTGGAGGCACTTAATTTGGCACAGTTGCCCAAACTGGTGTAGTTGTGTTTAACCGCATTTTGTAAATGTGGTTAAATAAAACTAAAGAATCAATAGGCACAACCATACCTGTCAAGTCATCCTTTTATTGATATTAGTTCATGAAAACAAAAAAAGAAATATGGAGATAAATCAACTTTATGAAATATATGATTTTATATGAAATTATTTGGTATTATATTTAATAGAAATTAATTTTTTTTAATTTTTATACTCTTTTTATTACACTAAAAAAGAGATTGGTTACATGAAAAAAGAAAATATGGAGAAATTCGGGGTAAATGAAATTGTGATTGATGGGGCTAAAAATAAATTTCAATATAATGAAGAGATACCAAAAGGTGATTACTCATCCCCCCAATTCCCTTTATTAATAATTAATAATATAGATGAAAATTTGAGGCTAAAGCAACTGTCACTCCATCGCTACCTGCACCTATCTCAAATGCCACAATCCACCACACACAGCCACACAAACAACATATGTAATTGTCCTAAACCCAAAACGATGGTGGTGCGACGGCATAGGCATAGTAAGACAATTTCCAATGCAAGCATTTCTTGCGTCCCTGTTGCTGGTGTGTCAGAGGGATAGAGGGACCACCCCATTGGAGGAAAAGAACGTGGAACCTGGCTCGTGCCTCAAAGTCACCAGGTCCCTTTGCATAGGGACTTTGCTCAACCAACCATAATTCAACATATGTCATTTTTTTTATTTTTAAATTTGAAATGCCGATAACTGTTGTAGAAAGAACTGTTGTAAATATCATCAGTAAATTTTTAAGGCAACAGTTATAAATTTGTATGCAACGATTATAAATTTTTACCTATAAATATCATCTATTCTCACTTCCATTTTCATAATTCTTCTACAATTTCTTCCAATATTTTCTAAATTTTCCCCACATAAATTCTATTCATAAAAAAATGGATCCAAATCAATTCAATTCCTTTCTCAACTACTTACAAAATTCAAGTCTCCTACAAAATCCAAATATCCAAAGTTCTCAAATTTCAAACCCTCAAAATACAAATCAAAATTTCCAAATTCCAAATTTTTTTCGAAATCCATTCCACCAAAACCTTCAAAATTCCAATTTTCAAATTCCTTCCAATATTAATTTTCCTATTTTTTCACACCCTCAAAATTCACAACCACCACAATATTCATTTCCCTCTACATGTAACCCATTGATAGGAAATATGGGCACTCCACTATCTTTTCCATTTCAAACCCAAATCGGTGTTCCTTCTTTGGGATTAGCCGGCGTTGGTGGGTCAAATGACTCATCTCATCAAACGCCGATAAATTCAACTCCGAGTTCACGATATTCAGAGTTTTCCATCCATGGTGGGCTAGATGACATTGACCTCAATGCTAAGGGATTTGAAGATCGCAAGCAAGAGAGTGTTAATTGGCATTGGGAAGAGGATGAAGCGTTGATAAGTGCATGGTTGAATGTATCACTAGATTCTATAGTGGGTACTGACCAAAAAGGTGATAAATTTTGGAACAGGATCCATGCATATTGCATGGAAAGCAACCCCAACATGAAAAGAGGGGTAGGTGGGATTAAGAAACGATGGCATAAGATCAACCAAATGGTTCAAGTATTTGGTGCTTATCACGATCAAGGATCTCGAAATTTTAGGAGTGGTTCAAACAGTGATGACATAATGGAGTTGGCTCATTAACTCTATTTCAAAAGGTCGGAAAAGAAATTCACTCTTGAACGACACTAGAATATGCTCCAAAGGAAACAAAAATGGAGAACTCAACCAACACACAGTGGGGGTTCCAAGAGAATAAAAATAGGTGCTTCTGGAATGTACTCATCCTCATCAAATCCAGAAACACTAGTGGGTGGGGATGTTGATGTGGAGTCTCCAGTTCGTCCATAAGGAACCAAAAAATCCAAGAGGAAGGCTAAGGGAAAATCGAAAGCCCTTGAGGATAATGATGAAGACATTAACATGTTCAAATCTGTTATTGCTAGGAAGCTATCTATCATAGAGAGACATGTGAATGCTAAGGAAATGGAGTTAGCAGACAGGGAAAATGACAGGGCGTATAAGGAAAGGATGATAGCACTCAAGAAAAAGGAGCTAAGGGATAAAGAAAAGGAAAGAGATATGGAAATATTTTATAAAGACACATCAACAATGACTGACAAATAATGATCTATTCATGAGAAGATTGTAGAGAAAATTATAGAAAAGTATTTTAGCTAAGTGTTGATTGTATTAGTAGAGTCAATGTTTATTTCAAATTATGCAAAGTCGTTGACCATGTGTTATGTTTTTTAATTAAGAGTTGACTGTGATAGTAGAAGAAATGTTTGTTTCAATTATGTGATATTTGTGATCATTTGTTGTATTTTATAATTATAATTTTATCATTTAATTTAAAATCATTCAAGTTTATTCAAATATATAATTGTACTACTAGCCGTTATAAAAATAGTCATTGTAAAACTAGCCGTTGCAAAAATGACTGTTGTAAAACTAGCCATTCTAAAACTAATCATTGCAAAATTAGTCATTGTAAAACTAGCTGCTATGTGCTGACTTATAAATATGGATCACCATTCTTCCATATTTCCTCACAATATATTTCCTCTTCCTCCTATTAAAAGCCTTAAAGTCTAATCTGCACTCACTAGCTCCTTTCAACCACCACTGAAATATCCATTAATACAAATGGCCGGAAACTCTGACCATTGCAATGACATGTCATTTGATGACTTGTTTAATGAAACTTTGTTCAATGATTTAGACCAACCCAATAACACGCTTTTAGATGATTGGATTGAAGAATTATTATTCGATAATTCAGAGGAGTGTCAATTACAAAAACTCATTCTGAAAAAGTCTGGGCAAAGCTCATCCTCCACTTCTCGCAGGTGGATAGATAGAGATCGTGAAGTAGGACATGAACGTTTTTTCCGTGACTACTTTGCACCTAATCCAGCGTATCCTCTTGAGACATTCCGGCAAAGGTTCCGAATGGGAAGATATGTCTTCCTTCTCATAGTGGAAGCCTTTTCTAATGTTGATCCATATTCTCAGCAGAAGGTTGATGCTACAGGTAGGAAAGGTTTATCCCCACTGCAAAAATGCACAACTGCCATGTGTATGTTAGCGTATGGATTATCAGCTGATGCAGTTGATGATTATATACGGATAGGTGAAACCATCGCAATTGAGTGCTTAGAGAAGTTTGTCCAAGGCGTGATCTTTGTTTTTTAGACTGAATATTTGCGAAAACCTAACTCAAATGATGTACAACGTCTGCTTCAAATGGCGGAGGTTCGTAGCTTCCCTGGCATGATGGGTAGCATCGACTGCATGCACTGGCAGTGGAAAAACTGCCCAAAAGTATGGAAAGATATGTATATGAGTGGTTACTGTGGGGTCGCGACTATAGTACTCGAAATTGTGGCATCATCTGATCTTTGGATATGGCATGCGTTTTTTGGAGTTGCTGGTTCAAACAATGATATCAATGTGTTAAACCGTTCACCAGTGTTTGATGAAGTTCTGAATGGTAGTGCTCCAGAAGTAAATTACACTGTTAATGGTAGTAATTATACTATGGGTTATTATTTAATAGATGGTATATATCCTGAATGGGCAACATTTGTCAAAACAATTCCACGACCACAAGGTGATAAGCGGAAATTATTTGCACAATATCAAGAATCACAAAGAAAGGATGTAGAGCGAACGTTTGGAGTATTGCAAGCTCGCTTCGCAATTATACGTGGCCCAGCACGATTTTGGGAGAAGAATAAGCTTGCTCGCATAATGAGAGCCTACATCATATTGCATAATATGATTGTTGAGGATGAAAGAGATATGTATGCAGGTAACTTTGATCAGCTTCCCTCATATGACGATGTGGATAGTGGCATATCACAACCAGAGTTAGGAGAAGAAAACTTTGCTCCGTATGAGAAGTTTATCCAAATGAATGTTCAACTTCATGATAAACAGAAACATCGACGGCTAAAGGCAAATTTGGTGGAACATGTATTGCAATTCCATAATAGTCGTCAAGTATAGTTTTTAGTAATATCATATTTCAATTATGCATCATTGTTGGTCATATTTTACATTTTTGCATTGTTGTTATTAATCATGTAATGTTTTTTAAATATATCGAATGCTTGTTTTAGTTTCAATAATATTTGTTTGAATTTTTCACATTTTATTTTTTAAAAAAATTTACACAATATTTATTCGTAATTTACTAAAATTTTATTTAAAATTTAAAATATTATTTTTTTAAATCATAAGTAAAATTACATAATACAATATATTAAAATAAATTATTTCATAATAATATTAATTTTTATTTTTTAAATTTAAAAAAATCATGTAGGACCCAAATGACCATTGGAGAGGAGAGGGACACTCTTGGTCCCCATTTACTTTTTATGACACTATGATGATGTGTTTATGGTGGGACCCAAAATGGGGACCAAAATGCATCCCACCATTAGAGATGCTCTAAGAGCCGGTCTTGCGAGACAGAGGCAGTGGTGGTTTGTTACTGAGCTCTGGTGGAAGAGGTTTGGTTGCCCCATTGAAGCTGAGGTCACCGTGGCTCATGGTGGTGAGCAATGGCGGCAATGCGTTGGAAGAGGGGTAGTGGTGGTAATGGCAGTGGCAGTGGTTGCTCTGCCCATTATTTTCATTTTTTTTTGTAATTTCCTTTTGAATGATATGATGGAATAGGATCCCATCTTAAGACTTGTAAGCAAGGTAGCTAGGATCGAGTGTTATCTTGTAGGATTGCTCGATGCCACGATTTTGACACCTTTGGGTGATTCCGATCTCACCCTCCAACTTGCCACTGTTGGATCGTAGTGGGATCGCCGGGCAAGATCGCAAAATCGCAAGGAACGTGCGATTTTTGCGAGCTGGCCATCCCATATCCCTTCTCAACCCATCTCCATTTGGCTGTGAACGAGAAGGGTGAAGGAAAAAAGATGCAGAAGAAAGAAGATATAAGCAAGAAGAGATCGAGAGAGCAGCTGCTGGTGGTGAACAAGTCCAAAACCTTGGGCGGCCGGCAGTGATATGGCGAAGCCATTGACAGATCAAGATTGAGATAGAGAAAGGTGGAGAAAGAGGTGGCTGCACAGCCACACACATAATGTTTAGGGTTGTTTGTGCAGAACCATTAGTTTAAGGGCTGGTATATGGGCTGGGTTTGCTTTTATTATTGGGCTTCTGCCTTTGTCATGAGAGGTTGGTTTTGTTTATTAAGGGCTAATATATGGGCTGGGTTTGTTTATATTGTTCGGCTTCAATGATAAGAAACAAACTGCATGTAGAACGACTTCTAGGCATTTTGTTTATAATTAATTGTTCTTGTTTTTATTAAGGGCTGGTATACAAGTTGGGTTTGTTTATGTTACTGGGCGTCAAAAAAAAAAACTCTTTAAGAGAAAAATAACTTGGGATAAAATAGAGTCTTTTTTTTTTCTCTTTATTTTGCTTAACTTTGTCATATTACATGCACATATAAATTATATAAATGTAATATATATTTTTTTGTAGGATCTTACGATCCGTGCTATGATTCAACGTTTTACGATTCTATATCTCCCTTTCGATCCTTGATAAAATCTCGATCCTAGCTACCATGCTTGTAAGAGATTTAGAAAAATAAATTTGGTAATGGTATCATATTTTTTATTCAAATTTGTTTGGTCATCCTCCATCTAAATTGCCCTCGGCTCAAAAGTTTGTTCGAATTAACCTAAATAGTTATATAGCTATAAATTTTTCCATTTATAAATTTATTATTTTGTTGGGATTCATTGTTTTCATGTACTAAAACTCTTTACTCTTCTTCTTTTTCTATTTTGCTATCCATCATTGTTTTATTTTTTCTATAATTGTATGTTGTGATGTTTTCTTAAAGATCCTTGCTTATTTCTTTTTTATTAAGTAGCAACCTCAAACCCAGCACAGCTACAAGGGGGCCTGTATAAGTTCTTACAAAATAAGCAAACAAACAGAAAGTAGCATAGAACAGAAGAAACCATACAAAATGAAAGCAGAACTGCTAGGGATGATACCAAAAAAATAACAAAAAAAAAGCTTAATAAAGTATGTTAAGGGATTACCTACAATGGGAATGAATATAGGATAAGTTTAATCCTCATGAAAATGAGAGCAAAGTCCCATTTATTAAATAGGATGAGGACAGGGAATGAGGTACATGCCTCATGTATCTCCAACCAAACACATTCTTAATAAACATTATATACAGTACGTGTGCTTCTAATCCACATCAGCATTCAGGACCGTTACCATGGAAAACATAACCGAAGAACAAACCTCAGAAGAATAGCAGCAAACGTAAACAAAAAAGCTCACGGCAGAAACAAGACCGCAGAAGCAACCAAAAACAATAGCAGAAGAAATGAATAGAGACCCCAATAAACACTAGCACCAAAAACACCGAAAATTTCTTTTATAGTTATGAATAATATTCTAATATGGATTCAAAAGAAGCATTTTTATTCAAAAGCAACTAAATGGACTCTTCTAATTAATTTCTAACATATACGTTATGAATATCTCCATTTCAAAATTTATTAAATCTCTCTTTTTTTTATTAAAATTTATATAGTTCTTTCTCTTTCTCATTCATTTGTTAACAATCCTTTGTTAAGTGAAACTAAAATGAAATTTAAGATTCTACATCAATTTCAATTCTAATTCCAACATTCAAATAATATATAGAATTATAAACTCTTATTTTTGCTAGACAATTAAAGAAACAAAATGCCAACGTAAGTTGTTCTGGACTCAATATCCACAATGACGTATAACTTTTATAGCTTTGAATAATATTCTAAGACAGAATCAAAAGAAAGCATTTTTGTTCAAAAGCAACTAAATGGACTCTACTAATTAATTTCTAACATATACATTATGAATGTCTCAATTCCAAAATTTATTAAATCTCTCTCTTCCCATTCAAATCTATATAGTTATTTCTCTTTCTCATTCATTTGTCAACAATCCTTTGTTAAGTAAAACTAAAACGAAATTTAAGATTCTAAATCAGTTTCAATTCCAATTCCAATGTTCAAATATAAAATAATAAACTCATATTTTTGCTAGACAATTGAAAAAACGAAAAACCAATATAAGTAGTTCTGGAATTATCCACAATTACGTATAGCTTTTTTTCATATAAAACTCATTTGTACTACTCTCAACTTTTTTTTTTTCCTTTTCTTTTTTTGTTGGGGTGGGGGTTTAACCTCTCTGTCCAAAACATGCTAACTGAATCATTCTTAAAAAATAAATTGAGATGTTACTAGCTAACATGGGTTGGGTTTAGCCGAAGGAGCTATTTCTCACATGTGATAAATAACGGGTTTCAATCCAAACCAAGTCTCTGATTTTAAAAAAGAAAATAATTTATGTAACCAGTGTCTTGCATTGGGAAAATGAATTATGATGTTTTCTAAATATAGGATCTACTAAAATTCTTTGAAACTTATCTTCTTCTTTTTTTTCGCTTCCTTAAGCTTGACACTGGTTTCAAAAAAAAAAATTCCAATCATGTTGATCTCAAACGTATTGCCTTCTATATTATTGAAAATTTCAAAAATAAAAGATAACAAAGTCAGCTTATATATAAATTTTCTCTGCTAGTCACAACCCATGAGTTGTGCAAAACAAGAAGACAATGCTTAAGAAAATTAATTATACATATATTCTTTTTTTTTTGGTCGTGATATTTAGCCCAACCTGTGATTTTTGGGAGGTTAAAAACGCATGTTCATCTCTTATTCAATTCTTTCTTTTTTTTGGTCTGAAGTTTTTATTCATTTAGGAGGAGGAGAATGGTGCAACTTTGACCCAGCGAGTCTCTTTCAGGCCATATTGAAGGTTGGTGGCTGTCAAAATTGAAGGTTATTCTCTTTCAGGCCTTATTTTTGACCCATCCCAGTTAGCAAAATATCAGAAGAGAAAGCACAAAAAGCATTGGTCATCAAAAGTGGGCTTATTTTAGGACCCTACCAGCCCACTAGAACTATGGGTAATACTATTACAGCCCCTTGTAACAACCCCAATCCCCACCCCCCACCCTCCGAAATGATCGAAAAGAAAGAAAGGAAGGCATGCTCCAGAAATTGGAAAAATTAAATTAAATTAAACGAGGGTGTTGTATCTTAGACCGAAAGAAAACTACTGACCAAAAAGCAAATTTTGACAAGAAAAAAAATGAAGATGGTGTTGGAACTTGTATCTGGATTTAGAAATAGGTGTTTGGATTGACTTAAAAAAAAGGTTAAAAGAAAAAGGCATTTGGCAATAATAGATGACAATAAGTAGCACATCAGCAAGAGAAATGATAAGTATACAATAGATTTATATAATAGATTTATATAATGTCCTTACAATACGGGTAAAAAATAAATAAGGTGGCAAGGACCTAGCAATTCCTCTCTCTTTAGGACCGGAGGTATTTACAATAGGATTTATCTTATCAGGCCACTTGTTAAGAAGTTAAAATAAGAAACTTTTATATTTGGAAATATGTGTTTTTATATTTTCAAAACATGAGTTTCCGTAAATTACGAGACCTAATAAAATTGGTAGTTAGTTAGTTAGGTTGTTTAAGCATTAAGTCGGAGGTTCAATATATGATGATATGTATGGGGATCAAGGTCTTGTGGTAAAAAAAAATACCATTATCATTTGTAAGCTCTATGTCTCAAAAGAATTGACCACTTCTTTAGAAGGTGGCTATCATGGATTAAAAAAAAAAGGGTTTATCCTTGAGAAGTAAAAAGTGAAAATTTCACCGTAGGAAGATGTTGTTTTATGATTTTAATACAAAAGACCCAGGTTAAGAATATATATATATAAAAGATGTAATATAGAAAAATACAATATTATCCCACAAAAGTCTTCTCTAATAAAATGTTTCCCCCCCTATCCTGTCAATAACCGATTTAATAGGCGACAAATGTTCAAATTCGCAATTATTAACTTCTCACTAATCTAGAAACCTACCTTTTGATTTGCAATTGAACACCAAAGAGGGTCAATGGTTTAAGGGAATGGCGTTTTG
Source organism: Dalbergia cultrata (assembly GCA_031216105.1). Lineage (NCBI taxonomy): Eukaryota > Viridiplantae > Streptophyta > Magnoliopsida > Fabales > Fabaceae > Dalbergia > Dalbergia cultrata. Next base: position 11,230,422 of record CM062351.1, on the reverse strand, counting down.
ACAAGTGATTTTAATATGGAAATAACATGACTTTTGAAGGGTATATATGGTCAAATCAATTTAAAATGTGAAGAGGTGGGGGGTGGAGGGTGCTTGATCCGGTTCTCGCGTTGGACGCATTACTCTTGTCAAGACAATATCGCAGTGAAAAGCTCCCATTAAAGATATGTGGGGCACTACTCCCTTCCACCACGATTCTCATGCTAATGTTGGTGATCACATTTATACGGATAAGGTGACTGATATCAGATCCTTGCTTTGACTTTGTCGCCTTTTGATGATGACTTTTCCTTCTACACACAGTTTAATCTGTTTGCTACAGAATAGAATTTAGAGCATACAAATCTGAAGAGACCCCACATCCCCACTAGGGCCATCTCTCTCTCTCTCTAGTTGCTAACATTTATACATATGAAGTATTCGACTATTCGTCAAAAATGGAAATTATTTATAAGGGATAGTTTGCAATATTCTCTTTTCTTTTCTTTTTTTTCAAACTCAAGATAACCAATTGAGTATTATAAAATATTTATCTCTTTATATATATATATATATATATATATATATATATATATATATATATATAGGAATTAAACTCATTAGTTAATTATCGTTAGGTCTTCTTGCATTGATTATGAGTTTTGAGCAGTCTCATATTTGCTTAAATTTGTATTTAAATTTAATAATTTAACTATTATTTCTCATTTGGTGTATGTTCATTTTATGTTAAAAATCATATTAAAGGCCAAACTGATAAAATGAATTCATGATTTAGTTGGTTTAACTGCTAAAATTCATATTTAAATTGTGATAAGTTGAAGTTGAATATAAAAATATGTCCCCGTTATTTAAGCCTCCAGTAGTATCCCGGGGGAATTAAGAGGATAATCTGGAAAACGTATTTAAATCCAGGCATAATATAGCTGATGCACATGGCCATTGGCCAAGTAAATTGTTTAGTTTGATTTTTTAAATGTTTATACAAACAACAATGTTACATAATCATAATTTCTGTTAGAATATTCAATAAAAAATTTCTGTTAGAATATAATGTACCAAAATAGTGTGTTAAGAGGTGGGTGACAAAAAAATTGAGTTCTTCACTTTACTACAAAGTCACCAATTCGAGCAATTCAATTTAGAGGGAAATTGTTTGTCTGCAAATCCTGTTTTATTTTCGGTTTCACTAATTATATTTTGTCACTTCAAATAATATAATCATATTTTCATGTTTAAAAAATAATATAAACATAATTGGTAACTGCTTTAAAATTTTAAACTTTATTAAATATTTAGATAATGACCAATTAGTGATGCTACTGGGATAGTATAGATGTCTATCTCTTTTTCAATTGAGATGTCTATTATCTATATATATGACAATAAAGATATATTAAAATAAATTAAATGATTACTTAAGTTCAGTTGCTTTGGTGGTTTAGCATTTATTTTTGTTAAATAAGATTTCAACTTGAGTTTAAATTTCATATATTAATTGTGTGAAAAATTTTTATATTATTATTCAATCATATATTTTCCTTGAAATGACTTTTTAAATAGTAAGACTATGAGTTAACTATATTTACTGATATAACATTATATTACAGGATGAATATCTAAAATCTTTTTACATTCTCAATGCATTAAAATTAAATCTTTTTAAATTTGAGTCTTATAAAAAAAAAGAAAAAGAGCTCAAAGAATTTTATTATACTGACTCGACCCAATATTCCAACCAAAACAGTTAAAGTCAATTGAACTTCTAATAGTTAAAACAAATAAATAAATAAATCATTTGAAAATTGGGACACTAGTAGGCATAGGCATGGGGTTAATAGTAATTACATACAACTAGTCTGGAAATTGGAGACACGGAGCTTGTCTTAAGAACTCAATTTATGAGGCATGGCATTATTATAGAGTCTAGACTATTGGATATAGGTGTGTATAGCAACCTCACATGCTGAAATCAACAATGCGTTTTGTTTTTTCTTCGGTTTGAAAAAAAAACTTAAGAATTGATAGGTTCACACGTTTTAGATCACCTATGTTAATAGATTAATAAGTTAATAGCTAGGGTTGATTCAATCTTCGGCTCACACGTTAACTTGACTTGAGTTTAATTCTCTGCTTTTTTTTTTTTTTTTTGTGCGTGTTAGTAGATGATTATTTTGGTAAATGCACAAAGGGGTCGGAAGTTGTACTCATCACCCATGAGGTCATTAAGATTGATATAGTAATAAAAGATTTAGATAGCACGTATAAGATTCTAAAATTAATGTAATTTTAGAAGTAATAAAAAAATATATAACACAGTCTGATATATATATTCATTAAGATCCTATTATATGTAAGTGTATATTACCTTCATTAAGACCCTATTTAATCAGTTTTTTTCAAATAGAATAAATCATGATTGTTAAAACAATATGGACAAAATACCCATTTCAATTCCCTCATAAGTATACTAGGGTAAAAATTTTCGCTTGTGATTTAAAAATTTTAAATTAATTCCTCATAATCTCATAATTTAAAAAAGGGTATAGTTTTATCCTCATGTATAAATCCATACAATTTTTTTTTCTGAAAAAAAACACTATATGAAACTGGAGGATCAAATTGTCCCTTTTTAAATTGTGAAGGATCACATTGGAATTTTAAGATCTTGATAGACTAATTTTTTCCTCTAATAAATTTCTAGGAGACCAAAATGCAAAGGCGGAGAGTAGTTATGAGGATGGATAGTGACCCCCTTAAAATTTTCAAATCCTCTTATAATTTGTTTATTTTCATAATTCTCCCCATCCTGAAAAATATTTAGTTAATTTTGATAAGTTTTTTATTTAACTTGATATTTAAATATTATAATAGATAATATGCAATATAAATATATGTTTCTCTTGAATTTTGATTGTAAAATATTTATTTGTTTTATATAAGATGATTTTTATTTAATTTTTAAATAAGCTTAAAAATTATCAAGATATATATTTTTCATGTGAAATTAGATACTGAATATTAGTCTTCCTTCATAAAATAGTCTGGCTTCACCCTGCCAAAATGGATATTTAGTCAAAAAATAAATTCAGAATAAACTTCGACTCCAGAACAAATCGAAGCAAGAATGATGATTTTTGGGTATTTTAGTCGAATAAAATAAGATGAACGATAATGGCGTTTGATTTAACACGCAATTCGCTGTAGTTGTTTGAAATTTGATTTGTAAAATTTCAAATCAAGATTTGGTTTGAGATGAATCTAAAATTGAGCCACACCCATTAGATAACGCCTTGAGGTGATCGAAGTATCCGTACGATTTTGGCTTGCAACTTGCAAGGTTTACGTAAGAAAGAAACGTTACACTGTGTAACCAAAAACAAAAGCTATACTATTCACAGTCTCACAATATCTTCGGCAACTTTTTTTTTTATTAGCATAAAGTTCAGCAGAAACAAGGACATTGACATCCTAAAGTTTAGACATTGAGTAATTCATGCTGTCCATATATATCACTTCTTAAAAGAGATTGATGGGAGAGAAATTTGCAGGCGATATTAAAGCAACACAAATTATTTGATCTTGATTGATAAATTAGCTATTATATTAAAAATATAGAGAAGTAGGAGATAATAGGAGATAACAATGACACACAAAATTGATGTGTCAATTAATATATAGATCAGAATAAATATTTCTCTTACTTTACTCTTGATACACTTAAATATTTCTCTTAATGTGAACCAGAAATAAACTTACCTGTTATAAGCAAAGTAATTCCCAGTCCTTATCAGCCTCGAGCTTTTTGATCCTATGTTACCACAACAGTCTTACTGTATTAGCTTTTTACATTAATCGAGATTCTTTTTCTACAAATCTTGAAGGCTTGAACGGTTAAACAAATTATGAGGAAAAAACTTGTTTATCTGGGTAGGGGTGTAAGCGGATTGGACTGACTGATAGATCTAATGGATTTAAATCAATCCAATTATACTAGTCTGGTTCAAATCGAGTCATCGAATCAATCGATTCGAATCCAATTAGAGCCAATCACATATTGATTCAGTTATTGGATTTGTACCTTTCAACCAGAACCAATCCATTTACACCCATATCTTTGAGTATGTTTCAAAATTGAGTAAGAGTACAAACAAGCACATAGATCAGATTTAGTTAGCAAAAGTTATTCTAACTTAAGTAGAGGTCTTGGATTCGTACCCGAAATATGTAGCTGCATTAAAAATATTTATTCTTTAGTGAATGTAAAATAAATAAGAAAGAAATTAGGTGTGTATAATATATTTTTTAAAATTAAAAATAGCATATACTTTAAAAAATTAACATATTTCTTCTCTCAAAAATATCTTCAATGAAAATTAATTTTGTACCAAATTGTCTCTTTTTTTTTTTTGTCTCAAAAATACTTATTCTTCACATCTTTTAAACATCTCTCAAATTTCTTAATAAAAATATTTCTTGTCTTCAATTTATCATGTCTTAGTTTAAAATTTAGTTTTACACACACACAAAGAGTTTAGCTTTTATGCACAATTAGTGTAAAAAAATCATAAAAATTCAATAAAGTGCTAAATTGCAATAGAAGGTATCACATGTACACCATCTTAATATTAGTGTAGACTATATGTTAAAATGATAGGTAAAAATGATATTACAATATTTTAACAAATATAATATTGTAAATACTATTGTACTCCTATTACATCTCCCAATTTGAGGGAATCATAAAATAAGAGCAATGAAAGATTTTGAAGGGTTATGAAAATCCTCATATATCTTGTCGATCTTTCCTAAAAAATAAAACTTATGAATAAGTTAAAACCTCCATAAACTTTTTCTTTCTCTCCCTTCTCCTTTTAAACTAACATTGTGTTTGGATGACAAATTAATAATGGGGGGAAGAGAAACGGAACTCCTTTCTTTGTTGGGAAGTTTAATAATAGGTAGGAAAAAATGGAACTCATAGGGAATAATTTCCCTTTTTCTCCCCTTGCCCCAAGGCTAATTTTCTTAATTTCCCCCTTCAAACTTGGGTGGGACGAGATGAACAAAAATTTGTGAAACTAATAACTATTCCCTCCTATTCAAGAATAATAGTTTTCTTATAAAATTTAGAGAAACTAGTACATTAAGAGTGGTGCATATTATTGGTTTATGATATGTTTTTGTTCATTTCTTCTTTTTGTTATTTGGCCTTCTAGCTACCTTTTTTGGATTTCCTGTGTACTTTCGTCTCTCCTTTTTTTTTAGGTTGGTTTGAGAACTTCTTTTATCAAAAAAATATATATTGACTTTGCTTAAATTCCCAATGTGACTATTATTCCTGAACGGAGGGAGTTAACTATTTCGTTCCAAACAAGTAAGGAAGATCTTTTGTTCCATTCACTTCCTTCCCTTTCCAATCACTTCCTACTAATTTTGATCCATTCTTTTAATGAAAAAAACAACCAAACACAATGTAAACATCAACTGGGTTAATTATGCAAGTCAAGGTGTGAAGAGAGAGATCTTAGAAAAATTTTATATTAGGATTCATAAGTAGTATTTTTTTAAGATCACACTACAATTCTTAGGGTTTTTATCCTCACAAATGTAAAACAATGAAACACTAAGGGTGTGCTCGCAAATTTAATTTAGGAGGGAAAGAGAAGAAATATAATGGAGAGGTTTGTAAAATTTTATCATGTTCATGAGTTTTATTTTTTACGAAGGGAAAGGGAAAGCATTGGAGGGCTTTCATTAACCCCTCAAACCCTCCAAAACCCCTATTTTATAGTTTCCCCAAATTGGGAGTTTTAGTGAAATTATAATTTAGTTTACTTTATTAACCCTACTAGAAAAATTAAAATACCAATTTAATCGATCTATTTTAATTTCATATTAACTTGTTATGTCACTACCAATCTCACAACAATTTTTCATAAACTTGGTCTAACAATCTAATTGTGTTTCCTTTTTGTACCGTTTCTACCATGCCCAGACTGCAACAAGTGACCGCCTTGCATGGTCACTCAAACACACCGTTTAATTAGTTGTGGGAGGCACAACAACCAAAATAAAAACAAGAATTGGGAATTCTGCAATTCAAGAAATTCAATAATTGGTGAGAAAGAAAATTGGAAGAAAAAAGCATTACCCTAAAACCTCAATTTGCAAAGCATCAAACATAGTGTATTGCCATGCAGAAAAAAATTTTAAAAATGAAATTTGCGCATTGGATTCAAAATTTTTGAAAAGGAAAGTATTTTTTAAATTTATTTTTTTCTTAGATTTTAAAATTAATATTAATACAAAACATATTAACTATATTGAATTTATTTAAATAAAGGATAAAATTACAAAGATACAGAATAAGCTATTGATTTTCTTTTTCTTATCAATTTTTAACTCGTGAATAAAATTAGTTAAAATTCTTTAAAACAGTTCTTTCTCTTTCCCCTCCCTTCCTTTCGATACATTTCCTTTCCTTTTTCTCAAAACTCGCAAGCATAGCCAAAGGGTTTGTTAGGTTTTAGAAAACAATCATCAAATTTTCATCATTTTCTTTTTTATATTTAATTAGTGTCTTTCAATATTTTATAAAAGAAATAGTGGAAACTATAAATTTCAGTTTTTCAATTTTTACTATTTATTTCATAAAATTCTGAAAATAAAAAATTAATTAAAATTGAAAATGAAAATGAAAAACAATTTTCTAAAACCAAACAAATTAAACCCGAAATATGTTGACTTAGAAGGTTTCAGCTTCCACTTTTTTATTTTATTTCTGAAAATTGCTACGAACCTGATACTTTCATACTTCTACTAAAATTGAACGGATAGAATTTTTATGTCTCCTACTTTGGTGTGTTGTTTAGCATATCATTATTTAACAATTTATGTATATATTATCTTTTAAGAGCATATTTGATTGAAGGATAAAATATGGATAAATTTTTTATTATTGAACTTTATCTATAATTTTACATATGAAATTCCATCGTAAAAAATATTATTTACAGTTTTATCCTCGTGTCAAATATAACCCAAGTAGTAAAATATGAGTAGGGAGACACAGAGTGAAAGGATAGAAAGATTTACATCATATTTTGAAATACCTTTGTGAGCTGTTATTAAGTCAGAGGCATGTCACATTGGACGGACGAAAATTATCTCAAACTAAATTTTGCTAATAAAAAAAGTTTGTTTATTGAATCAAATGTCATACCTAACACGAGAATTCATTCGGTTGCTAAGATTGAATATTTTTCTATTTAGGCCATTTATGTTACTGTAAGTGTAATTGAAATTTAGAATATGTATTGACACATTAGAATATCATAACTAATTGTGATTGGCTGACTAATTTACGCCCGTCGTCTTATATTAATAATATTTTTTTTTCGTATGTGATATCTAAGTACATACCTCTGTAATTGTTTGTCCAGAGGCATTATATTATGCTGACCTTATTAAACTGGAACGAGGTTTCTCCTCGATCTAAATATTTTTTACTTAGAAAATAACATTAATATATATAAACCAAAACTTAATTATGAGAATAAAAAACGGAATTTCTCACACTATCAGAATCAAATTTTTTTAAAAAAATTATAAAGATAAAAATCAAATTCAATGAACATTGTGCGGACCAAAAATGTTTTTTAAGCCTTTTCTAATGGTCAGAGTCAAAGGAAACAAAGAAAAAGGTTTTACCAAAAAAAGGGGGATAACAAAACAAAAAAAAGGTGCTGATTAGACCATCACCAACAATGCAGTACCCTGGCTGAAAAAGGTGGGGGAAAAATAATGCACCACTAGGCGTGTGCCGCTTTCGGCCAAGTTCCCTTCAAATTGTAAGTTGATTTTATTAATATCATAAAGTTTATTTATATTTTTATTTAATTATGTAGTGTATCTCATAAAAAATTAAATAGCTAGTATAATTATAATTTTAAAAGTAGTTCTTTTAATTATAATATTAGTGTATAATATAAAAACATTTGACATCAATGTATGCGTCGAATTTGAATCCTTATGTTTTAGATGTCTAAGAGCAATGCATGCGTAGCACATATCCCAAATTACTTTATTTCTAAACTTAACCTACACCTTTCCTCTCTGCCTCAGTGTCACAGCCGTGTTTGGTTTTGTTTATTTAAGAAGAAACAAATCATTTTTTTCAAAAGTTATCTATGATAGCGGTTGTCTATGAGTTGAATGCTAACTTAAACATAAAATTAGTTGAGTTAATTAATGCTCATATCATTTTAGTTCTTGAAGTTATATTCATGAGTCGTTTTAATTCATAAAATTTAAAATGACTTAAACTTATTCCTAACATTATAAATGTGTCACGTTAATCTCTTAATCCAAATTTGTTAACACATTGTCAATTTAATGATGATATGTGTAATGTTAAGTGCATATACCCATATATACAATGTGTCACATGATGCGGTATGGAAACTTAAATGAATTATTTTTGTATATAAAATTATACAAAATAAATCATTTTATTATGAATGCTATGACAGTAACGACTTATTTTATCTAATTTCAAATATTAAAATGAGTCATTTAAATTTCCATATGTGCCAGATAACATATATGGTATGTCTAGGTGTCATCTAATGTTACATTTCAGCATTTAGCTAGAAAAGTACCATTAACATATTACAACTGCAAGGGACTAAATAATGTGACTCAGATCATGTTTGTAATGTTAGACCCCAATTCGACTCATTTTAAATTCTAAGGATTAAAATAACTCACAAATATAACTTCAAGAATTAGAATGAATATTAATTCAAAATAAGTTAATCCAAGTACAAATTAAGCAACAAATTTTTTTTCTCAAAATAACATAACATAAAAATATGACATAGGTGAACTTCAAAGAAATCATCGAACAAACAATTAAACTATTGGGTTATGGGACATTAATAGTATTTACTAAAAGATTTGTGAATGCTTTTTTTTTTACTTAAAGTGCCCACCATTTATCATAATGTGGGATAACAAGGATTAAATCCCAAATCACTTGGCCATTAAAGCTCTAATACCATGTCATGAACCATCTTTCCTAAAGGTTTAAATTGATGGATAGAAAATCATGTCATTCGTGTGAGGGTTAGATATAAAATTATTTATATGTCTCTATCTAACAATTTAAATTTTTAGGAGAAGTGTGGTTTTATAACATGATATCAAAGCCTCCATGATCAAGTGCTTAGGTGTTTGATTATTGTTATCACTATTATGATCAAGTATTCACACTTTAAGCTCAAAAAATATCACATGAGGTGGCATGTTAGAGTATAAAATTATTACCTCATGCTTCTCTTTGAGTTAGCTTTTGAGGCAAGGTTAGATCACAAGGATAATCTTTGTCACACTCCTTCTGTTTCAAGAAGAGGAAGAGCATAGTGATCAATTTTACAGTATTTGTCAAAATTATCAAAACTAAATCAGTGATCGACTCGATCAAAATACCGAATCATTGGCTCAACGAATAGGTTATTGGTTGAACTAGGTTTAATTAAATAAATATATAAAAATATAATTTAAGGTAACTAATGATGTAATATATATATATATATATATATATATATATATATATAACACTCTATACAACAAAAGTGCCAGTTGACTCTCGCTCACCGATCAACTCTGAATTTGACCAAGGTTTGATCGGTTCGATGCTTGTCCAGTTCTTATAACTATGGTATTTGGTGAATGGTGACTCCAAACATGCATGTGTGATGTGTGACCCCATTTAGTTTCAGGAATTTCTGCAAACTCAAATTTTGTGTGTATATTGTTTTAATATGAGGTACAAACAAAGTCGAAAATCAATCCATATAAAAAGAAAGTAATAGAATTTATCCTGGGTGTTCATGACCCAGCCTGACCCGTTAACTTGGCCCAACTTGGAGCTTACTTAGATGAATTCAGCTCCTTAAATTTGGCCTTGTATATTTCTCGGGCCAAATTCGAATCATGCTTTGGGTTAACTCGACCCAATCTGAAGGCAAACAGGTTTTTTATGCTTATACTTTGTTGCAATAATTAATGATAAATTATAAAATTTGATAATTCAATTAATATATCTTATATTACTTGGTTTATATTTATAGCAATTGATTTGAAAAATATATTGTAAAATGTCTCTTGATTTTGATTTCTTACTTGTAAATTTTATAACTTTATTATGTATAATGTCAAAAGCCTTTTGGTTTAAAAATCGAGTCTGGTTCGAGTTTGGTTCAATCTGACATGACCCGTAATTTGTACACCTCTAATTTTATCTCTTCAGCGATCTAGTCATAGTTTGTTTAATCCGCAACAATATAATTGTATCTCGGTTTTCATGGTTTGAAATCCCAAAAATTTATCCTTGCTCCTGCGCATCAGCTAAATGCAAATGCATTATGCAGCATTATCATGCACCACTATGCGCCGCTTTTTATCTATTTACATTAAATACTATTCCTTCGTATTAGTCCCTAACATTATTTTTTCCTCATCATACTTGTTTGATTTTACTCAATTTTTTACATAAAATAATTTATCAGCAAAACGTTATAGAATTTGGACACTGTCATTTTCTAACTAAACACCCAAATATAACTAAAATGCAAAATTTAAATATTCCTAAAGTTTGTTTCGATGGCTACTATTAATATGTTTCATTTGAATACTTGTACTTATAATTAAACTAAAAGTGAATTAAAGTGACATCTTTTAATAACCATATATAAATTATTTTTATTCACTGTTCACATATTTATTTGAGGTGGAAGGTTTGTTTAAACTCCATGCCTGTCAAGCATGGCAGTGGGACTGACAAAAAACTTGTTATTGTCACCTCGAGTATTTTGAACAATATGATATATTATTTTGACCCACATTTTATAGATGTTGTGCTAACACATTTAATTTATACTTGTTATCGAATAAAATATGAGACCTAAATTAAATGAAGTTTACAGCAAATCAAATAGTAGATAAAAATATATCAGATATCCTATAAAGTGTGAGTCAAAATAAAATTACACTTGACCAATAGATTTGATGAAAATCTAGAGATTTGTGTTTCATCAATTAGTGTAAAATAAAATTAATATAAAAAGTATACAATAAAATTTTTAAAAAAATGGCTTTACTGTAAAATGTTAAGCACTCATGTAGTAGGTTCTTTAAGTTACGCTGTTCTTACTAATAAAAGAATGTTAACTGTGCTTAAATTATGCCCCTTTTTCTTTTATATTATTTATTTAAAAAGATCATATACACATGGTTAATTATTATTTTAATATTTTTTAAAACAAATAAATAATTGTTTCAATAAAACTAAAGTTTAAGCTTAGAAAAAATAATTTTTGAAAACACTTCATAATTACGACAATATCTAAAGATTAATCTCATAATAATTCTGTAAAAATATCTTAGAATAAAAAAAATGGCGGATGAAAATAAAATAATTTGCAAAAAAATTATTTTTCTTAACAACCTACATTATTCATTTCGAAAATTCAAATATATATTAAGAATACTCAACACTCATTTTCTAAGTTTGAAAAATACCCATCCCTTTCGGTAATTATTTTTTCTTCAAGTGTTGTTAGAGTCTTCTTATTTCGTTATGCAAAATTTGTGCATGCAAAAATCAAATAATTGAGTTCTCTTTCCAACCCTTTCCTTAAATTTTTTGCTTTAAATACAAAATTTTTTTAATTTGAGTAGGGTTTATAGAATTATTTCACTTCTTCTTCCAAAGTAAATATCATCCAAATAGCAAGTGCTAACATGTCACAATCCCCATAATGCTCATCGATTTGAACCTCAACACCAAAATCCACATCAATAGTCATTGAATTCTCCATATTTTACATATAGAGTATGATACAAAACTTACAACAACAAAAAAAACTCCCGAATAAAATATAATATAGTTGTGATACAAAACATACATATATATTATTTACAACTTCGTTTATAAGTTTTTAGAATCGATTTTTAAGAATTTACAACTAGTTGACAAGTATCTTATACCTTAGTATCAATATTTTATCCACCAATTTCACAGTATTTAAAATCAGATTCCAAGTATTTACAACTAGCTCTAAACTTTGTAGCACCATTTTCCAATTATTTAGGTTAATAATAAGAATTTAGCATTTTTTTTATGAGTTTTAGTGCCAATTTATAAGTTTATTACACCAGGTTTACAAGTTTTATCATTAGTATACAAGGATTTTGTACTAAGTATCAGATTTGTTACCACTAATTTCACAATATTTAGAATTAGATTCCAAGTATGTACAATCAGTTCAAAACTTTGTAACACCATTTTGTGCAAATTAAAAAACTTGGTTTACAAGTTTATTGTACTTGGTTTTTAGGTCTGAAGTATAGATTTACAAGGTTTTTGCCCTTGATTTATAAATTTTGTATACTTGGTTTATATGTTTTAAGCAATGCTTAGTTTTATGAATTATTTGCACTTAGTTTGCAATATTTGTAAACTCGTACTGAAAACTTGTAAACACAATGCCCCAAACATGTAAATCAAGGTAAAAAATTGTAAACAAATGACAACAAACTTGTAAACCAATTTTTAGCATTACTTTATGAGTTTTAAAGTCATTTTATAGGTTTATTAACTCATTTATTCCTAGTTCAATAATCATATTTAGCTTAAACCATGTAAATAAATAAGAAACCCATTAAAAGAATTATCACAAACTCATCAAAAGAAAAATAAAAGGTGCAAATGAAAAACCCACATACCTTACAAAGAAGATTATTGTATAAAAGTGAAAGAAATGTATATTTGTTATTGTTATTGTTCTTCTATGGGAGATAGAGCTACAATCATCTTCAAGAGTTGTTATTCTTACTGTGAGATGATCATATAGCAGCAGCTCCTAATGACGAGCATGGCAATGGCGGTGATGGGAACGATGACATCATTGTTCTCTTGCATGCGAGAGAGAGAGAGAGAGAGAGAGAGAGAGAGAGAGAAATATGGGCCTTTTTTTTCGAAATGATTTGTTATTTGTCCACATGTATTAATACATCTATTTTGTCCCTTTCCTCCACCTACCATAGGTGTTTGGTTAGGTGCTGTGCATATAACATGATTGAAGGTTTTTCAACCCAATCAACTAAATCTTTGTTTTATAGGCTGAGTTGGGTTCAAACCCATGGCCGTAGATACTCTTTAATTTTAAACTTATTTGAAATAATACAAGCTAATTTTTTGGTCTAATTTCTACCTGAATATATAATTTTCTCGTAATTGATCGTTGTTAACTAACTACTTACCTTTCACGCACTGAAACCTAGCCACCATCCCCCAACCAAACCTCTTACAAGTAGCAATCTGCATTGTTTTTGGCCAAGGGGATTATGTCGACCCATGGAGGGATTCATCCTCTCCCTATTACGTTCAGCAACCTTTTTTTCCTTTTTTAACCTCTCAATTTTTCAGTTATGTCTTGGTGTGTCTTATTTCCTCTTTACATGAGGTTTGCCTTGATTTTCCTATTGGTGAGTATATCTTGATAGCATCAGTGTTTGAATCGTGAGTCTGGATAATAGCTAGTTGACATCTTAGATATGTTTGCAGTTGTTCACACTTTTGTGACTTTGGAATACTTTACTCTAGACAAGTTATAAATAAACTTCCTTCGTTAGTGTTGGATTATTGAGACTATTGTTTTTTTATCAATTCACTACTACAAACAAGGAAATTTGCGGCACTCCACTCACGGCGGTTTTGAAGGATGGTCGTCGATGACCATAAAATTAAGTCCTTGCCTGCGGTTCCTCCAACCGCCGCCGCTTGCCAGTGAAAATATTGGCGCAAAGCTCTCATTTTTTCAGTTCTCTCGCGCGTCAGTGGCCTACTCTCTTTTGTGTTGCTCATCTTCGAACCCCTCCCTCACTTCGAATTCTTCAAAGCAAGCAGGAGGCCCAAGGCTCCAAGGTCGCGGCTTTCTCGTGCGAGGTGCTCCTTCAAGATCCGATTTCTCGCCGCCCCTTTGAGGTCGTCACCAGCTCTGATTTTTGGCACGCGACGCTCCAGCAAGGCCACCGCTCCGAGGTCGTTGCCCACCCTAAGATCGCTGCTTCCTTTTATGCGAGGCTTCGAGGTCGCCGTCTTCTCTCACGCCACTCCAAGGCCACTGCTTTCCGTCCCGCGACCCTGCAAGGGCAGCCAGTCCGAGGTCGCCGCCCCTCCGAGGACGTCACCAGGTCCAAGGTCGCTGTTTTCTCACACGAGACGCTCCGAGGTCGCCGATTTTTGGCACGTGACGAACCAAGCCACTCGCTCTGAGATCGCTGCCCACTCCAAGGCTGCCGCTTTCTTTCGCGCTATGCTTCGAGGTAGCCTCCTCCAAGGTTGCCGCTTGCTTCAAGGTTTGTGCTTTCTCTGTTTTGGAAAATTTTTCCCTTTTCGTGTTGTTCTCTTGTTTTCTGAATATGTAAAAGCCAAAAACCCTTATTATGATTTCCCAATGCTGTCAAGCATAAGCAAACCAAAGATATGTATGATTGTGGTTTTTTTCAGTGGACTCTGGCAGCCAGCTAGCATCTTTCTTTTTATATTAATGACATCATTTTCTTTTCAAGAAAGTATGCCCCATTGATTTGTTTTCGTTCTTATAATTATGCAAAGGTCCTTGTTATGATTGGCGTTCTTCTCTTGCCTATCAATTAGGCAATTCAATAGTGTGCTCTTTATTCTTATGAAAATGGGATGTTTGGCAGATGACAACTGCAATTGCTATTGAGGATGTAAGAAGAGAAGTAAAGATATTGTGGGCTCTAACCAGGCATAAGAATCTGGTACAATTCTATGAAGCCTATGAAGACGATGACAATGTTTATATCGTTATGGAGTAAGTTTGTATTACCTTTTGCTTTAATTTGCTATGAATTAAGCTTACAATCTTTGTGCTGCTGAAAAATTAGGAATATAATCTCAAGCTTAGTGAGGGAAGCGAAACTTTCATGGATGCATTGATTCTTATACATATTGACCTATGGGTCTATGACTTTCCTTATTTCATGAATATACTTTATAGGAACTATAATTAAAATGCTGATTGTTTTGAGATATTGTATTGATTAAGCATGAAATTGAAAGCTACTAGTTGAGTCAAATGATTAAGAGCTCACAATATAATGTATCTTATGCTGTTCAGGTTATGCAAAGGGGGTGAATTGATATTTTTTCTTATAATTTGTAAAGGTTATACCATGAACATTTTATTGCAATTGATATGTATTCATATAAGTTGTTTTTTTTTCTAAGCCCTAGTAGCGATTGATATGTATTCATTCTACAGCATGTGTGGGTAGATGGTAGGGAAAATCGTAATACAGCTAATAATTTAATTTGTTTAGTCATCTCACTTTTAATTATTGTGGTTGACTGATGTAATTAGGTGCAACCCCAAAGTTGGGTGGGGTGTTCAAGATTCACTTTTACATGGGTCATTTGTGTTTCTTTTCTTAGTATGTAATCAAGATTCTATGAGATTTTGGTCTTTGCAACTTTAGCAAGACAATGCTTGCGAGCAAGGTATATCTGTTTAACATACAATATGTAACTTTTGGAAATGACATTTATTTGTTTGAGTTACAGTTTTATCCAAACTTCCGGGATTTGAGTAGTCAAATGTGTTGATCTTTTTAACTACTTTACTTGCTTCTCATTCATGTTGAGTGGTTTTGCCTTGCCAAGTTTGTTACTTTTCAATTGTTTAAATCTTCAATCTAGAAACTATTCATGATCAATTTGTTAAAATTTAAGTGGATGCTTGTTGCAGTTGTTATGCAATATTGAATGATGGGAGTTGCATTTAGCTGTGATGCTGGATTTGTGCCATAGAATCTTACCACCAAAATTTCTGTCAGAAAATCCAAAGGAAGCTGGATTCTATCTTTGGCTTATGCATCCTGCACCTTCTTCTCGCCTCAGTACCAGGTGACATCAAATGCGGCTGTTCTTATATTTGATGTTGTTTTTCTAAAGGTGATACAATCTGCAATGGCTTCATCATGAATGATGACAGTAGTATATTGAGGGGAATATAGGATAACACGTAGAAAAATTGAAGTCTATACCATTATTTTGACTGGTCGAGTGGCTCTTTATTGAGTCATCTACCTACACAACTGCATGCAACTATACATGTCTCTATCTTAGTCATAAGAGCAATGTCTATTGTGATTGCTATACCTGTGTAATTAGCATTATGTCATTTGTTAATATAAGATTTTCACAGCTCTAGTTAGTAACTTTGTCACTACTTTCTCAATTCAATAGGAAATTCATCCAGTATGTTTGTATAATCATATGGTTGAGCCTAAAAGCATTTTGATATTGATAGTGAAGGGGCATTCTGTTTGTGCTTAGTTGTGTGTGCTGGAACAGTTATATAAAGAATCATCTGGCTTCTACTGACTATGATGGTGTGGTTCAGGTGTGCAATATAAAGCTTATGTGTGTTAACATTGGAACTATAATTGTTGAAAACCATATGTGTGTGTTATTAGAATAGCTATATCAAGCTTGGCTGTGTGTGCAAGCTTTTCATATCAAATTTAGTTTTTTTTTGTGATTGAATATAAATGAGTTATTTGCAAGCTTTTATTGGTAAGCCTGTAAAACTAAATCTTATTTATGTTATTAAGTTCAAAGTCTGACCTTATTTATTTATTTAAACAAAATGAGCTTAATCAAGTATTCAACTAGCCAAACTCCAAGATTACATGAATTGATTAACTCATTTGCACCCTTAAACAAACCTATCATTGCACCCTTAAAGAAAGACACTATTGAATATTTTCACTACACAACACATACTAATAGTCTCAAATGCTACTGTTTTTGCAGAGAAACTCTATAGGAACCATATGGAACCGTGCCAATGTATGCTGTGTTCAGTTCTCATCTTACTTAACACATATTTTGTTTTTTGGATCGGCTGATTACAAGGTCTATGGCTATGATCTTCGTCACACTAGAGTCCCTTGGTGCACTTCAGCTGGTCATGGGAAAACAGTTAGTTATGTTGCCGCTAACTCAATTGGAATTGTGAAACTACTACAGAATAAAAGCACTTCAATTATAGAATTATTGAACTTCAATTTCTATGATGTTGCAAGATTATAAGAACTAGTTGTTTTGTTTTATGATTTTGTAAAAAGTTTAAATGTTTTAGACATACAAGATATTATGATATATTATCAATTATGAGACATTTTCTATTATAAGTAATGAATTATTGTTATTTTAAAATTTGCTTTATGCTTTAATTTTATGGATGTTTGAAAGTATTTACAATGGAAAGATAGCTATTATGACCAGGTTTATGAGAAAGAATATAGAAGGGGAAGAAATATTATCTTAGCAATTAGCATCGGTTTATTATAAAGGCATGTATTCATTTTTCCAATTTAGCGGCGGTTACAAACTGCTGTTATAATAATAAAGGAAACCTTTTATGGCGGTTAGAACCGCCGCAATGTTCTCAACACATTTTTTTTATTTTTGGCGGCGGTTTCCAACCGTCGCAATGTTTAAAATGTCACTTTTTCATTTGACTTTTTGCGGCGGTCTTAAACCGCCGCGAAAGACACATGGTATTTTGCGGCGGTTATTCCAGCGGTTGGCTTGGACCGCCGCAATAAGGCTTCGCGACAGTTGATATGACGGCGGTTGGTGAACCGCCGCAGGATGACTTTAGCGGAGGTTAGAACCGCCGTTAAAGGTAAAAATAACCACCGCGAAAGTCCTTTTTCCTGGTAGTGATTTGTTTATATATTGTCTAAGTATTTATCACTCTTTGCCGTTTTAGTTTACTATTTTTCTTTTGTCAAAAAAAGGTAATCGAAAGCTAGTGCCTGAGACAATATTTGTGTGTCTGTGTGTAGTGTTATTGCAAAATTAATGGAGGTTTTAGGCTTATGTTGTTGTTAGAAAAGAGTGAATCATTGCACAACTAGATGTATCATTAGACCAGATTGATCCATGTATGCTCGGCTCCCTGCAAAGAAGAGAGTATATAATGAAAAGTTAACTCTAATAGTATGTTTGGTTTAGAGGTAAAAATAGTAAAAAAAATTTTATAGATGAGCTTTATGTACAATTCTACATATGAAATGCATCCATAAAACATTTCCCCCAATTATATACCCTTTAACTAAACACACCTTGATAGTTTCTATAGAGAGATCAACCTCTATGCATCTTTCTCCTAATGGATTAAATACATTAGATGAAGCTTAAAGAGAAGCCAATGGGAACCATGAGAATACCTCTTATTATTAGGTTGTCAATGTTCTTTCGTCACTTAGCATGCAATGGTTTGTTTGGCTATTGAGTCTTAGCGAACTGTGGGTTGTTCTTAAACTTATAATGTTTTATCATGTGAACAGTTAGTTTGCTAAGTAAATGAATGATATTCAGTTTCTTAAAAAAATTAACTAGCATTTTTCATTAATTAAATCTATATATAAAATTACAGATAAATTTAACCTATTAAAAATTCTCTCTCATTTTCAATCCTAGTCAAACACAGTTAAATCTTGGACAGATTAGCCCCCTTGAAAAATGTAAGCTTCAATACTCATATGCTTCCTTTAACAAAAAGATTGATGTCAAATCTTGAGTAAAAATCTTGAGACAATAAAACTAGCTACGTGTCTTTTTTCGATGTAATTTTCTTGTAATCTAGTTCTAACTAATATAAAAACTTTATCATTTAGATTGTGTTTGATTAAGAGGTAAAAATAGGGAGAGATGGTAAATTTTCATAGATGGCTTCAATGTTCCATGTGTTAAATTACACTTATAAATTATAGGTCATCCACAAAAACTTACCATCCCAGCTTTTATCTCATAACCAAAGACATCTTTACTTTTAAAATTTCAACATTACTATAAAACTCATTTGAATAATGTGGGAGAGCTATCGCAAGGTAGAATGGCTTGTTTCCTATCTTGTCCGATTGAGAGAGAAATGGATGGTGAAACATTTCTTTCAAATTAATGTCTGCGGCCACTTGCAAAGTTCCCTTTGCCTGCCATTGCCGCATGTGTGCAAAAGTTCATTCGTAATAACAAAAGGGCGCATGTCAATTCAACTCACACCAGCACAAACCCCATTGCCTTTGGTGGGTGTGAAAGACCGAAAGGTTAAATTGACACGACACACAATAGTCCTACAATGCGGCCACATACAATGTAAACTAAAAAATGGGTCTAATTATTATAATTACGTTGGCTATTACAAGCTACAACTTTTAAGTTTGACATATCCATTGGTACTTATAAAGAATATGAATTTAATTTATATATTTTGAGTTAAAAAAAAAACTTTTTACATTGATATTTTATCATTTTTTTTTTGTTTCTATAGAATCACCAGTTTCTAGATTTTATTATTTGAAATCTGACTAATTCAGTCAAAATTGAAATGTTTTATTAAAAAGTTTGAATGAATTACTTATTTTCTAAAAAAAATCTTATGAATAGAAATAATTATTTTTCAATCATCGTGTATGGAAATTAATCTCAAAGAAATCACACAATCAAAAGTCTATCCACAAGATACGAATCCAATTTTTTTTTTTTGTTGGTTTGATTTTAATACACTAACAATGTAAAACTCTTTTATACTATCATCAAATTAAATTTCTTTTTTTGTATGACTTTTCAAGTAGTGGAGTGAAAAAATAATCATATTTACTAACGTGTCGTTATATGATTGAATAAATATGTAAAACTTTCTTACACTCTCAGTGTATTCTAATTAAATCCTTTTACTTTCCCTCTCACACCAACATTGTTTAATCATAACAATTTTACCAACATGATTTGACGAGGTGTGAGAAGTCAACACAATTTTTGCATAAGCTCATTGGACCAAACTTTGAGTGGAGAATCAAACATGAATTATTAGATTTAATTTCAGCCACCCTAGATTGCAAGCTTTAAGGCTATGTTCATGAGAAGGAAAGAAAAGGTGTAACAACCCATACTGCTTTATGGATTGATGACTGTCCCCACAAACTAACACAAGTCTTTTCAGCATGCTTTATCCTCACTCACATGCTTCCTAGGAAAACTTCCTAGTAGGTCACCAATTCCAAAATTGCTCAAAGTCAAACACGCTTAACTATAGAGTTCTTTAGTAATGGGCTACCGAAAGAAGATGCATATTATTGGTATAGGTTGTACAAATCAATTTATATAAGTCATTCTCAACTGTATAGTCGCATACTTATATAGTCTTAGGATCCCCTTCATTCGGGTGTGTAATTGGTTCATTCATATACCCCTCCGCTTAGGAAGTCTTGTGAAGAGCCGCTCTTTGTCTGTGCCTTCTTTGCACTGGCGATCGCTCCTTGCCCTCGTCCCCGAGCATTACATACCCACCAACTTCCGCTTGGTTCGTCCCCAAACTACACCGTACTAGGAGAGGCACCGACATGTCTAGAAGGTCATGTGAGTGAGGACAAAGCATGCTGAAAATATTCGTGTTGGTTTATGGGGATAGTCGTCAATCCATAAAGCAGCATGTGCTGTTATTAGTGGTATCAAACGAGTTTAGAACTGATAAGGGAAAGGAAATAGAAGGATTATAATATATTCTTACAATTTTACCCTTTGCCTAAATAAATTCAAAATAGTTAATATTTTTATACTTAATATGTTTTATATTATTTTTAAAAATTCTAGAAACCATTCTATGTATTATAAATTTTAAGAATATTTTTTTAAAAAAACTATCACCTTAAAATTGTATATATTTAGAATAATTTTTCTCTTTATTTTTAGAAAAGTCTCACCATATATGTAAACGTTTTTTTTTCCAAAAAATAGAAATTTTTGTTTTATACAAAAAAAAATTATCTTTTCATTTGTTAAACATTCTATTAATTATGATCACAAGTTAGATTTATAAGAACTAAATTAAAAGGTATATCAATTAAAAATAAATCATAAAAACATATATAAATATATTGGAGAAATGATTATTCATAATAAAAATAAAGTGTAATAAATCCTCAATGACTCTAGCTCTTCAGCATAGGTAGAAGGGAGGATTTCTATAAAATTTATAGTCACATTTGAATTTGTTTAGAAGTGATAAATTTAAAAAAATTTTAATTTTGTTATGGAGAAGAGAAGACGGGTGATTAATTTTCATGGATGATCAAAGAGAGATTTGGAGGGTAACAATAAAAAGATGAAATTGAAATTGATTAATTAAAATAGTATTTTATTTTTTTAGTAGGAATAATAATGTAATTTAGACTATAATTCCTCTGAAATCCCTAAATTTAAAAAACTATAAAATAAAATATTTTTCTTTTAAAAAATAAAACTTATGAACACAAGAAAATTCTAAAATCTTCTCCCATCCTTTCCCTTTCCACTAAATATAAACTCATGAAGATAGTCGCATAATTGGCAACTAGTCCATGACGGTAAAACCTTGAAAAGCACCAGCGGTTATTGGGCACCTTTGGATTGACCCTCCCACTTAGATCGAACGGAGAGGAAGGCACTCAACTAATTCAATATGCTGCCTTAATAAAGTGGCTCACCTAACACCTTCACAAAGGTTTGTGTCATTAAATTCAAAGCATCGTGCCCTATTTATTGCGATTGGACGATAGTACCCTTCGTATTTTTATGATCTACTACTATTGCACACCGTACATTATACGTATATACGTAGACATATTGTATGGTCGTTTTCAAAGGGGGAAATGTTGAAGAATGTGCCTCGGGGAATGTGAGAGGGGACTCTGAACATCAGAACATGTACTACAAGGAAGCCTACAAATGCTAAGATCTCTACTCTTTAGTCACACTCCACATTTCCGAGGTCACCCTCTGAATCAGTGATAAGTTTTTTCTTTCTTTCTTTTTTTTTCTTTTCCTTATAGTGTTAAATGAAAAATATAATTTCAACTTTAGTTTATTAAATATTTTAAAAAAATGTTATTTTTTGTGTAAAGTTTTTGCTAGTAAAACATTAGTGGTGATATTATATCTTTTTTAAGAAATGTGCTATATTATTTAAAATAATTTAGTGCACAAAAATATTGAGAATTTAATATTCAAAGTTTTAAAAGTTATATTTGGATTTTCTTTTGAAAATGGAGTTTTTTAAAAATAATCATCATAAATTACCCTTATAGTATTAAGAGTTTATAGATTTTTTTTTGAATTAATTTACTATGTCATGGAGGACAACCGAGATCAAATACATTTTTAAAAAGTAATACTCGAAACTATAATAATTCAAAAAGCTGTTTTTCAAGTAATAGGAACTGGATACTCGAAATATCTTTGTACACGCCTATATTTTAAAAAGTTAATGCCCTAAACTATAATAATTTTTATATATAGACAGTATAAAAAAAATTTATATTGTAATCTAATTAAATTATTTTATTATTTTTATTAATATGATAATACACATATAAATGATAATATAAAAAAAAATTTCGGTGGATAAAAATTAAGACTTATTATCAAAACGTAAGGCGTACCAAATAGACAAGTAGCTAGTATGTTTGAAATATTTCTTTTCACTTCTGCAATTCTCATTTGCGATGTCATTTTTTTCGATAGTTTAAAGAAAGCAGGCTCAGGCTCAACTCTTCAACAATCAAGAGGAGTATTAAAAAACACACAAAAAACCATCAAGCCAAGAGCATCATGCTTGTCCTCTTTCTTGAAGAGTTAAGACCGATCTCTTTGAACTATCGAAAAGAATTAAAAAAAAAAAAAAGGCCAAGAGCAGTAGAGCACATAAAAGTATAAAACAACCAACTCCGAATCTCGCAATTCTCATTTGCAATATTATGATGGAGTGACTCACAATTTTGGTGTAAAGACTGACAAAATAAGGCATGTTTGGTCTGTAATTTTATTTTCTGTATTTTCTATTTTTAAAATTTTATAAAGAAAATAATAAAAATAAAAACAAAAATACAAAACTGAATTTTATTGTTTTAACTATTTTCTTTGAAAAATCCTAAAAAAAGAAGAACACATAAAATAAAAACAGAAAACAAAAACAAAAATCAAGCATAAATTTTCATAGTCTACCAAAAAAAAACATAAATTTTAATAATGAAGAAGCGGGTCCAAAAGCATTTATGTATTGTTACTTGATTGGTGTCTTTCCCCCTATTGGCGTGTGGTTAAAATTTCACGTGTAGTATCTCATGATTTCTCAACGTATAGTGGGAGACAATTAACTTTTTATTTGCCCGCAATAAGGAGTCAATGATAGGGAATTCTAATTTCCGATTAGGCAAATGTATGCATGTGTATGATTATTTTGGAAGGCAAAGTTGGGGTAATTGCAGTTTTCTATCTGTTTTCCGTTAAATTCGTGTTAATGCATTGCATAGTGCTAGTTTAACCAATTAGAATTTTGCTCGATACCTACTTAATCATTATTAAGGGAAGATTAGTCGTAAAAAGTGGTCCAAAAGTAATCATGAAGTTAGATTATACTGGCCCTCTCCTTTATACCATTGAAATAAGTTATTACAAGTTGTTAGCAAATGAAAGTAAAACATAACACAATAATTTGCAATGTAATAATGTATCACAGTAATTTTTGTCTCAATTTGACATGAATAATTTAAGTCCAAGGAATTGATTCTGTCAGTTCAAAATTTAATACGACAAGGTTACATGTTATCTCTCACCATTAAATCTTTTATACCATATATTTTGTCTGGATCTCACCTTTAAAATTAATGATGGGAGATTACACATGACCATGTTATATTGAATTTTGATATGAGAGCCGTGATTCATTCCCTTTTAAATCCACATGACATTTTATAAATTTACTTTTGATATATTTTATATATACAAAATAAGTTATCATTTAATATAATCATGCATCATTACATTATTAGAAATATTAAATTTTTATATCAATTATTTTAAAAAGTCAAATTGTAATAATATATAATTGATCGATGATATAAAAAGATTGTACCGCTAACATATTAAAAGTATCATTAGCAGCGAAAAAAATATTAAAAGCATCATTTTCGTATTAAAAATTGGAAATTGGAAAAAAAATTTGAAATTTGTTCTTTTAAAATAACAAATTATTATTAAAAAAAATGGACATTAGGTCTGTAGAAGTTTAACTCCTATACCAAATAGATTTGAGTGTAATGTAAGTGTGCAAGCGGCTTGTATCGATCCAGAGAACACAATAATTAATCCAAACCAAATCAACGGAATCTGTTTGGTTTGGCTTGTGTAATCAATTTTTTAAAGTTAAAATCAATACAAACCCCCTTTTTTTTCGATTTTGAATTTATGATTTTCAGCCTGATTATTCAAATACTAAACTTGATAACCCAATTAATTCCTTTTTTGGTTTAATTAGACTTTAAATTTTTCACTTTTATCTTTTTTATTTACATTTATTTAAAGAATTTATCTATTTACAATATTATTGAGCATATCATACTTAAGGTTTACACCACCATTAATTGTTATAAGATACTTATTTTAAAAATAGAATTCTATATTTTTTTATTTTAACCCGATAAGCAAAACCAACTCAACCTGATCTTGATCAAATAGGTATTTTAAACAGATTTGTTAGAAAACATTAGTTTTTCCCCCAAATTTGTTAAAAAAAATTAAAAACTGACCTAAATCAATCCAATTAAATATGATCAATTTGAATTATTTTTCTTAAAACCCCCCAAATCAAGCCAATAATATATTTACATCACTATGGATTTACAAGGGAAAGAACTAACCTTCAAACCTTATTAGAGAAGGTAACTATCAAAATAACCTCTTATGTATTTGTGGACTGCAGCAGTTCTTGAGGATAAAAATACCTTAAAGACAATAAACCTAATCTTCTAATTAAGTTTGGCCGGATTAATCTAGCTATATCTCTTTGTTACAATCAACACAATTAACTGCATACCAATCTTTGAATTTGTTCCTCTAAAGTGTAGTTTATATTTTATAAAAAATATAAACCATTAACATTTTTTTTTATCAATAATTAACCTCGTGTACTTTACCTTCAAAAGTGCACTCGCACTTTAGAGGAGTGTACACTCACATGTCCTTTCATCTTTGATTTTAGAATCTACATTTCAAAGTATTTCCAAGCATCTCATCTACTTCTTATTTGATATTTTTTTTATTAATGGTGAACTACAATGACCCCTCATAAATTTAGTAATTATTCCCTATATATTATTCTATTTGAAAAATTGTCACAAGAGATTCTTGAGATTTGCTACAATTATATTGTCTTCTCTTATAATTACTGATTTATTAAATCAAGTGACAAATTAAAAAGATAACATGTGATGATATTTGATATATAGATTGACTACTAAATGACTTTTTCTTAATCGTTTTATAATCAATCTTATAATTATAAGCACATTTAGATGGGTTAGACTCCAAATCTCTCCTTTTATATAATTAGTTTTAAGCATAAGATTTTATTTATAATTTAGCCAATTCAAATCATATCTTTTGTTAAACGCAGTACAACGTATTTAATATTTTTTCCAAAAACAAAGTCAAAATTTCATGTCAGTACAGTGGACATATGCAGAATTGAAATTTTATTGTTAATTTCTTAACGAGTCTCTAGTTTTTATTAAATGAACTACTATCATCATAGGGGTCATTCTATTTAATTTTCTGTCTACAAATGAAGAAAATTTCCACCATGATTATTTTTATCCTTTAAGCAAAAGTTAATCAACTATATATTTCTTTCAATAGAT
Organism: Dalbergia cultrata; assembly: GCA_031216105.1. NCBI lineage: Eukaryota > Viridiplantae > Streptophyta > Magnoliopsida > Fabales > Fabaceae > Dalbergia > Dalbergia cultrata. Next base: position 11,204,583 of record CM062351.1, on the reverse strand, counting down.
CAGGGGAGATGTCAACAAAATTATTTTATTATATATCAGACCATCCAATATATGTGGTTAAAATAATATCGTTACAACCTAAATTATCTATTTGTCAGACCATGCAATATATATGGTTAAAATAATATCCTTAGAATCTAAACTATCTAATTACAAAAATACACTTTCGCTTTTTTTTTTTTTTTTTTTGAAGAAAAAGGGATGTTTTAAGGATGTGCTAAAAGAAGAATGTTGTAGAGAGGGGAAGAAACAAAAACCTAAAAAAAAAATAAAAAAAGAAAGAAAGAAAGAAAGAAATTAAAAAGGTTAAGGGGACAACTATTCAATTATATACCCCAAAAAGTAAAGTAGTGAAAGTTTCCAATGATAGGATTGGATTCATGAAAAAGAAGGGAACAAGCTGGGGACATGAAGAAGAGGAAGAATTGAGGGAAATCCACCTTGTTTACCCAAATGAGAAGATACAATTCATGCTAATAATGAAATGATTTGTGAGTAGCAACAAGTTCATAACAGCGTTTTAATTCGAGGTCTAAAACCGTACGTATTTTTCAATAGAATGGAAAATCATGCACTGAGATCGTAGTCGGCAGGGGCATTCCAAGGACAAAACCAACGATAAATAGTTAATTTGGAAAAACAAAGACCAACCCATTTACGCAAGCAACCATACGATGAAAAATGTCAATTCGGTAGTGGTTAATAGTGGTCAATTGTGAAGCTTTTTACATGGCTCAATGGGAGTGGTGAATTTTTTTTTTTTTTTGCAAGAAAAATATGTGTGTAGAACATCTTTAATGTATATATATATAACATATATAAAACAAATAAGATGGTAGGTCTATTTTATTTTATTTTATTTTTTATTTTTCTCAAGTCCATCACTTTATTTATCTGATTTCTATATTACAAAGATATTATATAAAGATATTGTAAACATACTATTTTTCTTTTTTTAATATATCTTGATTTATAAAAATAAATAAATTTTAATTTTGATCTTTTAAAAATTTTAACTTTAATTTCAATGTAAACATTTATAAAATTATTTGGTTTTAATTTCTATAGTTAGTCAGTTTGCTACGTATCAAATTAACTACTAAAAGATTAAGTCATTCAATACTCTATGAAATCCAACAATTATACATTATAGAAATTAAAATCAAACCATTTTTTAAAATGTGTATATTGAAATCAAAGGAAAAAATTTTCGGGAATCAAAACTAAAATTGGTTTATGTACCCATCAATAAAGACATATTAAGCTTTATTCCTTTTCAACTTTTTTATTGTCTTTTTTTTTCCTCTCTCTCTCTCTTTCTGAATTTTCCCACGTCCCCTTCCCTGCTTCTATAAATACCTCTGCTACGTCCCTCCCCACCATGTATCAGAAGCATTTAATGTTACATAATGGTAGCTAGCTAGCTAGCTTCTTCTATTTTTTTAAAAGGGTGTGGTGCATCTTATTACACTCTTGTGGCACGTTGTTTTTTAGTGTGGAAGAATCTGTGAAGCTCAGGAGGGATAGCGCCATGGAGGGTCTTCCTTCTCTCTTTATTTTGCTCCATTTTTGTGTGGGGTTTTTATGCATTCCTTTGATCTTCTCTAGCGCTATCCATCCTGAGTTTCATGGCTTCTTCACACTTCTCCTCTCCTTGGATTTTTGGTTATTATGTAGTGGTTGAATGTTCTAAAGCTCTCATCACAAGATATGCAAAACACAGCTATGCAAGGTTATTCTTTTCATTACCACTTGTGTTTTTGTTCAATGTCTTCCTTTTTTATTTGTTATGGCAATTTTAATGACTAACTTTTGTTTTTCTTTTTTCCTTCTTGGGTTCCTCCTGAGAGAAAGTGTGGCTTGGTCAAAATAAAGATGAAGAAAGTATGGTTAAAAAACCAAACGTGTGTCAAGCCATGGGTTGTAAAAGTTTAATCATTTCTCTTCGCTCTCTTTTATTATTGTCAAAGTTTTCTCTTGTTAAAGCATTTATATTTGTTAAATAACTTACATGTCAAACACACTGATATTTGTTGTCTAATTAACACACCATCCATGTATATATATATATATATATATATTCTCTTTATAACCTTCAATTATCTTCTAGCTTCTTCTTTTAGCTTGTATAGCCACAAATCTTATACACATGACAACATGTTTGATTTTTTGTTTTTTGTTTGTTTGTTTTTAATGCTTCACTTGCTCAAAACTATAAAGTAAATGCTTCACTTAGATTGAAGTGTACATATCCAATGATCAACCACAAAACTTAAGATACTGTTTCTCAACACAATTTTCTTTTGTTGAAGTTACTTAAAAGAAAACAAAAATAAATAAAGGGGTTCATTATTGTAAGAGATCAATAATTACACTATGATATGAAGATATTTCTTAGGACTAGCACTAGTACTTTTTTTTCCCATTGTTTGTGGCTTCTGCACCGTTGACGTATCATGCCATCACCCTCAAATAGCGCAAGGATATGAGGAAGAAGATAGACACAGAGATGGAAGATAAAAAAAAAAATCAAAATAGATATTATAATATAATACACATAAACCAAACTTAGCCATTGTCACGTGGGATGATAGACTAAGGGATGTTGACTACTCCCAACTTCGTGTAACTCACGGTCCTCAGTCCAAATTCCCATGATTTGGATTCTATTGCCTAACGTTGAAACTAAGGTTTGTGCAATTCTATCTGTCTGCCCCCCACACACACTGAACCTTATAACTCTGTGATACCATTCAATTTTGAGTGGGGACTCTTGTGGATGGATACATTATTGCATATGTTATTAATCAAGTTTGAATTAATGTTGTTCATATGTATAGTGAACAACGGCCACAGAAATTCAAACTTCAAATTTTTTATCATTGAAATTGGAAAGAGTATATCAATATTGATCCATAACTATTCACGTTGATATTATAAGATACTGTGTCTATAGCTTGATAATAATGTCATTCTGACATGTCAAATTTTTATCAAATATGATCACATTCTTCCAAAAAAAATCCAATTTTTCCTTTTCCAAAGATACGTATGTAGGAGCACACATATTTTTTTCGTCAGAAGATATTTGTCTAACGACTGTGAACCTGTGAAAACGAAAGGATATTTATTATTATTATATACGCCATAGGAAGGGTTTTGTCATAACGTATGAAATATATGAAGCATGAGCAGCATTTCACTTTCAACTCATATATGTATGTTTAAATTAAAAAAATATCAAATTTTACTACCGAATCAGCAAAGTATACTAACATGAAAAATGTTATTTCTACTCATAAAGTTTATTACATCATGTCGATACACTCTCATTCACTATTAAATGAGGTATGTACTCTACTTAATTTTGATCTTATAGCTCATCTAATAGTAGATGAAAATATATCAGCACATTTTATTATACTTTATGAGTACAAATAAAATTGCTCTATAAATTAATATTGTTAATATTGATAGAGTCTCCTCTCTCATTTATGAAAAGAGAATACTTATGAATTGTCAAAATGTTACACTAACTCATTGTAACCTAATTAAAATTCAATCATCACATACGATACATCATTGTGGTAATTAAATTCTTTGCAAAATTTTAAACTCAAGCATTTCTCAAGACATAAATACATGTCATCTGACTAAATTTAGTATATATTACATAGATAATAAGGCTTAGATCGTCTCTGATCTTGAACGCATATTACTTTACACTACTTAGTTTTATTTTATTTTTATAACTTCATTCCTTAATTATCTTGAGTAATATCGAACTCTAACACATTTGCCACTGAATTCTCATCCAAGACCAATTCATCAGTCGCCACCATTTGAAAAAACGAACTCCAGCACTTATGGACATGCATAATTAAACATATAAAGCTGTTCACTATTGCCTCCATTTATTCCTTTTCATTAGTGGATTTTTTTTAATAAAAAATATTCTATATTGATTGTCGATTTAGCATTTCAATGAAAAATTAATTATTTTATACTAATTTTATACCTAATTGTTTGGGTCATGTGCTTAACTAGTGGAGTATGATAAATGCATGAGTTAGTGAGGAGAAATTCGAGGAGTGAAGAATAAAAGGATAATTTAATAATTTAAATCTACTTTTTGAAAAAAATCTAGAGTATTTAAGTGTACTGTTTTCTTAATTTCTTTATTTAAATGTTAAGTGATTAATAATAAGGAATGGAGATACTATTAAGGCAAAATGTCATGCAAATAAAAAAAATATTTGTATTGAAAGAGTTTCATTTTGTAATAAGTCTACTTAATTCGAGTATGATAAGATACTTACATCTCATGATCAAATTTAGAATCTTGTGTTTAAGACATGAACCCTTTTCATTTAAACCAATAGCTTGTTGGGGGATAGAGGTGATTTTTTTAAAAAATAAAATTAAGCCCTTTCTTTGTCTCATCAAGTGTAGAACATTAATTTGTAGCAAGCTTGCGTGAGTGTATATATGTATGGTTATACGAGGATGCTTTTCCTTCCTTTTACGGTAAGCAAAGCTTACGCACGATGGTACCACTAAAATGTAGTATCAATGGTTAAAATATAATAATAGTAAAAATATAGTAATAAGTGGAAATCGTTAGTTCTTGCATCTCATTATCAATGCTTTAATTTGTTTCAGTGGGTTCCTTTTGGTGAAGTGTATAGTCATATACAGTCACAAGCTGTTAGATTGATGATAATTGGCTCTATTTATTCTTGGATTGTTTCAATGTGATGGGAGAATTATTCTGTGTTTAAGAGTCATGTTTCAAAGTAGAATTCTAGTGATAAATAGTAAACATTGCTTCAAAATGTTTAAGTCAAATAAGCAATGTTCAATTTATTTAAGTTGTTTGATTTTTATTATTCCAAGTAAAATTTTATGTTCAAGTCATATTATTAAAAAAAATCTGATATTGGAGAGTTTTTTTTTTATATAAACAATGTGTCAAGTTAATTTGAATTGGATCAGCTGGGACGTAATAGACTCTAAATACATACTTATATATAGTTAAGAAAGAAAAGAGTAAGCTCTTATTAATTATTAAAAAAATAAAATAATTCAAAGAAGTTAATTATTACGTAAGTTTAGTGAATTTAAGTTAGGTATATTATATTAATGAATTATTGATATATCACTAATTCACATTTAACTACTAAAATTAATTAATAATTAGCAACCGTAACCAATAAAGTATTAGTAATTCACATTGACAAAATAAACCTAAGCGGATCATATTTATGCAATGGCGGTTGAAAACAATGCAAACTTTGATACGGCACACTCTATCTACATTTAATTAAGAGAGAATACTTAAGAATTGAGAATTAATGAAGATCCCATATGTGAGTAAGGCAAAAATAGTTCAAAACATATACGGCACATATATTTTATGGATATGGATTCTTTAAAGTGAAGATCTCATTTTAAAGAGTAAAATAAATAAATTTTATATTTAGATCAATAAAATTAAAATTGGAGTTTTCTTCACTCTATTGATCTAATGGTGAAATTACTCACTTTACTCTGTAAAGTGAGATCTTCACTTTAGAGAATCCAAATACATATTTTCTACTTCCACACAGCTTGCTTTCTTAGGTAAACTCAACATGAGTTCTAACATCCAAGATTGGAGTGTCTAAGTGACACACACACACTATTATTATTGGATATAATGAATAGGTATAAATAGTAGAGACCACCATCATATCAAATGATAATAAAATAAATATCTTATTTAGAAACTCACTTTTAAGTATTGAAATAATATTTTAAACTCAACAAATGAGTATTGGAGCATTTATACAAAGCAAAATGCTATATAGAAAATCTTTCCAAAATTTTGTTGTCAAATTGACATGATATAATTTTTTATTATTAGATGAATAAATAAATCATATAACTTTATTTTATTTAACATGTATCATAATATTTAGCAAAAATTTTGGAATTTTGTCTATGGTACACTTGCTGAAGTCAAGTGTACAACACTCAAGTATAATCTAATGGCTTAGATTGGGGAGTGTATCAATAGACCAATTATATGCAATACACTATAACATCTCTGCGGGCTTCACACAGACAGAAAGCAAACCAAACCACAAACAATAACAATGGAGTCTTTATTTTTTCTTTTGCCATTTTTTGTCTATTCTATAGATTTCTTAATCAATTGCTGTGGGTTAGTAGGTTGTGTATTCTTGGTTGTTGTTTGATTTCTATTGGATGTTGGATTTCAGGGAAGGGGGCAAGGGAGGGAGGAAGAAAGGAGAAACTTTATTACGTATTGTATTGAATTGATGTATAGATACATCGTCTAATCTAAATCATTAGATCATCCTAGAGTGTGGTACACCTGACTTGAGTAGGTGTACTATAGCCTTCACCAAATTTTGGTCATATTTTTCTAGCTACATATGTTTCTGCTGTCATATAAAAGCAAGCGTGTGAATAAACTAAAATTGCATATGGATACGTAATGCCAGCCAGCCTGCAAGCTCAAAATGGTTTTCTAAGCAAATATTTGACCAACCCCATTAACCCATTTTGGCAAAGTTGTGTTGCAACTTGCAAGTTCGAATTCATTTGTCATAAGGATTTCTAATCTCTTAACTCAAACTTCTATTCTTTAATGATGCATTTTAAAGTCAGAATAATAGATAACACTCTCCTCTCAATGATGATTCTAAGATTCGAATCTTGTCATAAATTAAATAAAAAATTCAAACTTACTTTAGAATTGAGCCTTAGCCTACTAAAAACAAGTATTTTATCATTTTATAGAGCAAAGTATATTTTCAAATAACAGAACAATTTGTAAGGCAACCCATAATCTAGTCGTAGATTTACATGTCTCAATGTAGTGATGGATCTAAAAAATTTTGAGAATAGGGACAAAAATAATACATAAGCATAATAATAAGTTAGATATGCTATATTATTTCATCATTTTGTCTTGATTATAGATAGTGTTGGGTCAAACTCGTTTGATATGTAAAGGCAAAAATACACATATCTATATAATAATTAGAAATTTTACAAAAAATTTATGGGGCATGAGCCCCAATTATCTTAAACATGGATCTGTCCCTATCTTAATGAGCTATAAGAGATCGTGAGTTCAACTCTGATTTTCGTCCCTTCTCCTTTAATATCTAAGAAAAAATAATAATAATTAACTCCTAGATCGATAATAAGGACTAGATTAGGCACATAACTATTTTTCTATGAGTAATATTATATACATAATCTTTAAAAATAATTATAGTGATTGTTGGATGAAATAAAATGATATAACCTACTAATCCATCTAAAAATCAACACTATGACACATAATTCTGATAAAATTTCTAATCTAGTATTTTTCATTTCTCATATAACTTTATATTCAAATCTTAACTCCATGTATGGTCAAAATTTATTGATTTCATTCCATGATGAACCGCTTTAATCACTTGAAATTAAACATCATTACCAACAATCGTATAAAAGTCGAGTCAAATTGAAGAAATAATACTCTTAATTATTTTGTATCAAATAGAAACTTCTTTTTTTTTTTTGGCTCAAAAAATAGAACATCTTGAGAAACATATATATATATATATATATATGTGTGTGTGTGTGTGTGTGTGTGTGTAACCATACCATGGACCACCATGCATTGTGGCGTGGTACCCACCCAAAGGTGCTGAAACATTCATCAACACAAATGAGGCCCCACCCATCTTTAATTTGGTGGGCTCATTGGACGAAATAAAAGCCTCATTCATGGTGTTCACAGAGACCCTCTGGAGAATTAGAAGGCCCATTACTTGAAAAGTTAAGTTGGGTTTTGTTTCCTATATTTTGATCCTCTTCTGCGTCACAGCTTCTAATATTTGTGTGGACCAAGAAAACAAAGAGGCACAATATTCAAAATGAGGCTCCATGAAAATTGAAAAACCCCTTTGGGCCAGTCAGAATTAATTTCCCACAGTGCTCCTACTCATGGCAATTTCCACTTGCCACAGTAGTGACAGGTTGCTAATTTTTATCTTCCATGAAAATTTTGTATATTTCTAGAGGCTTTAGTATTGGTGTGTAAAGTTTTAAATCATTGCAACCAAAGGCAATGAATTGAATTGAATTGAATGTAATTGTGATGGGTGTTGCTGTTGCCAGTTCATGTTTGATTGGAACTTTATATATTCCTTGTAAATCCTAACAGAAACATGATCAGATATAGAAATGGAAAAATGTTTCTGGTCATGTAGATATGTTGATTGAGATGGACATCATGAATGACATCACATGTGAGGTTCATTCAAGGCTTACTGCTCAAACTTTCATGACTTTGCCAAACAATGTGAGCAGTGTTTTTTTTTTTACTGTAACATTTAATTGGTTCCTGATTTTTCAGTGTATACAAGACCATGAGTCCCATTTCGTGCTTGTTTTGGCATTGCATGCTGCAAGTAAAATTGATCATTAGTTCTTCTCATTTGCTCTGTATTACTACTCTATATAGTGTCCTAGTCACGGGAAGGGCCACTTTCTACTTTCTAGCTATGAATTTCATATGATTGACAAGGAAAATATACCTACAATTGTTACATGAGGTATGAATGTAAAGTGGATCAATAAAAAAAAAATCAATAATTATACTGTGTAGTGAATGTTTCTATGTGTTTCTCGGAGGGATCATAAGCTTTCAGGGTAAAATAGAAGCCTAAACATGATGATTTGACCACTTGAGTGATTGAAGAAATAGGACCTCAAGAAATTTAAGCCTACAAATCTAAAGAATTCATTCCAATTATAGCATGCAATTCAACAAAAGAAATCATAAATGAGATTGAATATTAGCTACTAAGATAGATTGAGAAGAATATTGCTTCATGACCCCTGAATCCTCATAGCTGAAAGAGGAAAAAAGGCCAAACGGAGAGAGCTTCTCCTAGTCCCGTATAATCGAACATGTGACCTTGAATCATTGAGGCATTAGGCCCATATATAGGGCTAGAAGGAGGATTTTTTCCTGTGTTAGTAATATGATGGACTAGATATACCCATTATAACAAAGTCCATAAATATACTAAACCTACTAATGAGTAGTGCTTTAACAACAATAAGCCCAATAAAGGCTCATCATCAACAATATTCAGGCTTTAATAATATGCCCTAATAATTTTGACATCTAATTAACCTGTATCCAAAACTAAACATATAATTAATTTATGCTAGTCTACAAAATAATTCAACAAGACCTTCATGATAAAGACAAGAACCCCTTTTTTTTTTTACCTGGATCTTGTTAATGTTCAAGGTCATTGTGTGGGGATCTTTCTTTATGTGCATTGTTCTGAACCCTTTCCTCCCATTTTATAAAAAATTTCTTTTATGTGGGGTCAAAACATTTTCCTTGTTGATTAACATCAATGTCCGAATCTCTCAATAACAGACTGTCATAGTACAAGGCCTTCACTTAATTGTCCATTTCCTCATTGTTAATTTCCTTTAAAACACTTGTGGTTATTAGATCTCTTATTAAGCCCCCTTTTCCCTTTCCATATTAATGCAGGTATACACCCACAATGTTGATTTTTGTCCTAAAGCTTATAAAAATAGTGCCATATATCTTTGGGTATATGCTATCTATACCTACAATTTTTGCGTCACTAAAAAGTAAATGTATACATGACAATTTTCTTGTAGTGCATGTTAGATTGTTAGGGTTCTTTATCTTCGTGAAATCTCTCTCATGCAGTGTAGTGTAATGACCACCCTCGTCTATTTCATGGAAGTATATAAGACTCAAAAGAGAAGACTATTCTTGCCATCGCCTAAAAAGGCCCAAGCATGAAAAGGCTGCAATTGACTCCTCTTTAATTGCTTTAATGTATGGGTAGCAAATGGGGTCAGACGAGGCGAGTTGACTTATTTTGGTTATTTGAGTTGAAAGTGCCAACTTATCCCATAAAAAAATGGCGGGTTGGAAGGTCAATCCGACGGGCCAACTCGTTTTTTGTTATATTTTGACAACCCACCCCACCCCGTTCAGCTGTGTGATTGGCTATAAGATGAGGTGGGATGAGTTGATGGGTATATTTATTTGGGTTGAAAATGTCAACCCGTCCCATCAAAAAATGGCAGGTTAGCGGGTTAACTCAAGGAGTTCAACCCGTTTTATCATCCCTACTTCAATAAGTTTTTGTTAATTTTTCTAGAAGATTTTGATCAAAGACTTTTTTTATGTTGACATTCAGGGACATTGTAATAGTATTATTTTAATACTTAAAAGTTATCATTGAGTGTGATGAGTTAGCCAAATGTGAGGAGACCACATCATATTATATCCAATAATAAAAAAAAGAGTGAATATGTCAATATAACACCTATTTTTACATTGGTCGATTCTTCCCCAACTCTTTAAGCTAGTAGAGTGGGAGGAAGCCTATAGCGTCTTCTTCTTGAGCCAAGCTCTCCAATGTCCAAACGTCTCCAAGCCCGGTTTTGGTGGTCGAAAACCTGCTCCAAGCGTAGCCCGTGTACATTATCCACTTTTTTTTATATTTTGCTAAGCCCAACTACCATGTTAGAATGCTTTGTATCAATATCGTTTTAAGTTCAGACCAACAAAAAAAAAAAAAATTCATTTTAAGCTGACCTTTGACCGAAATAAAAAAAATTCTAACAAAAGAAAATTCATTTTGAGTCTGACATAAAAATATTCATTTTAAGTGGTTGACCAAAAATATAATATTCATTTTAAATCTGACAAAAAAAAAAAAAAGCCATTTTAAGTCTAGTTGAGGTTTGTGTGTAGTGGCAAATAATGCCGCCGTCTAATTCTATCTAGGGGATGATCCAGGATACAGTGACCGGAGGGGTCAAAAATATTAAGCAATAAAATGAACATTAAAAATTAATTATATTTATTTTTAATCTCATCCATTTTAAATCAATATAGATAAAAGGTTTTCTTAAATATTTTTCATTAAAAAGTTTATTTACAAATATAAACGAAACATGATTACAAATTATGTGAGGTAATTTCAATTAATCATAATAACATGCGATATTATCATATTAGGCTTCCATATATTGAACTAGTGTTTTGACCAATGCGACACGCGGGGTTATAAGAAAAAGAAAGTTTAAAATTGAGTACACAACAAATTATTTGATAGCATTTTTTGTAATTAATAGACAATAACAATACAAAATTAACAATAATATTATGATTAAAAGTATACTCCACAGGATCATTGCAGAAAAAAAAGGACTACAAAGGATTAATTACATATGAATTTCGTTTTGTGTTTTGATTTTCATATGCTAGTCTGCATTATATAATTAAAAAATATATTAATACAAAAATATGTAAAGACTTGATAACAACATTCAATGTTTTGTTTGATAAAATAAATAAAGAATATAAAACACAAATCCAAACCTAAAATTCAAATTTTTTGAAACATCTCTCGATAAATAACATTTTTTGTTATATTGCAAGGTTCCCCATGAGTGAAGACAGATTTGAGTAAAAACAACCCGACAAATGACAAAGATTGACCTTGGCTTTTATTAATGGTCATAGCAAAGCAAAGAATAACTGAGAATTGTCTTCTTTGAAACTTGAGAGATATACTTGAATCAGAAGGTATTAAATTCATTCGAGGCATATAAACTTTTTCTCCAATTTTATTGCCAGTCACAACAATTACTCGAATGACGTTGTTTCCCAATTCTTCAACAATCAACTTTGTTCCATTACATAATCCAGAAAATTGATCAATGTTTCTCGAGAGCATAATTGGGACTCCCTTTTTCAAAACTAATTTATGATTTGGATTGCCAGAACACTTTATTTCATTTAAAACTCAGCAGTTATCCAGTCACCTTTAGTGCTGACATCTACATCAGCTATGAAATATGAGTTAGAGCTCAGATACTCTTTTTTCTCACTAGGAATTTGAGAAAGAACAAATTCATTAACCATTTCAACTACTCCAAGAGTAGACACTAGCATTGCTCTATCATAAAAAAAATGCATAGTTTTTCAAATTATCCAATAAATTTGAATAAATGAAGTCTACAATACTCCTTAGAGGTGAATGTGATTTTAAAATTAAAAATTCACTTGGAATTTCAACTTCTGTAATGCTGTCATGGTCAATTCCAAACTTTCATCTCCAATTTGAACTATCTAGTTAGCAAACAATCTCAATTCTGGATCTACAGAGGAAGATGTAATCAATTCAAATTCTCTCATTTCGTTTATCATTTGTATCTAAACTAAATTAAATAAAAAATATAAAATATATAGAATTGCATTGTACAATCAAATAATTAATAACCATATTGAAAGTAATTTGTTTAAATGTTTGAATTGAAAGTAGAACTGCTTTATGCAATCAAAATAATGTCATCTCAATATATATCACTGAGTTGATATATTCTCTATATTCAAATCATTAAATTATTCATATAATCAAACAATGTCATCAGTAATGAGATGAAAAAATATTCTATTTTCAAATCATTAAATTTATCATAATGTTATTGTTAATAAAAAAGGAAAATGACATAAACTAGCAATAAATTTTACATCTTTCTTATAATTTATATATTTGGTTTCATAAATTCAATATAGTAGTATTAAAAGAAAATTACCAAACGAATCAAAGAGAATGACCCACTCCATGATGCCATTCCCATGGTGCTCTTTTGCACTGCAACATAATACTTCCAATCTCTTAGTTTTTGTAGGAAAAAAAAAAATCGGTAGATACCTGATAAAATAAGGAAAAAGAAAAAGGGTCTTTCTATGGTTTTCAAACTTATTTTCAAATAGGGGGATGTTGAGAATCAGATCCTGTGGTGTTTAACTTGCAAGCAAGGCCATCCAATCCATGGCAATAATTGTATTTTTTTCTTCTTTGAAAAGAAAAATTAAAATATATTTAAAGATATTGAAAAAACATATTAAATATAACAAAGAAGACTTGTTAGTCAAAACAGCATCTGAAAATAAGACTTCCACAACAAAGAAAAATCCTTTCTAGGCCACCCTCTCCCTTGTCCCTCTCTTAATTAAATAAGGCATGTAGTGTAGAACAGACCAAGAATATCCACTAAAAAGTTAGTTTGTATATAGATATATATAATCCAAGGTAGAAGACTATATCGAGACAACAAAGCCTAATTAAACAAAAGTTAAATCTAATTAAGATTATAATCAATAAACTCTGTACAACCCTTAACAAACTCAACAAAACATCAATGATCTTATACTTTAGATAACTGTAAGAGCACAAGTATACTCGTCAAATCTCTGGCATTGATTGTGAAATTATTACTCAATGCCAGCTGTGTAGAAACAAAGCAATGAGCTTGATCAGTGTAGCTATATATTCTATGGAATCAAAGCACAAAACATCGCAGCCACACATACTCTATGGAATCAAAGCACCATATACAATGCCATGCTTATTTTGTAGTATATATAAACACGTCAACAATTGTATGAAACTAAAGTCACTTTCAACAAATTTGAGGTGATCTCCTTCATTGTAGTGCTTATGAAGATTCAAACGACTAAGCATATATGAACATCATTAAAATTAAAAGGCTAAATTTGGCCAAGAATCAAATACCTTAAATTATCATAATAAAATAAGTAACTTGTCCATAAACATAATGCGTAAGAAATAAAACTTCTTGCAGTTTGCAACCATAACTAAGATGAATTGTCTACAACCATAATCATGCAGATATGATCATTAGTAGACTTTTCATTAACCTAATAAAAAACAGATAAGAAAATCCTAACAAAACTCTTCAAGTTTCAATCCTTCTCTATCTTAACACATTTCACCTTCTCCAGTTTATTAGTCTTCAACTATGTAATTAACATGTCTCCATCAGTTTTTTGTTTAGATTCTTGAGAAGTTCGCTTTGTTGGAGTTAATGATGGGATATTACTATTAGCCTCAGAAGATTGAAGGCATTGTACTTCAACAAATTCTATTATCAAATTCTACAAAGAATAATTTTTTTTAATCATCAGTTGACTTAGTTAGCATATCCTAATAATTAAATAGGTTCTAATATGATAATAAAATTAGTGTCACCTTAGCTACAGATGATGAGGATTGAACTTCTTGAAATTCAAAACTCGATGATTTCTCTCCAAGTGATAGTCCAGCAGTCATGTCAGGCTAATAAAAATTAACAGAATTAAAGAATTAATAAAATTCAACTTACATATATGGTTAAATAGTTCTGAACATAAAGAAGAAAATTAAAGTGCAATTTAATCAGAAAAAGTAAACAACAACACCTTAGTATTAGGCAAAACAAATTTTTATTCTTTAAACTTTGATATGATAGACTAATCATCACAAGCATCAATGATATCAAATGCATGCTCATTTTGATCTAGTCCAGAGTCTTTTAGAACTACTTTGAATATGAACTCCTTTCCAAAAAGTAATTTGTTGAACTCCTTTGGATAATTAAACAATCCACTACCCTGGTTCAATTGAAAAAATAAAAAAGATTACATGACATGAGTAAAACATAATTTAAAGTATTCTACATTTACAATTTAAAATATGTCATAACAAATAACATGCCGACTCAATACACTCCAACATTGCGGAACATGAATTCCTTCACAGTTGACAACCTTGGAGATCCCATAGAATAAAAGTTGCACTATCAGTTTCATCAATCACCATGTGCTTTACTCTATATCTGAATAATAGAACGAAATATTTATATTATAAAAAACATTTCATAGCAAAGGATTTAAACCAGAAATTTTATTTAAAAATAATCACTTCATCTCGGTATGAAGACCACTACATGACGATTACATATGCTACAAAAATATAGGCCTCTGTCAATTATAACTTCCTTACCGCACTTACAGGTTGGGTACCACCACACTTTCTAGCATTGTCGTTAAAGAGGTCATTTTCAAGGGAGTAATACTGAACAGTAGCATAGACATTTGCCTTTTCCAAATAAACAGTTGACTCCATAATTTTTTTTTATCACAACTTTATCAAAAGACACTTTCAAGACCTTGAATGAAGGTTTATAACAACTATACTTGCTTTGACCTAAATTTTGAATAGAAAAGATTGCTGAAGTAATTTATCCTCAAATTCTCGGGGATAAACCATCCACCATTACTCTGCCAAGAAATAAAACAAAAATTACTTGAAGCTTGTGAGAAAAACATCATAATGTCTATAGAAAAATTTCAGAATGTACATAGAATAAGGCATACTTTGTGAGTGTGTTCATATAATTTAGAACATGGTTTTCCAATAACCATTTGACCTTCATGATAAAAAATGACAAAATCAGTTGTCTCGGATCCACTAGTCACATGGATCTTAATCCTATATTTACACAATTACAAATAAAGAGGTTAAAATATGGTATCAATAATCAATATTCTAAATAATAGTTTGCATATGGAATTTTTTTTAAAACAAAACCTTCAAATACCTTAGAGTCACATTGACAACATGGCGAAAACATCACTCACAATAATAGTACATTCCTGAATTTGGTCTTACACTTTTGTTGCATTTACATGCAATGTACCACCAATCAGAACTGGTATTGATACCAGAAACGGTACCATGAACAACAAACATCCTATATGAAAATGGAAAAGGAAAAATATTGGTATTATTGAATTAAAGGAAATCATTATCACGAAACCACAATATGAAATTAATTTTCCCTAAGGTTAAGTTTCTAGATCTATTGAAAAAATGTTACCTGATTACAGTATCTAAAATCATAGATTAAGATCCTAGGCATTGCATTGAGGAAGTCATGCTCTAATGAATATGTGGGACAATCACTTAGTAAAGACAATGATTGAGAGCTTTCACTAGTAAGAGGAGAAAGCCTATCATAAATAAAGCAAGTTAAAAGAACATAAAATTAGTACCAATAATATCATGTAAAAATCATGGACTTAAAAATTTGAACCTTTGAAACAAAAATAAAATAGTACATGGCTTTGAAGCTGATAACCTCAGGAATATTTGGCTCAAAGAGCAATCTGGTTCTGAACATGATATTCTAGAAGACTATTTTACTTGTAAATATTTCAGAGGACAACCAAATCAACAAATAAATAAACTATGTCGATTGAAAGACAAAACAAAAGATTCTAAAGTGCCTAAATGTATTTATACGTGTTGATTTTTGATAAGTAGAGTACAGACTAAGATAAAAAAAGAACCATGCTAAAAATAATGATACTTTATTGAATACATGATAACAACTTTCTGGTTGGCTAAATTTAGTAAATTTTAATGATGAGTGAGACTCTCTTTGTTGTCTGGCTATAGACCTTGGCCACCACTACTTTGTTATGTTTCATGTGTTATTCATTTACAAGTTTATTGGATACCTAGATTTGCATGCTTGTTTGTTATTGTTTTGTATTAGAATTAAGCTAGCAGTTGTCAATCTACTTGTGATTTACAACTTTACAATTTTTTTTCTAATTAAATAGCCGTCATTATTACCATTGAAATTTCAATGATTTAATTTCAAGAATACAAAATGGCCCATCTGTTGATTACGAACTCCTCTAGTTAGAATAGAGAATTGAAACAATGAGAACATTGAGCTTGGCTAATGTGAACAATCATTGTACTACATATTAGAATCAAATAAAAATGAAAGCCTTTGGAGAGGGAAAGAGAAAAAAAAAAAAAAACAAATTTTGAATTGACAAAGACAAAGAATGGAAAAGTCAAATGACATGAAATTGATCTATGAGAAGTATTCTCATTTGATCTATGAAATTGAAAGAAAAATCATTCATTACTTTCACTCCAACAAATAGTAGTTTCAACCCCAACAATTGATTTTTTAAGAGAAAACATAATGTTGGAATCAATAACCACTACCCCAACCCATGTGAAAAAAATGCAAACTTGAACAAAAATGATTCAAAGGGATAAAAAACAGAACAACAATCATAGGGCTAAAAAAAGAATCATCATCAATGCATCACCGATATACAAAAAAGAAACAGAAGCTGGATTGCCCACCCAAATGAATATTTTCCAAAAAAAAAAAACAAAATATGGTAAATTGAAGAAACCCAAATGAACATAAACTGAATCAAAGGAAAACAAAATCATTCAAAAGAAATAGAAATATTTCAGTTCGTAATTCATCACTGTAAAAGAAATATTTTAGTATGTAGTGCACCACTGTAAAAAAAATTATTAGATGATGGAATCAAGGCAATAAAAATTATATGATAAGCATTTAGACACTAACCCTTGAATGTCTTAACTTTGGCAAATTGTACAATGACAACTGGCATGACTCCCTCACTTTTTGAAGTTACAAACTTCATAAACAAATTGACCGAATAGAGTGACTTCAAGTTTAACACTGCAAATACACATTATTTATTTTGTTAATTGACTTTTATTTGAAAGGCAAGAAAATAAAAGTGAACAAATTGAATATTAGAATATTACCTATCTGCTTCTAATTGCAGGAGGATCATTTTGGTTTTCCTTCCATCCTTATCATATTCCTTTTCCCCACCAACGACAGTTAAAAGTCCAACAGTATCTAATGTACAACCAAAACAAAGACAAAAAATCAGAAATTAAATACAGAGGTATATAAATTACAGAACAAAAAATGAAAAAATAGTTTGAAGGGCATATTAAATGATTCATTACCTTTTTGATACGGAAATTGAGAGTAAGCTTGAAGTATTTAATTGAACTACTTAAGTTTGAAACCATAGAGAGGGATCAAATCATTATTAGAAGGTAGTACATCAATCCTTAACTGGAGATTTAGTCGGAACTCATGCCTAGTGATTCAAAAGTAACCACCATTTTTGCTTATTGTGAAGTAAGACATAACATAAACCGATCCTTCTGTCAACAACAACTTAAATTTATATATTAATTCCTTCTTTACAGTGGCATGAATGGTTGTACCTTAAAAGAAAATATAAAAATTATTTATAAAAAAGAAAGAGAAAAATTAGGCAGTTATCCACATCTATAACACTAAAAATAAAAGTATATTAAAAAAGAAGAAAGTAAAAGAAAATAAAAATATTTACAAACTCATCCATCATAACCATTTCCAAGTTGTTTATCACCTCGGCATTGTTGAAAGCAGGAAGACACCAAAGGCAAATAATTTGGACCTTAATCCTCTAGCATTCCCAAATTGGAGTGATGGTTTGTAGTAGGTCACAATGATTCACTATGGAAAAAGAGGTAGAGTATTAAACCGGAAATAATAAGGGAATAGTAAAGAGAAGGGAATGGAAATGAAAATAATTTTGTCTTCAGATGTGAGAACAATCATTTGCAGACAATTACATTTATAAAAATGCATATAAAAGATGGGAATTGGAGAAATCCATGGATATAGGAGATATATCAGGTAAATTGTGGAGAATAAATCATATTTCTTTAGATAAATAAAAATAAAAATATAATAAATGCAAATCTTATATCAATTTATCGAATTAGCATCAGTTCAGAATCAGCATGTAGATTTTATAATAGTTAGCATATCTTTCATCCTAAACTAATTCTAAATGGAGTTTCCATTTATAAACAGCATTCCAATTCCAATAAATCAGCATGTAAAGCATCAAGATCAAATCAAAATCGAAATATCAAAATATTATGTTAGCATTGCGAATAATATGAAATATTTATTTAATTACATTGAAAAATAAAAATAAAATCAAAATATGATTAAGGGTAGCGTATCAATTTTAATCAATTTTTAAATATTCTTTCGGTAAAAAAGGAAAACAAACAATAAAGAACAAAGTTAGGGATTAGGTTTTGGAATGTTTTTATCTTTGGGTCTCTGTTAAGGAGGTCAAATTTGTGGATGCAGTGACGAGAATGACAAAGCCCCAAGGATGGCACGACAGGCAAAGCCACAGTGGTGAAGCATGAATGCAGTTCAGCTATGAAGGCGAGTCTCGAAGGTGATTCGAAGCTGAAGGTTGAAGGTGTTTTAGCAAAGGAAGAGTTTGGTGGAGGCGAAGCTTGAAGGTGGTGATCTAGGCTTTTGGGCCACTATTTTCACTTTCTGTTAGGGAAGGGTAGTGGAGAAATTGGTGAAGCTTTCTCATAGATTCGTGGATACAGCTACAAGAGTAGTGAAGCTCAATGGGTGGCACGGCAGGTAGAGCAGCGATGGTGATGATTAAAACGGTTCAGATAAGAAGGCGAACTCCAACATGATGGTGAATTTGAAGCTAAAGGCTGAAGACCAAAGTCGTTTTAGCAAAGAAAGAGTTTGGTAAAGGCAAAGCTTGAAGGCAGTGGTGGTGGCGGTGATATAGGTTTTCGACTCACTATTTTCACTCTTAGATATACCGTGAGAGAAATTTTTCTTTGCATGCACAAAGGATGGCTAGCTTGCCAATCTAGATCTAAATTTCTCTCTCCTGATTGTGAACAAATGGCATACATCTAATCCCACGTTTCCAACGATAAAAAGAATACAAATACAAAAGGAGTAAAATGGTTTTATAAAAAAGAATGCATATACAAATTTAATTTAATTTAATTATAAATATGATCTATGCTTGATTTTTTGTTTTATTTTCTTTTTAATTTAATTATAAATAAGATCATTTCGCATTTTGAAATAATTTTTATTGACAATATACAGGTTTTATAAAAAAGAATGCAAATACAAAAATAATTTTGATTTTTTGTTTTAGTTTCGTTTGTAATTTAATTTATGTGCGTCATTTTTGTTTTTGAAATGAGTTTTTCTTGTTTTTTTATTCCTTTTAAAAAGCTGAACGATTTGATGATATTAAAATTGGTGATCATATTTATTGTTGAAACAATAAAAGAAATCTAGTAATGATATGTGTAAGTATAGTTATGATTTTTGAAAAAAAATCAACACTTAACATTAACATTTGATATTATTATAATTGCGACCCTAAACTGCTGTGGAATTGGCACTTAGAAAAGTTTCCTCCAGTGAAATTTGGTTTATTATTATTATAAATTATAGATTATAGATAAGTAGAAACTCAATGTGTGTATAAGTTTTTAAAAAATCAAGGTATATTTTTACTTGAACATATATATTTCAAATTTAAAGCTTAATATTTTATGAAAACATCAAATTATTAAATTTATCAATTTATTTTATAATTTTTATTACATTTGTGATATGTCATGTATGGGCAAAGATTTTTACTTTTACTTCCCGAGGTGTTTGGTTTGCGGAATGTTGTAATATTTATGGGAATTTGGGGTCTAGGATGGAGAATTTTTGTGTTTGGTTCATGGTTAGAAAAATTATTCTCTGGAATATTTTATTCCTGGAAATGAATACAATCCACTTTTTATTCCCACCCTACGCCATGGGAATGTTAGAGCCTATTTACTTTACCATTTACAGTTTTTAATTTTTGTGAAAGAAAAACTGAAAAACTGAAAATCCTAAAGCAAACATGCCCTTAGAATCCCATAAGAAAGGAATCGGTCTAAAATTTTAAAAAGATAAAAATGCCCCTCCCTTAAACCCAGCCAATCCCCAATCTGTCCCAGACTCGTTCATCGATCTCTCACTCCCTCAACGCAACCATAGCAGAGCCAGCTCCTCTTCGCGCCGCCATCTCCACCATCTCCGCCGGCGACAGCTCCGGTAGTGGCCACCGCGCACCACGCACCACGCACCACGAACCAGGTTCCGTCCTTGGCCTTTTCTCTTCCTCCCTCTTCGGCTTCTTTCATTCATCTCTGTTTTCCATTTTCGATTCACGTGATTTTACCAAGAACAAAACCTTGTTCGACTCCGCTCCGCCGCCGCCGAAGCTTCAGCACCTTCTCCGGCGCGGAGGCGCTCAAGTTCGACTCCGACAGAAGCTTCGAGAAAGCCTTCACGGGGACGGATTCTCGCTTCAGCAACTTCCTTTTCCACTATCAAGAGCTTCGATTCCGCGTCCGTGGCGACGGATTGTAAAGCCATAGCAGACGTGATTCTAGCATTGGAGCTTCCTTTTTGTAGAACAAGAAGCAAAGTCTCCAAGGAACTGTGTTTAAAAAAAAATTCTGAAAGAAAAAGGGCTAGATAGTATCTCTGTTTTTTTTTTTCCTTCAACCTTTTTGAAGTATGAGCATAAATTTCTCTTGGCACTTGTAGGTTGTGCTCGGGTTGAAGGCGTTGTTGGGTTGATTTGGTAAGCAAGAGCATTGTCAAGGATTTGAAGAAGGTAAAATTTAGTACTCTGTAAGCTTGGCTTTCACTTTGACCAAACTTTTTGTTTATGATTGCTGTCGGAGATGAAGAAAGGCTTGCCATCACTTTAGCTTTCTGTTAATGCAATAGCTGAGATTGAGTTCGGTGACTTTCTGTGTATGCATGCCCTGGTTATTTTATCAAGATATATTATTGATCCTAAACTGGCATATTTAGGTTTCAATGTTGCTTTGCTTTTCTCATAGGGAAAACGCTGTTGCAATATGTGTAAGTTAAAAACATAGTATTTTGTGTATGAAACGTTTTCTATGTGTAGAGTCCTTGGATTTCAACTGTTATGATAATGATCTTTTGTCTTCTTAATAAGATTTGTGAATTTTGTCGATTGTAGTTGAATCTCAGTTTCTGATATGGAAGTTAAATGTTGATTCTTATTTTTATCATCGTTTGTTATGATATGTTGTGATGCAACATTGACATGGAAATTGAGTTGATGTTGAGATTTTAGAATTTGGTCTGGCAATGTGATCTTTAGGTGGATTTTATAATAAAATTATTAGATTTGTTAATTTGTGGATTGTAGTTGAATCTTGTTTCCAATGTGAAAGAATAAAAGTTAAATTTTTCTTCTCATTCTAAACATGATTTGTTGTGTGGTATTAGGTTATGATATAGCATTGAGATGGAAATTGAGTTGATGTTGAGATTTTAAAGTTTGGTTTGGCAATGTTATCCTAGGGTTCGCATTTGTGTATGAAATATTCTGTGTCTAGAGTCCTTGGATTTCAATTGCTCGTCCATGAGGCTGGTGTTATAGGTTTGGCAAACAAGAAAACCATTACCATCCAGCCTGCTGGCAAAGATCAGTCTGTGTTGACAGTGTGACGGTGTCTTTACTGACATGAAAACTGGGTTTTGTCATTGTGGAAAAAGAATGAGGAAGTTTGCATTTGGCACTTGGCAGAGCAAGGTGTATCATTCGTGTTGATGGATTGATAATACTGGATCTAACCTGTCTTAGATTTACTTTTATGTGGTTAACATGATTTAAATGCAATGAAGCAATGAATATGTTTGGTATCTATGTCACTGTCCATGGCTAACAAAGCTTTGCGTAATTGCATGCATAGTTTGCTGTGATTAACTAATTATCCCAAACCTTGTCTTTCTGCTGCTTTGTAGCCTAATTTACTGTGTATGCTACTTGACATTTATGTCATTGTAAGCTTATAATTGAGATCGATGTGATCATGCCTTGTGGGTACAGTGCTCATTTGCTGTTTGTTCAATTGCTTCAACTGAATATTTAAAGTGCTTGCTGCTTCTTGTTCTCTTTCATAAGTTGGTAATGTGTGTGCATTGACACTAAGGCTAAAAGGCCTGGCTGCTGCTGTTGTAGCATTGATATGGGTTTTATATGTTTGCTAGCAAGTATATAAGTGCTGAGATTGCCGTGTTATTTCAATATTGCAAAGGACAATAAAAGGGTGGCCCAGTACGAGGCTTCCACGTGATGGGGTTTAGGGAGGGATATGCATGCAACCTTACCTCTGCTTTACGGAGATGTTATTTCTAGGATTTGAACCCCGTGACTTTCAAGGCACAAGGCAACAACCTTATCGTCATGTCGAGGATACCCTCAATGTTGCAAAGGACAATGAGCATGAAATTCTGTATTCTGAAGTGAATAAAAATAATTGCAATTATCATGAAGTTTTAGTAATGCAAGAAACTACTAAAATATGAAAATTGGGATTTGGTGAGTGGTGGTGTGAGGACAGGGCACTACCCTATACAAGTAAACAGGGTGGGGATGAGTGATGAAGAATCCACCTTGATTGGCCCCATTGCTATCCGTAGTTATTCAATTCCTGGAAATTTGAATTGGCATTGATTAATTATATTTTTTGTTGTTTACTGTGTTCTAGTGGTTGTACATCTGAATCTGATTTAGGGACTGTATAGGTTGGGTAAGAAAGATGAAGCAGGTGGTAGGAATGGTGGTTTCCAATAAGATGCAGAAGTCGGTGGTGGTGGCAGTGGACAGGCTATTCCACCACAAATTGTACAACCGATATGTCAAGCGGACCTCCAAATTCATGGCGCACGACGAGCAAAATCAATGTAACATTGGTGACCGAGTTAGTAACGTTATCTTAGCCATCTAATTCACTGTCTCTTTTTGTATCGCATTCAATTCTTTAGAGTATTGTTCTTGTCACTTGTGATTTTAATTCTTTAACTGTAGACATGGTTTATGATAGGATATTGTGACGTCATTTGATCTATTTAGCTTATCCCAAGTGGGATAAGGCTTGATTGTTGCTGTTTTATTGTTCTTGTCACTCAATCGGCTATAGTGTTATACTCTTGGTTTTGCAAGAAAACTTGATAAGCAATCATTTTTTCTATTGTCATTTCAGGTTCGACTGGATCCTTCTAGGCCTTTGAGCAAGCGTAAACATTGGGTAGTTGCTGAAATTCTCAAGAAAGCACGCATATATACTCCTCCCACCGCACCAGTGTCTGGGAATGTGCCCTCCAGCTCTGAAGCACCTGCTCCCTGAAGTGCCTCAAGGTATTAAAAGTGTCTTGGGTTTCAAATCAACAGAAGTTTTAGCTGTTGTTATGGAAGTGAAATTGGAAATAAAGTGTAATCTACCAAGCTGATAGTTTGAAACATTATTCAAGCCAGTCTTTCAAAGACAGATATGTTCAAAAATAGATCTTATGGGGCATGTTGTCCACTGTTGTCTAATGCATTTATTTGACTTAGTGTATGATACTGTACATTTCTAGTTACTTAAAAATATAAGTTTGCATACGACTGATATCCAGGAATATAATGGAAACATGAACCTCCTCTGCTGTTTTTAGTTATTATCTTCGAAAAAGTTTGAACCGTCCTTTATTCTCCTTTCTGACATCCTTTCTGAATTTTTATGGCAGGAGAAATTTTACTGAGGTTTGTTTTAAGGTTGATTAGCTTGTATCTTGATGGTTTAGAACCAGTCTTCTGCAATTTCACAGAAGTCTTATTAGAGGACAAGGTTGCTATGTTAGTGTGATTTTTGTTGCCAAGTGTTCAGATGACTGTAATGTACCATGATCAAAAGGGGTGTTTGTTCTCATCATTATGCTACATATTTTGTCAGCAGATTTCCTCAGTAATAACCTCTTTACATGCATTCTTGTGTGTTATATTTACCTCTAATTTCTCCAAAAGAAAAAAGTGAAAAAAAGAAAAGCCTGAACTTTAGCACTCCACCGTGGAATTAATGTAGAAGGAATTAATGATAGTAACTTCTTTTAAGGATCCTATTAGGGTGAGAGATTGATAACATTGCAGGGAAGGCTCAGCACTCGGAAGAGATTATGGATAGACCTAATACTGGGTCTAGGGGAGAGATACCAGAGCAGTGAAGGCTCAAACTGGAAGATGCAAACTGAGCTAGGTAATTTGAGTTCTGAAGAATGATTAGTACTAGCCCTTATGAACTACTGATTCAGATGATGAATGCATATGGTGCATTGACCATCTTGAAGACAGAATGTCTGGCTCTTCTGGTAAGTTTGGTTTTGGTAATATATGACCTCTGCCCTCCTCTCTCTCTCAAATGCTCGAGTGTCTTGCATTTGAGTTTGCTAAAAATCATTTATAAATTTAGAGGCGGTGCCAATAAGTAGTGCAATTTTGGAATTTGCTCTCCAAGTAAAGAAGCAGTGTTTCTGACCTGTTTAAGAGTAAACACTCATTTCGGTACCTCAGACATATATCGAGGGGATAGGATAAATTAGTTCATTGGAATTGAAAGTCCCTTATTATTCCCACGGAATTAAAAAAAAAAAAAAAAAAAGGAGCAAATTGATTCTTCTGTACAATTAAAAAAAAGCTGAATGGAGTTATATGGAGAGGCTAATTTATCCTCTTTTATTTTAATTTTTAATTTTATATTTGTGAGTCATTTTATTTTTTAACTTTTAAATGAGTTAATTTAGTTCTTGACATTACAAAATATAAGTCATTTTGATCCATCAACTTATTTTTATTTAACATTCTATCAATTAAATAATAATAGGTAATCTTTAATGATATCTTGACATATATGATATCATTTGAAAAATAATAGAGTTTGAAATGACTCATTTTGATGTTTAAAATGACACACAATGAATCATTTAAATTTTCATTCTAAATTATAAAATGTCTTATTTTATGTAATATTAGACACCAAAATAAATTATTTTAATTTTTATTCTACTTTAAAAGACAATGGTATGTCAATATATCATTTAAGGTTATCTATTATCATTTAATTAATAAAATGTTAAATAAAACTGAGTTGAGGGAAACACGACTCATATTTTGTAATGTTAGGGACTGATTTAACTCATTTCAAAAGTTAGAAACTAAAAATGATTCGCAAGCATAAAATGAAGAACTAAAATGGGCATTAGCTTTTAATTGAATTTTAAAGGGCCAATAAAAGACTTTCAAATTTTAAAAGACTAATTTATTTTCTGATATATTTTAAGGGATCAAAATGGGTGTTTAATATTTTTTGAAGTATTTTTAAAATGAAAAATAAAAATATAATTTGCTCTCTGTGCTTCGAGAAGTTAAAAACTAATTATTTTCTGATTTGTATTTCTGAAGAAGCTAATCTAAACAGACTCAAGAAGTATTTTTCTGAAAAAAAACTTTTCTCGTTAAAACTGGCACAAACACACTAAGTTGTTTTTGCCTTAGTCCGGTGCTCAAGTTTCCACTCACACAGTTGCAATTCTTCTTTTTCATTTTAAACACTTTTTCCAACTTTTATTTATTGTGTTACAGTTGGATTGATTTGGCACCAATCATTATATATGCCTTGAGTACAAAGCAAGGCACTATTAAATTATGTCCGCTCTCGGGGTTGTTTCTAATATAATTATTTCATCTGAATATGGATGAAGATAATATGAGCACACTAAAATCGTTGTTCTTTTTGGTGATAGAAATCACTACTGAAATCATATGGCTAAGAATAATACTGTAAATAAATTGCGTTATTATGTCATAGTTCGTGTGGCTTTGTTAGCTTTGAAGTTTTGTTTTGCGTGATTGAGATGTAGATGTGTAATTGGAGTGCGTAGCTCCACTCAACGATTGCATAATTACATCAAAGGCTTAGTCTCTCAGCATTACCCAATTAAGTGAATGAACAAATCCCCGTGTGTAAGGTATAGCCCCTCTCATTATGATTGTAAGTGGTGTTTGGTTGGAGAAAGGGATGGGACTTGAAAATACTAGGCATTAGTGTGAAATATCATGGCACTGTATGAAGCATGATAACGAAAAGTGATGATAACGTCTTGGAATTTATACCCGTACTCGCTTAAGGTTATACATTCAAATGTTATTTTTGTATGTATTCGATCAAAATCATTGTTTGGTATAATTTCTAACAAACATTTTGGATGCATGTGGAGTTTTAGTTTGACATGTTATGACTTTGTAATTTTGATCAAGATCATAACCACATGCACAATATAAAAATGCATGTAAATGAGAGCTTAATTTTAAACTTATTCTTACCATCATACCTAATGTCACGAATGATAACCATTTAGGTTTTGTATAAATTGATTACTTATTTTCCTCATCATTATCCAAAGATAATTAGTAAGCGACTAGTTTATCCAAAAGGGTTAGTTCAATGGAAGTAGGTTGAGTTTTTGAATGAAATTTATCCACAAGGTTGAGGAATTAAAATAGAGGGCTCTATTACCATATCGTTTATCACTCCAAGTTCTGGGATTTTAATTTCCCCACCTACCCTTCTAAGTTTTAATCACCTAAAAAGTAAGCAGTTAGGTTTTTCACATAAATATTACATCGATTTTGGTGTGTTTGGTTTGTATTTGTAGAACTGATTGTAGGTTGAAGTAATTTTGTTAGAATTGATTTAAAGCAAAATTATTTATGTTTGGTAGTTTGATCTGAAAAGTGACTTTGACAAGAATTTATAGTGGAAAAATATATAAGCAATAATTTATCAAGTCTATCGGAAACAATACTAAAGGCCAAAATTGATTTTGAAATAGGATCCAAATTAAAAACCAAACAAGTTAAAAAATACACAAAATCAATTCTGCATTTATCCAAATGTGTATCCAATCACGTTGTTAATTTGTCTTCTCGCTTTTAATAATTCTATTAATAGTTTGATTTGACTTGATTCTACACCTACATTTTTAAAAATTTGGTTTTGATATACTGTGATTTAATTATGTATTTTTATTTGTAAGTTTGTTAATGAAGTGAATAATTAAGTTAAATAATTTTATTTATGTGATAATATGTGATTAGATATTTTTATAAAAGTTTTTTATATTAATAGTGTATCATAATTAAACTATAAATTTAATGTGTTATTTACATTCAGTGTTTTATTTTATTTTTTAAAGTGGGTCACGTGATTTTAAATAGGAGATTATGACTTGACAGACTACTTTCAAAGTGTTAATCATTTGTTTACTTAGCCTGAGCACATACTTATTTTTTTTGAAAAAATCAGCAAAACTAAATTTAAACTTAAAGTCCAATGCAAATTAGCCAAGTTTCTCACCATCAATCCGTTGCTAGTGCCTTCACATACTTTTTGAAATGCGTGCATTTTGTTTTTCGTTATTTAACTCATCAATTTATTCAATAAAAAAGATTAAAGGTAGATGAGACTTTACTGAAATAAATAAAAACATTCCGGATTCATGTACTTCGAAGTTGAACTGTGGTGCATGCTGATTAAGACAAAAGATCTTTTTCTACTAAAAGATGGTTTTTCTTTTTATCGGACATTTCATTATCAAGCTAGCTGTGGTACCAACAATCCAAATTCACTTTCTAGCGAGTACAATATTACAAACATTAAAGGTTTGTTCAATATTTTTCTTTCTGACATCGTCGGTGAATGTCGCGTTTAACCCGCATTTGAGCAAAATCATCTCATTACTTAAAAGCATGTTCGAAACATATTTTTAATACTATCTTTTTTAGCTGTCTCAGAAAAAAATAATTATAAATTATTTAAGCTCAAAACAAACTAATTTAGGCACACTTAAGAGTGAACTTTATTCTTTAATAAAGTCTTAAATTGCATGCATTCAGCACCACACCCTTATTATAATAAGAAAATAAAAAAGATGTGACATTTGTACAACTTTCTCCCATCAGACAACTAAATACATAGAGTAGACAGAGATTTAGGTATTTGTTTCGGATTTTGAAAAAAAATTATGAAACTTAAGTTTTTATATTTAATTTAAAAATTGATTTTTTTAGATTTTCATTATTTTTACAAAATTATTTAAATATGTGGAAATATTTTTTGGATAAAAAAGTAATTTTGGAAATCCAGAATTCCAAATAAATGCACCATTAGAGGGCTTTTGGATGGGATTTTTGGGTGAAAATTAATTTTTTATCTCAAAAAATTACTTCTCATATAGTAGGATAATTTTTTTAAAAAATAAATAGAATCTAAAAAAGTTAATTTTCAATCTTTTCAATTAGGATTTAATTTGCATGTATTGACAGTGTAAAATTTTTTTACACTGACATTCAATTAAAATATCTCATTTATATAACTTTTAAAGTAGTCAAGGAGAGACTTTACCATATTTGCTAATACAACATTATGTAATTAGATGACAATAGAAAAAAAATTTATAACATCAATGTATTAAAATTAAACTATTTCAATTATATATAAAAGATTAAATTTCATAATCACTATTTTAAAAGTTTAAAACAAACACAACCTTAAAATTAGAAAAAGGAAAGAGAAAAAAAATGATAAAATAGATATAAGAAAGAGAAGACATCCAATTATATATCACTTTTTTTTAAAAAAAAATTGGTGCCACATTCTAGTCATACAAAAAAATTTCTCAAATTAAAGTCATAAAGATGTTAATATAAGGATTTAATTTAAATACACTGAAAGTGTAATATTATTTTATATATTCATCCAATTATATAATGATAATTAATAAATATAATTACTTTCAATCTTTACTATTTAAAAATTCATACAAAATGAGAGATTTAATTGGATAATAATCAATTAAAATGGGTTGAATTTTTCATAAATAAAATTCATATATAATTTTACACATAAACTCATCCATGAAAATTTAAACGTACCCTTAATATAAACGAAACTAATGAGACAAATTCTGGTTTAACTGAACTTATAAGACATTGTTCCAATCATAGTAACTCGCCAAAAGCTAATGATCTAACTAGAACTTGCAAGTGTACTTTCTCTCCCTCCCTCTTTCTCTCTCTGTTTTTTTTTTTTTTGCCTTACATTACACTTCACTCTTTGGTCTCTTTTCACAATTTCAGTTAGCAAGTCTCTCACTATTTTTGGCGGGTATTGTACCCCACCAAAATTGTAATAAAAATTATCTCTTTATCTCATAAATACAACTACCCTCTTCCCCCCCTCTTTTCTCTCACAAGACAGGACAACACTCTCCATTTCCAAACCAAAAACAACAACTGCACTCACCACACAGTCCGAACCGGTTCTTCCCAAAACGGTGCCGTATCAATCATCACCGAAGAAGTAAAAACCAAACCAAACCAAACACCTCAATGTCGATGACACTCTCTCCGGTTTTCCTTCTCCTCCTCGTACTGTTCCGTTCCGCGCTTTCTCTCTCCTCTGACGGCCTCGCCCTTCTCTCTCTAAAATCTGCCGTCGATCAGCCCGCCGGCGCCGCCGCATTCTCCGACTGGGACGACGGCGAGACGACGCCTTGCCGGTGGTCCGGCGTCTCCTGCTCAAACATCTCCGGCGAGCTCCGCGTCGTCGGCGTCGCCCTCGCCGGAAAATCGCTCCGCGGTTACATCCCGTCGGAGCTCGGGACTCTAAGGTACCTCCGGCGACTCAACCTTCACGACAACGCCTTCTACGGCGTCGTTCCGGTGCAGCTCTTCAACGCCACCGCGCTCCACAGTCTCTTCCTCCACCGCAACAACCTCTCTGGTCCGTTTCCTCCGTCGCTATGCACTCTCCCCCGCCTCGAGAATCTCGATTTCTCCGACAACTCGTTCTCCGGCCACATTCCGCCGGAGCTCAAGGACTGCAAGCAGCTTCAGCGGCTGATCCTCTCGCGTAACGAATTTTCCGGCGATGTTCCGGCAGGTGTGTGGCCTGAGATGGAGAACCTCGTCCAGCTCGATCTCTCCGGGAACCAGTTCGAAGGTCCGATCCCGAACGAGATCGGCGACCTGAGCTCACTCTCCGGCACGCTGAACCTCTCGTTCAACCACTTCTCCGGCAGGGTCCCGGGGTCGCTAGGGAAATTGCCGGCGACCGTGAGCTTCGACCTCCGGAACAATAACCTCAGCGGCGAGATTCCCCAAATGGGGTCGTTTTCCAACCAGGGACCCACCGCGTTCCTGGGGAACCCGAACCTGTGCGGATTTCCATTAAGGAAATCCTGCAAAGATTCGGATTCAGACCGGGGCTCGCAGGAAGGTCCCGGCTCTGCTGCGCGGGCCGAGACCTTTCATAGTGCCAAAGGCCTGAGTCCCGGTCTGATAATTCTGATCTCAGCAGCCGATGCTGCTGGGGTCGCCCTTATTGGGCTTGTGATTGTTTATGTTTATTGGAAGAGGAAGGATGATGGCAATGCATGTAGTTGTGCTGGGAGGAGCAAGTTTGGTGGGAATGATGACGAGAAGATGAATGTGTGTGCTTTGCCATGCATCAATGGACTTAAGAGTGATGATGATGAGGATGATGAGGAGGGTGATGGTGGAAGAGTTGAAGGGGGTCTGGTGACAATTGACAAAGGTTTTAGCTTTGAGCTTGATGAGCTTTTAAGGGCATCAGCTTATGTGCTGGGGAAGAGTGGGTTGGGAATTGTGTACAAGGTTGTGCTTGCAAATGGGGTGCCTGTGGCTGTGAGGAGATTGGGTGAGGGTGGTGATCAAAGGTACAAGGAGTTTGCTGCTGAGGTGCATGCCATTGGGAAGGTGAAGCACCCTAACATTGTGAGGTTGAGGGCTTATTATTGGGCACATGATGAGAAGCTCCTCATAAGTGATTTCATTTCTAATGGCAATTTGGCCCAAGCCCTTAGAGGTTAGTTCTTTCAATTTCACTTTTTTTATTTGTTTGCTTTTGAGAGTGATTGATTGTTTTTCACTGGTTGAAATTTTTTTTCGTGTATATAGATTTGACATTTGAAATGTCGTACTCTCACATAAGGTTAAAGGTTTAATGGAGTTTAAAGGTGACTGAATGTCTGAAACTAACATTGGTGGGTCTAATTTTTGTTGTTAATATGTCTAAAATTTAGGTGTTAGATTTATTTTATGCAAGAATCTCTCTTTGGGTGTGTTTTGTTGATCTGCATTGAAGGAGAAGATGGGGGGTTTTGACCTCCATTTTCACTGTTTCAACGGAGGGACTTGCCTACGTACCTAACCAAACAGAGTAGTAGGTTGAGTGAAGAAGGTGTACTGATAATAATGATATTGATGGGTAATTAGGGTAAACGAATTTTACATATGCAGATATATAAAATGCTACGTGGCTCAACTTTAGAACTTGTGGTGGAGTTCAATTGCAAAAATGTAATCCAACCCCTCCAAAAGTGGGTGTCCAATTAGTATATCTATTCTATTATCGTTAGATGTGATGGTAACTTCTATTATTTTTATCCATCCATCACATTCATTAGTGAAAGTGGGTGTTCCAATTGCATACTTACTTTTGAGTGTTAGAATAATAATCTTCCATTCAAATGACTAATCATGCTTGAATGGATCAGTGCACGGTAGTTTAGGACTCGATTGCCCATGTGACTGATAAACAATTTTTTATTGCAAATTTTGGATTATTAAACAACACTTGATTCTAAGTTAGGTTTTTCTAGTTTGTTTTTTTAATGGCTCACATTTGTATATAGTATATACATTTCCATTATCTACCAAAAAAAAACATACATTTCCATTGTCACGAAAAACAAGTATATAAATTGTATCATATTCTGTGAATTGACCCTGTGGCTTCTCCGTCCCACGGTTTAAATGAGATAGAGATAACACACGAGTAATTTTGTATTGTGCACATAGGTTCTGTCTGAATTTCATATCATGTATATAATTTTATATTTATGAGGAAAAAAGACCTTGTTTGTCTTGCGGAATTTACAATATTTGTGTTTGTCCCGAATGATTTTCGTATAATTATCAAAATAAAATGAGTAACACCGTACATTAATTCTAGAGAAATTAATTGTACAATTATGTTAGATTTACTTGCTTAGAAATGAAGAGGGAAATTGCAGTTGGAGTTGGGGGTTGTCTGTTCTGTCATTGATGACTTGGGGTGACACCACTATCTAGAACGAAAGACGTTGGACCACTAGTCCAGCATGTGTCTGAGAGATGAAGTGGCAAGGCACAGACACACTTGTTGGGGGACCAACGCCTTGTATAACTTTGATCACCAAGAAAAAACAAATGTTGGACATAAAAGTTGTTTCTTTCACACATCGAAGCCATACCTCTTCTAAATTGCTATGCTTTTTTTTTTTTTTTACTGTCGAGTGTTTGTTTTCCTTCGTTGACCATACTTTTAGTGTTTGGATCTCATATTTTTACCCCTCTTCAGTTCATTACACGCCGTAACCGTGTCTTCTAAGAGCAGATTTGTTTATAGTACAGGCTCCACAATGGGACAGTTTGTGCCGCTTTTGTGCCTTTCATGCAGCCAAAAAAATTCCGTATTTCATAGTGGAGAAGGGTGCTTTTTGTTGTTTCATGATTTGCCTTCCCTTTTAGGCTAAGCATTAAAACGGTGCTTTTGTTGCTTCATGATTTGTTTTATCTTCTAGGCTAAATTTTCTTTCTTATGAAGCATAAGAGTCTCAACCATATTCATGACCTCTTGGTTCAGCCCAGTCCCTACTGGCTACAGCAATTGCTTTTTTTTTTTTTTCCTACCCTTTCCTTTCTTCCAAGGTCCAATGCACCCATGTCTCACTCTTAACATTAGTAGAAAATATTAAAGCCAACATAAATTTGCATTTACATAAAAAAAACACAACTCAAAATCTGCATTGGCATTCTGTACTAGATGTCATAATCTTATAAAAATTCTTAGCTATTAACAACAGTCTACTGCAGCTAATAGACTAATATTATTCTTAATCTGATTTGATTATATACAGGAAGAAATGGACAACCATCTCCAAATCTTTCATGGTCAACCAGGCTTAGAATAGCCAAAGGAACAGCCAGGGGCTTGGCCTATCTCCATGAATGCAGTCCAAGAAAGTTTGTCCATGGTGACATCAAACCCTCCAATATCCTAATTGACAATGACTTCCAACCATACATCTCTGACTTTGGTCTTAACCGGCTGATCAGCATCACAGGCAACAACCCCTCCACTGGTGGCTTGATGGGTGGAGCTCTTCCTTACATGAAGTCATCACAAAAAGAGAGAACCAACAATTACAAAGCCCCTGAGGCTCGTGTCCCAGGCTGCAGACCCACCCAGAAATGGGATGTATATTCATTTGGGGTTGTGTTGCTTGAATTACTAACTGGGAAGGCACCAGAATCTTCTCCCACCACCTCAACTTCGATGGAAGTCCCTGACTTGGTGAGGTGGGTAAGAAAAGGGTTTGAACAAGAAAGTCCCTTATCTGAAATGGTTGATCCATCACTGCTACAAGAAGTGCGTGCCAAGAAAGAAGTACTAGCTGTTTTTCATGTAGCACTATCATGCACTGAAGGTGACCCTGAGGTCAGGCCTAGAGTGAAAACTGTCTCTGAAAATATTGAAAGGATTGGAACCTAATATACCAATCTATGCGAGCCTTAGAAGTCAGAAAAAGAGGGCATTCAATCTCATGTTGTATTTTTTGTGGTAGCACTCAGAAAATTTTATGCTGGGCATAAGGAGATGGTGATGCAAATCCTTTACCATCTTGGATTTAGGCCCTTATTAACTTCTTGTTTGGCACTCAAAGCAATTTTTTGGAGAGCTGTGTAACTATCAAGGTCTCACTTCATTTTATTCATTTTTGTGAAACATCAGTAAAGTTGCTGGATATTATTTTGTCTGATCTCATGTGTTCTCCTGAATTTGATTACAACGATATCATAATTAACGCAATGCATTTATATTTGAGTTGGCAAATGAAATCAGCATGATGTTGTGCTACTAGAAGATTGATACTTCTAGCTTCACGTTGGGGGTTGGTGAAGGCGTTTGCATTGATTAAGCGAGGGTTTATCCAGAATAATAAAAAATATCTTGACACTATAGCCTGTCCAATTATTCTTTGTTGTTATAATCTTGTTCAAGGTTTTTTTATCATGTTTGTTCTTGACTATTGTGCACTCAAAAAAGCCAGACTGAAATTGCTTGCATGAGTGTTTTTCTTTCTACCTTGGTGCATCAACTATTTTTGTCTGATACATTATCAACCACTAATCTATTTGAAGAAGAAAAATAATAAACTAATACATTCTTAGAATCGTTTTTACAGACAATGTGTATTTTGGAGCTTATATTTTTTTAACAAAATATAGATGATATATTTGAATTATTTAAAATTTCAATTTAATTCTATGAACTCCATTGCTGTTATATATTGACTTGAATTCTCACAAAAAAAAAATATACTTCAACTTGAATGCTGGTTGATGTAGTAGGTGACTCTCTTTTCAATTTGTGGGGTCATGGTGGTTTAAGTTTGCTGGTCAAGTTAGAGAGTACTAGAGTAGATGTCTGTTGTCTCTTCCTCAATAGAAGTCTGTGGACAGACAATATTAGTCTGTTCAGTGCCATGTTTGAGTTTCCAAAATTACCAACTCAATTGATTCACTGCATATAGTTCCATTCTAAACTCGGTCAGTTCATATCGGTTTTAACCGGTTCGACTGCGTACCCGTATAACAAACCGAACTGAACATGTGGTGGGTTCATCGGTTTCCGGTTCACACCGGTCGGTTTGGCCCAATTCTGATAACTATCAATAGGTTAATTATTCCAAGCTCTTGCATGTTTTTATACTTCTGTATTCTTGTTTTATTTTAGGCTATGGATGGGAGATGATTTATTCCTCATTATTTTTTTTGACGTAAAAAGTAGTTTACGGTTCATTAGTTTTGGGCTTGTGTCAATAGGAGATGGGAGAGTCATACTTCTTTCTCAACTACGGAAAAAAAATCCCAGACTTATTCTTGTTTTTGGTCAGTTCTTTAGTCGTTATTGGGCCAACGTGGCTCTATTCAATCTTCAATACTTGGACAAGATTGGATCAGAAAAAAAGCACTGGGCCAAGAGGATTGAGCGGTTAAGGGTCCTCTTTTTGTCAAACAAAAGTACAAAAACACCAACTTGGGGGTGTGGTAGAGCGGTAGGGGCTCGTTCACCCTTAATCAAAGGTCAGGGGTTCGATCCCTGCCTTTGGGAATGGAAAAGCTTCCTGCGCCAAATTTATCCCACCTTTGAGAGTCGCCTATGGCGAAGGGATTAGTCATCATTGTCGACGGTGGATACCCTTGAAAGACAAAAAAAAAAAAAAAAAAAAAAAAGTACAAAAGCACCTAAAGAGGAAAAAAGGAGAAGTACAAAATCTCTGTGCAACAAAAAGAACTACCAAACGCATGTGGTTTTACTTGACCTGAAGGAAAAAAAATCGTTTTCACCATTATATGTTATATATTTTTCATTTGAACCAACAAAATAATGCGTTACCACTTTGAATATGTATGTATATAAGGTGCTAACTTTGTCACTTACCTAAGGGCCTAAGAATTGAATAGTAGCAAAAATACTGTGGTACATGACACCACGACCACACACTATATAGATATTTTTTTATGAATGATGTTGTCACTTGTGATTTGTCAGCAAATCCAAGTAGAGATAGATATCCGTTAGATTCAAAAGAACTTTTAGATGATGGAGATTGAAGATCAAGATAGATAGATAGATACGCTTTTGTTTGTCACCGCTCTTTCACCCTCAAATTCCTCATCCTTATGCTCCAAAATGGCTTCTTCTCTATCTCACCCTATTCTTTGCATGCACATGATGCACCCCTTGCAACCCCACCACTATCACAACCATTCATCCTTGTTCAAGTCTCCATCCAATCCTCATTGCTTAAGACTAATTAGAGTTGTAACCAAATCATGTCAAAATCAGAAAAACAGTGGCACCAAAGATTCCCAGGAAACTTCATCTAAGGAACCAAGCTCCCCTACTAGTACTACGACCACCCCTCATGATCAGTCATCTTCAGTTCATTCATTTTCTTCTTTCTTTCATCATTTCAGGTACTTTTGGCTTTCTTGGGCTGGTGGAGCTGGAAAATTCCTTGTAGTAGTAGTTGTTGTGTGTATGTGTTGTGGTTTTGAAGTTTGTTTTCTTTGGATTTGAACAGAAAAGGGTGGTTTACATTTGATGATTTGGGGATGGAGATGTTGTCTATTGCACTACCTGCTGCCTTGACTTTGGCAGCTGACCCTCTTGCCTCATTAATTGACACAGCCTTTGTTGGCCATATAGGTAAGGGTACTTCTGTGTGGGAATCAATTTTATTATTGTTGAAGTTTTAATTTCAAACCGGAAAGTAAAATTAGAATTTGGAGTTTGTTCTTCGAGTTTGATACTAATTGATTTGATTGTGTTCTGACTTGGCAAGCTAATCATTCTAGTTTTCACCTGCTGATGATTTCATAATTAATAACAGTGTTCCTATTGTTGATTTGGTGTTGTTGTTCATGATGATTATGGTAGCTAGTGATGGCTTTTCTTTAGTTCTCTTTGATTGGTCTTATAGTGAACATATCAGAATGTTCCTTTGATGATATTTCTCTGTACAGGACCGGTTGAACTAGCTGCAGTTGGGGTTTCAGCTACCGTGTTTAATCTAATGTCCGACTTATTCAATGTTCCTTTGCTAAATATTACTACATCTTTTGTTGCTGAGGAGCAGACACTAATTAGCAAAGAAGATGATCCCAATCGTAATGATGGTATTGGTAAGTTTGAAGAAAGATACCACACTCTAGTATTGTCTATCCGCATGGTTGTTACTATTCCTCTTGAGATGTATATTATGAGAGTTTTAGTCTCATGGATCTTATATAGATTTGTCAGGGAAGTACCAAAGCAAGAAGCTCATTCCTTCAGTATCGACTTCTTTAGCACTTGCTGCAGCCCTTGGAATTGCGGAAGCTGTGGCTCTTTCCCTTGGCTCCGGCATTCTTATGAATATCATGGGTATACCTGTTGTACGTAATTCTTGCCCGACTATTGATCCACACATTTTATCGTTTTGCTAGTATGTGTCTTATTTTCATAATTGTTGACAATAAATGGGCTTGTGATGGCTCTGGCTCCTAATTTAAATTTTGTAACTTGAAAATTCTTGATATCATATACTATTATTGTTGCTAACAGTTAATTTACTAAGATGAGTTCCATTTGGAAGACATAACTATGTATTTAGTTGGTATGCCTTTCATTCATCAGCTAACAGTCCAATTATATGCATTGAAAGGAAATGTTTATATATCATGATACTTTGTTGTCTTCTGTTGGTTGGGGGTCATTGGAGTAAGCAAAGCATTTATTTTTTCAGATTCCTTTGATTGGCATTTTATTTTATACAACTGGATTTTACTTGCATAATGTTATACTTAACTTAGGGAGGATCTTGTTTGTACTTAACTTACGGAGGATCTTGTTTGTACTATTTGTTCTGTTTTGCATGCTGTAGGATTCTCCCATGCGTGAACCTGCTGAGCATTTTCTAACAACGAGGGCCCTTGGTGCTCCACCAATTGTGATTGCATTAGCCGCACAAGGAACATTTCGTGGATTTACGGATACAAAGACACCTCTATATGCCATTGGTAAGTGTTTCTGATGCTTCCTTCTTTTCTTTCTCTCATTATTGTTTCTACTCTTAATTAAATTGATTATCACACATTGTCTTTGACCGCCTTGTGCTTTGTTGATACTTCAAGCCTAAAGGGAGTGTGCTATATATGACAAACCATTTCTAACGCTGCACCTAACTACTTAAACTTTTAGTATGACTGGTTTTTGACAGATAATAGAAAGTGCTGAGGGTTTCCAGGTGTGAGAATAGGAGCCATAACCCTTGACAAAAAATTCATCCTTGATTTTATAAACCTTGATACATGCAGTACATGTCAAGGGAAAAGATTTACTGGGTGTATGATAAAGGCTTGTTTTGGAATTCCAGGAGCTGGAAACATTCTTAATACAATATTGGATCCAATATTGATATTTCTATTTGGTCTTGGCATCGATGGTGCTGCAGTTTCTACTGTGATATCTGAGTACGTCGATGATGTGGTAAACTTAGTATTTTTGGTGCATTTTGTACTTGTCACTTAATCCATTTGATTTTCCTGCTTTTAACAGAAGTTGCCTTTCCATTCACCAGATATTTAATAGCTTTTATTCTTATATGGAAATTGAGTGACAAAGTGCTGCTAATCCCTTCTGATTTTGATTGGAGAAAAATTTTCAGCTATCTGAAATCAGGTACCTCTTTCTAAACACAGTTGATTTACATTTCCCCTGAAACTTCAAGATGATTAATTTGTTCTTTCAATAAGACTATTGTGTGTGTGTCCATATAAAACAATTTATGGTTGTGTATTTGTAATAATGAAATAGGATGCCAACATGTGTTAACTTTCTCCTAGTAGACCTTTTTGCTTATGACTACTTTATGACTTGGGTTTGAACCCAGGGTCCCCCTTTGGTTGGCCCCCTTAAAATCCTGGCGTTCCTTGATGATGTTGATGGTTTCCTCTTATCTTGGAATGGGGAGAGCCTCTCCTCACCCTATGCTTTTTTCTGAGCAAAATGAGTAATAAAATTTTATCTTAGTTAGCGTGAAAATGTTTTTGGTCGGCTTGCAACTTGATGTTATTTAAGTAGTGGAGCGATGTGGATTATTTTTTCCTTTTAAATATGTTATGTTCTGGACTTTCATAGGCGCTCTTCTTATTGGGAGGACTATTGCTGTGCTTATAACTATGACAGTGGCAACATCCGCAGCAGCAAAACAGGGCCCTACACCTATGGCTGGACATCAAATTTGCATGGAAGTTTGGTTGTCAGTATCTTCACTCACTGATGCTCTTGCCCTTGCTGGTCAGGTTAGATCAGAATACCACATTGGACTGTAATGCACATTCTGTTTACATGTTTGACAAAGTTGCACCAGATCAATTGATCAAAATGTATCGCAGAAGTAGTTTAGCTCATCCAGTTTAGCTGAAAAGTACTTGGCTAAATTTCCTTTACAGGCTCTTCTTGCCGGCAGTTACTCCCAGGGAAATTATGAGCAATCACGCCTCCTTATATACAGAGCATTGCAGGTTACTGTGCTTTGTAACCATAATATCTTTCCTTCTTTGAATGTGATTGGAACATCTACTGATCCAGTTTTCTTTCTCCTCTTGCTCTCTTTTAAATGTCAAGCAGATTGGTTTAGGAACAGGAATTGCTTTATCAATGATTTTGTTCTTTGGATTTGGGGCATTTTCTAGCTTATTCAGCACAGACTCAGAAGTTCAGGATATTGCTCAGTCTGGTTTACTGGTATGAAATCACCATTATTTTCTGTTAAGCACTTCTAGACCATTTTATGAGCTTCATAAGTTACTTGGCAATGATGAATCTATAAGCATGGACCCCTTGAGTATTCCCATCTTCATTTTGTTGTTATTAAGTAGCATTATTTGGCAATTAGTTGACCAATATAATTGTGCCATCTTGTCTCATAGCTGATGAAGCACGGATATAGCATTTGACACATACGACATAACACAGACACACAAATTTCTAAATTATAGGGCACAATCCGACTATAATAGGTATTTTTTTTTTGGGTAAGCGAATATAATATGACATATAAAATTACTATGATTTAAAAATTAGCTGTCATTGTAAACGTGATAAAATGTACTTATTTATTTAACTATTATGGTATTTTTCATCTATGTATGTATAAAAATTCAACATATAAAGGTGAAAAATTGCAAAATGTAAGCGTCTGTGAACTGCTAACAGCCAAATTTTGTTGAGATGACTGTAATAATTTTTAAATGTCTGTGCTTCCTAGCTTATAGCTTCAAGTTGAAGTTTACATTTGGATAGCTGTTTATGTTGAAATTAGTATGCAGATTTGACTCTTCCTCTATTGTTGTTATCAATCATTTATTTACTGCTTAAAACTTTTTGGATGGATAGAAAACTAAATATCTAGTGTTTTCTTAAAGGATCAGGAATAGTTAGCTCAAGAAGTGTTCTAGCCATGGTAACCTTGTAGTATGCTTGCTTTGGTAATTTTGTTTGATAATATGAAATTGACACACTTGTAGTTTGTTGCTGGATCTCAACCAGTAAATGCTTTGGCATTTGTTGTTGACGGACTTTACTATGGAGTATCTGACTTTGGATATGCTGCTTACTCTATGGTAATTATCTAGCACAATGATTAAAAGATATTTAAACATTTCATGTGCTTTCTCCTTAATTTGTTTCCTTTTGTGACCTTTGGCTCTAACCCCATTTTTTTTTCCTCTTGGCTATGGTCACTGTTAGGTGCTAGTCGCACTAATTTCATCGGCTTTCATACTGGTTGCTGCTCCCATACTTGGACTTCGTGGAGTCTGGACAGGATTGTTTCTCTTCATGATTTTGCGTGTTCTGGCTGGATTATGGAGGTATTTTAATTCATTTTGAGGGTGATAATTGTGCTACTTTTTTCTGTTGAATTACGACTGACTAATTTCTATATCTTTTATCCTGCTCAAACAAAATCTGACAACTATGGGGAAATGATACATACAGAACATGTTTAACATGGAGGCTGACATTAGTGCACCCTCGACTGACTTAGTTGGCAAAATGTTTACTCTCATAAATGTTTATAATTCGATGTTAGTATTATTTGTTGTTTTGAATCAAAATCCTGAAAAAAAAAAAGGTGGTTTTTTAGTGTATATTCTGTAAGCTTTTAGATACATGTATCACAAAATTTAGGATGATAAATGAGGCCCATAAGCGTAGAGTAGTGCTACTACATATACAACTTCATGGCACATAAAACCGTACCACCACCGTTCCTGCAGTTATAGATATATCTGTGGGCATGTTATGATGTAGTCAAAATTTATGGGGTTTTTCTAACCAGTACCCCAAATCTACCTGCAACCTAACAGCTCCGTACTTAGTTGTCTACTTTTTGGGTTTGATCAGGAGTTGTCCATGTATCATTTTCCATACATGCACAAACATGCACACATGCTGACACTCTCTGATTGACTTGGCATGATATTGCAGTCAAGATGTTCTTTTCTGTAGAACAATTTGCTTTTATTTATTCTCTCTAATAAAAGTAACCTTCTCTTGCAAAGATTTTTATGCTGTTGCTAATCTTATTATTATTATTATTATTATTATTTTGAGTGAACACTCTGTTTAGTTGTTTAAGACTTTTGCGTCAGTGCCATTAGTCCCTCCATTAATTATTTGTTATTGAACTTACACATTGCATAGTATAATGATGATATGCCATTAAAACATTAGGGTTCAAGCAAAACGGCACCGTTTTAGAACATTTTGCACTTATTTTGGTATCTAAAATTGCACAAAATAATCATTTTATGACTTATAATAGAGATTTAAATAACTCATTTTATATAATTTCAGTCACCAAGATGAGTCATTTTAAACTTCATTTTACTTCAAATGACACACATATCACTTATCAAAGGGTCACATGTGCAATTTCATTATTGTTTAAAGGATCAAATACACTGAAGGACTAATATGTCCTATTATTAAAATCTTGAAAGACCACAAGTTTAATTTCAATTATTGAGGGACTAAATTGTATTGTAAAATCTTTTTGAGGGACTAACTGGTGTCTTTTATCTTTTTTTTTTTAAAGGTTGGGCAGCAAAAGTGGGCCATGGGATATGGTCTGGTATAAAGATGGACCAAGAGACTGACTTGGGCATTTAAGCTCAGATTCTAAGTTCCAACTTTTATAGCATGTTTGGTTTCCCATTTGAGAAAATTCTAAACCATGATTTGGATAAAAGCTTATCTATCTTTTGCCCAGACTGTGGTTTTGGTGTTCCAAACATGCTATTAGTTGTTGGGTGAAAAGCCCTTTTCGGGGTTGGTTAGAAGACAAGATGCTTTGGAGAGTGTTCACCCTCTCTTCGCTACTCATGCCTTCCAGAAGATCAATCAGGACAACAAAAAAGTATTTGAGTGTTGCCGTACTTCCTGAAGACCAATTTGCCTATATGTTGCTGGTACAAGTATAGGGAAGGACAATGGGCAAGAGGAGTATAAGGAGGGAGAAGATAAGTCTATTGGATGATTTTTCGTGCAGCTACAAAGCTATGATTTTTGGCGTTGCATTTCTTGAAAATTTGTCATGTAATGGGTGATCTATGTGAATGTCTTTTTCTATATTGCCATGGTTATCAAAATGAGAGAAGTGATCGACTTAGCGATATTAGGTCATTGGTTTAATCCATAGGTCAATGGTTAAACCATATGAAGCGGATTTAATTAAATCAATATATAAAAATACAATTTAATGCAACTAAAATATATCATATATATAGTTGATGAGATGCAATGACACAACCATTTGCTTGACCAGCGATAAGGATGACAATGGGGAACCCCATTCACGAATATCTGCGGGGATCTTCTTATTATGCTCCCCATTTTTGGGGATTTTTTCCCCACGGGGATGGGATGAAGATGAAAAATCCCCGTGGGGAAAATGGGGGCAGGGATGGGGATTATGACCCTGCCCTGCGGATCCCCGTTTTGAGCCAAATGACATATTAGTAGTCCTTAGATGGTAGCCTATAATAATATATGTCAATGAGGCTATTTTAGTATTTTTCAATTCATCTTATTTTATTGCTATATTTTTTAAATAGAAATGAAAGATATCCATAAACTTACCTAACACTACTTGCACGACACAACACACACTACCTTTAACCTTTTCAACTCCTATTCCTTCTCTCTGGGTTATGTGCAGCTCACCCTTTAATTTTCCTCACTTTGTTGTTGTTATTGGCTTGCTATTTAATTACTCAGCCTCCATTTTTTCTCCTCCTCAAAGAGTGCACACAGCAATCAAGAGATCAAACCATTCTTTTTCATCTTTATCATTCATAGATTCATTGGTTCACTTGTGTTGATTTGTGTTTGGCTTGATGAAGTTCAAAGGAAGTTTCGACTTCAGTGTTGTTGAGTTGGGTTTTGGGAACTGCCATATATAAGCAGTGAGAATAACGTTGGATCTATGTAATATCCGGTGTACATGTGTCAATAGACAAGTTTATATGGCATCAAGGTTCCCCGGGACCACCCATACTGTTGGGTCCGGGATTTCGCTAAGTTTGGAGCTCTACATCTTC
Source organism: Dalbergia cultrata (assembly GCA_031216105.1). Lineage (NCBI taxonomy): Eukaryota > Viridiplantae > Streptophyta > Magnoliopsida > Fabales > Fabaceae > Dalbergia > Dalbergia cultrata. Next base: position 11,160,767 of record CM062351.1, on the reverse strand, counting down.
TTGGAGGGCTATATGTTAGATACATATTCTTGGGATCAAAAGTCCTGGTAATTGCTCTAAAAAAAAATGAATTGAAAAGTGATTTTTAACGAATTTTTGGAACCTTCTAGATATTTCGTTTTTAGCCCTCAAGTTTAGAAAATCGTCGGAATTCTGAAATTTGAACTAGAACTCAAAAATGAGATTTTGATTGGTTGGGGTTTTAATTTTTTCGATATTTTATTTGAATCCAAATGGGGGTATTTTCTTATTTACATTTATGTTTTAAAGTTAATAGAAAGTTAATAAATGATTTAACTTGGAATAAGGAAATGGAAATAAGTGAGTGAGTATGGAGATAAGCCATATGCATGTGACAGCAAAATTCTGAGTTTGGAGTTTGCTGTCACCATTATAGCAGTCCTAGACCGCTATAGCAGTCACAAGAAGGAATGCAGCATGGTTGAAGCCTCTGGACACCGCTATAGCAGTCCAGGACCGCTATAGTGGTCATAAGTGCACAGTACTTGGCACCAGAGTGACCAAGACCGCTATAGCGGTCATAGCGGTGTCAGTTTGACAGAAATGGACCAAAACGATGCTATTTCACTCGAATGATCCCCTATCCTTATTTATACTCTCAAGCTCGGTTTCACCCCAAAAACTCTGAACCCTAACACTCCCAAACTCTATTCTACTCCTTCCTCACTCAAATCCACTCCATTCCTCTTCCTCTCAAGAGATCAAAGGTAAGATTTGTTGGTTTGTGTCATGTTCTTCCTCCCCTATATTATGGATATTTATTTTCTCTCATTGTTGTCAAGTGGGGGTACTCCCCCAATGTTGTTAGAGTTGTGTTAAAGTAATCTAGAGATACCCATAGAGTATTGATGAATTTTTTTTATGATTGTTATAGTCGACGTTGTTGCCCTCCCTGCTCGTTGGAGCTCAGTTGGAGTAAACGTCAACTCTCCCTCCCCTCCAGGTGAGTGGGTTCAATCCTGTGACCTTTATTTTTTGGTCATTAAAGTTAATTTCCTTATATTGTGCCATAATGGATAATGTTAGTGCATATATCAAAGAGATTTTAGATACGTATTAATTATGTTAAGTTTATTAAATGTATGATTTGAGGCTGTTTTAGAAAAGATTAGAGATTGGTAATGATCCTTTTAAGTTGATGAGATTATGGTTTTCAACAAGCATGAAATTATACTTTTAGAAACTCATGGGACCATTGTTGCAAAAATTGATTTTCTTTATAAGTAGTCATCAGGCTTATGATTATATATGTTAGAGAATGTAAATTATAGAAGAGCTTAGCGCAGAGTAATTAGAGAAAATGAATATATAGAGCAAGTATGATTAGTTTTTATTAAATATGTTACTTTGCTTCAGAGTTATGATTTTAGATTTATTATATTTATAAAGATTTATGTTAGCTTAAGATTTAAATTGAGAACTATAGTTTATGGTACCCAGAGGTACGGAATTCAGTATAATTCATAGCACCTGCCAGATACATATTCTGTGCGCTTGAAATCGAAATACCTACAAGTGGTGAACCCTTGGACTCGATATTCATAGCCACAGTTATGCTAAAGCCAGATTGTTAGAATTACATGAGTCAAGAACTTTCAGAGTACTAAGATTCAGGGGCTCCTGCACCCACTTTTAGAAATGTTGAATTTATTTAATTATGATGAGTTATATATGATGAGAATTAGTAAACAGTCATGGAGGCAACAGTAGTAAACAGCCATGGAGGCCATAGCATTATATCGTCATGGAGGCCATAGTATTATATCACCATGGAGGCCATAGTATCTTATTACCATGAAGGCCATAGTATCAGATAGCCATAGAGACTAGAGATAATTATAAGCAGTTATTAATATTATTCTTATGTATGTTTATCAAGTTCAGAGTATTATTGATTGTGACTCAGAGGAGTCTAGAGTTTTGTTTATATATTTATATATGGGATTACTAGAAACATATTAGAGTTTGTTTTATTGTTTTTACCGTTATTGGTTATTAATAATATTATGATATTTATGCATCTTGGTTGTTGTCCCATGAAAGGGGTTACAGGTGATAATTCACTCATTGAGTTTTAGATGAAACTCACCCCTCTCCCTTTTTCCATTATAGATACTTTAGCTGCTACGGGTCCCTCTAATCCATCTCTTCCCCACCAGTAGAGATTCTAGTTGGTGAGTTTTACTTCGGAGTGAAGTGTCTTTTGCGTTTTGATTAGAGATAGAGTGCTCTACTATACATTGCGGGCAGGATCCCGGACCATAGAGATAGATTTGCATTGATATATCATTATTATTTTGTATTTGTATGATGATAGTTTTATGGTATATTTTGTAAATGAGCAACTCAATTCAATTTATATCACAACTACAATTTCATATTTTATTTATGAGAAAAAAGATTATTTAGGTTTATTATGAGTTCAAGATGAAATTCAAATTATGATTTAAAGTAGATTTTATGAATAAGATATACATATAGTACGGCGCAACGATCACAAGGCTTACGTGGGGATGAGAATCCTCACGTGCCAGTCGCAATCCAAATCTGGTCGTGACAATCAGCACTTACTCCATTTTCACCACCAACACCAACTCCAACTGGTACACCTTTGGGGTGGCAAAGTGGATTAAACCTGTTAGATTGACGGTGGTTGCCTTGTAGTTGCGCGTCAAAGTTAGGGCTACTTCTTACATCGTTAGCTAACTCATTTTCACAAAATTTGTTGTCCTTGGTTTAGGTTAGAGTTATGTTATTTGTACTCACTATACATGGGACACCATGTCCACTCACATCTCATTCACCATTAGATGAGATATGAATCTCATTTAAGTGGGATCTACCTCCAATCTAATAGTGGATGAGATGTGAGTCGACACGATATCTTATACATAGTGAGTACAAATAACATTTTTGTTTAGGTTAATATAAAGATGCCATATTAGCTGTCTTCCTTAACCTCAAATTTATACACCACAAATGATTTGAACTCGAAGATGAAAACTTCTCAAAATTAATCTAGAAGTCTTACTAGACATGCCAAAATTGATATAAGAATATTTTACCTTTGACTTAATAAAGTTGAAAGTGTGGCTTTCTTTAATAAGGATGAAATTACTCACGTTATCATTTCAGAGTGAGATTTAGACAACCCAAATCATTTTTAAGAGAATGAGAATTCTAGCTTTAAAAAAAGATCTTTTTTTTTTCTAATGATTTTACTTTTACTTTAAAAAGAAAAACACAAAAAGCGTTTTTTGAAATAAAAACAAAAGCACATCGAAACGAGTGCATACTCGCGTTAATCCCACAGCTAAACAAAGAAATTAGCGTCCATTGCTGTAATTTTTCCGACCCAAAAAACAGTTTGCTGTAATTTGTGCTTGTAACACATGTGCACCGAAGAAAAGATTGCACTCATTGTTTTGGTTCAGCAGTCACCACCACCCGCCACGGCTGAGCCCCTGCGACCTTCGCCGCCACCTCAACGTCGACCACAGTAAGTTTGATCGCAATCTGTTTGATGTAAGCTCCCAATCAAATCATACACGGTGGCCTCATTCTCTCTTCTAAAATGCCTCCCCCTCAACCACCCCCACCCCTACCACCAGCCGCAGCCAAGTTCTACTTCTTCTACGGCCACCGCAAACCCTCCCAGAACCGCCCCACCGTCCGCGGCGGCCTCTTCTCAAACCGCCAAACGCTCCCCCGCCCCCCTTCCAAACCCACCACCACCAAACCCTTCCAAATACAAAACTGGGACCCTCACTTCCTCCCCCACCATCACCATCACCATCCCCCATCTTCACCACCAGCGCCGCAGTCACCGGAGGCCTTGTTCTCCGCCTCCCTCCGCCTCTCTCCGATCGCCAGATTCATCACCGACTCCTTCCGCAGGAACCACAACAAGTGGTGCCCCGCCATCGTTCAAGACCTCAACAAGCTCCGCAGGGTCCCACCAACCCTCGTCGCCGAGGTCCTCAAGTCCCTCCACCAAACAAGCCCTACACTCGCCTCCAGGTTCTTCCACTGGGCAGGTACCCAGAAAGGCTTCAGGCACAATTTCGCATCCTACAATGCCTTCGCTTACTGCCTCAACCGTAACAACAACCGCCACTCCCGGGCAGCTGACCAGCTGCCCGAGCTCATGGACTCGCAGGGAAAGCCCCCTAGCGAGAAGCAGTTCGAGATCTTGATAAGAATGCACTCGGATGCCAATAGGGGTCTCAGGGTCTACCATGTCTATGAGAAGATGAGGAAGAAATTCGGTGTTAAGCCTAGGGTGTTTTTGTATAACAGGGTCATGGATTCGCTTGTCAAAACGGGTCATTTGGATTTGGCCATTTCGGTGTACAAAGATTTTAGAGAGGATGGTTTGGTGGAGGAAGCTGTTACCTTCATGATTATGATCAAAGGGTTGTGTAAGGCGGGGCGAATCGATGAGATGTTGGAGGTTTTGGGGCGGATGAGGGTGAACTTGTGCAAGCCGGATGTGTTTGCATATACTGCTCTGGTCAGGATGATGGTGGTTGATGAGGGGAATTTGAATTTGGATGGTTGTTTGAGGGTTTGGGAGGAAATGAAGAGAGATGGGGTTGAGCCTGATGTAATGGCTTATGGTACTATGATTACAGGTCTTTCCAAAGGAGGGAGAGTAGAAGAGGGTTATGAGTTATTCAAGGAGATGAAGAATAAGGGTCATTTGATTGATAGATCAATATATGGATCACTTATAGAGTCATTTGTTGCGGCTGGGGAGAAGAAGAAGCTAGGGGCTGCTTTTGATTTGTTGAAGGATTTGGTTGACTCGGGATACAGGGCTGATTTAGGAATATATAATTCCCTTATTGAAGGTTTGTGCCTTGTGAATGAGATTGAGAAGGCTTACAAGCTTTTACAGGTTACTATTAGGGAAGGTCTTGAGCCGAACTTCTTATCGGGGAAACCGTTGTTGTTGTGTTATGCTAAGGCAAAACGAATGGTAGAGTTTTGCAAGCTGCTGAAGCAGATGGAGAAGTTGGGTTTTCAAGTTATTGATGATCTTAATGAATTCCTGTCCCTCTTGGTGGAGAAGGAGGGGCCGATAATGACGTTAGAGGCTTTTACTCACTTGAAAGCAAAAGGTTATGTCAGTGTTGAGATATACAATATTCTTATGGATTCCCTTCACAAGGTTGGTGAGACAAAGAAGGCATTGTTACTCCTTGATGAAATGAATGGCTCGAACTTGAAACCTGACTCGTTTACATACAGTGTAGCAATTCTATGCCATGTTAATCTTGGTGAAGTTAAGGAGGCATGTGTATATCACAATAAGATCATCGAGATGTCTTGCATTCCTACTGTTGCTGCTTATCATTGCCTTGCCGAAGGGCTGTGTAAAATTGGAGAGATTGATGCAGCCATGATGCTTGTTCGTGATTGCCTAGGCAGTGTTACTGGCGGTCCTATGGAGTTTAAGTATAGCCTTACCATCATTCATGCATGTAAGTCAAATGAGGCTGAGAAAGTGATTGATGTGTTAAATGAGATGATGCAACAGGGTTGCCCTCCGGGCAATGTTGTTTATTCTGCAGTCATCTCTGGCATGTGTAAGCATGGAACAATTGAAGAGGCCAGGAAGGTATTCTCAAACTTGAGGGAGCGCAAATTATTGACAGAAGCCGACACCATTGTGTATGATGAATTCTTAATTGATCACATGAAGAAAAAGACAGCAGACTTGGTGCTATCAGGATTGAAGCTCTTTGGTCTAGAATCTAAACTAAAGTCAAAGGGTTTCAAGTCTTTGCCAAGTTGAAAACTATTGTGGGGATTGACTGATATCTATTTCTGTCAACATGTTTTAAATGTATAATGATGCAGAAAGCATGTTGGAGAGGAGAGTTCCACCATTGTTTTTATTTGCATCTCAAGCATCTTATTTCTGGTGGCTCAAATTTGCAGTCTATGGCTCTAAATTGTCTTTCAAAGAATCAGAGACAATGTTGCTGTACATCATCGAATATTCCATACCTTTGGACTACTGCACAATGGAGGTGATCGCATCTGAGTTCCATAGATTGATTCTTTGACAAAACAAAGTCACCATGGTGCAGCTGACATCAATTCATTGGACAACCTCATACCTGCTTCACATGGGTATTTGGTATTTTGAATATCAATTTTTAGTTTTTGTTACATTAATGTATTGTTATTTATTTATTAACTGACAAACGGAAGATAGATGTTTTTAATTTGCATATTTTATGCAAGAGTATTACAGGGATATAAGCATTTAAACAAAATCTCTCTGCTCACACTTGATCCACCTTACCTCATTCCATCACTGGGGTCATAGGACCCCCTGTAACCCAACGAGAAGGCCTTTTGGCATCATTTTAATGTCATTTCTCAGATTGATGACATATTTTATAAAGGAAGAAGCTGTATTTAAGAGCTTAAGCTGCATTAATTAATATGACATATGAAGATTTATGAGCACAATTCACCATTGTTGTTGATCAATCAAGGAACAAAACTACGTCTTGACACTCATTACATCTTGCCAACTTATCTCAACTAGTGTGCAGGTAAAGATGACGTATGGTAATACTCCTATCAAGTTAAGCATTTCGGCTGGTGCTATATGAGATTAACAGTAGAGAAAAACATGGTTGCTGCTAACGCAGCATGTAATTGAGCAAATATGAGACATAAATTTATTTTGTCACCATCTTCATGCAGTGGTATATGTTGAATTAATGCTTTGCACTCTGATGTTTGTTGAGTACCTTTCCCGGAGCATTTGAATTTATCTTTGATGCTAAGTTTCTACATTTTTGGCTAATGATTTATTTTTAATATGTGATTCTGACTAGGACAAACTTCTTAGTTCTCTTTGTGGTTTCTCTATTGGATTACCAAAATTTTCAGAACGTTTCCTTTCTTGGAGATTGAGCTTTAAGTATTTATAGCATCAGTTGTATAAAAATTGGCTTGGATTACCAAATTGTTTGGTTTCCCATTTTAGAAAATTCTAAATCATGGTTTGGATAACAGCTTCTCTCTTATATCTTCTACCCAAACTGTAGGTTTGGAGTTACAAACATGCTATTTGTTGTGGGGTGAAAATTCCTTTTTTTCAGGGTGGTCAGAAGACATGATGCTCACTAGCTTTTTTAGCAAGTGGAGGATGTGCACCCTCTCTTTGCTCATCAGAACTCATGCCCTCCAGAAGATCAATCAGGACAACAAATAAGTGCTAGAATGTGGGCTGTACTTGCTGAAGACCAATTGCCAAAATCTTCTTGGTGCAAGTACATAGAAGGAGAATGGACAAGAAAAGTACAAGCGGGGAGAAAATAATTCCATTGGATGACGGCTGCAAAGCCAAGATTTTGTGTGTTGTATTTATTGGAAATGTGTCTATGTTATGGGAGATCATGTGAATGTCCTTTTTTTTTTTACTTTAAATATTGCCTTAGCAATAGCTGCACATGCAGTTAGGTCCATTGACTTGGTTTGCACAGCAAATTATTATGTTGATTGTGTGCGCTAATTTTTATTTTAGAAAAATTGAACATCTATAAAGATGCAATCACATCATTCCAATTAGCATATATTTAAGAAATATTTAAATCTATATAAAAGATATATTAAATAATTTTGGATTGATGTAAAATTTTGTAGATATGATTTATAACACATGATCATTTGATCAATCAAATGGTGAATTTTGTAAAAAATATTTTTTAATAAAAAGTTGTGAATGATTAAAGATATGAATCAAATGTCTCGGGGGGTCCCCCCCTCTACGTTAAACGCGTAGCATGTACTCTTCTTTTAAGATGAGCCTGTGATGAAGAATGGTTGTTTCTTTGTGGTTTGAAAAATGCCACGTGGAAGAGTTGGAGATTGTTAATTTTGGATAGGCAGAAAGGAAATGGATAAGTATTATGCAATTCTTTGTTGAAAGACATGACAAGCCAAGAAAAGATTAACAGAACAGAAAATGGAGAGAAGCTGAAATTTCTTATTAGAATGAAATGGGAAATATAGTAGGAGAAATTCAACAAATCACCTCACTAATCACAACCTCGCAATTAACTTTAAACTTAACCAACAGATTTGTAACTAATCTCAATTAACGACATTTAAATGACTCCACATACACTAACATTCTGTGCGCCTTACATGTATGAGACTGAATAACTCGGGCAAAAAACCATCATGCATTAACCCCATCAAAATGAAAATTTGTAAACACTTCTGTAAACTCTACCGTTCTACACGTGAAAAGCATAAATCAAGCAACTTTTGTTCTTCCAACAAGCCAAAATCATAGTCAGGTCTCAAGAAACTGTAATCATGACCCATTTCTATGTCACCAACCTGCATATCATTCAAATGTTCAGGCAGGTGACCACCTAGTCTCAGCAACTGTTGAGAAATATCAGACAAGTTGCTGGTTTGCTCGAATCTAAATTCTGATAATGCATTTCCACCATTTCCTTTTCCTTGCACTTTAAACTTTCTACTATTAGTGTTGATTTTCAAAGCCTCAAACTCGTACGTTCTTCCAATTGGTCCAACATTGCCACAAGGAACCAGATCCATTCCCTGGCTTGGTTCCATCGCTATAGCTCCCTTACAATCACTAGTAGATGTGCACTGAACTCTTAGCTTGCAATCTGAAGCTTCAAGTTCATTTTCTACCTGATCAAGAGTATAATAGGAACCATAGCGATCATGAGTTTTCACCATGTCATCTTCTATTGGCATTACTGGCTTCTCATCTTTAACATGATCAGGATGTTTATGTTTACATTGCTCATTTTGTAAGTGAATATGACTAGCCTTTAAGCACTTGGTCCTACAAAGTCTTAAAATTTCAGCGATTACTTCATCCATCTGTCTGTTAACCAAAAATGACTCAGTTTTGATGTTGCTAAAATGATCATAATTAGCTCTTGGACTGCAATCCTCATCTTGTAGCTTATTGTGGAAGTATTCATCACAATGGTTGATACAACTCAACTCACATGATGTAAAACTTTCCATTGATTTTCCTGTTGGTTCTTCAACCTTCACCGAAATGCCAAGCTCAGTAGTAGCATCAGAATCTCCACAATCAGCTCCAGTATTCATGGACATATCGATAAGCTCCACGCTCGTGCCGGGTAACTCCAAAACCTTTTCTGGTTCGCTTTCTGTTCCTTCACTTTCTCCAGGTATTTCAGCTTCAATATCCTTCATTGGCTCATGATGAGCTATTTCATCACATTTCTCATTTCTCTGATCTTGACAATTGCCAATTGGAACCTCCTCCGTCTCCTTTATAGAGTAGTCAACCACACAAACCTCAGAAACATAATTATGTTCTGCCTTTGTTTCCTCCAAAGCTCTAACCTCAGAACAAGTGGGTTTGTCTTCAAGGGACTCATGAAGATCACTTTCCAAATGCTCAACTTTAGCAACCTCACAACTACTCATCGTAACTGCATCCTTACTTGGTGATTCAATCGATCCTCTTGACTCCAAATCATGCTCAGGGAAGTTCAAAATTGCACAAGGACCATACATGGCCTTAGCTGCTTCATCATAAGCAAGAGCAGCTTCAATTGCAGTGGAGAAAGTACCAAGCCAAAGCCTTTTTGCTCTCTTAATCCCAATATGGTTGATAGGTTCACGGATTTCAGCAACCCATTTACCCCAAATCCTTTGCCTCACACCTCTATAGTTGCATTCAGAGTTCTGAGGCCCTCCTTTACCTTTCATGCACCCTTTTTTGGATCCTTTTGCAGGAACTTTGTAAATCACTTGCACCGCTTTTGTGCCAAAATCATGTTGATTGTTGTACTTCTTCCACTTTTCAAGTGTGTCCTCCACAGAATCACTTCCGCACCTGGGCCTCTTGAAGGATTTCCTGTTTCTGCATCCAGAACCAAGAAGAGAAAACTATTTAGAAATCTCCAAATTGCTATTCATAGCATAAAAATAAACGTTTTGAGTAATTTCCTATTCAATCTTCCCATAATAAATCATGGAGGAAGTTTTTGAAGTATGAATGAAAAGACACGGTGTCTCAGATCAAATGAATACACATAACATTTCTCAAATTATTGAGTGAAGCACAACAAATTTGTTCAACAAGCAAGAAAATGAAAGAAATGGAAAATCACAGATGCAATTTACATAAAATGAAAGGAAGCAGTTAATCAACTATAACAAGTATATGGAGCTATTCAATTTAGCTCAAGATATAAATTCATACGAAAGTAACTTAACTGACCTAGAAACTGTTTCAGTGGCCATATTCTTCCTTGAGTCTGCTGTTGAAGGAGCATGTAGCAGTTTCTAGTACCTTGTTTTTTGTTGTGTGGGGTTTAGTGCTGTTGTTTCAAGATTCAGGGTTCAAGAGGGGTTTTGCATAGACATCTATCTACACATACCAAACTACGTGCCATGTTTTATTGCTTAGTATTAAGATATGATATGTTATGTCAGTGCCAACGTCATCATTGGATTGGGGAACAAGTAACTATTCAACTAACGAAAAGGGTAAGAAGCATGCAATTTCCCCTTTTGCGGCTCTCTCTTTCTTTATTCTCCGTTTTGGCTGCTTTTGCGGCAGTGTACCTTTTTTTTAAAAAAAAAATCTGTAATTTATTCAGTCTTGACTCTCAAGTTTCAACTGAGCTTCCTTCATCATGAAGAGGTCCAGCTTTTATTGGTGTACTTGCTCTGTTACTTTTCTTAATCTAATTAATTCATCAATTTATTTGTGATATCTTTGATTAGCAAATAAAAATAAAACTAGAAATTCTCTTGATAAGTTTTATATGTAAAATTATATATAAAATTCATTCAAGAAATTTTTTTTATCATTTTTATCCCTCAGTTAAACACACCATAAATAATTATACGAAGTCCTAAATAAATTCTTAGATTTATGCCTCTTTACTAAATGAGATAAAAGGTCGATAAGATCAACGTCTTCAAATTTTAAAAAGTAAATAATTATTACTTTATTTAATTAGGAAGATGTACAGAAGATTACGTTTGGTGAAAGAACCATTTCATATTTATTTGTTGTTTTTTTAAGTAACTTTCTTATTATCACAGTTGAGCCTACAACCTATTAATTATGGTTGTCTTATGTATCTTTAAGAAGATAATCTTGTGTTTGACTTCTATCTTTTTCCTCCCCTATGTCTTCTAGTTTTAATGTCTTTGTTCAAAAAATAAAAAAGTAATTTTCTTATTATCACTTTTCATTGGCTCATTATATGACTAAAATTAGAAAGATGTGAGGTGCGAGATTTTTCGCCAAATTGTATTTGGAAATTACGTGACACATTCATTAATCATAAAATAAATGGTTGGGTCATATTATTTATTCTACACAGTAAAAATTCTTTTTAATTTTTTAGAGAAAAATACTGCTTTTGTTGATTGAATAAGATGGCTCTAAAATCTAATTGATTAGTGATGACTTTTTTTTGTTTTTTGGTCGGGGAGGTGATAACCTTCTTTGTGTATTTATAATTTCTCTTTGAACTGGTATAAGCTTTCTTTTGTTTGAACTTACTTCCAATAAATAGTTTTGGTTACTGTAATCACGGTCCAGCGATTCTAATCTTTCTTATCGATCAATTTAAAGTATTTTCAATCATTACAATATACGAAACGAAGAGGAAAAACATGAATATGAAAAGAAGAGGAAAGTTATTTCATACTTTTAAGAAGATAGTGTTAAAAGTATTACTTTAATTTGTCAGTATATTTAAAATTCGTCTTGGCCACATTTCATGTGGGGTCAGATAGAGACATTGAAGCACATTAAAATAAAATAATCCCTTGGTTGTATTTGGTATCTTTCACCATTCCACAAAATTCATTGACTTCATTGATCAGTCTTTGTTCATCCCACAAGGTAGAAGACGTTGTCATTGATTTGAGATTCTTATGGACATCACATCACCATTTTTATGCATATATGGCAGGTGAGGCTGGAACAGTCATTGTTTGTTTTGAGTTTGACTGTATAGTAGTACTCTTGTTTTTGTTGTTTTGTATTCGTTTTCAAGTCTTCTTTGTTAGCCTTACCATCAATGGCTAACATTTTCTCTCTCTGAAAGCTCAACCACTGATGTTGTTCATTAAAAAATATGAACATATATCGTTGTTCGGTTTCGATTTTCAGTTTTGGTATTTTTTGTTTTTAAAATTTTGTGAATGGAGTAGTAAAAATAGAAAATGAAAACTGAAAAGGTAGGATTTTTTTCAGTTTTTGGAATTTTCAGTTTTTCCTTCACAAATCCTAAAAGATTGAAAAACTGAAAATGAAAATTGAAAACTAGAAACTCAAACTAAATAAACCCAAATTCATTGTTTTCACTATTTGTTATTTTCACAGGTCCCGAAAACAGAAAGCTCGGAGCATTTAAACAGTAAATGGACTTGCCGGTGCATATTGAATTGATGTCATTTTGTTGGAAATGAGAAAACGTGAATGCTGTGGCAGATGTTGTGCATGTCCACCCCTGGATCTTAACTTCACTCTGCCCATGCATAATAAGGAAGCATGCTAATTGTTCATTGTTTCAATGGTAACGAATTATCATGGGATTAGATGCTTCCAAACATATAGTGGAGCAATGTATCTGCCACCGAAGAGTAATTTTAGAACCACCCCCCCCCCCCTCTCTTTTTTTCTCCTTTTTCTTTTACGTGGATCCAAGCATGCTAACATGAGGAAGAGAGAACTATTCTTATCCCATGATAACTGTTCTTGTGCCATTGCTGATGGGGCGATTACACATATTAAGATAGTGAGAAAAACTTATCTGCATCGAGAGCAAGTCACTTTTTTTGTCCTGTTTCATTCCGTTATTACTAAGTAAACAAACAGTTGCTATAACATTTAACTTAACCATGGTTAAGCTTTTAACAATTTTTAAAAAAATCATTTGAAGAAACACAATGGGTTTAAGATGGTTTGTCTATATAAGAGAAACCGGACACCAAATTTAAAAGAGTTTAAAATTGATTCAAACTAGAACTAAATTAAAATTGAAGATCAAGAATCTATCAAAACCGAAATAAATAGTTTGAATTGATTCTTATTTTATAAAAGCGTATAGATTTACTTCGGTTTCTGGTTTCTTGCTTCCAAAACCGAATTAACTTGATCCTGAATATGCTGTAATTGTTCATATATCATCCTAACTCATTTGGATTAAGTCAATTGAAGCATCCCGCGTTTGTTTATTCAAATGCATGAATGAATTTGATTATAAGAAAAAACTGTCTTCTCATTGGTTTATTGTCTATTGTTTGTGTAGATTGATTATTCAAAACCTACCGCCACTCTTTTTATTCCCACTTGTCAGAATATTTACTTAAGAGATCCTAGAATATTGAGAACGCGTCCTAAAACAAGATTACTGATTTTTTTTTAATATATCATAATTTAAATGTCAGTTCAAAAAATAAGATAGAAACTCACCATGTCTTGGAAAACAAAGTCCAACAAAAAATAATAATAATAATAAGCTTTTGAAAAATCTTAGGACAGTTCAAATTGGTTAAACAATTCATATGCCCCAGACCCAAAAAAAAAAAAAAACAATTCAAATGTTAAGAAACGGGCAAATGGGCATTAAAGCTTAGTAAGATTAGTACACTACAATGCAATAATTAATTTCCAACACCAAAACAAATAATTAATTTATCTTGATATCATAATATGATGAAGTTGAATGCTTAGAAACTGAAAGGTGGGCACCAGCATAAAGTGCAGAACAATCACCTTAAACAATAACCTCCATTCAGATAAGTTGATATTACATTTACTGCCTCTTAGATTTTAAAATTGCACATATCTCTCTTAAATAAATAATATTAATATTTCCTGTCCCTTATGGGCTTCGCGAGATGGAAGTGCTGATTTTGGTTCGTTGAATTGCAGGGGGCTGACGGTTTCCAACGAGGGCTTTCATTTGAGAATAAGAAAAGTTTCGTTTTTTCGTTGAATTCTGCAGCTGAGAATGCAGGTGCTACCTGGTTGCTCTGCCAGCAATGCCGTGTTGCGAATACTGTGAAATGATGCTTTAGTCTCTATGGCTTCCGAGATGTTTATCTTGCTAATTGCTATCACTAGAGGAGCTATCTACAACGATATGTTGCTGTCACAACTGGGCTTTGCTGTGCTATCTGTTGTTGTCTTATAGTATGGTTTTGATTATTGATGTGATGAAAGAAGGAAATAAACTTTGAATTTATTATGCTAGCATAGGAGTGGCATTTCATAGAAATTGAAGAAACATTTGGCGTATAAGGGTCATTTTAGGTGTTTTAAAATTTTAAAAACTAATTTTTACATTATTATTATCTATTATAAATAAGAGATGTCATTGCAATAACTTTGAAACAATTAAGAGTGGTGAATGTAATTTTAAAATCTAGGAGAGAACAAAATTAATGTCAACCAATCTTAAGGAAAAATTGTTGTAATTTGCCCTTGCTTTAATATTGTAACAGCTATATTAGGTCCTCGTGAAACCCACAAATGGTTAGAATAGGTCTGGAAAGCATGTCAAGTTGAAGATGAAGAATTTTATGGTAAATTAGAGGTGCAAGCACCTGCACCTGGACAGGCTAGAAGGTTAAGTAACCTTATAGAGGATGATCAAACCTCAATCATCATTACATTTCAGTTTTGAAAACTGAAACAGGTGCCAGTTGAGCTACAAGGCTCGCAAGCTGAGTTACTGTTTGCTTGCTGTAAAGAAATAAATATGCAACCATTCCAAAGAAGAAAAAAAAATGCTTGTTGATTTCATTTCTCTTGTACAGTAAACTTGTGAAAGCAACAAAGCAACTAACAACTAAAGCCAAAAATATGATTCCATGAAGGGGTAAAAGAAGCAAAGACAATACAACACAGAATACAGGTGGCATATCATCACTTGAAGCAAATATATGCCACAAGAAGAGAGAGGATCAAAACTTTAGACCAAACCATTCAACCACCCTGCACAATTACTACCTTCTTGCTTGAGGAATCACCATAAGGTAAAATACATCAGCTACAATAGCTGGACTGCATAGACCATTGGCCCACCAAAAAGTGCAAACAGACATGGTCATGTTTCAAGTGATCCAAAAGAAACTGTTGATAATCCTGGTCAGGCATAGATCGCTGAAATTGTTGATTGCTTAAATCCTCTGCTTTGTGCCGCACAAAACAATAAGCCTGTTAACATGGATGATTGACCATGCCAGAACGCTCCCAGTCATAATGCATGAATACAAGTTTAACATGATTTAACATAAACATGAGTGATTTTCATTAACCGACATGACATAAGAAATCCGACCAATGTACCATCATCAGAGAAGATTTAACTGCAGCACACAGACCATTATTTTATGCAGTTTTACACACATCCTTAAACTGAAGGCCACATAGTTTCATACCAACATCATTGACATGCTTCAAATATGGAATCACTACTCAAGCTCAAAGTTTGGTTGCATTAGTAGTTTACTATTCATTTTTATATCACAATTCTCACATAAAAACCTGGTAGTTATACAATAAAATTACACCCCCCCCCCCCGGGGGGCCCTTTTTCTTTTTCGCCTCTCCTGTTTCATGTGTCCTACTCTACAGACTACAGTGATAATAAGCCATCTAAAACTGGATTAGCAACTGTAAGCCAAATACATTGGGAGATGAGGACATCCAATCTCATCATATGTCCCCATGGCATAGTGAGTAGAATACAAACATTTTAGATAAGTTATCCCAAATTTGTGTTAGACAATATTCAACATATCTTTAGATTATGTTAGCACTTACCCGATCATTAGAATAAAACAGAAGTATCAGTTAAAGTGTTTTGTAACACAATACAACCTATCTCTTTTCCAATTTTACCTAACCCTAAACCCATAATTCTTCAACAATTTGGATGATTATTTGGCATGGAATAATGACAATGACCTCAATATTATTCAGACAACTTTGGATAGGGTTGGAGTAAAATACACACAAGCTTTGTGTACTACAATGCGGACCATCCCAAAACCAGAAAATAACATTGGTACCAAATATAAATATGCACTAGTGCACATCTACTACTAAGGTAAGAATGAATAAAATCTCTTTCACACACAATAACTATAAGCTGCAAAACAAATTAGAAAAAAAAAAAATGCTGCAAAACTAGTGACATTGGGCGGAGGAGGTACTCAAAGGAATACATATTAAAAAGGAAGCATACATTTATATGAGAAGATGGTTTAATTACAAGACAGGAATGGAATCATATAAAAAATGTAGAAGGTGAAAAACCTTCTATGAAGGAAAAACAAAATATTAGTTTGATAAGGAAAGATTCTACAGCAGTTATGCAACTCAAGTAACAGGAAAGTCTTCAAATAGTACGAGTATAACTATGGTTTGCTCAAGAATTTGGGATATAATTACTAATACAAATCCGCACCATTAATCATCACCTAACATCAGAAGATGATGATGATTAGAAGTAGTTCTGTCTCCATTACCCACAAGGCTGGTCTCTTGGACCCTAGTACACGGAAAGAACAATGCAAAAAATTTAAAGATATGCTTCAGTAGAAATATGGAGATTGCAGCTATTTTTCCTCTTCTTTTTGTAAAAAGAGAAAATGGAATTCAATATGCCTAAGCAGAATATAAGGAAAAGGAACACTCAGCTTTTACATTACCAGTATTAGGTATTAACATCATTGGCAATGCAAGTTCAATTTTCAGACTATTTAAGTTTTATCTAAGTTTTCAAAAAATGTTAATATACAAATAAAGGTCATAGCTATATCCAATCCGTTAGGATTAATATAAATTTTGAAAACAAAATAAGGCATGCATCCAAAATTTCTTTAAATGCAGTAGAATTAGATTGATTTGAAAAAGAAGGGAAAAAGTACAATAACATTAGTATTTAGTAGATGAATAGAGACTTCAAACTTTCTTTTCAAAGAGGAAAAATCTAATACAAACAAAATTGGTTAAATCTTTTTCCCCCTAAATTGTGACCTTAATGAGAGGTAATAATGCATTCGCTTGCTTTGCCATGTCTGATTACATCTCCTTCATAATGCTCAATTTCAAGCATTGCCATGGCACATTAAAAGAATGAAGTAGTTGAACCAAGAAGGAAGGAAGCAGAAAAGAGTATGGATCTGAACAGAAGTCTGCATGGGTCGAATAAGACTTCCAACATGAGACACAATTGGTCTCAGAAATTTTTGCTCCCTCAACCCAGCTGCACAATTGTGCTTAATTCACAGTCCTTTGAGATTGTTTCTGTTAGAATTAAAGCTGAATGACACTCTTTATTGGTGAGAACCCTTGGTAATACCCAAGGATCCCTAAGGAATGATACAAATATGAACCCTAGGAGAATACAGAGTCTTCAATCTCTCTAAAACTCAATTACAAATGATCAAAGACACTCTAACTAATCTTTATTTTCCTCATTTATAGTCAACTAATCCCCTAACTAACTGACTTCCCTAACTAATCTCTAACTAATGGATCCTAACAGTTTCTCTAGGGTCTTGGCAAAGTATATGACTAGTGTCAAACCCCAGAAATTTTTCAAGAGATGGAGGGAGATACAAAGACTGAGGAAGCTATCTTAGGGCTAGGGCCACAAATGAAACTGAGCTACTCACAAGAAAGTACTCACAAGATTTGGCCCCTACAGCGTCAGCTGGGCTCAGCTTGTGCAATCAACAAATGAGCTTGAGTAATATACAATAGAGTTACAGTTCAATTTGATCAATGCAGTTTTCTAGTTGGAAGAGGAGAGCTTATGAACTACTACTATAGAGCTTCTTGAGATTTACTAAAACAAAACTGGTAAATAGAGATTAACCACATGTGCAATATAAATGGTATATTCTGCTTTACTTTGGTGAATGAATAACTGAATTATTCAAGAAGAGTGCTTAAAATTGAAAAAACAAACGCTAGAATACAAAATTTATAAACAAAGAAGAAATACCTGAAATAAAAAGAAAGGATCGCCAGCATTGATAAAGATAATTACTCTGAGGCAGCAGATCTCAAAATTTTTTGTTTCAACTTCCTATTATAATTTTCCTGTCAGAAGTTGATAGAAAGCAAAAAGCAAACACAAGTTAGTTACTGCAACAAGTTTTATTATTCTCTATCAAGCCCATTAAGTAACATTTAAGATATTGAAAACCCCAAATCTAAAAGAGAGGTTCTTAGATGCTCGGGGTAAGAAAAATCTCCATTGCTCTGTTCCTTTCAATACCTACCACTTCTTGCCATGTGGTCCATCACTATTTTCAACTCTGAAAAATTCTTAAATGATCCCACAATAAGAAGGAATTGCTACCATATACCATTTAATGTTTAACACGTAAGCATCATGTCTCCCACTTTAACAACATTTTTAGTATCAGAGTTTAGAATTTAAACCTTGATTATGTGCCACTTCATCTTTGTGGGCTATCGCTCTCTTCCACTATCTTTATATTTTTTATGCTACATAACAAGAGGCGCAAATAGAGCAATGGGTTTCTCTTACTCCAAGAACACCCAAAATTTTCTCAATCTAAAATCCTATCCACTCCATATAAATGACACTACAAATACCATATACCATAAACCCAGATTCTAAAACCATTCCAAGAAAATAACTCTATTTGGCTCCACGCTACGAAAAATGAAAAACTACTAATTGATAACAAAACATCTGTCAACAAAATCAACATTGTCTCTAAAAAGTATGTAAGGTTCCATCTATCATTAAATTAATACACTACACTGTGATCATAACTCATTAATTAATCTGACGGTAAACGACCCCTTACTTTCTCACTTCACAAACAAACTTACTGTAAAAGAGCTTTTCCCCTTTAGTCAATCAAGAACTATACTATCCCCAAAAGAAATTCACATACAATTTGCACAATATAAACCCTCAAAATTCTGAGCATGCTCATCATAGTATATAACATGTAATTGTCCAGCAACAAAAATACAACAGCAACTAAGCCTTTTCACACTAGTTGACATTGACTATATGTATCAAATGACATAATTGTCCAGCAACAACAGCAATAACTTAGCCTTTTTTCCACTAACTAGGTCTGGCTACATTAATCAAAGAGTAAATATCCTTTTTATTCCTAACATTTTGAAGTTGACGTCAGCTTGGTTCTAAAAGCAATTTGACAACAATTTAGTCTTAACCTTTGAAATTTAAAATCAATTCCTCGTTCCGTCAGATTATCAATAACTTCCATTACGATTAATCTTGATTGGTAAGCTATATTGCTTGTGTACCTCCCTCAACAGATTTTTTTTTGGGGAGGGGGGGGGGGCAATTAACACCTCATTGACCTCAAAACAAACAAATAATCATAACAGAAGTTACCAATAATTGATAATCTGATAGAACGGCGAAGTTGATGTCAAATTTCGACGTGTTATGGATAAATTGATGTCAAATAAATCTTTTCCGAACCAACCAAACTGACATCAACTTCAAAATTGAAGATTAAAAGGGATATTTACACTTAATTAATCTACCACGTTGCATCACATCATAAAACGATAATAACCAACAAAAAAAGAAGAAATTAAAACAGAAAATGATTTAATTTCCATGCAATGTAAAAGTTTTTTATACACTTAATGAATTATGTATTATCACATTAGTCAACCATGATTGTTAACTCTGTCAACCACTACTGATCGAAAAATCACACAAATAAATCTTGATTTTTACAACATTAACTGTAAGTGTATCAGAATTAAACTCATGGAAAAAAATTTAAAAAAAAAAAAAGAAAAAATTCACCTGCGCAAGAACCTTAGCAGAATTCTCCTCCACCGACCTAGTCAAATTCTCAACCTTGGCAAGCATCTTCAGATACAAATCCTCCAACCCAGCGGTATAACTCCTTGCCTCTGACCCCATCATCCTGCTCAACCTCCCAACCTCAAAACCCTCGGCACACCCATCAACCTCCCTCTGATCCTTCGCCCTCTGCTTCATCTCACTCAACCTCTCTTCCCCTTCACCATCACCGCCACCACCATCTTCCTTCATACTTGACCATTCGAAATCGCACTCCAGCGCCGGAAACGGCGCGTTGGGGCTAAACGACCCATAATGCCCGCGAAACGCGGGACCAATATTAACCACATCGATCGGTTTGGCCTCGAAAGACCCCGCGCGTAATTGGTACGCGCGGTACTCGTGCGTGTGGATGTGAACATTGTTGTTGTTGTTGTTGTTGTCGTTGAAGGGGGAAGATAAGAGGATGAAGACGCAAGGGGAGAAATTTCTAGGGTTTGGTGAGTTTTCGATTGGGGAATTGAATGCTGATGAGAGAGAAGAGAGAGATGTGGTGACGGAGAATTCGCGCATGGATGGACGAAGCGGGGTTTTCCGGCGGGCAGAGAACCACCCGAGGAGGCGGTGGCTGTTGGGATTGCTTAAGCGGCGAAGGGAGGAAGGGGAGACAGCGCCGGTGGAGTCGTAGAAGGTGGCTGTTGGGGAAGGGGAGGAGAGGAAGCCGGTGACAGTGGCGAGGAGAGTAGAGGAAGAGGATTCGTCGTCGGAGGCGGTGGTTGCGGTGGCTGTCGTGGCGGCGGCGGTGGTGTCGTCGGAGAGAGTGAGGGGAGTGAGGTGGGTGACGTGGCCGAAGAGGAGGCCGTCGAGAGAGGAAGGGGAAGTGGAGAAGCGCTGGATTAGGGAGGCAAGGATTGGGCCGGAGATTGCGATCTTCTGCAGCGGTGGTTCGTCCATGGTGGGTGGCGGCGGCGGAGCACGGTGGAGAGAGAAAGAAAGAACGAGAGCAGAGAGATTATTGGTGTTGTGTGATTATTGGGATTCTGCGACACTCTGTGAGTGTTACTTGCTGTTATGCCTCGCAAATTACAAGTACATCCTTCAAAGGCCCATTAATTACGGAGAAACTCTTAGATGGTGCAACTAGAACATCACGTAGACATGCAC